>OY282502.1:2422500-3622500 GCA_958295605.1 Ajuga chamaepitys | reverse complement strand
AATCCTAATTCTATATGCGTTTAATTCACCCTCTCCCCCAGAAATATTTATCCTATAGCCACTACAACAAAAGAATTATTTTGCATAACATTTTTGGAGACCACAACTCTCATCATTAATATTTCCTCCGTCCCAACTTAACTTGTCTACTTGTCATTTCGGTCTGTCCCAGCTTAACTTATCAGTCCATAAATGACAAATTTCTCACACAATCTTCACCCTAAAAATCTCCACCATCAATCACCTCCTTTGAAAAAATCAAAGATTCCACAAAATTTGTTTTTTCTTAACCTCCGCTCCCGGTCAACTAGGCAAGTTAAGCCGGGACGGAGGGAGTAATAAATTAGTTGTGACCAATTACTATCACAAATATCTGTACAAATTATTTGAAGCAATTTGAGGACTACATTTAAAAATAACTAGTTCTTGAGATACATTTGAGGTCACAATTATTTTCACAAATATATTATTTGCGTCCAATTTATTAAGACAACAATAAAATTATGACAAAAACTTTCATTGATTGAGACCGCTTTTTATTGTTTTAAGCTAGCAACTCTCATGGTTAGGTATGCATGCATAATTCAAAACTACAAGTAAGCTGGTTTCAATAATTGTTGCTGAAATAATTTTTTATCTACTAGACTTCTCTGAACTTTTAATCTTTCGTTTCTTTATTAGAAGGATAAGATTGAACATTTATGTGATGCATAAAGAAATTATAGAAAACTAGGTAGATTCACATGCATTGCGCGTAATTAATTTTTTTTTAAGTATTTATTATAATATAATTTAAGTTTGGCTCAAATTTGAAAACTGCATAAAACAACTAGTATAAATATTGTAATAACTAATTAAATATTTAAGATCAAATGCCAATTTTGAAAATCAATAGTGGATTTGATGAATTACCGTATCCAAACATTAATATCAAGCGTTAACATTATGATACCGGAATGGGAAAAAAACCAAAATAATCCCATAACTTTTTACTTTTTCTAATTTAGTCCCATAAGTTATTGCTTTTTCGATTTAGTCCCACATCTCTGGTAATTGCTCAATTTTGGTCCAATTTCGACCAAATGTTGACCAACTGACCGGAAAAGGTCACGTGACCTTCACGTGCCGGCGCGGTTTTGAAAATTTCGGCTAAAATGGTCCCATAACTTTTTACCTTTTCGAATTTAGTCCCATAAGTTATTATTTTTTCGATTTAGTCTCATATCTCTAGTAATTGCTCAATTTTGGTCCAATTTTTGACCTAATGTTGACCAGTTGACCGAAAAAGGTCATGTGACCTTCACGTGCCGGCGCGATTTTGAAAATTCCGCCGACTTTTATGTTTTATCAACTCATTGTTGATGGACTCCAACTCCTTGTTCTTTAACTCCACCTGTTTTTTTTTCTTTAACGAGTAGCTCATTCTCTCATTATCTATCTCGGTTACGGAAACAATTTCTTCGAGATTCATGCGGGCGTTATGCAGGACCTCATTTTCAGCGTTCTTCTCGTTAAGCCTTCACAAGAGCCCTCTCATTATGTGTTTGCTTCTATCACATAGAAGTGCATCTATCCACCTAAAACTCGTACAATGACCTTCATTCTGCCAAAATTATATCCAGTATGTTTCAATTAATTCAATTCAACCTTGAATAAACTAATAAAATTGAAGCAAGAACTAAAAACCATATCGGGTATCGTGAGAGCAGCCGTAGAACCTACGCCCAACATTTTCTTCTTTCCAAGAGGTTTTAATAGGGGAATTCAAACCTTAGTCGCACACTGTTAATAATATGGCTTATCAACTCAGGATTAAGTGTAAATTGATTGAAGAGGATTTCATAACAACTAAATTCTGTTTCAGGAAACTAATTATGTTATTTCTGTTATTCAGCTTCTACAACGTTTTTTATTCAAACCATGGTCTTTCAACTGTTGTTGTTTGCAGAAAGCAGTTAGTTTGTTACTTGAGGAGTTGTGATCCGATTTCTTGATTTAATCTCATCCGTTGTTCTCTAAGGCGGTTTTTTTTCCCATCTCTGATACATATATATTTCTTGTCATTCCATATAGAGGAGGCAACAAGTGTATTGAAGGGAGAACCACGTAACTCTCTTTGTTGATTTTATATTTTCTTCTTTGTTAAACTTTCTTGCATACAAGTGTGTTCTTGAAACAAGTTGATTGCTTGTTTTGATTGTTGCTGTAATCAATTGTGTTGAGCTAAGAGAGCTAGGGCTACGAATTCGCACACACAATACTATTTCGCAAGCTATTCCTAGATTGGGACATGGTTCTTTGTCTTCGTGTGTTCTCCAATTTTGGGGGAGTTGAAGCCGCGACTTTCTAATAGAAAAGATTGGAAGAGAAAAGTTAGAGTTTTTTCTTGTAGAAGGACGCGAACTGAAGAAGAAGAAGAAGAAGAAGAAGAAGAAGAAGAAGAAGAAGAAGAAGGGATGCTAATTCTGATTTAAGTGTTAGATCGATAAAATATTACATTTCCTTATTTTGCATTTGTATTTTTTGGAGTTTAATTCAATTCAGGCAAAAGAAAAATATAAGCTGACAAGGTAAATAATTTGCTGATGTGGTCTCCTAATAAAAAAAATTAAAATTCCACCTCGGAAGTCCGGCGACACGTGTCATAAGTCGTCAGAATTCCCAAAATCGCGCCGGCACGTGAAGATCACGTGACCTTTTCCGGTTAGCTGGTCAACATTAGGTCAAAATTGGACAAAAAATGAGCAATTAGTAGAGATGTGGGACTAAATTGAAAAAGCAATAACTTATGGGACTAAATTCGAAAAAGTAAAAAGCTATGGGACAATTTTAGCCGGAATTTCCAAAACCGCGCCGGCACGTGAAAGTCACGTGACCTTTTCCGGTCAGTTGGTCAATATTGGGTCAAAATTGGACTAAAATTGAGCAATTACTAGAGTTGTGGGACTAAATCGAAAAAGCAATAACTTATGGGACTATATCCGAAAAAGTAAAAAGTTATGGGACCATTTGTACTTTTTTCTCATACCGGAATGGACGTCTTGATGTTAATATTAATGTTGAATTAACTTAAATCTAATTTAACATAATGTAAGAGTACTAAACAGAACAAATATATTAGAAGATGTATTATAAGGTAATAAAAAACGGAGAAGTTTGTAACCAGCGTTGTTACTAATAAATTGTGTCTACGATAAGTAAAAGAGTATGAATGATCTTAAAAATATTCGAGCAATATAATATAAACGAATAAAATATAGAGATTTTTGCAATAATATTCATAATTGTATATATAATTAATCTTTCTCCTGCTTGATTTTGATATGTTTATTGCTTTTCTTTTTGTTTTTGCATTTGCTCCTTCTTTTTCTATTTTGTCATTATATCACTAAGTGTTTCTTCATCGTCACTCATTATGACGATTTATTTGTTCTTCTCTTCAGTCAATTCTTCAATTATTTTCTTCTTTCCCATAGATTTTGTTTATTTTTTTGTATGAATGGCCCATCTTCGTTAATGTATCTCCTCCTCAAAAAATTTCACGACATTAGTCTTCTCCTTTTTATTCCTTGCAATTAGAGTATATGCAATAGACTTCATTCTTTGATTTTCCAATTCAACTTCCAACAGTTGCAGTGCTTCCCCAACAACATTAACTTTTTCATTGGTCACATTTACTTATCCAGTATGAGCAATAAGAAAGTAGAATTTTTTTTATTCTTTAAGTGAAAGCTCTCTAAAATATTTAGAGGCTCAACTTGGGAAAAAATAAAATGTTATAAGTTTTTAGAATATTTATGTATATAAAGTTGTTCTTGTAGATTTTGAGGTTTAATTTAATTTAAAGATTGAGTATATGATTTGTTCAATCGAAACAAATTACATGCTCGATAAAATCAAGATAATCAATTATCAAACAACCAACATATGTAGCAATTGCATTCTCAAATAAAATTATTGATGCTATATTTTCTCGTTGACTAAAGTTTAGTAAAAGTATGTACCTGCATTTAGGCACCGTAATTACAACAAAAAGATAACTTGATTTCAATTACAGCATTTTACTATACGTGGGCACAATTTCGGCATCTTTCTGATTGCATTTCCTGCAATTTCCTGAACTGTTGCTTTTCTAAACTGATGTTGCATATTTTTTACAAGAATAATAGTACCATAATTGTGTTTTGTTTTCAACACTTTTTTATCTTTGCCTTCAAATAATAATAGATATCCTACAAAACATAAAAAATTATGGAAAAAGAACTTAAACGGTAAAAAGGATTATTTAATGCTTCCATCATTCTATAAAAAGAGTCATGCTTGACGGATGTACATCGTTTTATCTGTCGTCAATTTAATCGAGGTCCAACCTATTATAAGTTGGTGGTTGTCAATTTTACCCTTTATTAGTTTGTTAAACGCATCAATTCCCTGATGTCATCAAAGCATTATCAGAAATTTTAAGGACATAAAAAGTAATTTCTCTTGATAACTAACTTTGGCATTTCAAATATGAATCTTTTTATCGGATAAAAGATATTTTTGATACAAGAGTTTTTTTTTATATGACAGATGGATTACCTAAAAGAGGTTACTATTTACCGGAGTCAATAAATTTCTATCGTGTACATTTGATGGAGATTTATTTCATGCACTGGTTTTATTCTGTATGTTGTCGCCATCATATTCAAAGTTGCTTTAACTATTTTTGTGAACCTGTAAAAGAAATTAATAAGTTCATTGAAAAATAATTTGAAAGTATAAATAGTTAAAAATTATACCATTGACGCCAGTGACGGACCCAGGAATTTAGTCGAGGGGGGTCCATATATAAATGGATCTAGGAGTTCATTTAACGGGGTGATTTTTTTTAATTTTTTTACTATGCTATAAGGTTATGTGCCAATATTTTACCAAATAGAAAACAAATTTTGCAGGCTAGAAATCAAACTAAAATTTGGCTCTAAACTTAAAATATTGGATAAATTACATTAAAAATTAATATTTTAAAAAATTTAAAAGGAGGACTACCATTGTGTGCCCCCTAAACATGTCCACGAGCCTCAACAATTATCAACTCTATAAATAAAACTAGAAAATTACTACCAATTTAGATAAGATAAATAAATTATTTTAATTACGAAAAGAAGAAAAATTATATAATGTCTCTATATTCACTATATTTTTTAACATCTTTACCTTTGTTGCTTATAGAGAATAATACATCCATCTAATTTAAATTAAACTATATTATTATTTATTTTATTTAATTAAGTTGTATTAAAATTAAAAAAAAATACATATATAATAGCACATTATGATGGGACCAACATATATAATAGCACATTATGACGGGACCAGGGGGGCCCAGTGCCCCCCTTGGCCCATGCGTGTGTCCGTCTCTGATTGACGCAGTCTCCTAGTTTCATCACTCAGTGAGTTTATCTGTAGTACCGAAGGTGCAGTCGTCTGGACATGTACCTCACCTAAAGAACATGTATTTATTGTTTGAGGTCCAATATATAAATTTTGATATACAATTTGTATTGAAGTTTTTTTCTCTCTTTTTTTCCAGATACTTTCTTGCAATGACATTTGTAATAGCTATTATATGATACTAATTCACGGTTTTGTGCAACGTTCCTCCCTCATTAAGCCATATTATCTCATAGACATACGAGCATTGGATGATACCTAAATAGTGAAACCATAATTTACTAAATATATTTGTGAATTATAAATGTTATTCTTAAAATGCTTGTAATAAAATTATATCTTATTAAATTTCCCTTCCCCCAACAAATTTAAAGAATGTGGCCTACTCATTATTTATTATGATTATTTCTCTAAGAACCTTTGTTGCTGCACCGGAACCTAATATTCATTTTCATTCTTTAACCTTGATCAAAATATCATAAATATCTATCAAATGTGATGAATATATCAAAGATGACAATGATAGATGAAGAAGCACAAAGTATTCATATTGTTATTTTTTCACACTATTTCCAAAGATATGAATTAACAATTAATTACTTATTTCAAGATGTACAAATAAGAGTTGTTGTTTTGGAGATTCCCAACAACCTTTCTTTGATAAGATTAGTTTACGAAAGATATATATAGTAGCAAATGCAGACGTTCAAGAAGTTAATCATAGATTTCCAAATGCACACCCAGAAAAAGAGTTGGTTTTTAAAAGAGATACCACCATAGCTGATAATGATGACAATATTGGAGATATGGTGAAATTTGATTTTCAGGATGTTCAAAGAGATAGATCTTAAAATCGCTGACATGCATATATTTAACAACTGTTTTAAATATCGAATTTTGGTTGTCAAACTCACATCCAACTCGTAAAGCCTTTAGTCTTAATGCATGAGACTTCTCCCTAATCTTTAGTAAGGTAATCGTTGTTGATTTTGTTGTGTCCATATTATTTACAAGTTATGTTTCTAAACCGAGTTATAGAAAAATAAATTTCTCGTATTTAATAAAAGAACCAAAATGATATTTTGCCCAATTAAAAATTGTTCTATATATGTTAAGCGGAGTATGCATTCTCATAAAAGGTTTCATAAAATAAAATAGACCTATGAAAATCACATAAATTTTTAACCTAATCTATACATAATATAATAACAAAATCCACTGAAATTAGTAACTTTGAAGTTTTCCCGCCCAAAATCTATTACCAATTCTGGAAATCACAATTTTTGGTATATAAAATTCAACCCAATATAAAACACAATTATTTGCAATAAATTGCCATATATTAGCCTAAATAAATATGATAAAGCTATTTGGGCTGATTTTGTCTGGGCCGAAAAAAACATATTTTTTTAAAATCATTTTCTTTTTATAAATTTATTGACTATTATTAATGAAAAATTATTTATGAAGACGGTAACTAATTTTTAACATTACAAATATATCCTCTGTCAACCGCATATTGCAATTCCAGCTCCAATCATCAACATGACTTCTATGGAAGGATACTAGAGATATTCATACATTAAGAAAAATAAATATCCATTCTAATATATATTTTAGTCTTTAATACTTTTCACTGCACTCTTTTTCCATTAACATATAATTTTTCATATCTTATTATTTATTGATTGTAATATTTTATTATATTAAAATTATATAAAAATATAAAAAAATATTAATTTATTCATTTGCACTTACAAACCGTGCATCGCACGGGGATACTACTAGTATGATAAAAAGGTGAAAAGATCCGCTTAAAAATGTACGCATAGGAATTATATTTCAACAGTAAAAAATATTTTAAAAGCATAATTGGAATCTAATTATTGTTTGTTGAATATATATATATATATATAGAGGGATAATTACAAAATAATCGCCGAACTATTAGCACTTTTTCACTTCGGCATATAAACTATTAATATTGACTAAACCGTCGCCAACCTATTTGAATATTACTACTAGAAAGCTGTCGGCCAGAATACCGTCCAAATTATGTCCCAAAAGGTGGTTTTGCAAAATCGGGTGTGCAATAAATTTGGGCGGTATTATGGCCGGCAGCTTTCGAGTAGTAATATTTAAATAAGCTGACGGCGGTTTAGCCATTTATATGACGAAGTGAAAAAGTGCTAATAGTTCGGCGGTCATTTTGTAATTATTCATATATATATATATATATATATATATAGGTGTAAAACGAAGTTGATAGGAAATAACGAATTTCTTCTGTAAATTAGGAGTATGGTAATTTTTTTGAATAAATATTCTAATGTAATATATATATGTGTGTGTATAGTATATCGTACCGGTGTAGAAAGAAGTTTTTCTAAAATAGTGAAGTTCTTCCGTTAAGTTCTAGTCTTTTTGTTTTTCTTGCCTTCATTGTTACTCCGCTTCTGTAATCACTATTCAATATATAATGAAATATTTGTTACGTGAGATTGCATTCCATGCTTCACCTGTTTTTACAAAGTGTTTATGCCTCATTTAGTTAATTTCAAAACTGATTTAGTTTATAAGTTAAACCGTCTATATTCAATTAGTTTATGTACTTTATTTTGTGTGGTTATTTCATGAATTGCCTAGGTTTTGAACATTAATTAAATAAATAGGACTATTCTTATACAAATGTTAATTCTTATGATTAATACTAACATTAAAATATTTCTTTACACTCTTTCTTAATTAAATAGGACTATGGTATACTGAACGTTTTAATGTTATGTATTTTATCATTTTAAGATGGTCTCTAAAAGTAGTCTCAAATTAGGGTTTAGGGTTTAGGGTTTTAATGTTATTGCATTACAATTATTTCTAAAAGTAGTCTTAAAATTGTCTCAAATGATTTGTATAGAGATTGTGACAACTAGTGATCATAAATATTTTAATATTAGTTACCACATTTGTGGTGTCAAAAAGTATTATTCAAAAAACCCTCTTTTTGTAGTGTTTATCTCTTTCCACTTACAACATAATGATTGCACCTTTTTGTAAACCCTACACTATCCCATCCTAAAACAAATACAAAGTTTAAATCTATCATTTAGATTTACACATCCTAGGATTCACACGCCAAGATTTACTCGCCCCACTCAATCCACAAACAAACATACGGTAACATATTTTTAGTATTATATCTTTATCCATAATATGTACTACCTCCGTCCCGACTTATTTTGTACATTTTTCAATTTCGATCGTCCCACCTTATTTTGCACACTCCAAAAAAGAGAGCTTCTCTCACAATCTTCACTCTCAAAATCCAACACTTAATCTTCACCTTTAAAAAAGTCAAAGAAAAAGCAAAAGCTATTCACCTGTGCAAAATAAGCCGAGATGAAAGAGTAATACATTTCAGCATAAATATTAAAATACTGCACACAACCGATCCGTCCTCAACCTGGATATTAGTATTACACACAGCCTGTGGATCCGTCTGCAACCCGAATCAAATCTTTGATCGGTACAACAGGATACAAGAGAACAACACGATATTGAAATCTTAAGTTCAACAATTCACAATTTCATTGAAATAGTAAAATCACAGCTTGTTAAGGTCCCTATCTCTAACAAAGAGTCCGTGAATGCCGTAAGGGACCCGGCGGGGCAGCCTTACGGCGGCGACAATGTCAAGATTAGTAGACTTGGCATCCATAACCAAGAATCTGGATTCACTTGTATCTTCATTATGGACGTAAGTCACAACATACCCATCGTCTTCGTCTGCATTCGGATCATCGGGTTGCCTAGCCACGAAGAATGGCTCACCGCCGAAGCACCCCGGCCCGAACATCCGGGTTGCCACGATGCAATCGCGGTGGTCGTCTTCCGTAATTGTCAGGTCCAGCTTCGCCACCCCTGAGTTTTTTGGTGGCGAATCTCCTATTGCTGCGTACACATATCTGATACCAAATATTTTAGAAATGCTGCAATTTGATCGCTAACTACAATTGGACTCATGATAGTACATATATGAAGAAAATAAGCATGTGAAAGCTGGAAATTGGGCTGAACGACCTGGCGCGGCCAGGGGCGAACCCAGACTAGATAGTTAGAGGGCCAAAAAATAAAGAACTCCGACCAACATTAATATACACGTAATAATAAATAGTATTAAATATATTATATTTATTATTTAAATAGAATATCAATAATATTTACAATTAAAAAGGTCGAAATGTATCATTAGTTAATGGGGGCCAAATACACAAATTATTCAAAATAAATACACAATATACATTAGGGAAAAATTCATTTTTAGTCCAGTATGTTAGGCCTTATTCAGTAAAAGTCCTGTATGTTAGAAAATTTCAATTTTAGTCCTAAATTATGTTTTCAAAGTTGTCCAATTTAAGGATACTGACCATCATAAATGACCAATTTGGCTACAATTAATCACGTATGACGCACGTCACTAATAAATTTGAGAAAGAGGAAAAAAGAAAGAAAAATAAAATATAAAATATAAAAAAATGCACCTCATATGAAAATTAGGGGTTACCTTTTTCTTTTCTTTTTTAGCTGAGCTGCTAAAGTAATTTAATGATTTGACATGTTTTCTGGACAAATACTTGATACATAAGCATTAGCACTCAAAAGCTCTAAATTTATTAGTCTAATTCCGGCTAAATTGATCGTTGGTGATAGTTAGTGTCCTTAAAGTTAACAACTTTTGGAACATACAGGACTAAAATTGAAATTTTCTAACATACAGGACTTTTACTGGACAATGCCTAACATACTGGATTAAAAATGTCTTTTTCCCATATACATATTGTATATATTTTGAGCATAAAAGTGAGGAAGGGATGGAGCTTCTGTGGCGGCGGCCATGGAGATTTACCGGCGGCGATGGCGCGGCTGTTTAAGGTTCAGTTAATTTAGGCTGATACCATGTGAGAAGTGATTATTTCACTAAATCAAGTTTACATTATGCTCAAGCGAATATTTAAGAACACAAAGATAGCGTAAATCACGGAAATAAAAAAACTATAAAGATTACACAAGATATTCTAATTATTATTAATAAAAGTGGGGCGTGGGTGGAGTTGTGTGAGGGGCCAGGGCCACCCCACCCCTGGTTGTAGGTCCGTCCCTGGGAACAACCCCGGCTATGAGACAAACGCCATATGTTGGGTTGGGTTGGGTAAACTCAAAATCCCGTCGATAAAAACTATTGAAACAAATCTAGTTTATCTCTCTATTATACAGTGAAATTGTCTGGTCAGCAACTGACCATGAAGTCATGGTCCATCGAAATGAACGTATTGATCTAATAGTATTTCGAGTTAAAATTTCTATAACTCAATCGGTATAGTAGGGTTCCGATTAATTTTTGTCACCACTAGTAGAAAGGCCTACTAATAATGTAAAATACTGCCCAATGGACCTCGATGCACACTATCAAATGAGCTCTCAAGAAAATGGTTTCAAATTTCGATTTTTAATAATACTTGATAGGTGTGGCCCAGTCACTTCGGGTCGGGTTAATACCTCAGCCCACTAACCGGCCCAGAAGGTCCAGAAGTACGCGTCCCAGATAATGTGGCGCAGCCCAACTTGTGGCTTGTTCCGCGATTCAAGGCCCACGATCCGTTCCCAACGGCCACGCAGCGGAAAATAGGCGCGACAATAGGGAGTTAGTTAGGGTTTAGTAGGGGATAGTATAAATATGAGGAAAGAACTCTGAATTAGGGTTTGCATTCTGTATTCTGAAATTATTACGTGTAAACTCAAAGAGATAGTGAAAGAAACACCTCGGCAGGTGCCATTTTGTGCCCGTGGACGTAGATCTCCGGATTGAACCACGTATATCTTGCGTTTTTCCATATTTCTTGCATAAGTTTTCGTTAAGTTTCTTGGATATCAGATTGCGCTTTATCAATTGGCGCCGTCTGTGGGAACTGTGAAGCACGTGATTGTGATATTGACGTCGTATTTGGTATACTATGGTGACTACTCGCTTAAATCAATCTCGCCAAGGTGATCAGATCAATCAGGATCCACCCGTGGATCAAGTTTTGCCGCCGAGGCAATCGCCGATGCGAGGTACGTCTCATCATCAGGGCAATCAAGGCCCGGTTATGAATCCAGACAACCAGTTCTTACCTCTGCCCCCACAAGACATGCAAAACCCTAATCCCGCTGCCGCCCGGCCACCAGTCAATATTCAAATAACTCCAAAATTACTCCAGGCTTTCCTACAAGAGCATGCTCATATTCTTCAAGACTGGGTGGCCAATCGCCCGAATCCCGATGGACCTGCCGGACATGCTACCAATCCCGCGGTGCATCCACATCGTCAGCACTCGCATGATCGACAAAACCCGGTGCACCGCGGGCGTCAGGATCAGCGACGGAAAGACCTGGTTCTCCCGAGGACCATGGGAGTTCTAATGGGTCAAGATAGCGCAACGACGAACCTGCAGATGTCGATCGCCGCCGTCCACTTAACGCGGCTAAAAGAGTTCGTTATGCCAATCCACATACTCTAGATCTCTAAGAGTATGAGCGAGTCCAATGCAATGTCGAGCTAGACAGAATCCTGGGCCTTGATGCCAATGGGGACATTATCACACCGTTCTCTCAAGAAATCATGGCCACCTCCCTTCCCGAAGGGTTCAAAAGGCCTGCCATATCACCTTACGACGGCACAGGAGATCCGGCCAATTTTCTTGGAGCTTTCAGGCACAACATGCTCAGCCGCGATCATACTACCTCTCTTCACTACTGTAAGATTTTTCCCGAGTATCTTCAGGACGAGGCTCGGGTTTGGTTTGATTCTCTCCCTTGTAATAGCATATCCTCTTTTAGAGAACTTGCCGAACACTTTTGGGCGCGTTTTGAAGCACGTGTCAAGCCCATGGCCACTTTGGCCGATCTTATGAATATGGAACAACGGGATGGCGAAACCGTTACTCAATTCCTTGATCGCTTTACAGCGGAGAGTCTTAAGGTAGGAAGTTGTTCGGATGATGTTATCATCAATGCATTCATGAATGGTCTCCGTCCTGGACCACTATACACCGAGTTGGTTCGTAATCCACCGGTCACAACCCGAGCACTGTTTAATACTGTGTGCAGATATGCCAAGGCCGAGGAACAAACTCGCCGGAAGCGTGAGAAACATGCTAGTAAGCGGCAGTCCGATAGGGCACAGGCTGGGCCTAGCACACGACCTAGTGCTTTTTCTCGTCTGAATCAGGGGCGTTCAGACTCTCGAGGGGATATTCCACATTCACCCCGCTGACAAAATCGCGAGCTGAAATTCTTTCTGTTCACAAGAACGATTTACGGCCCTGTCCGCGGATGACTGCTCCGCCTGAGAAGAGGAACCGAGGAAAGTGGTGTGCGTACCACCGAGATCATGGGCACGAGACAGAGGAGTGTCGAGAGCTCAGCAAGGAAATTGAGGAGTGCTTAAGGAAAGGTCTCTTGCGACAATATATTGCGCTGACCGATGACAAGCCTCGGACAAGTCAGAATGGGGGTTCGTCTCATAACCGCGGAGGTTATCATGACCGGGGTACACAACAAAATCGGCCGTCGTGGCAGAATAATCAGCCGGGGTCTAGCAATTATGCACGGCAAGACTCTGGCAATCGCCAACAACCTCATTTTCTGCCACCACCTCCTCCTCCTGGAGGACCCGGAGACAATGCACCCACTCACGTAATAAACGTGATATATGGGGCCCTCCCCACCGGGGCTTCGCGAAATGCCTTGAAGGCAGAGGCTCACCGTCCTCCTCCCGAGGAGCCACGTCATAAGCGCCTCCATCAATCCGAAACTGTTAGTTTCACAGATAGAGACCCGGTTCCAGAGATAACACCCCATACTGATGCCATCGTCATCGACATGGTTGTAGCCAAAGTTACGATAAAGCGAGTCTTTGTAGATAATGGAGCCGCAATGAGTGTTATATTCGCTGACTGTTTCCAAAAAATGGGAATTCCTCGGGAGCAACTTCGGCCGGCCCCCGGGCCACTGCAGACTTTCACCCAGGGAGAAGTTCAGCCAGAAGGTGTCATCACTCTCCCGGCGTCTCTGGGCACTTATCCGGCGATAAAAACCATTTTTGTGGATTTTTACGTGGTTAACTCTCCGTCACCGTACAATATGATCTTGGGTCGAGATTGGCTTACTCCTGCAAAAGCCATATGCTCCACATACCACCTCGCGCTAAAATTCCCCACCTCACACGGCGAAGTGGCTATCCGCGGTAGTCAGCGGGTTTCTAAGGAGTGCATGTACGTCGCACTCAAAAAGACAACCAAGGTTCCTTCCAAACAACAGCTTCAGGTGGCGTCATCGGCTCTCGAAACTCATGTATGTACCTCATTGGGGGACACCACTGTCCAGGTGCCGCTTGATCCGTCCAAGCCTGAACAAACTGTAACTGTCGGTGCCGTGGATGTGCCGTGGTTGCATCATGCCATTATCCAGACTTTGCGAGAATATTCCGATGTCTTCGCATGGTCCCCTTTGGATATGCCCGGGGTCTCTCCCGATGTAATAACTCACAAGCTGAACATCGATCCCAGCGTAAAGCCTATACAGCAAAAGCAAAGGAAGTTCGCTCCGGAGCGAAATGCAGCAATTCGAATCGAGGTGCAACAACTCTTGGATGCGGACATCTTGTTCGAAGTGTATTATCCTTCTTGGCTATCCAATCCAGTGATGGTGATAAAGTCCAGCGGGGCATGGCGAATGTGTGTCGATTTCTCTGATCTCAATAAACATTGTCCGAAGGACTGTTATCCTCTACCTTCCATCGACCAAAAGGCCGAAGCCATTACTGGGTACGTGGCACTTTGTTTCTTAGACCTGTATAAGGGATACCACCAGATCTTCATGGATCCTCAGGATGCCCTCAAAACGGCATTTATCACTGCTTTTGGGTGTTTTGCTTTTAAGAAAATGCCCTTCGGGCTCAAGAACGCTGGAGCCACATATCAACGTCTCATGGACCGCGTTTTTCGCGATCAAATTGGCCACAACGTCGAGGTTTACGTCGATGATCTGGTTATAAAAAGTACCTCTCATTCTTCATGCGTGCAAGACATTGTTGAAATGTTACGTACTCTGCGGCATTACAATTTGAGACTTAATCCGGCAAAATGCACTTTCGGCGTTGGCTCCGGAAAGTTTCTTGGTTATATGGTTTCACAACATGGTCTTCAGGCCAATCCAGCCAAGCTTCGGGATGTTTTAGATCTGCAACCACCGAAGACGTTCAGAGACGTTCAACGCCTCACGGGTGGTTTGGCGGCCTTAAATCGCTTTTTATCTAAAGCGGCAGAGCGCCAACTCCCATTCTTCAAAATTTTGAGACAGGCGAAGTCATTTGAGTGGACTCCGGAGTGCACTGAGGCTTTCGAGGCTTTGAAGCATCATATTCAGCAATTGCCCACTTTGTCAGTTCCTCTCTCCGGAGAGCCTCTCTATATGTATTTGGCTTCCGCCGAGGAAGCTATTAGCGCCGCACTCGTGCGAGAAGTCAATGGTGTTCAACATCCCGTGTATTTCGCAAGCCGAGTACTTCACGGGGCGGAGACACGGTACTCCATGCTGGAAAAAACCGTGCTGGCCCTTGTCATGGCGGCTCGGCGTCTGCGGTTATACTTCCAAGGGCGCGAAATACGAGTTCTGACCAATCATCCTATCCGTCAGATTCTTGTCAAGCCCGAGGTGTCAGGGCGCCTCGCCAAGTGGGCTGTCGAATTAGGCGAATATGATATTCAATTTCTTCCCCGCCGAGCTATCAAGGGTCAAGCACTTGCAGACTTTTTGGCTGAAACCCCGGGGGATAATCATGAATCTTCTGCAGACAATGGTACCCATCATCCTGCTACCCTCGTACCCCCACCTCGCAAGTGGCAATTATATGTGGATGGTGCATCCACAACTCGCGGAAGTGGTGCCGGGGTGCTTCTCATTGACCCCGAGGGAGTTGAAGTTAGGTACGTCATCCGATTCAAATTTAAGGTGACCAATAATGAAGCAGAATACGAGGCAGTTCTCGCCGGGCTCCGGCTCGCTCAATCCTTAGCTATTCGCCATCTTGAGCTCTTTACGGACTCCGAGGTCGTGTCCAAGCAAATCCAGGGAACTTATGTCGCCAAGGATGAAACGATGATCAGGTATCGTACTTTGACACTCAAACTTATGTCAACTTTTGATACGATTGTTATCCAGAAAATACCACGCACTCAGAATGCAAGAGCAGATGCGCTCAGCAAATTAGCCTCCGCGGTCCGAACTAGTATATCTCCGGATATTATAGTTGAAGATTTATTTTATCCGGCAATTCATGAGGCAACGGTTTCGGTATTGATCGATAGTGATCCGAATTGGATGACTCCTATCGCTCAGTATCTCCGAGATGGAACTCTGCCTAGTGATAAGCTGCGAGCTCGGCAGGTAGCCCTTAAAGCCCCCAAATACTCCTTTCATGATGGAGTCTTGTATCGACGGTCGTACCTACAACCGAATCTCCGATGCCTTGCTCCTGCCGAGGCTAATCAAGTTCTTCGGGAGGTTCATGAAGGGGCCTGTGCCAGTCATATCGGTTCACGGACGTTGGCCAAGAAAATTCTGGCCAACCTTATTTAATGATGCCCACGATTTGGTAACCAAGTGCTGCAAGTGTCAACTGCACTCCCGCGTGAAGCATCTGCCGCAAACCGAGCTCACTGGAATTCAGAGTGCGTGGCCATTTATTCAATGCGGAATCGACATTGTCGGCCCGTTCCCAGTCGCTCCGGAGGGATTGAAATTCTTGGTCGTCGCCGTAGATTACTTCACTAAGTGGGTCGAAGCCGAACCTCTTACTGCCATCACTGATCAAAATATCTTGAAGTTCGTCTGGCGAAATATTGTATGTCGCTTTGGCATACCGAGCACTATTATCTCGGATAATGGCAAACAGTTTGCCAACGATCCCTTCCGGTCATGGTGCGAGGAGCTCCATATCAAACAAATTTTCACCTCGGTTGCTCACCCTCAGGCCAATGGTCAGGTTGAAGTCACTAATCGTACGCTGCTTGCGGGTATAAAGAAACGCTTAGATAATGCTAAAGGTCTTTGGGCCGAAAATCTTCCGCAAGTTCTATGGGCTTATCGTACAACGCCACATACCTCTACCGGGGAGACCCCCTACAGCCTTACTTATGGCTCCGAAGCTGTTATTCCGGCGAAAATCAGCGTACCAAGCCCCCGCCTCGTAACATTGATTCCCGAGGATAATGACGAAGCTCTCCGTGCAAATTTGGATGAGCTTGAATATCGTCGTGATCAATCGTTCATCCAGCAGGCCAGGTGTAAACAACGTGCAGCCCAGTATCATCACCTCCGGGTTCGAGGCACTCAATTCAATGTTGGGGACCTAGTACTTCGACTCAATTCACCCAGCAAAGCTGCCCCCGAGGGGAAATTACATGCTTCTTGGGAAGGTCCCTATCGCATCGTTGCCGCACACGATTCCGGATCCTACCAGTTAGAGCATCTCGATGGAACCTCAATTCCCCGAAGCTGGCATGTTACCAACTTGAGGCGTTTCTATCTGTGAATGCCAAATGACAAGTATCATCTTATCTTTATGCTCATTGTACACTTCTTTTACGTTGTTATCTCTCTTTGTATTCTTTAATTCGCTCCGGCACTCATCATTGAATAAAATACTCTTTGTTTATGCATCCTGTTGTGTTCTCTTCTACGTTACGGGGACGCCCTAACGCAGTCGTATTATTATTATCTAGTCTCCGGACAGTTAAATCTTTCTCTCGGTCCGTCCGAGGAGATTCACGTTTCGTCCCCGGACTCATATCACTCTCTCGCCTGCTTAACCGGAGAAATTTTACTCCCGCCCGATCCGTCCGGGGAGATTTTACTCCCGCCCGATCCGTCCGGGGAGATTTAAATTGGCGCTGTCCATATCGTGTTCCCGAACACCCGTTAAAACAATTATTACTTCTGGTTAAGTAACTCGTTGTTTTCCTTAACACAACTATGCACATTAAACGGTTTGTTACATTTTCTCGATTCACGCCAAAAGGTTTTTTACATAAGACTTCAAAAAAAAAAAAAACGAACAAACAATTATCTACGGCCCCCGAGCCAGTATTCAGCGCTCCGGCGTTGAGGCCTACTCCTAGACCTACGCTGTGTCCTCCGGGATCTTGTCGTTCCTCGGCCTTGGGCTCCGGCTCTTTCCCCTCCGCGGGCTTCCCGACGCCGTGGACTTGTTCTTGACGCTTGTCTGGGAGCTTCGTCTCTTGTACGAGCACGGCTACTTGGCTGCGGGGTAGACCTCGGGGTTTGGGCCCATTGCACAGGGTCCCATTCCTCCGGGGCCATCACTTCGATTTCTTTGGCCAGCTCCTCGACTACCTCTTCGGCGACAACAACGGGCTCTTCTACAATCGTAGTCACCGGGACTGGCTCTCGGATAATAACTCATTTGTTCTTTCCAGCTGGCTTCTTTTTACCCTTCCGGGGGTTTTCGAGGCACCTTGGCTCCGGCTAGAACTCGCAATGTATTCCTCGGCAGAGGGCCGCCACCTGCCACGGCCTTTCAATCCTTCGTACATGTTGAGGAGTAATTCCAACACCTCTCGCTTTCTTACAAGCTCCGAGGACTCGGCTGGGTCATTTGCCATAAGTGCTGAGATTTCGCCCTGAATCTCTACGACCCGCTCCTCCACTTCCTCAAAAGTCAGTAGGCCGAACTCAGACAGTATCCGGTCATACTCCCTTTGATGAACGAGGACACGGCTCATTTCAGCAGCTTTAGCCCGGTATTTCAGTTCGTGGTCCCTGGCTCTTTCCTCGGCCTCCTCTGCCCTCTTCTCCGCAACGGCCACCCGCTTTTCTAGCCTTAGCACTACGTGCATTTGCAGGTTATTCTTCTCTCCGCGGAACCACTCTAGTGATCGCATGAGCTTCTTTATCGTTTCGTGCAATTCCGCGGTATTCTGAGCAGACAAAAGAATCAACGAGAAAGATCAATCTCAAACATACAATAAGCGGGAGTTCAGTTCAAAAACAAAGCTTATATTCAACAAAATCGAAGTACATTATCTATGGTCCAGTACAAAGGTTTTACATCTACTCCTATTATCTATTACATTAAATTTGAGGGGAACGACTGACCTCCTCGGTCCCCTCGGCCTCTTCGGGCACCTCCTCCAGTCGGCCCTCAGCCGTTACTGCCTCTTCCACTACGGCAACAGCAGCAGCTTCTATACGGGGGGTGGCTCTTTGTT
Source organism: Ajuga chamaepitys (assembly GCA_958295605.1). NCBI lineage: Eukaryota > Viridiplantae > Streptophyta > Magnoliopsida > Lamiales > Lamiaceae > Ajuga > Ajuga chamaepitys. Next base: position 3,603,739 of record OY282502.1, on the reverse strand, counting down.
TCGGAGTCCAGAGGTGAACTCACCGCGACGGAATGCCAGGAATTCCTGGTCTTGGTCCGCATCGCAGCTCGCAACCTCCTCAGCCCTTAATATCACCTTCTTCTCCGCCAGAGCTTTTACGAGGGGCCACTCCGGGAGGTGTGTTAGAGCTTTGTAGTAGGCCTCCTCCACTCCGGCCACAGCGTTGTAGTCATACCCGAACTCTGGACGGTATATGTCCACATTCGGGTAGACTTCTTTGATTTGCTCCAGTAACAACGAGCGCGTAGCCGTGTCCCCGATAGCGACGAAATCCGTCTGAAAGTCCAGGAATGTGGTCGTCTGGAGTAATTTTTCGGCAAATGCTTTCAGCATTGCCTCCTGGCCCTCGACAATCGCCGCTTCCTGGGCCTTCATTTTTGCCCGCAGCTGGGCCGTTTCTCCACGAAGGGCTCCGGCCTCCGCATCCACCTCGCGCAGACGCGCTACTTCAGCCTCTGCCAAAACCGCTCTCTTCCGCGCTTCGGTCAAATCCTGAGTTAGCCTGTCATTGCGCGCGCGAAGATCCCTTACCACCGCGGCCAGCTCTTCTTTGGCCTCTATCTCATTCTTCCGGCCAATCTCCATGATTCCCCGAGCTAGCCGCAGAAGTTCCTCGGCGTCCGCGCCCTCCAACCCCAGCAGACCGGGGGCCACTTGCTCCTTCAGAATATCACACAAGACAGGAGACAGAACTCAGTATTGATAGTACACACTTCGTTTGCGTAAAAATAATGAACAGCATTTCAGATTTACCTCAACGCTTTCCCCTGTTCGGAGTCTTTTGGATGGTGCCGGAGGTGTCCCGGTAGGTTCTGACCTCCTCTTCGCCCCGGGGGTTGACCCCGCCGCCACAACTCGTTCTTCCGGCCCCACAGAAGGTCGTGGACTAGGCGACATCTTCCCCCGGGGAGACACCTCAGTAGTTTTGCCCTTCTTCTTGGCCGCTGCGGCCACAGCGGGGCCTCCTGCTGGCTCTTTTCCGAAGCGTCCCACTGCATACCGAATTTGAAGTTAGTCCTGTACAAGGCAACAGTTTGTAAAAGGCAAAATATGAGAACTCCTACCCTCCTCGGCAACTGCATCGCCCGAATAATACGGGCTCAGTCCGGCCCCCTCCAGTTCCTCCTCAGTACAGAGGGTCTTGAAGGTCCCTACTGACCGAAATGCGTGTACAACCTCGGCCTCCGGATTCTCCACCGGGGCAGTATCCAGTACCTCATCCCTCCTCCACCTCGGGAGAGCTACTTCGGTTTTCACAAACATAAACCTCTCCTTCCATCCCTCCACCTTACTTGGGTTTTGCACCTTGAACCCACCTCGGGCTCGGGGACTGAAGGAGTACCACCCCTTGGATTTACCGAAGGCTTTTAGTTGGTAAAAAAACCTAAATAGCTCTACGGTTGGTTCTACCCCGGCATTCTTGCACACTACGGTGAATCCGACTACTTGTCTAACCGCATTTGGCGCTAGTTGACTTAGGGCAATGTTATAATACTTCAGTAATTGGACCACTATGTCCCACAGAGGCAGTCTCAAACCTATTCTCAGGGGGTCTATATACACACTAATGAAACCCTGCGGCGGGCAACAGGCCCTATCACCGGGGTCCGGTACTATATATTCTAAGTTAAATGGAAGGTAAAATGAAGGGATTTGTGGACACCTCGAAATCATCCTCCATACACTCGTAAAAACCGACCATCTTGGTGTTGGTTTCCCTGCCGTCGGCCCGATCAACAGTCCTAATCTCGTTCCTCTCTGGAAAAATGAATCGTAGAGGTGGCACGTCTAATGGAGCGCTCTTAGTCCCTACTTCTTGAACAGAAGAAGAAGATGAAGAAGAAGGCATACTTACTTGGTTTGAGTTTGAGAAGTTTTGATTTGAGATGAATCACAGGCGCGCAGAATTCTTCTTTTTTCCCGCTCTCTAAAACTGGCAAATTGCAATGAAGAAGATGAAGTGTACTGTGCTATTATTCCAAATATATACTCAGAGAACCAACGGCTCAGATACGGCTTATTCAAATTCCGCGATTGAGATTCGGACGTGCTAGTCACGCGCCTCACAGTTCCCAAGGCGCGTGGGGAACAAGTTCATGGGAAATCGCAGAGCGTGTCACTTCACATCCCTCTCCCTCATGATGGCGCCGCCAATCACATCAACCCCATTCTTGCCCAGGAAGATTTGGCAGACACTCCGGTGCTCCCATCACCTCGGTCAGACAACTACACTCCGGTGCTCCCTTCACCTCGGCCAGATTATTATCTTCTTCCGTTACAGTTTCTTGCTTTTGGGGGACTCGTTATCTCGCTATCACCCCGGTGTAGCTCGGCCTAGTTCGATTCAGCTTCCACGGACTACGCTGCGGAATACCTTAGACGCGGAACAGTCTTGGCCATCCAAAAACACTTCGACTCGCCAGCGACCACGGCTCATCTTCCCTACAGCTCCACCCCGGTTACAACCGAAGCTCCTTCCTCGCTCCGGCTGGGGGGGCATCTGATAGGTGTGGCCCAGTCACTTCGGGTCGGGTTAATACCTCGGCCCACTAACCGGCCTAGAAGGTCCAGAAGTACGCGTCCCAGATAATGTGGCGCAGCCCAACTTGTGGCTTGTTCCGCGATTTAAGGCCCACGATCCGTTCCCAACGGCCACGCAGCGGAAAATAGGCGCGACAATAGGGAGTTAGTTAGGGTTTAGTAGGGGATAGTATAAATATGAGGAAAGAACTCTGAATTAGGGTTCGCATTCTGTATTCTGAAATTATTACGTGTAAACTCAAAGAGATAGTGAAAGAAACACCTCGGCAGGTGCCATTTTGTGCCCGTGGACGTAAATCTTCGGATCGAACCACGTATATCTTGCGTTTTTCCATATTTCTTGCATAAGTTTTCGTTAAGTTTCTTGGATATCAGATTGCGCTTTATCAATACTAATGATAGATCACGTTATAAGCAGACTGTGACCCATAACTCTATTGGCCACAACCTTGTTAATCTATAATTAAATATACATTTATGTTTTATTATAGTATTGTCAGTAGAAGAAGATGACAAACTATTGCATAAAGATAACACCAACTGCAAATAAACAATATTGAATGATTGCTACCTGTTCTTTCTGCCAATGTACGCCGGATTAATCACCCCCAGATCCAAATTCCTGGCCGACAGTGGGTGGCGCGTGATTACACCATTCTTCAGATCAATCTTCACCATCTCAAGCAGCGAGTGCGCTAGATCCATCCGTGCCAGCGTATGCTCCACAGACAACATATTTGGCGCCACCATCATTATTGTATTTCCGCCATCGCCGCTGCCTTCTTCCCATGCGTTGATGGCGTGTAATGGATTGAATCCCGGCACCTCGAACCACCGCATTTCTGACTCATCCTCTGCGTACCTCGGTATAACGCCGATCCGCGGCACTTTTTCCGGATCCACCCCCACCGAGGAATTCCCCGTCATCATCCTGATTTGAATTTCGTTGAAGATTGCGTACTTTTGTGTAATGGCGAAGTCATGCAGGAAAGCAGGGCTAGTAACAGAGCGTATTGGCACGTCAGGCTGTTTTTCTCCGTTGGCATTGATTCTGAAGAAGGTTAAAAATGGCGGCACGGGGCCGTAGCGGAAGGCGAAGGTTTCGCCGGTTTGTGCGTCGGTTTTGGGGTGCGCTGTCATGCTCATTATCAGCTTGCCGTCGAAATCATGGCGGTTTAGAGTGTGAATTTCGCCGTTTGAATCGATTTTGACAGAGTAGGGAAGATCTGATTCGCCTAATGCGTAGAGGCGTCCAGCAATTAGGGCTAAACTGGTATTAGCCAAGCCAAGGCCGTGGTTAGGATCGAACTGCCCAGCGAGAATCCTCGCAGCAGCCAACGCGCCACGCGCCGCCGAGGCGGAGAGGCCGTTGAAGCCGGAGAACCACTTGTGAACGACTGGAAATCCGATTTCCCGTTCGACTTTGTATTTGTACGTCTTCACATAGCGGCTGCAGAAAGTGGCTTTACCACCGGAAATCCTGATAGAGTGGAGCATGCCGTCGCCGTCGAAGAAGTGGTAAGGGCCACGGGGGAGAAACTGGGGGTTGGGGCCATTACGAATGTAGACGCCGTCGAGGGATGGTGGTAGGGAGCCTTCCACCACCTCGCATTCGGTGGGGGGAAGCTCATCCACCGGAGCGAAGTTGCCGGCGAGATGGTTCCTAGGGTCGAAAGAAGGATTAAGAGGAGGATCGACAAAGTTGTTGATGAAGCTGTCAAATGCATTAAATAAGGTCGCCGGAAGAGACGGCGCCGGTGGGGCTATTGGTGGCGTGGCTGCTTTCTGTAGCGGCTGAGACGCTGGCGTTGCTTTAGTAGCACCGCTAGCGGCGGCGGCGATAGTGCGGTGGTGCCCTTTTCTGGGGATTATTGATAATTTGGGAAGAGAACATGAAGAAAGTGAATCCATTGTTTGTATAGTTTTGATGAGAATGCAGAAGCAATGAAGCATTAGACATTAAACATTGACATCTCCTCGTTTGCCGTGTACGGATGGATAAGACAGTGAAACGCAAGACGTAACACCAAATGTAACAGAGAATCTCGTGAAGGTGGAACAATGATTAAATTTTCTACGCCCAGAAATTTAGTTGAGCATGTCATTTATCGATACGAATTGTCTGTTTCATCTTCTATTATACTTAATTCACTAAAAGTTCGTATTAAATGTTTTTATATTACGCTCTGAATTTAGAGTATAGAATAAATTATATATAAAAATAATATTTTAGAAAATTTTAAAAGTTGAAGTACGTTGTGCAACCTCTAAATATATCAAGAACCCTTAACAATAGTCAACTCTATAAATAAAATTAGAAAGTGTTAACAATTTAAACTAAATCAATAAATTAACTTAATTACAAAAAGAAAAATAATCATCTAAGATATAATGTTTCTACGTTCATTATATTTTCTAATTTTTATTTCTATTGCTTATACATAATAATACATCCATCTAATTCAAATTAAATAATAGAATTATTTATTTATTTAATTATGTTGTATTAAAATATTCTAAAATATACATATATAATAACACATTTTAACGGACAGAGGGCTCAGTGCCCTCCTTGACCCCTATGTAAGTCTGTCAATGGTTGTCAGTGAGCCAATATAACCGCGAGTCACTCTAGATCAACTACATAAAGATCAAAATCAACTCTAGATAAACAATTCAATTCGAGCTTAAGTATTTGAGTTCGAGTTGAGTTTGAGTTGATTAATAATCGACTCGATATACTGATAAGTTTAATCGAGCTTGTGTGAAATTATTAATTTACCCTTAACTATAAATTTATATCATCATCTTAAAATGAGGTGGAATCCTAATATATTCATTGGGCAAAAGTCCACTCATGATTTTTGTATAGCATTTGTCTTCTGGTTATTTTGATGGCTAATATATTCAATTTCATATTCAATAATGTAGCTGACGCGTGGAAATAATATTTTATATATGTATGATTTGCATGTTGGTCATCACAATATATTAGTAATTCTACAATACACTCGGTATATTAATACACTTAAATTTTTTATTACAATAAATGATTTTAAGGTAAATTTAACTTGTGGGTCGATCCCATTATTTTGACGGCTCGTTGTGGAGTGGAGGGACATGTTATTTTTAGACTTCAATATTAAGAAATAGATCTTCTTCTTTTTTTTAATTCCTCTCAACTATATTTCTCTTTCATACTTTTGTAAATTTCATAAAATAAAATTATCTTGTTAATTATTTCAATATTCTCATCATCTTCACAGTTGATGTATAAATATTTATAACTACAAATTTATCGTATTAGTCTACATATTTACTATTTAAATCAAATACATATTTTTTATTATTTTTTAGATAAATTAATATTTTCTATACAGAATGTATTACTTCTTCTTCGGAGCCCTTCGGAGATTTCACTATCTCAACTTCCTTCTTCTGATGTACATTGCAACTCCTTTGCATATCGTGATTCTGTATCTTCAACTAAATTTACATATGCGTAGAAAACATAAAAAATGGTTCTTTAATTTAAACATATTTGTTTTTGAAAATAGACAAAATGGATCTTGAATAATTGTCTTTTATTATTGATTTTAAGGACATAATTGAAGAAAAAAAGAAATATGAAAATCCATGGAGTTTTATGGTGGTGAAGAAGATGTAGTCACCTCTAATCAGATCAATCATTTATTACACAGAGGAACTTAACAACAAGAAGAAAGAGACTTTGTAACTTTAAAAGAGTAAATGTCCTACAACAGTAAAAAAAAATTAGCAGGTGAAAATAGTAAGACATTTTAATGGTCCAGATTAAAAGTGATGAAATCTGACGGCTACAAAATCAAATGTATTAATACACCAATTATATCATAAAAGGATCATATATATATAAAAAAAAAAAAAAAATTAAATAGACTCCAGGTCTGTAGCTTCTGTCTTCAAGCACCAGTCTTAAAAAATTCATTCAATCCATTCAATTTGTTGAAGTTCTCTGACTTTGGAGTTTTTTTATATATATAGAATGTGATTATAATTTGGAACGACTAATATAAAATGTCAATCATTTTCTCTTATAAAAGGTTACATTTTATTTTATTATATAGTAAAAAGTTGACAACTTAAACTTAAATATATTCATTTTTATACACTGAGTAGATTTGTAGACTAAATTATGCTAGCCCAATTTCATAATTACATTTAGAACCTACATGACCGTATAATTTTAATGAATATGATAATAAGACTAAAAAGAACTCGGCCCAAACAATAATAATTTTTTGGCCCACTACTCATATAAAAGGATATATGAAAACTCTCCAGGGATAATTGAATTGTGATGTAGTGACATGTATCACGTTTGATGAGGCACATCCACGAACGGAACATTCAAAAAGGTATTTTAGTTTAAAGGTATAGTAGGGTAGGATGTGTACTGAAAATTGTAAAAGTTGTATTGAAAATTGTAAAAGGTGTGTTGAAATTTGTAAAATGTGATGTAGGTAATAGGGTGTGGATGTGGAGGGATGGATCACCTGGTGTAAAATGAAATACATTGAGGATGACACATGCCACATCCGGATAGAGACATCCCAATCTAATTATCCCTCAGCCCATCAAGCTAAAATTCTAGACTACTTTATGATCTTTACCTCGTATAATTTTTTTTTTCTTAAGAATGTTTATTCGATGCTTAAGATGCATTTATTTCTTTACCCGATTCCTACAGATAATATGCTCAAGATGCAAATGAAACATGCAAATTACAACACTAAAAATGGTTACTTCATATTACATTCGGAGATGTACACCAAGTGATCTATGCGCTTCCAACACACCACATGAATTGGTGTTAATCTACAATGGCTAAGGTACTCTAATTCCCCCGGGTGTACGATCTAAAAAAGCATGGATGAATGGAAAATCGGTGAGAGCAAAAATAACTGCAGTCAGTTCAAAAGATGATTCGACATATAATATATGTAGATACTCGAAAAATGGTTAAGATCCATCAAGAAACAATGGAAGCAACAAGTGAGGTTTAAGTTAATCCACAATCTTTGGTGTTGAGGATGACGATCCTGAGAAAATGTGTCCTACTCGGTTAATAAGTTCTGCTGACCGGGACGCGCGAGGCGACACTCCTAGCGTCACCTGTTTCTCTCTATACGATGCCCAAGTCACCAAATAAAGCCCAGCTATTATGAGAAATCCTCCCAGAATACTGTTTCAAGGTAAAATATAGCAGCCCAAAATGAATGTCCATTTAAGAGTAATCATCAAGAAGAGAGAATGGTATTAACAAATTAATTCAAGAGATATAACCTTCCCAAGTAAATCGGGCTTCCGAGGAAAATCCTTGACAGGAAAGCAGATACAGCAGGTTGAAGCGGATTATACAGAGCAACCAAGGCAGGGCCGAGGATTTTATTTGACCATGTTAAAAGTCCATAGTTCAGAGCAGATGCTACTATTCCCTATAAAAGAAATGTAAGTGAGAGAATGAGAATTGAGAGAGAGAGAGAAGAGAATACACGGAAATGCAAGTATTTAATGTTCTAATGTATCTAAGACAACAAAAGCTTCCAAGCTTCAGCGGAAGACACATAAAACCACACGGAGCTTGTTATCACCCCAAAACTGTATTGTATGGTCTACCGATGTGTATTGGGTGGTTGTGGTTAATAAGCAGGATCTAGCACTCAAGATTTCATTATAACAAGAAATACGAGAAATGCAAGATGAGAAAAACTTACAGCATAGCACACAGCAAAAGCCTCGGACTGTGTAAGATTCCAGTCTGTTGATTCATTTGTCACAAAAAATGCAGTCACTACCATAAAAATAGCACCAAAAAAGTAGGAATAGGCTGTCACTGATATACTTGCAGGATACTTAGCTAAAACTGGAGCCTGCACAGAAATACAAGTAAAGCTCCATAAACATCTCAATTGGGTTACCGAAGTGATGCAAACGGACCTACAACCAGCAGATGGCGAAGCAGCCTTATCTTATCATAAGGAAGAATAAAGCTGACTGTCCTAAATCATATTCAAATCATGACAGCCCAAACCAGATTTAGCATCGGACATTAGAGATGTGTTTGATACGTAGAAGTAGAAAGTGAATGAGAGAAGTTGTGGAAAGGTGTGAACAGAAAAAAGAATAATGCAGAGGTTCTTTGTAAATAGATCTTTAGGAGATAACGACCTCCTCACAACACTCACAACCACGCCCTCTACAACTTAAATACAAGGAAATCACCATGATTATTGATGCTGCAACAATATCTTGAAATTAATTTCAACACCTAGATGGCATTTTACATGCTTATAGTTCCAACATATTTCTAAATCACGGATTCTATAATCAAATTTAAGTATTTAACCTAACTATATCGATGCCAATATACAACTTTTGGAATTTAAAATCAGGAAGTAGAACAAATTATACTCAGCATCTGGCTTAATGGATAAAGAAACATCCATACATTCAGATCTCCTTCGACCATATTCTGATAAAATACTAAAAATCAAGTTGGTGTAAATTACCTGAATGGCCAGATAAGTAGCCATACACATGCAGTTACCAATCAAGCATAAAACTCCAAGGTGCCAATGGTCAAACCCCATATCAAGAAAACTGGACAGTAACCAACCAGCTGGTTCAGGCTGCCCCTTGGCACTTATTTCACTGCGTACTGCAAAATCCAAATCCTTATGTCCAAACACAGCTGGACCACGGAACATAGCCATAAGAATGGCTCCAGAAACACAAACAAGAGTGCCTCCCACCTTTGCTTGACCTTCAACCTTTTGTAAATTCACAGTTTCTGTTCTGCACATACAACAGCAGCATGTGTATGAGAAAGACAGACAAAATTGATGTGTTGTTGTGAATAAAAGATGGATCCATATTTAATTCTTGTGTACTTAAAAGCATTAGATACACAAGCAAGCATGCACAAAACTTATGCAAGGCAGATGTTTGTGGTTTCTTTGTCATTTATTTATTTATTGTTTGGAATGTGCGTGTTATGTATTTGGGAGAGAGTAATTTTGGTAATAGCTTGGAGAGATTAGACTAACCCCATCATTACAGCCAATATGAATGTGAAGACTGGAATTGCTGGCTGTATGGCTGCAGCATAAGTTGGATTCGTGTAGCCAAGACCAATTAGAAACAAAAGTTGGTTTCCGAAGATACTAATACAACAGACGAAATGGAAAATAATAACATCAGAAAAATATTAGTACTGAGAAGACAAAGAAGCCGGCTGAAACAGGACTGGAGATATTCTACTCACCCTGTTAATCCAAGAAAGAAGAAGGCTAATAAAAGGCGTCTATTGAGTGGCAATCTTTGCCTTCTGCATGACAAAAAATGTAACATTAGAACTGTCTGCAGCATTCATATACAACAAATGAACAAAAGCAACAAAAAGAAACTCACTCAAAAAAGCAGTTAAACAATCAAAATTTCATGATTTCATTAATTTAAGACATTACTTGGAATTTAAATACTTAAGCCAACAACAGTGTGGATGGATTTTAACACTACAGATAAAGTCCGCTTGTGCTTCAATAGGAAACCTTCAGTTTACATTAGACCTCAGGACACAAACTATTGACTACTAAGTTTGAAGTGGCGAATTATTCTTTGATCCAACCCAAAAGTTAGCGTGCATGGGCTCGGTTGAGAACAAAAAACCTCAAATTAGTATTTTCTTTAAAATCTTTCTAACATTTCTACAAACTGCAACATATGAGTTTGATTCTAGATCAAAGGCACTAGCGTCTAGGTTGACATATATATCAACAACACACGTTGCCTTAGCACCAATATAATCCACTTCCTTTTAAAGAAACAGACATCGAAACAGCAAAGCAGCACTGCCAAGGGTTAAATCATAACAATGGGCAAACTTGGACTAAGTTAAACGAATTGAAACAAGCTAGCAATTTTAGGCAGGTATAGCTGCAGATTTGTCCTCAAATTTGCATAGGTGCTAAGGCTGTTTCATTTGATGCAAGCAGAATTCAAAAGAGTAAGGTTAGGGACATAGGTTTGTAATGATCAGAAACCGAACGAGATGTCTTATATGGCATCAAAGTGCTTTTACTTCACTACCAAAAAGTTCTCTGTTTGTTCTTGAGCAGAGTCTTGATGATACTGATTTCTAGTCCCATAATTATTCTTCTGGAATATTTTAGGACAGGTAGAGGCCCTCTAGATCTAAGTGGAAAAACTACGTCTTCTTGAAAGCCTGTTTCTCTGTGCATACCAGTTTTCCTAACAAAGCTGCCTAAATCTAGATCCAGAGATGATATAAAATGATCCGATCTCAATTTCTTTTGCCCGCATACTCTTCCAAATTAGTAAAATTGATTATTTATTGCTAAGAATATAACATTTGTTGGAAATACCTACATGAAAACCTGCTATGTCATAAACTGACTGGGTATCACTAAAACTGCTCATCCCACTAATAAAGGCCATCTTATATCGAACTCATCATCAATAAATATTTCTGACATTAACAATAAGCACAAATCTTCAGTATCCACTTTCAAATCTGACCTAAACATAAATCTCCTACTACCCATTCATCTACAAAAACTATGGACACACAACTATGTAAATTCCCAAGCCCTCACACGAACACCACTAAATATAGAGTAGATTAACTAAATCCAAAATCCCCCTTTTAATCAGTCAATACACCAGAAAGCTAGTCAGTCCATCATCCAATTCAACCAATGAGCAATAGCTCAATCGTCACGTCCCCGTCGAATTTCCCAAATTTCACAAACACTGCACCTCAAACCCTACACCAAAATCACGATCAGAAACAGTTTGACTGAAAACCACCGAAAATGTTGCAGCATCAACAACTCACATCATCGCAAATCGGGGAAAAAAGTCAATTATTTAATCTATCTCAACACACACCATCCTAAAATGCAGAAGCACAAAGAGAAAATGAGTAGCAGCAACGGAATACTAACTTCTCACGGACATAAGCAACGGGGGCGAGAATCGAGAGAGCAAGAAGATCTCTAAAGACGCAAAAAACAAGCTGATTGACTCCAACGTTGAGCGCCAGTTTGGTGATGACGTGGTAGCCCCCACTGAAGACCTGCACCGCCGCCATCGCCAAATGCGCCCGGCCGACATCGCCGCCATTTGCGGTCGTAGTAGCTGTAGCTGCCGCCATCCCCTTCATAGCAACAGAAATGTCATTCAATTCAACCCCCCCTTCATGTGAGTGTATGTATAGATTGGATTGAAGGGGTGGTGGGTGTGATTGCGTGAATTGTTTGTTGCTTTAGCAAGAAAAGGAAGGTGGCGAGGGGAATTACTTTGATGTAATTTAGGTGTTTGTTTGTCACGTTGGTATGGTGAATTGGATTTGCGAGGTTTTTGTTAGAACAACACTCAACACTGAACTGGGGTTGCTTTTACTATAATGCCCCGTCACCAGCACATCGATGACTTTTTAACAACTTTAACGGACGAAATGGCCCAGACAATTCGTTTTTCTTTTTCCTTTCTCTTTTTCTTTTATTCGAAGCCACTAACAATTTTGCGAGGTATGGATAGAGTTCGCAAAATCGGCCTCGCCCGATGGGACGGTTTAATTGGTCCGATATTATAAATGGGTTGAGGCATAGAATCTAGGTTTGAAGTAATATTTAGTTTAATAGGCTTGACTTGATAGGTCAAAAGCTCAACGGACCGCAGGTCGACTCATAATTTTAGTATATTATAAAGGAGTAGGACGAGTCGACTAATTTTAAACCCCATAAACTAAATCTGATTAGACCGAACCGCCTAAATTGCCACATCTAAGTAAGGAAGCAACCACAATTTCTTGTTGAAATGGTGAAATTACTTTTTTAAATATTTATTAAAAAATTTGAAATTTGAGTGGTGAAATTTGTTATTTAACTCTCTTTATATATAATAGTTTAGTGGAAAATTTTGAGGGGACAGCAACCGCACTAGCTTACTTCTAGCTTTGTCCTCATTGAAAGGAGTGCACCATGTGTAGCATCCACCTTTAATTTACACACAGTGAAGATACATAGACATGAGTGTGTGTCAAACCAATGGCGACGGCACAATACACATAAATGTGTGTCAAGTCAGAGTAGTTCTCTTGTACAGCGGTAAGATTTGTGCAATTCAGGTGGCAGATAATTTTTCTTTAAAGGTGTTAGTGTTAATGTTTAAAGGCATTACTTGTTATGTTATAGTGTTTATGCTAAAAAAGTACTAGTGGTTGTAATGAAAAGTATTATTTGTTTTCTACAGAAATGTATTCACTTTTCAGCATAACACAATTCTTTATAACAAATAGTACATTTTAGTTTAAACAGTGATACATTTTTATGGATCCGTCCGCAATCTGAATTGTACGGATCTAAGATCCACGCACCTAGAATATATGAGAATTAGTGGTCAAGTAAATGGTTTTATAAACATACACTCACATGAGAGTGTGTTAAATCAATGGTGAATGTTACACAGGATATACTTCTTCACGATACATAAAAATAAGTGTGTTAAATCACTGGTGACGACATATTACACGAGTTTGTATCAAATCAATGGTGGCTCATACATATGAGTTTGTAAATTTATTCTATGCTACCCAAGTGGGTAGTGCCCAAGTGGGAGATCTAAGTGTATGGAAATCAAAATAATATTAGTCACTAGATCACCATATCATTCTCAAGTGCATGGTAAATTCTCCACTTGAGCATTACCCACTTGAATAGGATAGAATTAGCCAAAGATTCTACTACTTTCACGATACATAAAATTAAGTGTGTTAAATCACTGATGACGGCACATTACAGGAGTTTGTATTTAATCTATGGTGATTCCTACAACGAACTTGTGTCAAATCAATAGTGTATAACTATACAAAATGTAGCAGTAACACTAGCTTGCTCTATTTTTTTCTTTATTCTTTTTGTTTTTCGGTGTATCTGCATAATTAGGTGATCATTAATTAAAATTGGTGTAAACTAATCAGAAATTCGAATCATATTTGGTGTAAACTAGTCACATTTTCCAAATATGCTGCCAAAATCAATATTGGTCCCAATTTTGGTTCCACGTACATTATTGATTCTCTAACTGTATGTACAACGAGCAAAGAATTTGAATAACGAAGCGAACTTGACGACTGAAGCAAAAAATCGCTGGAAAAAGACCAGAAAAGACTTACAAATTTGTTAGAACGTAGATGCATACAAGGATTGAGGAATGATTGGTAGCGCTGCTAATGATTCAAGACGAGCCCGAACTGAACTTATAGATGCTCGTATTTAATTTATTTATTTTCAGTCGAACATGAGCCGAGATATTTGAGAGTATTTGTCATGATACAACCAGAGGAAGATGGAAACAGAGAGGAAGCCGTGTATTTCCACTGTATCCAATGCAATTCTCAAGACAATGTCTTATTACACTGCACTCCAGTACTCTATGGGTGTGGATTTGCCCGTCCGGATAGAGAACAAGTCAATCCAAACTTGTGCTTGTGTTAAAACTATGATCCTTTAATCCACTTAAATCCAAAATCATTCTACTCTCCCTTTCCATTACTCTCACCCTCTCTCCATTTAAAGCACAAGATTTACCATATTCAATTCTAGAACAAACACAAGATTTACACCATCATTTTAATTCACACGTCCTAGAATTTACAAGTCCGAAAGCTATACCTCACTCAATCCATAAACACACATACTACTTCGTACCACTTCATGTACGAGTCTCACAATAAAATGTCATGCAGAATATTAATGCAATTGAGACTTCATATTGGTTACAAATAAAATTACGAAAGACCATGAATCATCACACCTAGTGAACTCCATTGAAAATTGGAAATTAATTAAGTGTACAAATAAAGCATATTATGTATACAAAAATCTTAAAGAAGAAAAAGGATATGAAAAGACTGTAGAAATGAAGATAGTATGAAGCCATTCAGCAGAGCTTCAAATTCCCAAAATGGTTCTTATTTGGTCAGGCGGATGTCTAGCCAACGACTTCGGATCCGGGTACCCGTTTTTGGGATCCATAATTCCCTTGTAAATTACTTCATATGCTTCAGCGAGGGATCTCGCCAACTGAGACGACGCTTCTGATCGGAGACTGGGCGCCTGCATCTGCTCAAACTCCGGCAGAGAGCTTTCACTCCCCAATACTAGCCCAAAGAAATTCTTCAGACTCTCCGACAGGGCCGCGGGAGACATATCTTCCATCTCTGCAAGTGGTGGCTGGGAGGCAGAATCGCCGGAAGCATTGTTCAAATTACTGTGGAAATGAGACATCTTGTTTGACAGTCCACATTTTCGGAGAATTGAATCAACTTCTTTCTCGACAAGGCCGTGAATGTGGGTTTCGATCATTGACCCGAGCTTCTTTGCATATCCGAGAGCTACATCATGTCCCAGGAGTGGTTGCCGGATGGCGCATAGACAGTTGATTAGGAATATTCTAGAAGGTGATTCACGGATCTGCATGGAACAAAATATCATGTCAAAGATATCGATGACCTCTCTCTCTCTGTTAGGGAAAATCATCTTTTAGAACATCGATAAAGCCATCGCATCCAGTTTTGGAATAAGACTTCTTAGTTAAAGTGGGATGCGGGGTGGGGTGGGGGTTTTTTTTGTGGGGGGGAGGGGATGGGGATGGGGATGATGATCAGAGGACATTGGGAGGAAAAATGTTCATCAAAAAATCAAGTAACATGGAAGCATAGTGGATAAGATAAATACTACTCAAGTATACAACCTCATTCGTACATTTTTTATTTATACACAGAGGGTTGATGAAGTTATCCTTTTAATAAACTTCTTTGGCTTACAACAGTTAAATGCTCAGGAAAGAATCCTCACATAAGGGGTTAAGAGCCAACTTGTACTTCGAATGAACAGATGAATCGGAGAAAATATTATGCCAAAAAGTAGATAAAATACTTGCAAATGGTTATCTATTGATACGAGTCATAAAAGCTTGAAAGCCCAAAGAAGAATGTTTGCATTATAATAGAAGAGCCAATATTTACCTGTGATGAAAGGACCGAACTACTATTATCCAAAATAGCATCTATAGATGATCTGCGAGTTTGAGATGAGTCTGAACTGGCTCTTCTTCTTGATGACTGAATCACTCCCTTGGACTTGTGTGCCTCTGCTGCTTGTTCACACATCTGACCATGTTAACAAAACAGCAGTTGGTGAAAGTGAAAACGAAGCAAAATCAACCGAGGCTCCATCACTAACTACAACATCAACAAACTAGAAAAGGAAGGGGAGGGAATCAAGGGTTACAAATTTCCGGTTTAACAAGTTAGCTTATTGTATAAAATCGTACATAAAACAGAAATTTAGTACATACATCGCAAATCTAGTTTATATATGACAGGTGCATATGTACCAACCAATATCAGTTGAACTAAGACTAACCTGAATAATAGGATCTAGCAAAGCGGATATGACAGGATCAAATGCAGGCTTCTTAGAAAGCATCATACTGTCATATGTTTCAATGATTTCAAGCAGCAGAGAGACTCCTTCCTTTAGTGCTTGAGGTGGAGAAAGATCAGCAGCAACTAGTGGAGGATATCGTAAAAGCTTCTCTCCTCGAGCTTTTAGTATGTCAAAAAATGTTTTTTGAGCAGCATCCTTGAGAGCCCAAAGTGTGTTACTTAATGCAGTGTCCCTCCCTAGCAGATCTGATATCTGTAGATTACAAGCTGAGTCAAATGAAATAGACAATGGTAAAGAAGAAACTGCACGAACTTTTAATGTTTTAAATTGAGTTGACTTACAGTGTGGCTGTAGAACTCCAGAGTATTACTAAGCTTATATGAAATTATGAGGCTGGGCTGAGACTGCAAAACTTGTTCAACTCTCACTTTAAATGGCCGACAAACTCCCTCAAAGATCCTGTCTAGAACAAATGTCAAGTCTGAATCTGTCTTTCCTACATCACTTTCTAAGATTGTGGAGAATCTCTGAGCAATTGATCCAGTATCTGCAACTGAATCAGGATAAAGCAATGCAAGAACAAGTTCTCTTTCAGATGCCAAGGCCTGCAAGATATCCCAGAAATAGGAACAATAATGAAGAATTATGGAAAAAGGAAATTCACAATTGTGAAACAAAAAGAAATGTAATAAAAAAATGTACCTGATGCAACCATCCGAGCATGTCACCTACATATCTTAAAGGGTCATGAGCATGAACTTCAATTGGTCTAGGTAGTCCACCAGGTCCTCCACGTGTGAGGGCACTAATAAATCTCCTAAACAATGCATTATGTCTCATATTTGCAACCTGTGTTAGAAAAATTATGTTTAGAAAAAATAACGGAAATGCATCCCTAATGGGTTTCTGTATTGCGGAATTTCTGCACGATCACCTCTTCCGCACAGTACTTGAAAAGTACTGGTCTTGCTTTCAGGCATCTGACAGCAGTTTTTAGCAGCTCACTAACTTCAGGATTGTCAGCATCCCCAAGTCTCCTACACTCAGCTTGGACCCACCTAGATTGAAGAAAAGGCCACGTCACTTTTTTACAGAAAAAGCATGGTATGTTAATAAATTTTGGGAGTTGCTTCTCTAAAAGTCTAGAAATGAATTCACTAACAAATTAAAATTGCCATAAGCGAATTCAAACGACAATTGTATGTTTTACTCCTAAGATATTTCTCAATTTAATTATCATATGTGATTAAGGAATAAAGACATAAATGTAATGATATTTGGCTTAGTACCAGCTCATGGCACTATTTGTTTCCTAAAAAAAAATATACCAGCTCATGGCACTGGGTAGCATGCTGAACTTCACAGTTAACTTTCTTCAAGAGCAGAAAGGTTTCTTAGATACTTTCTTTCAAAGTGGAAGTATATTAAGAACACTATATAAATAAGGAAAACAGAACATGATATTAGCTACTATCAATATCAGGACCCATTAAAGGGGTATATTATATGTGGAAGACTGGAGGAATCCATAGAGTTCAAATACAAATAAGTTGTGTAAGTCAATCTATGCACTTAATATCCTATGGAGGTAATAATTGTGCATGAAAAACTGTAGAGCCTCAGAAATAAATATTCAAAATGACAGATCATGTATCCCCTTGTATCATTAACTGGATACAACCCAGCCCCATGTTTCACTCTCCACAGGGCACATGTAATCAACCCCCCCAACACACACACACACACACACACACACACACACATCCACATCAGCACTCTCTCTATCTATCTATCAATCTATCTATATATAACTAATGCTAATAAGATTGTGCTTATCTTTATTGTAAATATATTTTTTATGTAAGTATGTAAACATGTAACTGTTCATATATGTATTATACTGAATTTAATATCCAAAAAAATTGATAACTGTAGAAACAATAAACCATTTCCACTTATTAAATTTAAAAGAAAATAACATTACTTTACTTGAGTGTTTTGGCGTTATTGAACTTTTTAAATACAATTTTTAATTCTGGTGTTATTTTCTTGATATTTATATGTTTCCAAAGTTTTATTCCTTCAGTCTGCCCTAAAAGATAACCGGAAAAATTGAACCAAAATTTGGGAAGGAAATATATGGGGAACTCAAATCCCCTTGGGGCACACATTCCCTGAATGGGAGAATCCCCATCCCCATGCCAGATTCTCCAAGTGGGAATGGTAAAGAGGATGATATTTTATGTGGTGTTTTGCTTTGCGGATGGTATGCTCAATACCATCCTGAAACCAACCATTGCCCATCCCTATCTTTACCACCCTTCCATAAGGCTTTTTCATCCAAAGAAAAAGAAATAATATTCCACCACAGTGGCATGGCAAGAATCCAACTTATACAAGAAAAGTAGTAAAAAATTATTGTCAGCAAATTCCAGTGCATCTCCAGTATAGAAAGAATGCTTGTCTTTTTTAAAGCCAACCACCAACTGATATGTGCAAATTACCTGCATAATCGTTCATATGCTCCTTCTTGATAGACAGACATCATATCCATAAGCTCCAAACCAGCTCGCTGCGAAGAGTCTTCCAAATGAATTCCAAATTACGAAAAAGTATTTATTCAGAATGCAACAGGTGAAAGGTCAAAACCAGAAATTACAACAACTAAAATAGAACATCCCCTCCCCCCCAACCCACCCCCCCCCCCCCCCCCCCGCTGTGACCCAGTCTCAAATTCATTGTTCCTTTTCCTGTTATAAATGGTCGCGTAACATACAAAAACCCATCCTGAGTATAGCACATTGGAACTTCGCTCTATCATTTTTTAATGTTTGCAGTTTACCATTTAAGTAAACATGTTGCAAATTGGCATCTGGAGCACACCTCAGCTGTTGATTGATGAACACATATCCAGTTGGAAGGTTGAGATATGCTCCAGATTGCAATTTGCAACAACATGTGCACCATATGGTAAACTGCAAACATTAAAAATTGATGCAGCAAAGAAATGTCCTATACTTGGGAGGGTTATTTGTTTTTCCCCTAAATGGCCCGATGGGAAATTTTCTAAAACCACCCTATCTCTTTAATTATGATGAGGCATCACAAATTCTGGGCACTACTTTTAAGATCCATATTGAATATTCACTTTTAAAAGTTCATCTAAACCACCAGACTAAATCAAACACACCTCCTAATGTTGAGAGAGAAACTGCACATCGCATCAAATGAACCAGTATAGGGAAGGAAGGAGAGAATAAGTTAATCAACAATATATGTTTTTTCGGGGATTATGAACTTTAAAATCGGATGTCCTGCATCTTTATGTCATAAGAAACAGAGAAGTTCAAAAAAGCTACCAAAAGTAAAAGGAGACCCACGTAATCAATAGGCCAGCAAATTGCAATGCTTTAGTAAATTACGTACAGAAGAAGTGAGCATAGTTAACTAAGTCTCACCATATCCCATCATTACCAACACTAAGCTTTATAGATAAAGTACGAGAAGCTGGAGATAATACAAGTGAACAATGCAATGTCATTTTGGGGTAATATTTTCACATCCCCAAATTACTTTCCTATGAACGCAAACAAACATTTGGAATACAATAAATCTGAACATACTAAAACAACCATAAGATAGACCAATTATTATTACTAGAGTTGTACACACTATTCACTAAGCATGCACATTCCAATCACTATCTAGAAATACATTTAGATCTTCCAATCATCTCATGATAAAAATGTGTCTTTAAAAATCAGAATCAGAATCAGAATATAATAAATAATGCATCACAATAAAATGAATTGTAATAAAAATAGGACACTTAGTGTGACAGAACTGGCTGGACAGAATCTTACACAGGAGGATGTAAATAGTTTATATGTCTGCAACCCAAATCAAACAGAATATCACTTCGTCTTCCACATATTCTTACATAAATTTTCCCAAATAATTTTTCTAACTATATTCCACAACACCACCAAACTAACATATCTTTTTTCATATATGCTAAGGAAAAGCGAGAGGAAGTTGAGTAAGCAAGTATGCGTGTATATGCAAGACTGGGTGAGTCAGTGAGAGAGTGTTAAAGAAATAAGAGAACAGAGAGGTATTGATGATGAACCTGGTGGTGTGTCCGTAACAATACTTTGCAGTTGGCATGGATTTCATGGACATGAGCAAGTGCCTTGAAAAAGTTTTCATTCAGGTCCTCCTCACGTAGCGCATTTATCTAGAGATAGAAATAGCAACAAGCAAAAGCTAGATATGTAAGCATGACCTACAAACACTTTGAACAATCATGGGTAGGACGAGTTCAATGTCTGCCAATACCTCATCATTAGAGAGCTGATAATCACGAAGAAAGCATGATGCTATCTCTTGCCTCTGTGTGGTGTTTTCAAGCTCCTGTTTCAGCCTCTCAGTGGTACTGATTATATCACCAGTGGAAGCATTACAGTTGTTTAAAGCTTTTGCAATCCTACAGTGAGAAAACGACAGTCATGTAACCATTAGGAACTGATTCATGCTTTCACAAGGTAAGCATAACATTTTACTGAATTCCTTCATACAAATGTAGAATGCTAGGAGAGAATTGAATAATACAAATTCAAGCATCTTTAATAAGGATCAACATTCAACAATGTGAATAGAAGTTCAAACTTGAGAAAAATGTCGTGAAATGAGAAAAGGAAATGCTGCATATGAGCGCCTGCATGGAACATTTTATTTAAACTTATTTTCCTTCACACAAATGTAAAATGCTAGAATAACACAGGATAATCCAAAGTAGAGCATCTATAATAAGGGCCAACATTCAACAATGCAAATAGAAGTCCCAAGTTAACAAAAATGTCGTGAAGTGAGAAAAGGAACTGCTGCATATGCCTGTAGACTAAGACAAATTGGAAAATAGACAAGACCAGAAGATAAAAAAAGAAATCACAATACATTAGCATGCGCATAAGCAACTGCAACTGCAACATATTCAATCAATCATGAACCTCGCCTCAGCCAACAGAAGTGTTACTGTTAATTCAAGATACACTGACTTGCAAATTTTCCAGCATAGCTACTAAGCCTTACCTTTCAATGTTTGGAGCACATATAAGAAGCATAGGATTTACCTCATTATATAGCACAAACATCGTTGGCAAGACAGACACATGTTAAAAATTACAATATATTCTACTTTACAATTTTTTTTCAGCAAGCAGCATGAGAACATTACATATGATAAGGAACAAGTTAGTTAATACACTTGCTTCCTTGTTACAATTCATTGAAAACTATGGGGAAATGCAGTGCAACAAGTTTCTGAAGAAAAATAAGAGAATGCATACTTATCACAACATTCAGCCAGGGCATTGACCTCTTCCTCAACACGATCCAGAGCCTATAAAATAAATCAATTAAAACAATGTAGTCACTTTTAAACATGAGGGAAAAGCACAAGCAACTACTACACCCAAACTTATAATCATCATAGCACATGACAACAATCCAAGCTAAGCCTATGCTCACTAGGAAAAAGACCAATTACTGCACTTATGTCAGTCTATGTGAATTGACAATTCAATGTCACCATTAACCATAATGCACTCATAAAATGATAACAACACCAGTGGGCAGTGACGTTACTTATGCAATAGGTGTTGCTATAAAACATATATTCCACTAGTTATACACAAAAGGCAGAGTCAATACTTGGACCACACTTGCGGACCAAAAGAATTAAGGGCAAACGGAAGCTTTGTTGATCATTAAAAATTGGTTTGAAGAACTAAACTTGGTTGGTGATGAACATTACCTCCCCAGAGCGCACCCCTCCCCCCCCCCCCCCTACTTGAACGACATTTCATCAATTCTGACTTATCAGAATACTCTCAGCAGTACCATCCCTACCATATTTTTATCAAAGAAAACAACCAAACTAAGATTTCCTTTAACTTTTGTTTTCATTATTCTCCATGATATGCTTCCTATTTTTTTTTTCTAAACAACCATCCTCTAGCTCCACTTGGAAATGGAATTCCTAAACCTTTCTAAGCCAACATATTGGAATTATATAATGCTGTGGGAAGGCCAAATAATCTCAGAAATTAAAGGAGATATTCATCTTGCAATGGAAGAGGGGCATTGGTATCTATGTGCCATTTGATAAGAACGAGAGTTTGTTCGATCTCACTCTTCCTGGCACTAAACTCCTTGGGTTTTTCCAACAGAGAGAAAGGTAAAAGATAAATGAAGTAAATTTATGCAGATGGCCATGACAGATCAACTTAGGCATAGTGGCACAACTTAATGATACTTTCTAGAGCAATATCGAATTCAGTTCAACAAAAGATTTGAGGGATTTTTGAGTTATTACTACAAGTTCATTGACACCTGAAGACAGGTCTACTAGCTCGCCACCAAGGTAAATGTGCTACAAGGTTGTTAAACAAAAAAGAAGTGATCAATCTGCTGTAACCTCCACTTACTGATCTTCGTCGAACAAACAAGATATGTATCCAAACTAACAAAGTTGCATATCAACAGAACACCTAGAATGTACTTCATTAATGAATTTTAGGATTACAAATTACAAGCTAAATGCTAAAACTAAGCTCATGTGAGAAAGCAGTCCTGCAATTTTCAGATTGTGAAGTTCAGGTCATAAAGTCTGATAAATAACACCATTTTGTTACAAGCACTATTGAACAGAGGTATATCCGTTGCCTAGTTCAGTTAATCGTGTGACAGAAGGAAATTTGTTCATACACCGGGATACGCAAATGAGCATAAATCAAGCTCCAAATAACACCAATCTCTAACATGAATAGTTTGATTTCCAACTAAAATAAGGTGCAAACAACAATGCACATACTACAGCAGCAGATCGCACAACTCAAACGCTTAACAATACAGAAATGCATATAGCATTCACCGGATCAACTACATAATAGGGGAAGCAATAACAATCACAAGTTATACAGCACGCTTCAATTGTTGTACCTGTTGGGCGGAGCCGGAGGCGGCCAGGAACTCCTCGTTGATCGAGAGGCCGCGCTTCTCAATGGTGGATCGAAGGTTCCGGCGGGTGTGAGGGGTGTTTTCGGGATAAAAGCTGGAGAGAGTGTTTAGTGAGGCGAGCAGATCGGGACTATCAGTGCGAGTCTCCAATACCTTCTTCAGCTTCCGAGACAGCCCCGGCGCTAAGGCGGTGGCGGTCCCCATTCTTTCTCTCTACAATTCCGGTAGCTATAGATACGTCAATGGTAGATGTATATACTAATTGGACTTGAACACTTCTACAGTCCAAATCTTCTTCTCTCTCTTTGTGATTTAAGATCTGTCGGAAGCTATGGCCTCAAGTTTCAACGATAACGGAGACCGGAAGCTGACGGGTAAAATTTGGAAGAATGTACAATCCTCAATGTACAACAAATTCAGCAACATGTGCCTGGAGCCCAACTGAAAATATGAAAACAGCCCTTTGGGCCTCTTACAAAACCAGCCAAGTAAATTGCATCGAATTCAGGTCCATATCTGAAGCCCATAACGGAGCCCAACTTGATAAAGTCCATATAACAATAGTACTCCCCCCATAACGGAGCCCAACTTGATAAAGTCCATATAACAATAGTACTTCTCCATCCCACTTAAATTTGCACACTTACATTTTTCGTTCGTCCCACTTAAATTTGCACACTTCTAAAAAGACAATTTTCCTCACAATCTCCACTAATCTACACTTTTAATAAAGTCAACTTAAAAGTAAAAGTAATTTTTTCTTAACATTCGTGTTCGATCAACCCCGTAAAATTAAGTAGAACGAGGGAGTAATTTTTATCTTTTCCTTTGGAAAACAAAAACCAAGCAAAGTCTTAAAATCTTGGGTGGTAAGATGTCATAATACGTTTTCTAGATTTATTAGATCATCGATTATTACAATTCAGATCCAAATTACTTCAACTTTCTTCCAATTAACCAAAAAATATTTAAAAAATAAATAAAACCAGAAAAAGAGAGCTAGTTTATTGGTAAGAGCCACTACTTAAATCAATAATTCTGAGTCCGTTTCACCTTGAAGGAAGGGGATAGTTTTCCTTTATTAGATCAGGGAGAATAAATCAATATTAAAAATTTCTAAACTAAAGCTATTTGGATTCAATTTGAGTTGGTTCGTTTATGGTTGTGCTGTAGGAGAAGGGCGCAGCTCTGAATGGAGGAGTAGGAAAGATAACTGATTACTTAGATAATTGATCATCGCGTTGTTAAAACTACGATGATCTGTGATTCTCGGAAAGGCAGGCGATGCTCGTTAGAGCGGAGTAACAGCAGCCTGCTCAAAACTACGAAGAAAGAGGTGTATGCCATACGAATTCAGAGCGGTATGCAAAACAGAGCAGAAGGCGGGTAGGTCATCTTATGACAAGATAAAGGGATATAAGTTTGCTTAGAGCCCAGAAAACAATAATGGGCCTTGGGAAAGGAGTCATGGGGAAATAGGATTTGAAAAGGAGGAGTTCTCCTTTCTACTCCTAGGGTTAGGATATTATAAATACCCCATCTTTTCAAACAAAGGGGACGATCTCTTTATCTCTCTTCTAATTGTTACTGTGATATTGCTCCTTCAATATCCTTGTCTTTCATTGCTACTTAAGCTTTGGAGTTTCTTCCACTGAACAAATTTTAGTGGTTTTTCAGGTAACTAAGACACACTAGATTAGATACTAATGCAACAACCATAAGTGTATGGTGTTGTTATAGCACTAGGTGAGTACAAGGTCGATCCCACGAGGATTGGTATCGATATCGGATAAGTAAATTGCAATAAACATCAAATAGCTAACTAGACGATCGACTAAGTGATTTTTGGTAAATTTTGAACTAAAAATAAATTAAACTAGGAATTAAGCTAGCAATAATACTAGAGAAACAATATACATGGGTCAAATGATGAATTAGAGGTAATCTAGGCTTAGATTTCAATTATGGACATCTAATCACTATCAATCCAATTAATCCAACTTTTAAACCGAATGCTATGTATTAAGGAACAATCATAATTTTATGCAAGACCCCCTCTCGAGGTGAATTGTGTGTTGATTGTATGAAATTAATCGTCGTCTCTGGTCGATTAATCAAATACAATTCTCAGTTGTTCCTAAGATCAAGGTTCCCACAATTAACTCAAATCTTTCGATCTATTGCTAATCATGTTGATTAATGTGATCTTAGACTAAAAATCTTCTCTCAGTTCCAATTTAATCCTCAATAAAATGATAAACAAGTGATCAAATCTTCAACTAGCATTTTAAACAATTAATCAGTTAATAGCATAACATGGCGTTGAATTAATTGACTAATAATTGTTGATCACCCATAATCTACTTTCTAAATCTAAATTAAGCAATTTTGGTCATCCATAATCATAATAAAGGGTAAACATAAATATATAAATATAATCATGTTCATATAAATATTAAATGAGGATAGAAAGATAAAATATATTTTAATGTTGATTTTGATATTCAAGCTCAATTCACCTTTCTTACCTCTCTAATTTCTCTCTCTAGAATGTGTAAAAAAATGAAAGTGTGATAGCCAAGAAATCTAATAAAGTAGGATTTCTATACAATTTTAGGGCTTTTCCAAGCTGCATGGGCCAAAAAGTAAAGTTTTGGGGCAAAAAGCCCACATTTCCGGCAGTTGTGCACGTTCGCGAACCGTGCGATACCCCTAAATTCTCCAACTTTCTGATCTCCTGCACGGTTTGTACAACTTTGCAAGGTTATCATCGTGCGCCGAGCTCTAGGCACTTTCTCGCCTTCTGCGAGAACGGACGGTGCACGATCTTAAAGGCTTGCAAGGTCGTGACCTTGTACGGCCCAGAATTTGCTTTCTTTGCCCTTTTTTCAACCTTCAGGTTTTTTACTTGTTTTCTTCGACTCTCTTCCACTCATCGTCTCCTTTTACACCTGTTTTACCAACAAAATACTTGTATGGAGGTCATGTTGATCATCTTGTACAAATGATAAGAGTATATATTATATTTATAATTATAATTTTATGATAAACGTTTATATTTATCCAAAGTATCTAAATGTTTTGTTTTTCCAGATATAATGTTCAAAAATATCAAAAGCTTTTAGTAAGTACTAATAACAATACATTCTAATTTTATTAAGTTTTATTTATAGCGCAAACACACTAAAAATTAACCCTCATTTTATCAACAAACAAACAATTATTTGTCTTTAATCTAACATTTTATTTTAATATATATACAATATGGTGTCAAACTGTAGATCGAAAATAGATGACTAATTTAATTTGTTATACAGAAAATCACATTAGAAATAAAAAAAATATATATAAATTATATTATTTAAAAAAAATAAATTATTGAAATTATAGACTGAAATTATAAAATATTTACTAAATAATTCAATTTTTTTTTATATGTTTAAAAAAATTACTAAGAAAATAATTAATAAAAGAATGAATAAAATTCCAAATTAATATTACATGTTAAGAAAGATCAATAAGGGTTTATTTGGTAAAACCGTACTAAATCTAATTTTGGTTTTGGTTTTTTCGTTATTAATTTGTTTTTTCTTTTTAGGTATAAATATATTTGATCATAATTTTTTTATACACATAATTAATATTACACAAACTAAATGACACATTAAGTGAAAATAAAATAAAATAGAAGAAGAATGAGTACAGTAAACATAATACATATGATTTTAGAACAAAAAATTAGTAATTTTGCTTCTGGGTGGTGATGTCGCCTCTCGATCAGTTACTTTGGATCTCTTAATCTTCACAACACATGAAATTATTTAAGAAAAATGAAAATTTAGAAGTAAACACAGAATTTAAACGAATCAACATGATTAATGTCGATTTTAATTAAAAAATGAATTGATTTTGCCGAACAGATTTTGTGAGATATGTGTTCGGATCGTTTTTAGAATATTCCGTGAGTATCTCCTTTTATAGACTTGGACAAATTAAATTAATTGTGGGGGAGTTGCTATTGATTTGAGATAATAGTGCCTAAATATATATTTAGCAAATATATGTTGATTTATCTCCAAATAAAATGTTTTATACTAAAAATATGTTTTTCAAAAATAGCAAAAAGATTTGGGCAAAAAATTCCTAGGTTTCTATTTTGGGAGGATTTAGTTATTATATATGTATAGATTTTAGGGTTGATTACAACAACCCCACCAAACTATCAACGTTTTTGCACATAAACAACTGAACTTCTTTTTGTGGTACTCGTACATATAAACAATACGGGTTTTGGCAGATAAACCTCTGAACTTATTTTCCAATCATTTTTAGTCGGAATTTCACATGTGACTTGCGCGTTATAATTTTTTAAGGGCTTTTCTTGTCCAAACATGATTTTTAGTAGGTAGAGGAATTTTACGCGTTTGACATACTAAAAATGTTGCTTGTACAAAAAAAAGTCATTAAAAGTTTATCACAAGCAAGTAACGTGCGGAATTCCGACAAAAAATGATCGAAAAATAAGTTTGGTGGTTCATCTGTCAATCGAAAAATAAGTTTGGTGGTTCATCTGTCAATCGAAAAATAAGGTTGGTGGTTTATCTGCCAAATCTGTATAGTCTATATGTATCGATGCCACCAAAAAAAAATAAAAAAAAATTAATGATTTATGTGCAAAAACGCTGATAGTTTGGTGGGGTTGCTGCAATTAACCCTAGATTTTACCTTTTGTTTTTAATATGGTCTAATTATGGAAGGTTTTTTGTGATAATTTCATATAAAAAATGCTATATTTGATATATTGCAGTAATTAGGACCTCGTTTTTTTATTTATGTCATGAACCACCAAAATGCCAGGGTTAACCTCAACGGTTGGGGTTCAAGGCTTCAAGCCCCTGACATTCACCATTTAATAACGAAGTAATGTCACTAGTAGGGGTGAACATTTGATCGGTTTGGTTGAAACTCGAATCGAACCAAACATGTCTCCATAACCAAACCGATTGTATGTACAAAATCGAACCTAAGCGAATCGAATCACTTGATTCGAATAAATTTTTTTATTTCTATTCGATTTTGCTGACCCCTAATCACTTAGACTGCTAAATTTTTGACAAGAGGTGAAATAACTACAAACTAGATTAGCACAATACAACAAACACTCAGAGGATAATTGGATTGAGATGTCCCTATCCGGATGTGACATGGTTATCCTCAATGTATTTCATTTTACATCGGATGACTCATCCCTCCACATGCACACCCTATTATCTACATCACATTTTACAATTTCCAACACACCTTTCACAAATTTCAATACACATTTTACAATTTTCAACACGTATCCTACCATACTATATCCTTTAACTAAAATACATTTTTGAATGTTCTATTCGTAAATGTACTCATCGGACTACATATCACTACATCCCAATCCAATCGTCTCGGACAATGAATTGTGGAATGAACCACTTTTTGAAAGGTATTGTTGGAAGTGATGAGATTGTGTGTGCGCGTGCTATTTAAGCATATTAAAATTGCAAGATATTGATACCCCCTACCTATTATTTTCTAGACACATAATCATGCCATTTATCATATTTCTTCCACTTACAACTACCTAAGAGCTGGATTTTAGGTCATTTTCTTACCCTTCTTTTATTAATCCAAATAATAATCATTAATTTTTTTACCAATCATTATTGCACATCATGCCATATCATTCTCCAAGATCTTATTTTTCTATCATTACACCAATAATAACACCAATCAATATTCAAGGCCCCATTTCCTATTTTCTCTACAAATCCTCCAATTTATATTAACTCATGCTACCTTCGTCTTAGCTAATCTTGCACACTTTTCGTTTTCGTACGTTTCAGGTAAACTTACACACCCCTTAAAAAAAAGAAGTTATAACGTAATCTCCACCCTCAAAATCTCCATTCTCAATCTCTACCCTCAATCCATCTTTGAAAAGTCAACAAACACTTAAAATGTATTTTTTCTTAATATGTGTGTCAATTTTCCCTGTACAAGATTAGCCAAAACGAAGGTAGTATTATTCACAAAAACAAAATGAAAAATATCAAATAGAATGAATGTGCAGTAAATTTAGCATTAGCTAAAGTATAAGGAAAAAAAATTAAAATATCGGGATTATAAGTAACATGTATCGTTTATGTTTGACAAGACAATATTTTTTTAATACTTCCTCCGTCTCGGCTTAACTTGCCTAGATTAATCGAGCACGGAGGTTGACAAAAAGCAGATTTTATGGAATCTTTAACATTTTTAAAAGTGGAGATTGAGAGTGGAAGTTTTGTGAGAAAACTAACAAATTAAGATGGGACGGACCGAAATGACAAATAAATAGGTTAAGCTGGGATGGAGTGAGTACAGTTTTTGAAGGTAAATATTCAATGGGAGACGATGTGCTATCATCATGAGCGTCTATAAAACTGCGAGAAGTAATTGTAAGTTATCATGAAGAAATGTAATATTATATTGAAAATATATTAATGTTTATTCAAAAGAAATGTTATTTTTAGCATAAATAGTGAACTTTCAAAGATTCTACATAATTTGCAAGGAAAATTCACAGATTGTCATCTAAAATTTTTGTCTTTCTGCACTGTATCAAAAAAACTACTTCCTCAGTTACAAAATAAGTGTCGTTTTAGAGGACATAGAAAATTTCAAAACAAGTGTCGCTTTAACAAAAATATCGCAATTCTTTCAATCTTACCATAAACAACCTATTTTATTTAGTTGATTTGCTTATTCCACAAAGCATATCCATATAAATGTATTATGTACGGATATATTTTACCTTTTTACTCATCCTTAATTTTTTCAAAACAAGCCAAAACGACAGTCTTTTTGAAACGGTGAGAATATTTTTTGTTGCAACTTACATCTGAATTTATGATTTTGTGCAAATTATCATCTGAGATAAATCTTAACCATTTATAATTAGACAATTAATAATTAAGACTCGTTCCAAATGACAATTTGCAACAATAAAAATTTATATAGCAGACTGTAAAACCACGCAAAATAAGTTTGCTCATGACATGGATTTCCAGGATTCGTCGGTCGGGGCCCTCGGGCTATACACTTGTCACTGAGAGTTGTTTTTATTTAATTTCATTTTAAATTTAATTTTATAGTGGAATATATAATATAATAGTTGATTATTATTTGGATGGTCCAACAACGAAAGCAGAAAGAATGAAAAACACACGCGTGGGATTATGTGGTTTCCTGTCTACTACAAAATCTTAGGAACTAGACTAGGATATCAGATTCTCTATTCGAAGATAATGATTTTTCTAATTTCTATATTAATGTATTTACAAATTCTTTTGAAATAAACGTACTTAAAAGAAAAATAAATATAGCATAGTTCGTAGAGTACTTTGTAATTCAGGTTATAGTTCAGGCCTTCAGGGATCATAAATTCTAACAAACTCCTCTGCAATCAAGATTGTACTAAAAACATTTCTGTCTAATAACCCAGTGACCTATATGATTGCCCATTTCAGTACCCTAAAGAATAATATTGTAAAAGTCGTTAGACAATAGTTGAACCCAAGATAGAGACTATGTGGGGCATAGTATATGCAGGTTATCCGAAGAGCAATCACAAAAAACAAAAAGTAAATAGAAGTCTAGCGTCTAGCTAGGGATTAGTTGAACTTAGTTGGAGATTTTTGTAATAGAGTAGAGCCTAATAGTTTGCATAGTACTTTGGCAGTTTGAATATTAAAACATTTTCAAATTCATATCAAACTTTAGTTATTTTTAAGTTTGATCTCTAGTATCAAACCGAGAAAATGGGTAGTTCGGGACAGTGCGGTATGGAGATATTTTCATCAATATATATTTTTTTTAATTTAAAAAAAATAAAATTAAACGAAATACTACATTAACATTTAGCGAAAATTAAATTTTATATTACATCTATTTATCTTCAGTTCAGTAAGGTTTCTGAAAATTACATAATGATTGAATATAAACTTACTAGCATCATATATTAAGTAAATTAGTGCAATATGTTCAATTAAAAAAAAAGTAAATCGATTTTGCACTTTTTGTCTTCTTTTTTATTTTACTAATGTTGATTGAATCCATGAACTAATGTTTCAAATTTAAAGATAGCAAATATAGTTTTAATTTATGAAGTTGTGGTAACTCGATTAGTTGAACGTGTCGTTTATATAAAAAGTCAGAAATTAATTTTCGCCGACCATATTCTCGACCCTTCCCTATGTTTGTTTGAGAAGATTGGCTCAACCACCACAAATTACCACAAATTTCAATATCACTTTAATAATTAGATCAATCATTATCAACAAACTTTTACACACATCACATCAAAATTTTCAATTAAAAATTATATCTTACAATATAACCACTACTCAACCACCCAAACAAACATCATTTTTTTATTCTTTCAACCACTAACTTCAATCACTATTCCCAGCCAACAGTACCCAGCCACTCTCAGCTAGGGGTGGGAAAAAATACAAAAATACCGCACATACCGTATCGAAAAGTTACCGAAAATACCGAAATTTTCGGTATGGTAACGGTATGATAATCTAAAAATTTCGGTATTTCGATAAAAAGGTTCGGTATTTTCGGTATATATCGGTATATCGAATTTTTTTTTTGGTATTTTGGTAGTTCAGTATTTCGGTATATCAAATTCCTACGGTATACCGAATTTTCGGTACAGTATCGGTGTTCACCGATGTCATATCGAATTTTCATATGCACGATAACGATATAGATTTTCGACGTACCGAAAATTTCGATACGATAACAGTATGGACGATTCGGTACGATATATTGTATCGAACCACCCTTACTTTCAGCCCCAACCAAACATGTACTGTGAAAGTATGATTAAGAATGGTGTCAAATCAAGGAGATGAATTGAATTCCATTCCATTATTATTATTATTTCCAGAAATGGAAATAGGGTTGGTTTTGTATGCATACAACAAAATGATTGCTAAATGAGGAGGCATTCCACTTATGCCCACGTTTCGAATTCCCATTATCTTATCTCTTAATCAATTACTATCTAAATAGCAGATGCTATTCTTGCTCTGCTTCGCGTGCGTTTCGCTACCTACTAGTAGCTCACATGTTAGGCCAAATCAGATATTACAAGGATTTTTGTGCTAAAATCGGTCGGGTCTAATGGGTCTGCTCAGATCGTCTGACATTTTAAATGAATTGAGTCATATGTATATTGATCTAGTATACTATCGAGTCTAACGAATTCGATTCGATAGATCGATGGGCCACGAATCAATTCATAAATCTTAGTATATTTTTTAGAATGAATTGAATTGAATTGAACTTTCTAATTTGCAGACTGTTGAAGTTTTGAATTGATCCGATTCAATCTGATATATGACATTAGCCCTACGGACTGCACCACTTCGCCCAAATTACCACATCTGCTTAGGGCATTGGTAGTTCAATGAATTTTCAGTGTCAAATTATCAATTCTAAATAAAACTATTTCATCAAATAACCTACTACTACTTGCAATGTAGGAAACCAAATTCAAATAAGGATTAGCCGCGATTATTCACAATCATAGTAATAAAATTCTCCGAATTTTTCAATTTCTTCCGTATTTATCCCGGTTTTTTTTAAGAAAAGTTAAAAACACGATTAATACTCGAAATCTTTAAACAGAACAAAATATACGAATATATCGAGAATAATACCAGTATAATTCCCGGAAAATATGTGACTTTATTTAATATTATCACCTTTACTTTTTATTCAATGGTTATTTGTTTAAAACCACCCACAACATTTCTTTTAATTTGTTTTCCTAATGTTTTAAATATTTTATTTTAAATATTTTAATTTAATAAAAAGGCTGAAATTGATAATAAGTGAATTGTATTAAAAAAAATTGTACTTATTTTTCGATATAAGTAGATTACATTGAGAACTGAAATGTATTAAAAAATTCAAGGATTGCAAATAACCGTTGCCATAAGGATTTAACATTAGGAAATAAGGATACACTACGTACAATGTTGGTAACCAGATTCAAATAAGGATTTAACATTAGGAAATAGGGGTATATTTAGGGCCCGCTTGATATGGGGGAGTATGGGTAGGTAATGAGAGTAAAAGAGGCCACATTTCCGTTTCTTATGTTTGGTTTATATGAATAAGTTAATCATTATTCGCATTTTATTAACAACTCATTCCACATCATTTCATAGTATGATTGACTTGTCATTTATACCCATTACCATTACTGTGCCTACTCTTGATTTTAAAGGGAAGATTCATGAAAAATATCATTGTTTATATTTATATTATTTATTCAGAAGAAATATATTACATAATATTACTTGTTCAAAAGAAATATATTACATTTCATCATAATAGTTAATACCTTTAAAAATAAAAACATACATTTCTTCACAACAAAAAATATCTTTCAGCACAAATACAAAAAAACGGCACATAACTCCGATATGTAGACCAAAGATCCGTACAACTAGTTACAAGAGAACTTTTCACTATTTTTCCGATTCGAATTAATCCAAATGAAGCTACAATTAAATAGAATTTTCTTGGGCCATATTACGTGGTCCAATATCATGTCTCAACCCCAAACTACAAAAAAAGTCAAGCCCAAAAATGTTCTTAGAAGTTATACACTACTGCAATAAGTAAAATAAATTTGTTGGTGTATTACACTACAAGGAAAAGGGTCTTTTGAAACCATAAAAAAATGGTCTCAAATAATGAGTATTTGCCACAACTTAAGCAAAGTGGTCTGAAATAATGAGTATTTGTCACAACTTATGAGTATTTGTCACAACTTTATTGTCGTCTCAATAACTCGGTCGCAAATAATATATTTGTGACCACAAAAGTGGTCTCAAATGCGTCTCAAATATTTTTTGCAACAACTAATTGTCTCTAAAAGTAGTCGTAAAGTTGTCTCAAATAATTTGTAGAGAGATTTGTGACAACAAGTGGTCACAAATAACTTATTATTAGTGACCACAATTGTGGTGTCAAAACGTCTTATGCAAAAAACTTCTTTTGTTGTAGTGTTATTATACTCCCTCCGTCCCGACCCAATTTTCCTACTTTGATCGGACACAGAGGTTAATAAAAAGTAGATTTTATGGAATCTTTGACTTTTTTAAAAGTGGTGATTGAAGGTGGAGATTTTGAGGGTGAAGATTGTAAGAGAAATTTGTCATTTATGAGCTGACAAGTTAAGTTGGGACAAACAAAAAAGGAAAGTAGGAAAGTTAAAGCGAGACGGAGGTAGTATGACTTATACCAATACGTCTTTTTATCATTATTCAATCAACCAATCATTACTTACATTACTTTTTACAATATTACAAAATACACTTATCACGTTTACACCTATTGATTTGACATCCATCTCTATACTAAAATACATTTTTACTAATGGATGGACCACATTTCACTGCATTCCAATCCAAATATCCCCTAAATGTTTTGGAATAAGTATATCCACAGTTGTCTCATAGGAAAATAAACTAGAAGTGTGTGTGTGTTATACACCATTCCTTTGTTTTGATTTGTACAAAATTTGAATGAACACTGTCTGTTTGTGGTTTTCCTCGCTAGATTAGAGGATCAAATCTTAATAAAGTACATTCATTAATTTCCTCGATCAAGTTTGACTCAGCACTCTCCAGCCTTAAACAAACCCATCATAACTGTAATTCTTTTCTTAATTTTTCTATAATCAATAAGTTTTTCTTAATAGAAAAATATATTGATCATCTAGTTGAAAGGTGTTCATAATGTGTATTACTTTAAATTACAATACATAATTTTGCAAAACAATAATAATTTAGGGAATGCAGAAGAATTGGAGTGTGTGTATATATATAAATTGAACCAAAGAATTCCATTTAGGAAAATTATAGGGTCCGTTTGTTTAAGATTGAAGAGTATTGGGTCAAATCTAATTGAGGGAGTTAATGAGTGTGCTTTATTAAAATTCGATCCTCTAAAATCTCCTAAGCTAAATCTTAAGCAAACGGATATGTTGTTGCTACGTGCTACATTGTTAGATTTGATTCGATGAAAATATAATTTAAACAAAGCCGATTTTAAGTTACCACAGGAAATATAAAAATGATTGTCAATTCACCTAATCATTAAAAAAACTAACTTAAAATGCAAGCTGCAAATTTCAAACCATTATGTTATTGAACTCGTATTAATATATATGACCTTATGTCACGTATTTTGGGTCGAGAATACATATTTCTTATAGATTTGGGGGTTTTCCTAGTCTAGTATATAAATTGACCCAATTTTTTAAGTCCATCATTTTAGTCCACATGTGATGAAGGTTCTAGAATATATCCAGAGTAGAGTAGAAACTTTGTACATAATTCTAGAAGTAACCTAGAATATTCTTGTAATTGTAGAGAATTATGGAGTGTTCTAGATAACAGCTCCTAACATTTGGATCAAGATGATCTCCACATTCCATTAGGGAGGTGACCATGTATAAATAGGAATAGGACCACATTTGTAAATCAATTCAAGCATTTCGAGTTCAAGTGAATACAAAGATTTCCCACAATGTTTTGGAGTTCTTTACATAGCATTTCACTCAGCACGCACAACACTTACTCAGAAGCAAGACTAACTTAGTTACCGCGAGAAGGAAAATGAGCTAAGTATCACACGTGACGTATTAAGAAAACAAGTCGTGACATTTAGCTACACAAACAACATTGTTATTATAATTTCAAACTCTTAACTATAGCTCGTAAATCTAATAGCAACGTGAGAATTTTTCTCCCTGCCCCTGTGGATATAATTATTGGATAAACAAAGGAAAACTACGAAGATGAAAACTGCACTCCACCGGTTTATTGGATCCTTAACATAAATTGGAGAAAATTAAATTTAGTCTTTTTTTAACAATTATAGTATAATTTTAAACACTTCGTAGCTTTATAATATTTTTTTAAAATATAAAAACTAAAGAGGGTGCCCCAAATTAAAATATCTTTTTTGGATGTTCCGTCCGTGAACGAGCCCCATCGAGCGTGACACATGCTATTACATTCCAAACCAAGTATCACGTCAGAGATCAACAATTCTATTTCTTGTGCCCACCCTACTTAAAAAGAATGAATCAATCTGACGCACAAAAAAAGTCTCATTTTGTGAAGATTCCAACTTTTTACTTTTATAAATTATAAATTTGATGAAGCTATAACCTTAAATATATATATATATTTTCGTTTATACGACTCATTTTATTTAGTAATTTCACTTTTTACCTAAACATAGCTTATTTGTGACATTGTAACTTATCTTAGATTGAATGTAACGTGTCCATCCTTGATGTGTGTAAACAATCTCCGATAATTGCCAGGATTTTTGTTGCATTTTTGCCGACGTGAGGATTGCAAATTAATTTAGTACAATATAAATATTGGCAAACGCTATAAGAAAAAAATGATCTTTTGACACAATAAAAAATAATTTTAAATAATAAGTATTTATCACAATTTATAAGAAGTTGTCTCAAATAATAAGTATTTGTCACAATTTATGAGAATTTATCATAATTTTATTGTCGTCTCAATAATTTGGACACAAATAATATATTTGTGATGACAAAAGTGGTATCAAATGCGTCTCAAATATTTTTTGCAATAAGTAGTTGTCTTTAAAAGTAGTTTTGAAATAGTCTCAGATAATTTGTAGGGTGATTTAAGACAATAAGTGATGACAAATAACTTATTATTATTGACTATATACAATTATGGTCTCAAAATATATTATACAAACGATCTCTTTTGTTGTAGTGCAACTTTTAGATATAGAATGGGCATTGTGAGATGTCATAATGTTTGAATTTTCTTGCAAATAACCCAATAAATTAAATATGTGTATATACAAAAAAAATAAAAAAAACAAAAAAATCTTTCCCTTTATTGCTTTATTTCTGAGAGTGTGGGTAACGCTCGAAAATGTATTTCTTAGGTGTAATTTCAAAAGGTTAATGTGAAAATGTCTGGGTCATTAATAAATTCAATGGCCCAGATGCAGCCATGTGCTATTAATAGATGGAGATCTTCAATTTGACGGGTCATGTGCATCTCACGTGCTTGACTCCGACGACATAAAATATTCGGCTAAATTTATTTTGAAATCACGCAAAATATTAAATTAGAAAATTTAATGTGCAAAAGCTGAACGGAGTGGACCAAAATTACAATAAAACTTAAATGACCAATATTGCATTTTTTCCATTGCATTGCTGACCATATAAGCTTATGAGGATAATGAATTACAACTCTCACTTAATATAATTATTGTGATTTTGATTAACGTGAAGGGTATGATTTCGGATCTTCTGCTACATGTGGTGCTACCTCTTTTACTACAGTTATATAAATATAAATATATAATAGATATGTGTATTTGTGATATATTGACGATGTCAATGTGTATATATGTCACTATATTGTGTAATCGCATTAGAAGATGTAGCACCATTTGTAATAGAAGATCTAATACGAAAATGTATAAGCTCTTATGCTATTGATTTGGGATCGAGATAATTGGTTATAAAACACCACAAACACATTATTCACTTTTTGAGGCATTATGTGCACTTTTTATAACGACGGGCACACAGTATAGAGAACAATATATCTAATAATTTCATTATAATTTTGATAAAACCCAGTAGAAAAGTAAAGTAGTCCACCAAGGATATGATTGATGAGAGATTAGAGGGATGGATTTGAAATCCAAAATCAAATTCTTTCTTTTCGTCCATCTTATCTTTATTCTCGTCCATCTTATTTTTATTAAGATTAAGATCTTAAAAGGCACATAATGTGTGTGGTGAAGGTAAATTAAATGATTGAGCATTTAGTCAGGAACAGTTCAACTGAAAGTAACATCGATAGTAAATCGAAGAAAAAAGGAGAGGCATTGCAGCGCCTTTAGCTCTTTGTCCACTTCTCTTGTATTACTTGAAAAAAGCACTAGATTTTGTGTCCCCTGTGAAAGAACCTCCGAATCTTAAGTTAGTGACCGAATCTTAAGTTAGTGATCGAAAATGAAGATATGCTTTAAATCAATGTAACAGTAAAAATTCTAGAAGAGAGATTGATCCCTTTTCTTTGAAAAGAGAAGGTATTTATAGTATTCTAACTCTAAGGGCATAAAGGAAAATTGATTTTTCTTCTTCAAAACTCTATTTCGCCAGACCTCATTTCTAGGGCCCATTAGTGTTTTCTGTGCCTTACGTAAAAACCCATGTCGTTAACTCTTGCCCTAAGACGATCTCTGTAACTTATAAATGTCTCCTCGTACTTTCGAGCAGGCTGCAGCTAACGAGCGCTTGCATGTTACTCTCAGGACCATAGGTTGTTGACTTATCCATTCCGACGGATGTTTCCTCCTACTCCTCTCCTCATACTTGAATACTTCTTCCACATTAGCAAACATAAACTACACATATTATCCATCTACATTGCTAATAGATATAAGAACTACAGACAGTTTACACACTACGCATATTTCATACGCACAATATACAAATCACACGCGTAGTAATCCCTTAATTCCTCACAATCTGGGCTTGCAATACGAACTTCCAATCTCTATGGAAATAGGATACTCCATTTATTGATTTGGACAATCCCACGTTTATTATTAAAGAACTAATCAAGAATAGGAGAGAATAATTAAATCATAACTACTATCTTCGTCCCGCTCTAACTTTTTTATTTTCATTTTTGGTTTGTCCCAACTTAACTTTTCAATCATAAATGATAAATTTCTCTCATAATCCCCACCCTCAATCTCCATCTTTAGGGGATAATTGGATTGGGATGTATTAGCATGTACCACGTCCGATGCAGCACATCCATGGACGGGGCATTCAAAAAGGTATTTTAGTTTAAGGGTATAGTAGGTTAGGATGTGTATTGGAAATTGTAAAAGGTGTATTTGAATTTGTAAAAGGTGTGTTGGAAATTGTAAAAAATGATGTAGGTAATAGGGTGTTGATGTGGATGTGGAGGGATGGGACATCCGGTGTAAAATGAAATACGTTGAGGATGATTCATGCTACATCCGGATGGAAACATCCCAGTCCAATTATCCCCTAAAAAAGTTAAAGATTTCTCTAAATCTATTTTTTCTTAACATCCGTGTCCGATCAACCATGCAAAATTAAGTCGGATGGAGGTAGTATGACTGTATGAGCTAAGTTGATCTTAGTATGGAAGAAATATGGAGAAGTCGACACGTGTCCCATTTTTTTTTAAAAAAAAAAGAGTATAATTGAGCTTATAATAATGAACACTTATATGGAGGAGCTTGGTCAATGAGACAGATCAAATCAAGCAGAACCGGCGTCAACTAATTATGAGCATAAAAAATGTTTTCAAGAATATTCAATCTCTTCAATCAGTGTCCTAAAAACCACTAATTATTAATTGGTCGGTTCATCGAGAATCGTTATGCGATACTGCCTTATACGAATAATTTAATTATTTAATAAATAAATAATACATACAAAAAATATTAAAAATAATTAAATAAACACCACCACCTTCAAATTTAAAAGAGTTGACAGTGAGGTGAGGGAAAATTACAAAATTAGAGGTGCGAAGATAAATTAAAATTTTAAAAAGACTCACCTAAAGCTAAAAGGGCTAACAAGGTTAGAAAATAAAAAATTATATAAAAAGAAAATTTGGATAATTAGGCGGATTAGGCGCTACCTAATTGGGTTAGGCGGCGTCAAACTCGATGCCCGTCTAACATGGTTGATTATAGAAAAACCGGGTCGGCATAGGATAGGCGGCTGCTTAGTTCGATTTTTAGAACATTAATTTTTATTGGGCACTAGTATAAGATGAAGCTCGATATTGATATTATCTTTTTGAGATAGCAAATATTACTACCTTCGTTTTTTTAAGGTTTTAGGTCCATAAAGTTTTATTAGTCTAGTAAAAAGAAATAATGAAAACAACATTGAGTAATATGAAATAATTGTAGTACAAGACTATTATATTTAAACATATATAGATCTAAACTCTGTAAATTAGATAAATCGCAATTGCGGCTAGATAAATCACGTTATTTAATCTTAGATTTGTAATTAATTTTTTGGCGAAGCCTCGTGAAATATGCAAGTTAACGTTGAAAAATTTAATGATGGCAGAATCTTTAAAAAGGACATAAACACAAAAACATGGAATTCACATTAATACGGAAACAAATACTCTCACTTTACGGGAACAAGTACTCTCACTTATTAAGATGAAAACTTACATGAAAAAAGACTGAAAACCTCCAATTAATGGTGATAAAATAACCCTAAACACAACATCTACTATCCCAACCCACTTCATTCTTCATATTCTACCATTGAAGGATGTAAGAAATATTTTTCTTAGTTTTTTTTTTTTTACTTGTTGCCTCTTTTATTTGAATTTCTTAAAGTTTTATTTTGGTTGGAACTCGTAATGAATCTAGAATCTTTTCGTGGATCCCTCTATCATGATAGTACTCTGCAGAAATATGAAACTTGGATCAAATTCGTACGTACTTCTTCGGCTTCATCTCGATAGAGATGTTGGGCGTAATTAAGTCTTTATGATTTTGCATGTCTTGATCCCTAAGAGACCTTATAACCTTATATTTTTTATGTGAGATTTATTTATCTATTCCAAACCACACATGTACACTTGTATGCTACCAATGTGGGGTTAATTGTGGTTTTCTTCAAGGATAATTCACATGTTTTTATCATGAATCAAGGTACGATACGATAGAGACGGATAATGCAACTCTCTTACATGCTCACGAAGGAGGACAACTTGACCTGTTTTGGTGATGTTAGCAACATTATTTCGTTATTTTCTAGTTTTGATTTGTTTTAGTTTCGTTGGCCAGGCTGTCTGCGAATACTCTAGCGCACATTTAGCTCAATATACTTTTAATTTTCGTTATCCAATAAGAGTGTCCAGTGATGTGCCGAAAACACTTAAGTACATTTTGTTGCGAGAGGCTACTTCTTGATTTATGGTAATTTTGGTTCACCCTATAAAATAACATTTTTATTCCATGTATATATGTTCTTTTTTATATGTCAAATATATATATATATATATATTCTAGTCTCTGTAAAAGCTATATTTATTTATTCTATTCACTAATTTATCTCTATTCATATGCATCATTATATATTATATACTCCTTCCGTCCCATAAAAAAATGCATATTTTATTATTGGTACGTTCCAAATGAATTTACACATCTCGAAAATAATTATTTTTTTACAATCTTCAAACTCAAAATCTCCACTCTCACAATCTTCACATTTGAAAAGTCGACAATAAAACAAAAAATAGTTTTTTCTTAAAATGTGTGCACATCTAGATGTGCAAATTTCTACGAGATGTGGGTAGTAATATAACATATTAAAAAATAATTTATCTCTTCCATAATTCTCTTAATTTTTGTGAAAAATGTAATCAGTCTATATATGTATGGTATGGGGAGTATATAGTTCGAAAAACAAGGGTTAATTGTTATGCAATACAATATAGTTCGGGTTAATTGTAGCAACCCACAAAACTAAGCGTTTTTTCACATAAATCACTAAACCTTTTTTGTGGCATTGACATATATAAAATATATGGGTTTAGCAGATAAATCACGAAACTTATCTTCTGATCGGCAGATAAATCACCAAACTTATTTTCCGATCATTTTTCGTCAGAATTCCGCACGTGACTTGCGCGTGTTGAACTTTTAATGTTTTTTCGTGTACAAACAACCTTTTTTAGTATGCCAAAAGTGTAAAATTCCTTCACGTCTTTCTTTTCCATAGCAATTTCTTTGAATCATCAATAGTTCTTTCTCCGAATATCTAAAATCTATATTGTTGAAGATGAGCGGCTCCCCTACCTACTTAAAAACATGTTTAGACAAAAATATCCTTAAAAATTTATAACGCGCAAGTCACATGTGAATCCGACTAAAAATGATTGATAATAAGTTTAGTGGTTTATCTATCAAAACCCGTATAATTTATATGTACATGTGCCACACAAAAAAGTGTAGTAACTTATGTACAAACACGTTAATAGTTTGGTGGGGTCGCCGTAATTAACTTAAATATTTAAACGAACAACTAACGTTTTCTTTTTAGGGGGTTAACATGGATCTCTGAAGATAAGTAAAATAATAAGAGATGATGTGTGAATTTAAGGAACTGATGAATGAGCTCAGCTTCAGAGTTTTATTTTAATGTCCGAAACCTATCACCTAATCTTATCTCTTTCAAAAGAAGGTGCATTAAGCTAGTTAACTGACAACAATTTGGCATATAGTATATAATACTTTCTTCGTCCCACATTAATTTGCACATTTTTTTATTGACACGTTCCACAATAATTTACACACCTTAAAAAGAAAATTTCTCTCGAATCCACCTTTAAAAAGTCAACAATAAAGCAAAAGCAGATTTTTCTTAAAATTTGTGCACATATAGGTATGCAAACTTCAATGGGACGTAGATAGTACTCCCTCCGTCCCGCTCAAATTTGCCTACTTTTTTTTTGTTTGTCACAATCTAATTTGTCAGCCCATAAATGATAAATTTCTTTCACAATTTTCACCCTTAAAATCTCACATTTCAATCTCCACCTTTAAAAAAACAAAAGATTCTACAAAATCTGTTTTTTTTTTTTAACTTTCGTGCACAGCAAAGTAGGCAAATTGGACCCGAACGAAGGGAGTATAATATATAGAAAGAGAGAAAATGCA
The DNA here is from genome assembly GCA_958295605.1 of Ajuga chamaepitys. Taxonomy (NCBI): domain Eukaryota; kingdom Viridiplantae; phylum Streptophyta; class Magnoliopsida; order Lamiales; family Lamiaceae; genus Ajuga; species Ajuga chamaepitys. Next base: position 3,560,768 of record OY282502.1, on the reverse strand, counting down.
CTTCTAGAATTTTCTGTCGACCTTTAATTATATTACGTTTATATGTTAGAGGGTTTTCAATGATTTTACTTTTTCTCTAATATTCCTCTACTTAAATTCAATTAACCCTATCTGAATCTAGTCAAACACTAAATTATAATTTGCAGTTCGACTAGCGCTTAATATCGTTTACACTACAAGGAAAGGGGTCTTTTGACACCACAAAAAAGTGGTCTCAAATAATGAGTATTTGCCACAACTTAAGCAAAGTGGTCTCAAATAATGAGTATTTGTCACAACTTATGAGTATTTGTCACAACTTTATTGTCGTCTGAATAACTCCGTCGCAAATAATATATTTGTGACCACAAAAGTGGTCTCAAATGCGTCTCAAATATTTTTTGCAACAACTAGTTGTCTCTAAAAGTAGTCTTAAAGTTGTCTCAAATAATTTGTAGAGAGATTTGTGACAACAAGTGGTCACAAATAACTTATTATTAGTGACCACAATTGTGGTGTCAAAAAGTCTTATGCAAAAGACTTCTTTTGTTGTAGTGTTAGAATATTATGAGCAAGGGAGGGAAAATGCCAAAATATATATTATAGAAAATTGAGGGGAGTGCAGAAAAAAATGGTAAAAAATTATGGTAAACAAAGTGGAAAATCAATCCCAACTGATTAAATAATGCAGAAGATAATGAATGGTAGGGACAGCACCCATTTCCACCAAGATCATTTTGCACAACTGATCTTTATTGCTAACATAATAGAAAAAACCCACCATTTCTTCTCCACTACACACAACGAGTGCTTGCCACGTGTCAGCTTCCCAACTCCATTGCACTTAGAAGTGGCTAAACGGGGCTGGTCTCGTGTAATTGCCCATCCCGACCCGTCCAATATTTTAGATGCATTAGGTCATAAAAATTTAGTTATTCGACATTTGTAGATGTAATTCGATTCGCCCAAAACCCGATGAGCCTGGGCTAACTCGAAAATCTTACTCCTGCCGTCCCATTTAAATTTGCATACTTTCATGTTTGGTCCGTCCCACTTAACTTTGCACACCCTTAAAAATGAAATTTCCCTCACAATCTCCACCCTCAAAATCTCCAGTCTCAATCTCCACCTTTGAAAAAGTCAAAGATTCTCCAAAATCTATTTTTTCTTTCTCCGATCAACCATGCAAAATTAACTGAGACGGAGGGAGTACTATTTTTTTGTCTTGGACAGGCCTAGTCCGATCGAATCGAGTCGAACAATCTGAATTACCATCTCTAATTGGATTTAACCCCTTGTCTTCTTTGGAATCTCACATATGACCCTTTCTTGGCTTCTGTTTCTCTTAATTAAAGATGGCTATTTGTACGGTTTAGCCTGGCTCGTCGGGCCAATGTTATATTTTATGTGATGTTGAGTGTCAATAATTTTATAGGGTAAAAAATTAGCTGAGTAGAGTCCAACTCATCTCTTAAAATATACTAATATTTTCTTATTGGTATGTATGATCGTGGGTCCATTAAATCAGATTTATTGGACTCGATAAGTTTTCGAATTAAAATTCTTATGTTCCAATTCATCTAAAATATTGGACGAATTAGATCAATCGACCAAACCGAACGGATTTTACAACCTCTCTTCTTATAATTTCAGTCTAGCTAACAAAGGGGTTAAACAAGATAAGCTCCCCTGCGTTTGTCGGAAATTCCAAAAGTCCATCATGTTAGGGAAATAAGGGTGTGTTTGGTGCTTGTCGTAGAGCTATTGACTGACATTAATTATTCGGGGCAAGTAGTTAGGTAAAAAAAAAGATTATTTGTTTGAAGTGAATCAAGTGATGGTAGAAGTAGTTGTAATTTGAATAATAATAATAATTAATTAAACGGATGTGATGTGGGCAAGAAATTGCTAATGGGTAGTTGTTTAATGATTAAAATAGTATTGTGATTGTAATTGATTGATGATGTATATAATTATTGATGAGAGACGAGAAATTCGTTGAAGTAATTGAGGACAATGAGTTATAAATAAACACATGGATAGTTGAGCACAACCTTCAACGAATTATGCCTAATCCTAACCATACATAGCCTAAGTAAAATTGTAAAATCTGATTTCTTTTAATTTATTCAAAAAACAAAAAACAAAACCTCTAAATATCTACACTTTATTGAAGTTGCGAGAGACGCGCTAGGTATGTGAATATGAATATATTTTTTGGGGAGGTCTCTTGTGCATTAGTTGAAGGATCTAGATCCATGTAATTCGAGTCATGTGTCAAAAATATAATATTATTTGTGCCGAAATGCATCACATATTTTGTGTAAAGGTATCACGGTTTATGTTTTATTTTTGCCAAATATAATCATACCAATGTAGAAAGAATGTTTTAGCAAATTGAAAAGGTAAAAATTTATTCCTGAATTTATATCTCATACTCAAATTAGATTATAAAAATAGATACTTGAACTTTTTAAATAGAACGAATATACCCTTGAATTTTAAATTTATGAGAAAAAGGATCCTCTAAAATATTAAAACAACTAAATAAATTTTAAAAATATTAATAAATATAAAAATAGCAAATTAAGTAAAAAGATCTATTTAAAAAATCAAGAAATTAACAACATAAAATTTTAAAAATATTTTATACCTTAAAGTAAACCTAAACTAACTTAAAAAATTAGAAAATAATAACTTATGGATCTGTGTATAATTTTTTTCTTTACTTTATTTAAATAATTTTTCATAGAACTCTATTGAATATTTTTTTCTTGATTTTTGTTGTACTATTTTTATTTAATTTGTTAGTTTTAGATTTATTAAATATTTTTCTAAAATTTGGTTATTTTAATATCAAGGAGTGTGCTATTTGTCTTGAATTTAAAACAATAGTGGCTTATTTGACTTAAACAAAAAAAATAATTTAGGGTCCAATATAAATCTGGAATATAAATAAGGGACAAATTTATACATTTTTCCTATAATTTTTTGAGAATCGAACATGTATATTAAGTATAATTTAATTTGATAAACTAAAATGGTAATAATTAGCATTGAAGAATAAGAAGAATGTAACAAGATTGAGTGGGGCAATAATATGGATGGTGCTTTTGGAAAAAAAATAAAATAATAATAATAATAATTGAGGTAGCCAAAAAATAAATAAATTAAAGAAATAAAAGTGGGATAACCATGGATGAAAGTTATGTCCCTTTCTTTGAAAGTGATTGCCTCCATTGGGAAGTCTCCATAGTGGAGACGAGATCGATAGCCGATCCCCTTCTTATGAACTAGTCGAAATCGTAACCATTGTATTTAAGGTTTGATTTTAGTTCCAGTTTTGTAGTCTACTTTCAAATCCTCGGCTTTTTTACATATTATTTTATGTAAATCGTCGCTTTTCGTAAGTTATATTGGAAATTGAGTTTGGATAGGTTTAATATTGTTATTTAAGTGTGAAAATATAAAAAACAAACAGATAAACAAATAATCATAACCAGGCGAACCGATGGTTCCAAAATCAAAGACGTATAGTAGTTTCTATAGTTTAAGTATATTTATGCATGTACTACTTTTTTACACAAGATAATGTTTTGCAGGTTACCTGCGACGATCACTTGGCCTGATCTTCAAGACCACCTCCGCTACATTCTGATTCGGTTCGGATTTTCTATAATTGTCGGTACATTATTTTTTTTTATATATGATATGTATATATAATGATATTGTCAATGCATCAATACTAGTTATGTCAAAGATTATGTGGCAGGGCCATATGAACTAATATAAAATAGGTTGTATCAATGATTATAGAAGATTCAAACCGAACACAACCCGAATTCTCCCCTTTTTTCTTTCTAAATGTGAAAAAGACGGTTCATTTTTTATATAAATAGTTTATATGTGTCCTGTTTTTCTGATGTATCCCTACTTAATTTCATTATTTATATATATTTTTTTTTTACCATTGTTTGATTAATAGATTCCCCCTCCCCCCCACATTTTATTTTAATTGTGGTTTTAACTTTTTAAGGATTTTCCTAATCCATTATCATTTTAGATATTTTCACTATTTTTTTCTATTTTATACTTATTTCAATCCTAAAATATATTTAAATTTTTAACTACCGTATCAAAGAAAGGAAGACCGGAAATTATTGCAAACATGATTTTATGGATTGATGAGAGAGAAATGAGAATACTGAGGAATATATTTGTTGATTCATATAATTCTTAATTCATGCACGTTATTTTAAAACACCAATTAAAAAAAGGGGAAAGTAAAATTTTAAGTCTGATAACTATATTATTTAGTTAGTATGACAATTAAAAATAAACTATTTTTATGAGACTGAGGGGGATTGAGAAGGTTTGAATTTTGACTTTAAATTGAAAATTTTGAAACTTCACGTTCCTATATTTACCCGTGCGGATATCTGTGTTACTAAACACTTCTCATCATTTTGAAATATAATCATAATTTTTATTTTGTCTTTTTTTTTTTTTTAAATTGAAATTCTCATTAATCACTATAAATTGTTTAGTACAAGATTCTAAATACAATCAGAAAAACTCAGAGCTATCCAAATACTTGGATTACCTGAAGAAAAAAAAAAAAAAAAAAGAGCAAACTAAAAAAAAAGAGCAAACTATGTGCCAACAAGTTGGCTCTATGAGACATACGCTCTATACTAAAAAAACAATCAGACAGAATCAAATAAATGCTAAATATTACCAGCGAAAAGATCAGTAGAACTAAGATACGTTCCTTGCCCCTTGCCCCGTGTACTGCATGCACATCGAGCAAAGAATTTGGATGACGGACCAGGCAGAAGCGAACTTGACGATCAGAGCAGAAAACCAGGAAAGACCGGAAAATGATATATATAGACGCGGCGAAATCTCACGCATAAACCCTAGCGGAGAGGCATGGTGGATCTTTCATTATTTTGGTGACCGAAACAAGAAAAAACAAAACAAAAAGTAAAGATGAAACCTTCCCGATCCTCCATGAGAAAAGATGAGGGAAGAAGAAGAAGAAGGCGGCTAGTTTTTTTAATGTATATAATCTTAAAATTGTCAATAATTCAAAAAATATATCTTCTTCATTTTCTTAATTTTAGGTATTTCCCTCCTCTCTTCATCCTCCAATTATAGAAGAATGTGAAATACTTCTAACATGTTATTGTTAATTTATTTTGAATCTTTTTTTCTTGTTTTTGCTTTTTTCATCTCTTCATATTTGCCTTTATGAGATTTTTTTCCATGTCACGCCTTGTGCAGCCTCTGATATCTATTTTCCGATGGCTCGCTTTGTGCGGCATCTGATCTCCGGTTTCCAATGAATCTTTCGCCTTTCTTTTGTTGTTGCCTGAGTCTCCTTATTTTCTCCAGAAGTTGTCCAATCAGTCACCATCTGCAGAGGAAATTTGATTCGCCAAGGACAAAAAATGATTTGCAACTACTTAATTAGGATTATTTTTTTGTCTTCATACGTTTAAAACTGCAAGCGTCGTGATTTGTCCACCTCCTTCTCTCATGATTAGGTTGATACTAAGTTTCCTAGTTGGTTGGAGTTATTTGTACCTGTAAATTATCCTTTTTTTTCTTCGTTCAAATAAATTTTAATTTAAAAAAAAAAAAATTGCCTAGTGCACCCCTAATCAGTTAATTGCTATTCCTAATAAATATGTCTCCATTTTTTCTCATAATTGTCTTACTACCTAAATTTAGCTTGACTTCTTAGAATAAATAAAACTAAAGTTACGAAAAAATAGTATAAAATTATAAAACGATAATTAATTTCACATAAAATTCAAACTCTAAAATCACAATTTACTAAAGTTACGAAAAATAGTATAAAATTATAAAACGACAATTAATTTAACATAAAATTCAAACTCTAAAATCACAATTAAAAAGGAAGGAAAGAAGTATCAATTGTGATCATCACATACCGGATTAAATTGCGCAAATATGCCGAGGAAAGTTGTTTGCTCCAAAAATAATCAAAGTAAGTTTAGATTGGAGACTTGGGTGGATGCGCGATTTTGATCGATGTTTAAAAATCAAGGTTAGTTGGAATAGTTAAGAATTTAAGATAATAACTGTGTTGATGCAATTACAGATTCATAACCAGATGTTATAAAAGTGCGATCGACGATCTAGTAAATAGACGATGTGTGATCGATTGTTTAAGATAACAGAAAGTATAGCAAGCGATCAGCTAAAGCGTTTGTGATATATTCCTCACTGAAAGATGTGTTTATACTTGTTTATTCACTCGTGTTTGATACGCTTCTTCTTATTTTTTTCTCTCTCAAGTTTCATATATCTTCTAAAATTACATGTGGGGGGTATTTATAGAGGTTTCAAGTAGCTCTTTCATATTTGACATGTGGACGACAAGTGGCAAGCCAATTGCCACGGGACCGCCACTTGGCGCGCAGGGTTGGCATCTTGAGCTTCCTGCATGTTCTGAGGTAATCATTACGCGATCTACAATCATTCCTAGTGCAGGGTTGGCGATCGGGACTTTTGGGCTCGTGGTGGATGATGATGGTCATCGTTGGTTGGACAGTCCCGGTGTCGCCTTTGACGCGGTCCAACTTGTAGCAATCTTGAAGTGGTCCGGTTCGGGTTGGCGATCGGGACTTTTGGGCTCGTGGTGGATGATGATGGTCATCGTTGGTTGGACAGTCCCGGTGTCGCCTTTGACGCGGTCCAACTTGTAGCAATCTTGAAGTGGTCCGGTTCTTTGGCAGTCGTCCTTCAATTCTGACTAACGTTCTGTAATAATAAATTTATGACAATACTTATAGGGTTAGATTGACCCCTAATTCTTGATTAAGCGGTCGGTATCCACAACCTGTGTTCTCATTAATTAGTACTCCTATTTCAAATAAACGTAATTTTAAATTTTGAAGGAGAAATTAAGAGAATGCAATCGATAAATATGCTCCCATACAATTTATTTTAATTATCTTAAATTATTATTTTCTCTAAAAACTCTTTCTTTTACCATAATGTTAAAGAAGATAATAATCGATTTAAGTAATGAAAAATGATTAAATTAATAGACTTTTAAAGACAGTATTGGAAGTTTTTGTTAGAATAGTAGTTTTGGTGACAAAATGATTTTTCTAAAATTAATTTTATTTGGAAACAAAGAGTAAAATTTGAAAATATTGACAGGAGAACTTTGTTCTAAGACAAAGTCTCATGTGCACCAGTTCGCGATACAATCCAGGTTGCATATCACCATTTATGCTTAAAATGTATTACATTACACGTTCAGGGACATTACTTAGAGCATGTAATACATTTAAGTATAAATCGTGATACATTTTCGCTATGATACATTTATCCATTACATGAAGTACCTTTAGGCATAAATATCAATTTTTTTTACTCATGATCCGTATTATACAGATTTTTTTAACTGGTGCACAAGAGACCCCTCTTTATTCTAAAGTCCCTTTATTTGTTTATTATTATTTTTACCTTTGTTTTCTTTTTAGGCCTAGATTTTCATAAATTATTCCCAAGAATCTTAGCCCTATTGACTTAAGTTAAATATAAAAGAATAAACAAATTAACAGATGAGATTAAGGCAGTTTTTATTCACAGCATATTTTGTTGGCAACAAGTCTCAGCTTCATTGGAATAATATATTCCTCAAGATAAATTATTATCAGTCAAAAATCAGTAATACTCTCTCCGTCCCGATCTAATTAGCCTACTTTAATCGGACACGGAGACTAGGAAAAAAAAGATTTTGTAGAATCTTTGATCTTTTCAAAGGTGAAGATTAAGAGTGAAGATTTTGAGGGTAGAGATTGTGAAAAAATTTGTCATTTATGGACTAGGTCAATTAAGTTGGGACAAAAAAAAAAAAAAAAAGTAGGCCAATTAAACCGGACGGAGGGAGTATATAACAGAATAACTCTGATTTGACACTAATCTTTTACATTTCTTAATTTGGGTCATCACACACCTATTTTTAAGGTTCTGTTTGGATGCTGATTAATTAATAAAGAGCGGATAGGATTACAATATTCATGAATCCGGTACTCCACAACATGTGTGATTGAGCATCTCATGCACTCAGCCTAACTTTTTTTTCCTAAATACTTCCTCCATTATTCTAGATTGAACTTTAGGTTTTATTATTTCTTAATTACTCATTTTTTTAATATTATCAATACATAATTATATATGTGAGTATAGATTCTCCATTATACACACGCTTGCTTGAAATGGTTAGTTAAAAGAAAGATGAAAAATATTTTATTTTAAAAGATTCACAATTTCTTATACTCCCTCCGTACCAATTAATTTTGCGGGGCTGATCAAACACGAATGTTAAAAAAGTTATTAAAACATAGATATTTGAGTAGGTATGAATTACAATTTTTTTTATTATTATTTTAAATATGAATATTTATATCATCTTCTCGTTGAGGTTATGTTGATAATCTTTTATGATTTATGTGTCTTAAGTTGAGATGACAATTCGGGCAGATCGATCCGGTCTATTTATGTCAGACCAGCGCCATGTGTCGGGCCAGATCTAATAGGTCCAAAATTTGTGAGTCCAACCCATCCACCTAGAATATAATAAGTTTTTTTATGGCTAATCATTGGCCCATCAAGTACTTCAAATTATTTTTTTTATGATTCAATTCGTCTATCATGCAGGATAAATCAACTATTTTGCAGGATCAATTTTACTACTTCTAAACTCAAGGATGGGTGTAAAAAACTTAATATGAATATTTCTATCATCTGAGGTCATGTATATAATCTTGTATAATTTACATGTTAACATATATCCGATCATATCTTTGTAACAGACATTCATATTTATACAAAGTATCTCATTTAAAATTTTCATATTTATACAATGTATCTCATTTAAAATTTTCAAATATAGCCTGTAAAAAAGCTTTTGAACCTTTGTGTGAGATATTCATCCAAAACATCTCAATTTTTAATCTTCTAGATTTAACTTCCAAGAAAATTTATAAACTCTTTGAATGAGTACCAATAATACTAAATTTAGTTTGAGTACAAATTAATCTTAACTATACGAATATAATAGAAATCAAATTAAGGTCAATTGATTCAATTAAATAATTCTAGGTAAATGATTTGAGATTGATTCCCATCAAATTCTCACCAAAGAATGCAGGGGTGGGCATTTAGTGAAACCGAACCGAACTGAATCTAAATTTCGGTAAACCGAATCGAAATTTCATATAATCTCTAAAATCGAATACCGAACCGAATTAATATATTCCGGTTCGGTAAAAAAATCGAAATATTTCGGTTTTTGATAAAACAATGGATTTTAATTTTTTTTTTTTTTTTAATCTTAAGTTTGTGTATTATACTTTTATTATTTCATTTCCTTCAGGAAGAGGGTACTAATTAAATTGATTTGGGTCGATTATTTAATCTAATGGCACCTAAAAACCCAAATATAAATATAAAATGTCCAATACAAAAAGAATATATGTATATTTGCCGCCTCTATTCGTTTTTCGGTAAAAATCGAATTACCGTTCGATTTTTACCGAATCGAATAAGTTCGGTTCGATTCGACATACCGAATTGACGATTTCGATTCGATTCGATTTGTAAAATCGAAAAGTGCCCACCCCTAAAATTATGTGTTTGATTCTCACCAAATTCTCGCCAAAGAATTATATGTGTGATTCTTCTTCTATCAAATCAATTACCTCAGTAATTTGCCATTAATAAACAAAGACGTGTGTGAGAATATTTACATCACTAATTTTTACTGTTGTTATTGTTCCTATTGCTAGTTTCTCCAATAACTATATAAAAAAAAAAAAAAAGTAATTGTTGGAAAATATGAACACTATATATTTAGGTGAATTAAAATTTCAAATATTAAATATTTATTATTAGTGATATCACTTAAGAGGACCATCCAGGATATTTGCATGATTATTTGGTATTTTATTTAAATAATTGAATATTTCATCCTTAACATCTTAATCGTACGAATCATCGAAAAGTTTATAAGTAAATCATGTATTTTCCATCGTCATTCCATTTCATTCCTAAATTGATTACATTCCGACATTATTTCATTCATCTATACCAATCCTTCCATAATACTTTTCAGCATAAATTTATCTTTAGAACCATAAACATCAATATTTTTTTCCATAAAAATTGCATACAACCCGTGGAACCATCCGGAACCCATATTACATAAATTTACCTTCCGTACAATTAATGTACAAGGGAACTACTCTAAACTCTAAAGCACTGAGCAAGCAAGTATGTGAATTTCTTCCGTTTTGTATAATAACAAAATCTCATGTGCAGTAGTTACATAGTGCAATTTCGGGTTGATATCACGATTTATATTCTCACCACAACACCTTTGGACATAAATATTAATATATTTTCACTATGACATTTGACCCAAAACATATAATAACTTTAGACATAAATACTAATATTATTTTGCCCATAACACAGAATATACAAATCTAAAATTCTTGCATCTGGTGTAAGAAAATCTCCTATGTTATTTCATTGTGTTTGAGTTTATTTTAGTGTATAAGCGTGCGCGAGACAATTCAGTCCGGGGAATATTACAAACTTCATAATCATAAAATTTTATAAATATGAATAGTCAACTGAACAAAAAATTTAGGACAGTTCGGTACATTGTAAATCTAACAAATCTAATAAGTTAATTGGAAGTTATAAATTCTTAAAATGTAATTATAAAATAAAATGTTAAATAATTTATAAAATGTAAAAATAAGCTTTAGAATTTGTCAGCTAAAAAGACATAAGTACCTCAATATCACATTTCTGTAAGATTCTATAAGTTACACTCAAATTTTATACTAAAAACAAAATACACAAATATGCACACTACACAAACACCATACACATTTAAAACACTAATCAAAATGCGCGAATGCGCGTTTAACAGTGAATTTCAAATTTGTCCCGTAGCTCCGTACTTAAATACATTTGGTTCAAGCTTATAAGTTTCATTATACACACACTTTATTAACTTATAACTTTTTTAAAATAATTTATAAGGTATTAAAGTTTATAAATTGTTTGTAGCCAAACACCATCTTACTTGATCGAACTCATGAACAATTAAATGTTTGAGAGATGTTTGTTGTACCCTAGCTCTTGTGAATAATATCAGAGTGAATTATACATCATTAAATTAAATGTGTAAATGCAAACTTTAAAACGAAATTATTTTACTTTACATTTATACATCAATTCAAATACAACCTATTTAAAGGAAAATTTCATTTTTAGTCCTGTCTATTAGACATTGTCTAGTAAAAATCATATATGTTATAAAATTTCAATTTTAGTCTTATATGTTCTATAAGTTGACAAATTAAAGACACCGACCATCGTCGACATCATTTTGGCCGGAATTAGTGACGTGTGATGCACGTGACTAATAAATTTGAGAAAGATGAACAAAGAAAAATAAAATGAAATACACCTCATACGAGAATTAGGGTTTAACTTTTCCTTTTTTTTCTTTTGGCTAACTACTAAGGTAATTTAATGATGTGGCATGTCATCCGGACAAATACTTACCACATAAGCATCAACACTCGAATGCCCCAAATTTATTAGTCTAATTTCATCCAAATTGGTCGCTGGCGATGGTTAGTTTCCTTAAATTGAACAATGTTCGAAATCTATATGACTAAAATTGAAATTTTCTAACATACAAGATAATTTTTAGACAAGACATAATATATAGGATTAAAAAGGATTTTTTTCCACCTATTTAAGTATTATTCACCGTGTAAAATAATTGTGAAATTTAACGCAAGCAAGCTAGTGACAACATTATTTTCATCTTGAGATATAAGATTTAAATATATTCTTTTTTTTTTTTTGAATCCAGATTTAAAAATATTCTGGAACATATATAGACTACAACATTGCACGTTAACCTATGCATCAGCGCACCATCAATAACAAGCTACACATAACCTTTTACTGTTCAAATAAACCAAATCGAATCCTTTTGTTAAAGCAAAAGTCGGTAATAGATCCTATAACCTCTGTATATAGGGCAAGGGAGGGGGCAAATCCACGCAGCATGAGACTATTTTATCGAGAAATTCTATACTACTCAGTCAAGTACTGTGATCCAATCGTCTATTTGAGAGGTGGATCGAAATCAAATAAAAATTATTCCCTCCGTCCCACCCTATTTTGCACATTTTCCTTAAACGGTCGTCCACCTTATCTTGCACAGCCAAAAAAATGAAAGTTTTAACATAATCTTCACCCTCTAAATCTCCACCCTCAATCCACGTTTGAAAAGTCAACAAATAACCAAAAAACAATTTTTCTTAATATCCGTCTGGGACGGAGAAAGTAGTTAGTAATCTCAATCCACTTTCTAAGCAGAAAGTTGAATGTTACAACTTTTCTTAATACCGGTATGGGATGGAGGAAGTAGTTAGTAATCTCAATCCACTTTCTAAGTAGATAGTTGAATGCTACAGTCGAATAATATTCGATTGAGTAGCATAGAATTAGCTTTATCTCACACACTGAAGGTGAATATGTGTTTAACAAGTCTAAGGTTAATATACTTAGGGCCCGCTTGATTGCAAATCATCAATGACAATGACAATAAGTATGAAAGAGAGGTCAATCATATTGTGGAATGAAATAGGGAAAATTGTTAATAAAGTGAGGTAATGATTAACTTATTTATTATGTAGCAAGCGTCATAAGTGAGAATGAATCTTCATTCATTCTCATTACTTACCCCTAAACCCCCATCAAGCGTACCCTTAATAGTGGTGGCTTAGAACAAAGCTATTGCAAATTGATAGATAATCAAGTTTTGGCATTACGAGGATTAGTAAAAGCAAAAGTATAGCTATATTAATATATGTATGAGAGAGAGAGAGAGGGAAAAGGCTTCACCTGCAATATGGACCCATGGATTAAACATCAGTGCTCTGAAAAATAATACATATGTATTAATATATATCTATGTGCTGGAATTGGAATCCAATTGATGGCTTTTCCTTTAATCATTTCTCTTTCATGCAGTCCAAAGAAGAGATAAATAGATAAACAAATTAAAGAATAATAAAGCAATGTTTTAAAAGTTACCAGGTGTTGTCATACGGACGGTAAGTAAGGTCTAGCAATTAGTTGGAGTTTAGGTGGGACTGAACGGTTGTTAGGAGGGGGAGAGATCAAGAAAACAACGGACGGCTGCTCAAGCTCCAATTCTCCTTTGCTTCTTCTAACTTTCTTGCTCGTTTTTCGTCCGGACTTCGCTCAAACGGACTTTTTAGCCTTTTTATACCTGATTATCACTGAAACAAGTACAAACACGTCATCTAGCTGAAGATAATGAATTTAAGCATAATTCAACTAAATACACATGCAAATGTTATCAAATACTCCCTCCGTCCCAGTTAACTTGTCCTACTTTCCATTTCGGTTCATCCCATTTAACTTGTCACACCCATAAATGGCAATTAAAGACAACAATCTCCACCCTCAAAATATCCACATTTAATCTCCACCTTTAAAAGAGTCAAAGATTCCACAAAATCTGTTTTTTCTTAGCATCCGTGCCCGGTCAACTGAGACAAGTTAACCGTACAGAGCGAGTATGTCCCTAAATCAACCTAAAATGCATGTATAAACGACGTGTATTAACGGCTAATGAAAATCCAGCGCCTAAGCAGAGACTAGTTCGGGATTTCTACAGCAGAGAAGAATAGGAATTTTGATTAGCACCTAAACTTCATGTTCATGTCTTTTACCTTTTCTAAAGAACAATATTAGATAAATTAATTTATGACATGCAATCATGCAAGGTCAGATGTGATTTTCGGCGATACGAATGTTGAACATCACAGTTAACATAAAAATTAAAAAAATGAAAATCATAAAAATAGAAAAGGAAGAACAAGAATCATTTGGCTTTACAAGGAAAGGAACCATTACTTTCACCTTTTTTGTTTCTTAATATTCTTGCACATTTGTATTAAGCTTTCTATCATAAGTTTTTATGCCTCCATGTCTAAAGGGCATCAATGCTCCCACTGAAGCCATTGATGGATGGATGGATATCCTGTGAGTGCATTGCATCAATTTACTAATTATTGTTGTTATTATTTTATTGGTTATAGATCTTTCTTGACTGTAATTTCAGTCAAATATATATAATTTTCTAGTACAGAAGCTGAAAGTTACATCAACAGATACTTGAAAGTCTCAAGCTAAGAAATTCAGAATTTTAAGAAATACTATTACTTTGGATTCTCTTGGGGAAGAAATGGGTTTTTTGGTCTTTCCACTTTAGATGAACTTATGATTCTAACAAGGGAAAAGAATTTATCTATCACATTTAGGAAAGAATATATAAAATGTAACCAACTTTTAAATTAATATTAAAAGTATCACATTCACACTATTCACGCCACTCTCCCTTTCTTTCTTCTCTGCATTTTCTCTCTCCTCTCTATATTCTCTTTCCTCTCTCCTCTGTTCTCTCTCCTCCCTCATATTCTATTTTCCGGAACTGCTATTGTTTCACCTTCATCTCCCTTCTTTCTCTTTTCTCCATTTCAGAATTTCACCATTTTTTCTGAAGATGCATGACACACATGGGGGTTTTTCTATTTTGTTTTTCTCTTTCCCTTTCTCTCTGTATCTTTAATGGAAGATTTGTCCAGCCGCGACGAGATATATCACGGCACGAAATATATATTTTTATGGCACGAAGTATATTAGTCATGGCATATTCTGACGTCGTGCCGCTGCCCCCTAATATCTCGCAATTGCTTATTCTCACGTCGTGCCAAGGTATATCATGGCGCGACATATATTTTTTATGGCACGAAGTATATTAGTCATGACACGAGTAGTGATATAATATTCTGACGTCGTGCCGCTGCCCCCTAATATCTCGCAATTGCTTATCCTCACGTCGTGCCAAGTATATCATGGCACGACATATATTTTTTATGGCACGAAGTATATTAGTCATGGCACGAGTAGCTCACGTCGTGCCAAGGTATATCATGGCACGGCATATATTTTTTATGGCACGAAGTATATTAGTTATGGCACGAGTAGTGATATAATATTCTAACGTCGTGCCGCTGCCCCCTAATATCTCGCAATTGCATATTCTCACGTCGTGCCAAGATATATCATGGCACGACATATATTTTTTGTGGCACGAAGTATATTAGTAATGACACAAGTACGTAATATCATTCCTACATGTGACACTATTATCTAGTAATATAATATTACGACTTCGTGCTGATCGTGCCATGTTGAAGAAAAAAATGAAAGCTTGAAGATGACAATAATGGCGTCTCTGTAAATTGAAGACAAGAGAGAAAAAGCTTGAAAAGTCTGCAAAAAAATAAAGGACGGGAGAGAAAGGGGAAAAGTACAAGTAATTAAAGAGGAGAGAGAAGGCGAAAAAGGAACGAAAAGATGGGCTGACAGGAGGGGGGTGGGAGTGGGGTGAGAGTGAAATGGGCACTACAAGACAAAAAGTGATAGATTTAATATATTTTTGTAAAGTTGATATATTTTATGTATTTATTACACAAGGTGATGGATTTGGGGGTTTTCACTTCTAACAACTTATATTCATTAATGAAATGGAACACAGAATTAAAACTAAACTAATTAAATATACTGGATCAAGAATTAGCCCTATGTTATAAGTATGTACAATTCTAACTGTGAATCAGAAAAAGACTTTAGTTACCCTGCCTAGGCCACAGACCCTAATATGCCGCCCTGCCTTTTTTCCGAATCAGCCACGTGTAGGACCAACCTAAACGATTGGCCATAGTATACTACTAAGCTGACACCTACCGTCTTTTGGAACATTTGATTGCTAGACGAGAAATGTTACTATTTTCATCATCCTACTAGCTATTTTGAGTGGTTAAGGATCTTAAATGGCTCACATCATACCTAACCAATCATGTAATCGTACCGGCAATATTAAAAGGTCTCCATGAAACACATCCTTCCATATTCACATAATCTTTATGAGCAAGTTGGTACAGAAACAAAATATCACCATATAGAAACAAATCAAAGTGCTGCAGGACAAGAACTGACATGCATATAATGTAAGAATCCATTTGCAGAAAACCATAAACAAATCAAAAACTAATCAAGATGGTTAAAGTGAAAGGTGGGAAGCACTATCATTGTCTACCAAGAACTCAAAAAGACTTTCAAGTAATCTTCGTGTTTACACGATCCACCAAATATAAAAAGACAAGACTGCTTAAACTACCACATTGCAAGACCTACTTTTATTTTTACATCCTAGGATATTACTATATATGGTTTCTTTTTCTCCTTAAATTTCTCCAAATTGTTTAATTACCAATCATTATACAGACAATTAATATTAACAAGTTGATGTTCTTTCCAGCATAAGGCAATAGATATGATATTGTTCAGTTGCTCATATCCCACTTAGAATGAGAGAGAGAGAGATTGGATGGTAAACTGATAAGAAAGAAGAGGTACTCAAAAGGAGATTAGTATAAAAAACTAATCTAGACTAGTTGTTTAAGAGAAAGAGGTGGGATCCACCAGAGAGAGGCAAGGCCTACATCACACACACTTTATTTCATGAGAGATCCTTGTTTCCAATTCTTTGCTTTATATATTGGTATCAACCACTTCGTTTCGAACCATAAGTTAAAAGCAGCACTATAAAGTCTTTCTTTCTCCCCAGTCACTACCACCATACCACGACACAAAATCAGTTTAGCATCAGTTAGAACTTTGCCATGCCCCTCTCTTCTGTGGCTCCGAAACCTGAAAACAATGGTACTGAACTCACCACCACAGGCCTTCCGAATAGACCGGAGGGTTGTGATACGGCATATCCATCCTTTCACATACAGAATACTTCACAATCTTTTCTACAACGGGTTCTACACCCCATAACTCTAAAGGTCTCTCCTCTCTCTCTCTCTCTCCCTCTCTCTCTCTCTCACGCACACACATGCATACACGCACACCAAAATTTACACACACTCAGACAGAATAGACAACCTGCTCAGATGTTCTAAGATGCATAGTCGGACAGACAGTTTTAAGATAATTCATCCGTACACTGATCACAAGTATTGGTAACTAAAACATGAATATTGGTTCAGACAACATAAAGATTGTGATTAAGAGAACCTTTTCAGCAATAAGGAATCAAACAATTTCCATTTGAATGCATCGTGAACTTTCAATGCAATCCCACTAACAGTCTCCTGTTATATTTCAGTTTGAAGAGATTGTCTACAAGGTAAACTACGAAGGTAAACGAAATTGTTGTGGAGGAGACTCAAGCTCCAAAGAGAAAACAATACTCAATGGGGTCACAGGCATGGTTTCTCCAGGAGAGATACTGGCGATGCTTGGCCCATCAGGCAGTGGAAAGACCACCCTTCTCACAGCCCTCGGAGGCCGCCTCTTTGGGAGGTTATCAGGAAAGATCACTTACAATGGACATCCATTTTCAGGTCCTATCAAACGTCGTACTGGATTCGTTGCGCAGGACGATGTTTTATACCCACACCTCACTGTCTTCGAAACTCTTCTATTCACTGCACTGCTAAGGCTTCCTAACAGCTTAACCAAGGAAGAGAAGGTACAACATGTAGAGCATGTTATAGCAGAACTCGGTTTAACTAGGTGTCGGAACAGCATGATAGGAGGCCCACTGTTCAGAGGGATATCAGGAGGAGAGAAGAAGAGGGTCAGCATAGGTCAAGAAATGCTGATCAACCCAAGTTTACTATTGCTAGATGAGCCCACTTCGGGCCTTGACTCGACCACGGCCCAACGGATCTTGAACACAATCAAAGGACTAGCTAGTGGAGGTCGAACTGTTATAACCACCATCCATCAGCCTTCTAGCCGCCTCTACCATATGTTTGACAAGGTAGTCTTGCTCTCTGAAGGCTGCCCAATATACTATGGTCTAGCGTCAACTGCCATGGAATATTTCTCTTCCATTGGATTCTCGTCATCCATCACTGTCAATCCTGCTGATCTGTTGCTCGATCTTGCTAACGGTAAATAGAATTTCAACTTTCTACAGGACTTGCTTTATATGAGCATAATTTCTGATTGTTGGACAGAAAAGGGACTTAAAAAACATTTTCCTAATGTCCTTTCTCAGGTGACAGTCAAATATCACTTAGAGCACTTGTATTGGTTATCATTAGAATTTTGATGGAGTTTACGTGGCCCCACCCTCATAATGTTCCAAATTAGAGCTTATATTTATCCATTCCAATTAGTGGAATTTCACATTACCTAAAACACAACTCCTTTCCGATTGCAGGTTCAAAGTAATCATTTAAGACTATTAAAAATGATGAATTATTTGTATTTTTCATTGACAACCTATGTATGTGTTCCAGGAATCGGACCTGATTTCCAGCATGCCACTGAACATAGTGACACCACCCACCAAGACCCGAATTCTGTGAGAGAATTTCTCATCTCTGCCTATGACAAGAACATTTCTACAAGGCTGAAAACTGAGCTATTCAGTTCAGATATTAGCAGCTACAGTTACACAAAAGACAACTCCATAAGTAAGTGTGTGAAGTCCTCCCTCTTACCCACAGGACTTAATATTCTCTTCCTTAAGTATGAAAACAATCTACTCCCTTTTAACAGCTCTTCTCTTGATTTCCTTAATGGTGCAGAAAACGGTAAGAAAACGCAGAAATGGTGCACAACTTGGTGGCATCAATTTAAGATCCTACTCTTAAGGGGACTGAGGGAAAGAAGATTTGAAGCCTTCAATAGGTTACGAATCTTCCAAGTTATAAGTGTGGCAATTCTTGCAGGGCTACTCTGGTGGCACACTCCATCATCTCATATTGATGACAGAGTAAGCCTTCCAATATTTATGAAATATGTTTTAATCATAAATCAAAAGAAGCTACATTGTAAATTAAAATGCATCCTAATGAAGTGTCATTAATTTCCAATTGCAGATCGCTATGTTGTTCTTTTTCTCAGTGTTTTGGGGATTCTACCCACTATACAATGCTGTTTTCACTTTTCCTCAAGAAAGATCAATGCTAGTAAAAGAAAGATCGTCGGGCATGTACCGCCTCTCCTCCTACTTCCTAGCCAGAACAGCCGGAGACCTTCCTCTGGAGCTGGCACTGCCAACAGCATTTACGTTCATCTTTTATTGGATGGGTGGGCTGAGGCCAGACCCAGTCACCTTTATTCTCTCTCTTCTGGTTGTTCTTTTCAGTGTCCTTGTCTCCCAAGGTCTTGGCTTGGCATTCGGTGCCTTATTAATGGACGTCAAACAAGCTGCAACTTTAGCCTCCGTAACAACCATGGTCTTCCTTATTGCTGGAGGATACTATGTTAGACACATTCCCCCATTCATAGCGTGGTTAAAATATCTAAGCTACAGCTACTACTGTTACAGACTTCTTCTCGGGATTCAATACAATGGAAATGACTATTATGAGTGTGGAAATGGAGTTTACTGCAGAGTTGCAGATTATCCTCCCATCAAAGCAGTAGGTTTAAGCAATTTGGGGATAGATATCTTCATCATGATGATGATGCTTGTGGGCTATCGACTTATTGCATACGTAGCTCTACAACGAGTGAAATGAAGGATGCTTACACAATGGAGAAAGAAGATTTTAACAAGTTTTCTGTTTTGTCAACCGAGCAATAATGTTAGTCTAGGTTAATACCCATTGCCAGGTTTTGATCATAGACACTTACAATTTTAATGTAGTACCCTCTGGCAGTGGTTTATATATATCTAATTCAAGAAAACTCTTTCAGTTTTTATGTTCCCTAAAATCTGAAACATCTATTACAGAGATATGCATCTCATAAGAAAAGAGAGTGAACAATTAACAAGTGCACAAACCTGAAAGCAATAGCGCTTGGCAGAGCAGCTGTGTGGATCCATGTGGGGCATGTGAAATCCATAAATTGCTTTTAGATTAACCACTTCCACCAAATAAAGTGACTCCGAAAGATCATCCCTTATAAAATTGAATGATCCAAGTTGAGCATGATAGTGATGCACAACAAAGGTAAATCATGTCATGTTTATTAGATTGGATATGATTCCGTTATCACATCCAATCCCCCATTCATTTTCCAAATGTTTCATAATTTTGGTTAATTACATATTCTCATCAGCAGTGTGGAAAGTAGAACTTATGACAAGAGTTTTACCTCACAATTGGGGAACAAAGATGAGCATGAGAGCGTCCACTGAATCACTGTTTCATACTACCTTATCCAACACTATTTTTAGTGACAGTATATATCTTGAGGTAATCAAAAGGATAACTGCACATGAACTTCAGGTTTAGTGGAAACAAGACAAAAATTAAGGTAGGACAAATTTCTTTTTAGTGAAAACAGAAGATCACAGCTTTTAAAAATTTTAACTAGACTAATTTATGTTTAAAATTTACGGTCACCGTCCAACTGATGCAAAATAATAGAAGGCCTCCCATAGAAGTGTTGCATCTATGAGTGGATTCTTGAATAAAACAAGTCCTTGTCATTTTCTACTTCCTATAGTGCAGTGCCCACCATTGAACACTCTTTTAGAAACAGTAGAAAGTGACGAGCATATCTACAATAGTGTCCTTTTCATCTTTCTGATAGATTACGGTACTCCATTGACTGCTAACAAATGGCTGCTTGGGACCTACACAAACAACCCAACAACAAAATTGAGGTAGCTGATTCAAAATAGCATATGCATTACATTAAACCACAAAACATAAGATTTAATACCTAGAAATTGGACCACTGAACCAATATAAGCTTCCCATCATCAGAACATTGGATGAAGTGATATTATAGGGCAATAAATTGAATACATTCGCGGAAATATAAAATTTAAATAATGGATCAGATGCATCAATTTTTACAGTGGAAATGGAGATACCTTCTGTAGTAAAGGACTTGATTACTCTGCATCTGAAAAAACCCTAGCAGCTTCGTGGTTAACTAAAGTAGATGTTATACTTTTATTTAATTCAAGCATCAAGCATCTATATGGACCGACACTGAAGTTGCAACAAAGAACACGAACGGAGCAATGATAATTTTGAACGAAATTTACAGCCTCAAAACGAAAATTGGGGGAAAATTGGAATATGGAGTGAATATGCACAGATCGATAAAGTGTTGCTTAACAAACTTATTCATGAAAAGAGTTCCTTCATATATCAATGACAGATGCATAATACATGCAAATGAGTTCTTCTTTTCACGTTGCGTTTAGATGATCCATGCAGAGCAGCTGCGTACAAAGTATTCCCTCCCTCCGTCCCGATTAACTTTTCACAGTTGATCGAGCACGAAGATTAAAAAAAATTATATATTATTTTTTGTTAACTTTTTTAAAAATAAATATTGAATATGGAGATTTTGAGGATGAAGATTGTGAGAGAAATTTATTTTTGAGAATGTGAAAAATTAAGTTGAACGGATAGAAATAAAAAGTAAGAAAAGTTAACTGAAACGGAGGGAGTACACCTTAGCAGGTGTTTAGCTAAGTTAAAAGTTTCTATAAGATGTAAACTTTAAAAATGTGTTTGCATAAAAAATCAGTAAATAAATATAAAGTTCATAAAATATTTTAAAAATTTTAAAATTCACTTAATATTCAGAAAATTAAAAAATTTACTTGTGAAAATTATTTTGAAAATTAAAAATTTATTTAACAATTATAAAATTAAAGTAAATATAAAAATTAGAAATTTATTTTTAACAATCTAGTTGCTTGTTTAATGCTACACAGGATTGCACTAATTGCTTGATTAATGCTGCTATAGATCCACTCAGATGGGGAACTTATATGCTATCTCATGAGGTATTCCTTTTTTAATGAAACCAGGCTTCATGAATTGGATAAATCCTTTTTCACTAATTTTAGATTGTTAAATTTTTTTTTTATTTTTTTTTTAATTTAAATTTTTGGAGTTCAAATAAATTTTAGAATTTTTTAAATAATTTTCAGAACTAAATTTTTTTATTTTCTGAATATTAATGAATTTTAGAAATTTTAAAATAATTTTCTTAATTTTATATTTTTTATAATTTTTTATATAAAATTATTTAGAGTTTTATATATTTTATATTTTTAATACACTAAATTAATTTTTTAAATAAATAAAATAAAAATAATTTTAAAATGTATAATGTAACATTAAATGATTAAAATAAAATGAAAAAGTAAAAAAAAAAAAAACATGACCTATATAGCCGGAAAATATGGCCGAAGTTGCGAAGTGTAACAATTTGCATTATACATATTCTAATCGGAAAAAATAAAATGTTTAGGTTGGAAAGTGTAAAATTCTGCATAGTTCAGGTTGCAAACAGAAATTAACATTTATGTATCTGTCATTTTAGCCCTTTGTACTTTTTTAAATTTAAAAATGATTCAATGATCAAAATTCAATTTTATAGCATCTAACGACTGAAATAAGATAGTGGTATTGATACCACCGCGGCACCGAAGTTGGACTTCTTATTTAGTAATATTGTATAAATTTTTAGTGTATTATTAAATATAACACATAAAATTTAATATAAATATACATGATTATTTGTTAAAGTATAAAAATTATAAATTAAAATATTATTTTAAGTGAAATTTAATTTGACTGATATACTGATCCCGTCCCGATTCTGATTGACCCTCGCTCGGTCCTTCAGAGGGCGAGGATGGGGATGTCAAAATCGTCCCGATCCGCCCCATTACCACTCCTACTTAAACTATCAAACTTAATTTTCGTTTTTTCTTTACCAATTTTTCAACTTGCCGAGTGTTGGAGCTTTTTTATTCTTACACAGTTTTTACCATGGACAAAACTGTAAGAACGTCATCATGCTGCACAAAAATAATTCTTACAAAAAGATCATGTGGCACTCACGTGTAGATAAACCGATCAAAAATGGTTAAGTTTAATGGCTTAAGTGTCACAGATAGGGATGACAGTTGGGTGGGTACCCGTGAAATTAAGGATTCCCAAATCCTAACCATTTAAAACTTGTCTTACCTAAACCCGTTTAGAAAGGTATTTATAATACCCAAACCCACCCAAACCCATTTACTAATACCCATCGGGTACCCTAACTCACCTATGACGTATTTAAATTTTTTTAAATATTATATTTCATGGATCATCCAAATGGGTTTTGAACCAGTTTCTTCACCATCAATATAAATTAAACACGAGATAACTTTATGAGAGATAAAAAATAAAAAAATAATAAAATAAAAAAAAGTAAGAAAAGCACAATATGTCTACAAATTCCAAAATGAAAAATATATTAGGATCTCTGGAGACGGCACCAAAATGAATAAGATTTATATGTTTTGTTGCGGTTGACTCAACCCCTGATGGGTTGGCTCAGTCCCTCTCTATGTTTGTTTACACAGGTTGGCTCAACCACTACAAACCACCACAAATTTCAGTACAACTTTAATCATAAAATTAAACAAACTCTTACATACATCACATCATATTTTACATTTTATAAATTATATCATACACTATAACCACTACCCCAACCACTCAAACAAACATCATTTTTTTACTCTTTCAGCCACTAACTTCAACCACTATCCTCAGCCAACAGTATCTCAGCCACTTCTAACCCCAACCAAACATGCACTTAGAGTTTTAGTGTTGATAAGTGGAGTGATGCTATTTCGGTTCTCTTGATGATAACATACACCGGCAATCAGGAATTTTTTTGCAAGTACATGTAAACTGGAATCTATATTTATAATTTGGGATAAACAGTTTACAAATTCTTGAACGTTTATTGTTGTTGCTGTTGTTTTGAGATTATTGTTGTTGACTCATTTATCGGACGTGAGTTCGAGTCAATAATTTTTTGCCATGTTCGTTGACAAAAGCACATAATATAAAAATGACGAGGCAAGGAATTTGAGTTAAGTAAGACGAGGTAAGGAAAATGAGCTAATCGATATTAGCTTTGTCATTTTATTGATATTTTCTGGTATGTCAATTCAGGTTAGGCGTTTCGACTGTGTTACATTTGTTACACTGATTTTTCTAGTGGTAGTTGGGATAATCAGAAGAATCTTTTATGAGCATTGAAAGCTCCTAATATAGTAGAGAAGCCTACTTCTAGCTCGTCCAGGTAGGCCTTAGGGGTAATAATTATATCTATTACATATTTTTTGAAAGTTATGGACTAGATTAGGATATGGGCTTTAATTATTATTAGGTTATACTAATTAATTAATTAAAGCAGGCCAGAATATTAGGCCCATATATCTAGGGTATATGCGCTATATATATGTTTATTCCCTATTGTAGGGATCAATCAATCTTGTCAGACAAAACACCATATTGTTCAATAAGGGATTTCCTAGCGATCATTATTGAACAGTTGTACCGATGATAGTTCCTGTGGCGGACGACATATACACGTGGATACCTGAAGTGGTGAATCACGCAATTCAGTCCGATCAATTACGCAACAAGTAAGTTGTTTCAACTTTAGCATAATTTATGCTCAACGTTTATATCAGTTATAAATCACGATCAATATTCTCGATTTATTATTCCGCTGCGTACATTAGATGTAGTCGAGAATCACTAACAGTGGTATCAGAGCCCGGGGCTCGATTTATAATTGATTTAATAGTTATATTAATTGTGGATTGAACTTTTATTAAATAATATTATGCCTTTTGTTTTGAAATTAATTTTACAATTTATTTAGAATACTGTTGTAAACTAATTTCTAAACCAAAAGCTTAAAATATTACGAAACAACCTGGTATGAAAAACCAATTTTGAAATCTGGAATGATGGTTCTGTTTCCAAAATTTTATAAACCAAAATTGTTTGTTCTTCTGGATTTTTTCGAAAACAAAACTGAGCAACACATATATTATTTTCTCGACACAAATATGCGTCGGCGGCGGCGCCGACTGGAGGCGCGCGGTTTGCCGCTGCTGTACTGCTGTTGTCGATTCAGGCGCGATCCCGACATCCCCGTCGCTAACTCAGCGAGACAGTAGCCCGCGTACGGTCGCGGCGATGTCGTCGACAGCGTTGAGGGCGGCGTCTATGACGGAGTCGGTGGCGGCTGCGGCGGCAGAAGGCTGCTGTCCCAGCCCAAACCCTAAAGGGTTTTGGGCTGGGCTGGATTTAATTCTGCTGGGCTTAGATTAATAGGCTTACTGGTTTATTTCTGGGCTGGTGTAATTATGGGCCTGATTTTGTGGGCAGTATTATTTCTGGGCTGGTGTAATTATGGGCCTGATTTTGTGGGCAGTATTGTTTCTGGGCTGGACCGTTTTGAAGCTGGGGCTGGGCTTGTTTTAATTCTATTGGGTATTAAAATAGGGCTGGCATCTTCAGATTAAATTGGGCCTGGGCCTGCTGTATAATTGGGTTGCGCCAATATAGCCCGTTTGGACTGTTCAACAATAAAAAAAAAAAAAAAAAAAAAAAAAGGTTTTCAGAATTAAAATAAATAATTAGATTAATATATTTTAATGATATTATTATTTTGAAATAATAATAATTGACATATATTTTATATTAATTTGGAATTAATATTAAATATATATTTATATTAATATGGAATTAATATATATAATTTTAATCCACATTTAATTAAAGAATAAAATTTTGATTGGATTAGTAATTTTATTCGTTGAGCCTTTTATTTGATATCTTATGTGATAAGCAATTATTTGATTTTATGCTTATTTCATTTACTATAGTAGTTAAGTCCGCGTTATGTTTGGGTAGGCGGCGCCCAATGCATGTAGTCCGAAAAATTATGTATGGGTAGGCGGCGCCCAATATTTGTGGTCCGCATTTCTTATGCCTGGGTAGGCGGCACTCAGTAATTGCGTTTAATTTAATATTAGATATTAAATTTAACAAATTAGTATCACATATAAAATCCCCAAATAAAACCAAGTCTTATTTAGAAATAAAAGTGTCGTCCATCATAATTGTATGAAATTCTTGATCTCTTCGTCCACGAGTTTTACACCAAAGTGTTTACTCTAAAACGACGAGGTCGGGGCTCATACATAGATGCATGGTTGGCATCGTGTGATGGAATTGACTTGCTTAAATTATTTTGTGACGCCAAAGCAACCAAAATAGTTTAAGGACGCAATATTAATTGGATTAATAAACCAAGAATTGCAAATTGTTGTTGCAATTGGCTTAGAGGCCTACCTAGTGATATTATTGTAGTCATCAGCCAAAGCAGAGGGTGCAGTAATATAGACTTGGATCTTGGACCACTAAGATTTATAATTGTTATAAATCCGTATTTTGTGTTTGGGGGCGCAAAATATGTTAAAATTAGTGGGAGCTAATCATTACAATAAACTCTTGTTTTGATTAGTGATACGAATGTGATCTTTGTTTACTTTATTCTAATTTATTTTCCCATTTATTATTTTTCGTTAGAAAAAAATGTCGTTTTGGCTTATAAATGTTTCATGGAAACAAACAAGTTGACTGGGTCAAATTTTACGGATTGACTCCGTTGTTTGCGATTGGTGCTAAGGCAAGACGAGATTGAGTATGTCTTGGACAAACCAATCAGTGTCATCCCTGACAAGAATTCTCCTGAGTACGCTACGTTAGACGAAGAAGCTCATAAGAAACGTGTTGAGAATGCCACATCGGCTCAATGCTTAATGTTGTCCTCTATGAGTATTGAACTGCATAGGCAACATTGGAGCATGTTCCCTTATGAGATGCTGAAACACTTGGAGAGTCTGTACGCTTTAGAAGTTCAGACCATGGAGTATGAGATACTCAGAGATCTCTTCAAGTGTAAGCTTCATGATGGGAGCCAGGTTTTTGAACATATATTGAAGATGATCGGATTGATTGAGAGGTTAGAATCGATTGGAACGAAGCTACCCTCAAGTGTCTCAATAAATCTGATTTTGCAGTCTCTTCCAAGTTCATTTGAAAACTTCATAGTGAATTTCAACGTGAGCAACACGAAGGCAACACTGCCAGAGCTTCACGACATGCTCAAGACCTACGAATCATCTACTTCTAAAGGCAACTCTGTGCTCACGGTGAGCTCTTCTGCGAGATCTTCCAAACAGAAGAATAAGCAGAAGAAGAGGAAGAAAGCATCTAAGGATGCGGCCTTGATGCCTAAGAATGGAGGGGTTCAAAAGAAGCCGAGAATACCAAAGGATGAGTGTCTATTCTGCAATGAGATGGGGCACTGGAAGAGAGACTGCCCGAAGTTCAAAGCACATGGTGCATTGGATGAGAGCTTAAGTAGTTTATTTTGTACATTGAAATTAGACTAGATTAGATCTTTCTTCGGGATATAAATTAGATTTATATAATTGATATTTTGTTCTAGAGATTTCAAAGAATATTATCTCCATTCTAATATTAGACATTTATGACTTTTTCTTTCTATTTTGCAAACAGTAGATGCTTGTTTTGCCTAATGGATTGTTTTAAGGAAATGTCTTTCGTTCGAATGGATTCTATATGCTTGAATATGAACAAAATATTTTCAATGTACAAGAACAAACGACCTAAGCTAAGTAATACGGATAATAAAACCTACCTGTGGCACTGTAGACTTGGTCATATCAATGAGAAAAGAATATCAAGATTGAGAAAGTTAGACTATCTCACATTATTTGATTTCGAATCATATGGTGCTTGCGAATCTTGTCTCAAAGGAAAGATGACAAGTTAACCACTTTCTGGGAAAAGGGTTACGTGCCAAGGTTGTGCTCAAGCTGCTCCGCACAGCGGTGTGCGGACCGTTCCAACTTAAGCAATAGGCGAATATTCGTACTTCATAACTTTCACTGATGATTTTTCAAGGTATAGGTATGTGTATCTCATGAAACACAAATCTGAGGCCTTCGAGAAATTTAAGGAGTTTAAGTTAGAAGTTGAGAAACAACTTGGAAAAGTATTGAGACTCTCCGATCAGATCGAGGAGGGGAATACTTAAGCCGAGATTTTCTTGATTACTTGAAATCACATGGAATCCGGTCAGACTGGACACCTCCGAGTACACCACAGATGAATGGAGTATCCGAAAGGACAAATCGAACTTCATTAGATATGGTTCGATCCATGATGAGTTTCACCAGTCTTTCCTTATTCCTTTGGGGTTATGTCTTACTAACCGATGGTTATGTTCTGAATAGAGCTCCTCTTAAATCGGTCACGCAAACACCATATAAGTTATGGTGTGGCAAGAAGTCGAGTCTTAACCATATGTGGACCTGGGGTTGTCCTGTTTTGTTAAGAAGATGACGACTGATAAATTGGAGACTAAAAGTGAGAAATGTTATTTTATGGATATCCTCAGGAAACTATGGATATGAATTCTACTGCCTTGAAGATCACCAGGTGATAGTTCCAAGAATGTGGCGTCTCTTGAAGATATTTATATCTTCGAGGAACAAGGTCACAACAAGGTAGATCTTGAAAAGATTCAAGAACCACAAAAATAACATAGAGGATGAGATCTTGTCCAATGGAGTGGACAAGAACTCAGTGGGAGTTTTCGATGATCTATTGGGAGGGGAAATGACTCTTAGAGGGTCACCTCAAGACAATGAGATGCATCAAAACAAGATATTGTATCAAACCCGCAAGATAACATAGAGAATGAGGTCTTGTCCAATGGAGTGGACAAGAACTCAGTGGGAGTTATGATGATCTATTGGGAGGGAAAACAACTCTTAGAGGGTCACTTCAAGACAATAAGATGCATCAAAGACAAGATATTGTATCAGTCCCACCTCAAGAGAATCATAGTGAAATTCATGAGAATATTCTAAAATGTTGAAAACCAACTCACGATCAGAATAAATCGAATGAACCAATGCAAAACCAACTCAATAGGCCTCAAAGGAATCGTCGTGCACCTGAAAGACTAAATCTATTGGTTGAGAACCAAGATGATGAAGTTGATTCAGAAGACGATGAATCTAAGACCTATATCGAAGCGGTGTCAGACACCGATTCGAAGATGTGGCTGGCTGCCTTAACATCTGAAATGGACTCGATGTACCTCAATCTAGTCTGGGAACTAGTTGATTTTCCAGATGGGGCTCGCCCCATAGGCTGCAAATGGATCTTCAAAAAGAAGAGAGATGCAGATGGCAAGGTACAAACCTACAAGGCTAGGTTGGTGGCAAAGGGTTATAGTCAATGCGAGGGCATTGATTATGATGAAACCTTTTCGCCAGTCGCTAAGATCAAGTCCATTAGGATATTACTTGCAATAACTGCATACTATGACTTTGACATTTGGCAAATGGATGTTAAAACCGCGTTTCTCAATGGAGAACTCGAAGGAACTGTGTATATGTCACAGCCTGAAGGTTTTATATCCAAAGAAAAGTCGAATGGAGTATGCAAGTTAAAGAAGTCCATTTATGGACTCAAGCAAGCATCTAGGAGTTGGAATATTTGCTTTGACAGAGCTATCAAATTGTTTGATTTCGTCAGAAGCAAAGAGGATCCATGTGTTTATAGTAAACGTAAGAATGAAATGTTGACTTCCTTATCATATATGTCGATGATATACTGATAACGGGGAGCAAACATTCCATGTTACAGTCCGTGAAAGAGCAGATTTCAGCAAAATCTCGGTAAGGAATACTGGAGAACTGTCAAGACTATTCTTAAGTACCTTAGAAGGACTAAAGAATATTTCTTAAAGTCTATGGTGGGCAGCTAGAGTCATCAGTTACTGGGTATACTGATGTTGGCTTCCAACGGACCATGATGACTTCAAGTCTTTGTCTGGATATGTTTTCGTTCTAAATAGTGGTGCAGTGAATAGGAATAGTTCCAAACAGAGTAGAACTGTCGATTCCAGCACTAAAACCGAGTATATTGCTAAATCTAAAGCTGCCAAAAAGGGGTTGTTGCTTTGTTAAAGTTCGTAAAAGAACTAGGTGTCGTTCCAAGTGCCAGCAGTGCGATACCGTTGTATTGTGACAACGGTAAGTGCAGTTGCTCTAGCAAAAGGAATCGAGAGCCACGAACAGAAACAAACATATTCCCTGTAGATATAATCTGATTAGAGAATAATAGATAGGGAGATGTGAAGTTAGATAGAGTATCCACTGATGATAACTTGGTTAATCCTTCAACCAAACAGTTGTGTATAGCTAGACACAACAAGTACTTTGAGAGCTTGGGTGTTAGACACGTTGGTAGTTGGTCTTGATTCAGTGGGAGTTTATAGTTTGTATGTCTTAGAAACCTTTTCGTTTGAGACATTCATTCTTGATCGCATTCTATAACGTTTTGATTGTCTTTTGAGTTTATGCATTTATTAGAATAATTATTTTGATGGTTTGTTATTATTCTTATAATTGTTCCCTTGAATCATGACTGTTATTTATGGTGTGAGACATAAATGATATAGTATGATTCTAAAATTGCCATAACCAATGGTCATCAAGAATGGGATATTGATGACACGCGATAGGTTAGCATGTGGTCTGCATCACATTCTCAGAGAATGTAGTAGCTCTCACGACTACGAGATATTAGATATCCGTGATGGACACATGGGTACTTTGGAGAGTATTGGTATACCCTACTATTAAATCGTTTGTTTTCAGTGTCTACGGTTTATTAGTGTGTGGAGTATGTAATGATCCTTTGACCTGAGGTCAATACTCATTTTGTTTGTTAAGTGATGAACTTTGACCAAGTACAAAGCTTGCCTCCCAAAGGAGGATAAGACACGTCTTGTGTTGGGTTCATCATGAGGCAAATGGAAATGGTAGTTGAGCCAAGAATGGGATTCATTCCTCAATTGAAATTCGAGAGAACACTTAAATTTCTCTATATTATTTGACAATAAAGTCATTGGCCAATGCAAAAGATATATTCAATTAAAGTAATTGAATATGATCGAATGTGTCATATAATAAAGATGAGAAAAATGATTGAGCTATTTGGATAGACACATGGCAGATCCTAGGCTCAATCGGGTGGGTCGTGAATGAAGGGATATTACATAAACTTCATATAAAGGTTATTTTACGAATTCACGTAAACGTCCTTCATATATCGAGTTCGCTGCACAACGCAGTCTAGGAGTTTTGTGCAGACTTTAATTAGATTATCGTCGATAATGGGGGCCTGAAGGGTCACACTTTATGTGTATTGTTGTTCTGCTTAAGGGTACAATATTGGTGTTAAGAATTATATCTAATGCTAGTCCAAGTAGGAGATTGAAAGTTATGGACTAGATTAGGATATGGGCTTTAATTATTATTAGGTTATACTAATTAATTAATTAAAGCAGGCCAGAATATTAGGCCCATATATCTAGGGTATATGCGCTATATATATGTTTATTCCCTATTGTAGGGATCAATCAATCTTGTCAGACAAAACACCATATTGTTCAATAAGGGATTTCCTAGCGATCATTATTGAACAGTTGTACCGAGGATAGTTCCTGTGGCGGACGACATATACACGTGGATACCTGAAGTGGTGAATCACGCAATTCAGTCCGATCAATTACGCAACAAGTAAGTTGTTTCAACTTTAGCGTAATTTATGCTCAACGTTTATATCAGTTATAAATCACGATCAATATTCTCGATTTATTATTCCGCTGCGTACATTAGATGTAGTCGAGAATCACTAACATTTTTTACCCTATCTATCTCTGAATTAATCGGGATTCTTAACAGATGGTGCTTTGAGAGAATTTCATGGGATCTGATCGGTTGCGGCAGGTCTGTATGATTTGATTTTATCTCACCTGGAGAGTATCCAGGCTGATTATGCGTAGTAAATTAACATTGAATCAGGCGTGATCGAATTCTTTGACCCCCCGGTCTTAGCAACATAAGCAAAAGTCTCGGATCGGAACATAGTCAGGTTGACATCATCTCTGCACTATTTCTGATAAAAAGTTAGGTCGGACAGTTCGGGTAGAACAAATCCAGGTTGGTCAAGTGAGTGAGTTACGCTATAGCTGAGTAATCTGACAGGTCGAATCCAGCTTGGCATCACGATAAAGTGTTGCATCAATTGGGTAAGTACAAACTTGATGATATGCACGTTTGAGCTAGCGAAGATATTCCACGTCACACAACGATTGTCCTTTGGAAGTAATGCAATTTAAGACTAATCTTTTCAATTCAGCCAAAAAAAAAAAAAAAAAAAAATGACTTCTGCTCATAGTTGCTATTTGGGTGATTGATACATTTTTGAAGATTGGAGTCCAAGTGAAAGACCAAATTTCCACATAAAAATAAATAAATAAATAATTACTCGCAGATATTTACTATCTTTGCAGAAAATTGCTATTTAACTTGAATTCTTAACTCTCTAAAATAGATGAAAATTAAATACTATTTAAACTCAAATATTTTAATTTGCATATGTGTGTGTACAGGTCACATCTCACTCTGAACCTTTGTTTTTTGGCGTTAACAAAACTCAATCATCCCTCTATTCCATATTAATTGACGTTTTAAGATAAAATAGTAGAATTAAGGATAAAATATTTTGACAAATATATCCTTAATTAAAGATTTGATCAAATCAAAATATCTCTGATAGATTGAAAAATAGAGATGTTTTAGGATTGAGCCCAAGGAAAAAATTTGTAGAATTGGTGAAAAATATATAAAACGTCAATTAATTGAAAAAGCAAAGAACATCTTAAAACGTCAATTAATATGAAACGGATGGAGTATTTATTTTCAATTTAGAGGATGTTTGGCTGAGCTTATAAGCTCTTGCAAAGTGTTTGGCAAGAAAAAATGTTAAAAAAACTTATAAGATCTAAAAAAATAATAAGTTGTTATACCCCCATCTTATTTTGTAAGATCTTAATTATTATACTCAAATTTCACACACACTTACACACACAACACACACTATGCACACTACACACATTTCACACGCTACACACATCTCACACACTACACACATTTCACACACTACATACTATACACACTGCACACATGTCACACGCTAATCAAAATGTGTGTTTAATATTAACATTTAAATTAGACCTCAAATTTATAGCTAATGCAAGCTTATAAGCTCATTTATCTAAACATTTTGTTAACTTATAAACTCCTTAAAAATTACATCTTATAAGCTCTTAAAACAACTTATAAGATGTTGGAACTTATAAGATGTTTAAAATAAGCTTAGCCAAACACCCTCTTAGTATGTGTCACTATCTTATGTTATTCTATTATGAGCCATGTCATATATGAATTCTATATTATATAGTGTTAAAATATTACCGTTATGAGTTATAAATTTCATATCTATAACTTTATGGTGTGAACACATAAAAATAACAGAATTTTATAATTATATACACAATAGTCACACAAACTGTCATGAAAAATCATGAATGACCCGTGCATCACACGGAGAATATACTAGTTTTAATCAAAAGCACTTTTGTTCCCGCTATTACCTATTTTTATATAAAATTAACTTTTCCCACCATCCTAAATCTATTTCCAAATATTTGATTCAATATTCTAACTTGGGTGCTGCAAAGGTGACGTGGGACAATTCAAATCTATTTATTCAAATCTATTTAATCAAATCATCTGCAAAAGTAAACTAATAATAATTGAATAATGCTAAAATGTTCAATGAATTATATAAATATAAAA
The DNA here is from genome assembly GCA_958295605.1 of Ajuga chamaepitys. NCBI lineage: Eukaryota > Viridiplantae > Streptophyta > Magnoliopsida > Lamiales > Lamiaceae > Ajuga > Ajuga chamaepitys. The sequence continues at coordinate 3,526,993 of OY282502.1, read as the reverse complement.
TAAGATTTTTTGACAAAAATATTGTCAACACAAAATATTCAAACAAATTTTGTGTATCTAATGAAACAACTATACTTCAAAGATAGGAAAATTGTAGTATTGTTAAACATAAAAAATTTGAGGAGGTTGAGTGACTCTCTTGGTCTGTCCCTGGACTTAGGACTCAACAAATAATCAAAAAACAAATTTTCTTAATACCCGTGTCAATCTCCTCTGTGTAAGATGAGCCTCTAAGATAAGCCGGAATAGAGGAAGTAATACCTTATCTTATTAATAACTTCTCCCACGTTATTTCATAGTATGATTCACCTATCATTCATACTCATTACCATTGTCATTGATGATTTGCAACCAAGTGAATCTAAGTTACGTTGTGAATTATAAGTTTCAGGTAAATGAAGTGAGTCAATTCAAGCACAATAACATTAACATACTATTGTTAGTCAGATATGTTGAATGTTGGAGTGTGCAAAATGGACTTCTACTGGTGGGAAGATGGGATTTGCATATATATATATATATGTATGTATGTAGACCCTTTTCTGGAGAGATACAAAGTGAGAGTAGACAAAGAGAGAAAATGGGAGAGAAGAGCAAGATTCTGATCATTGGTGGAACTGGTAACATTGGGAAGTTCATATTGGAAGCGAGCGTGAAATCCGGGCACCCGACCTTCGTTTTAGTGAGGGAGAGCACCATTTCTGATCCTGCTAAAGCCCATATCATCCAAGGATTCAACACTTCTGGTGTCACCATTCTCACTGTATGTATATTAGATTCTTTCTACAGATTTGATTGAGTAGTTGTATAAAACATGGATTATGTTTATGTTGCAGGGTGATTTGAATGATCATGAGAGCTTGGTGAAAGCAATTAAGAAAGTGGATGTGGTTATATCTGCAGCGGGTTTTATGCAGATTAGTGAGCAATATAAGATTATTGACGCGATTAAAGAAGCTGGAAATGTTAAGGTACGCCTAAGGCTACCTATTTACGTCCTCTGATATGATATACAATATATACTGTCTGCAAAGGTAGCACAGACTTTTACTACAATATGATATGATGTTACGTATTTTGCAGAGGTTCGTACCTTCAGAATATGGGAATGATGTTGACCGTTGCCATGCGGTGGAGCCCATAAACTCCAACTTTCAAGAAAAGATCAAACTTCGGAGAAGGATTGAGGCGGAAGGAATTCCCCACACCTATGTGGTAGCCAACTACTTTGCTGGCTATTCCCTGTCGACGCTTGTTCAAGTAGGTACCACTGCACCTCCAAGGGACAAGCTTATTATCTATGGAGATGGAAATGTCAAAGGTATGCTATGCAGTTTGTGTGAAATGTGTGTAGATTTTGGGGTAAGTATTTAGTTAGTTAACGGGGCCCTATTCCGCGTGCAGGTATCTTCAATTGTGAGCAAGATATTGCCGACTATACCATCAAAGCTGTTGATGATCCCAGAACTCTAAACAAGATTCTCTACATTAATCCCCCTAAAAACATATATACGCAAAACCAGCTCATAGCTTTATGGGAGAAAAAAATTGGAAAGACTCTTGAGAAAAACTACATTTCAGAAGAACAACTCTTCAAGCTAATCCAAGGTTAATATGCATGATTAATTTTTACAATGTTAATAACCAGTATCTTATATCTGAACATATAAATGTGTTATGTTGCAGAATCAGCAATTCCAGATAATATCATGTTGTCGATCAACCATTCGGTTTTAGTGATGGGAGATCAGACCTGTTTTGAGATTGATCCAGCTATTGGGGTTGAGGCACCAAAACTCTATCCAGAAGTCAAATACACCACCGTGGAGCAGTATCTCGACCAGCTTGTGTGAGGCTTTATATGTTACCACTTATTAAGTAATATGCATCTTCAGCAGTTAAAATAAACAGATTCTGTATGGCATAGCTATTACATATTATAGACACTTAGAGTCATCAAGTACTTCGACCACGTCACTCTTCTTGTATGAATAACCATGCAACTTAGTTGTATCATTCACGTTTTCAATCAATGAAATTAGTTTTATAGTTTAACTGACATGGTATCAGACGGCTGGAAATGTTGGAGAAATTAGGGAAAAAATACGGAACACAATTTTATCACAGAAACTTGATTTCAGTATTTGAACGAAATCATAATCCATTTAAAATCACTATTCACAAGCGTTGAGCGAACATCTGAAAAATGTTCGACTCTATCTGATCGAACAAAATAATTAAATAACTAAATTTTATCATAAGAGTGTTTTTGTTTCCATAAGGTTTGAATAAGCCCTTACAAGATTAAACACGCCAAACTTGTGTCATAAAACCGTTCAATCAATACTTATCAAACACAAAAAAAAGGGTAGGGTGTGTTCAATAAAAGGTACCCAAAGGAGAAACAAAGGTAACTTCAACTTACATGAACCTTTCTTCACTTGTCTAATGGTGGTAGTGTGAACTTCAACAATGATCTCAGCGTCGGTAACATAGCAATTGCCTCACCGCCAATCACCAGAGCATCACTATTCTTGAAGCAAGTGGTTACAAATTTCACCCTAATAACCACAGACATGACACAAGATGGTGTGTTGAATAATATTTTGGAGTGTGAATAACAGCTTAATAAACGTAAAAGGACTTCATGGTAGAATGGGAAATAAACGCAATTCCAACTAACATCACTTGCCTAATCGGAGATGTTCGGTTAGTATTGATTGAACACCCCGAATTTGTGTCCTAAAAACCGTGCAATCAACACTTATGGAACACACCAAGAACAGATAGGGAGTGTTTCGTAAAAGGTGAAGGAGAAACAAAGGCAACTTACATGAACTTTTCTTTCACTTGTCTAATGTTGGTTGCCTGCACTTCACCAATGATCTCGTTGCCGACGAAAATTGGTGCCTTGAAGTGCAACTTTTGCTTCACATAAACAGCCCCTGGCTACACAGAAGGAAAAGGAATTATGAATCTTGAGCCATGATATGAACAATGTCAATGCAGCAAGTAACACTTACAAAATGGGAAGCAATAATCCTGGGAAACAGTGAAGCAACGAGTAATCCTGGGACAGGAACATCCATGAAACCGGCATTTCTCGCAGATTCTATATCAAAGTGCAGCGGATTGTGATCATGGGTAAGCTTCGAATACTCGGTGATGTCGGATATTGAAAATATTCTGGCTTGCTTCAAAATGACACCGCGTTTGAGCACATAGGGGGATGAAGAAGAGCTGTAGTTTACACGAGAAACCAAATTCCAGAAGGGTCGTTTCATCATTGTCGCAGTTGCAGGAATTGCTTGGTCTGAACTAAATTTCGAGAAACACGCAGCGAGGTTTCTTTCAGGAAATATATCGAACACTTTGAGTGCAGGGTGCAGCGACAAAGAAAAATGAAACCATGCAAAATAAAACTAAGTCAAGAAATAGCAAATGGAATCTGTAAGCAACTCACCAATAAATTCGAATGGACGATTCCTGAAATAAAATAATATAAACTTTTTACAGCCACCAATTTAAATAAAATAATATAAACTCTCGTTTACCGTTTCTTCTTATTGACAGCAGAGATTCTCTATTCCAATTCGTGTTTCATCTTATATTTTAATACAATCATCAATTCGTATTTCATCTTTTATTTCAATACAATCACTATATGACACGTGTATATAATGACATTACAATCTGTGGTAGATATAATGAAATATTAGATGAAATACAAATTAGAATAGAGGATCCCATCTCAATTTCCAGCCTTAGTGTCACTTCATCGTTCTTATTCTTTTCTTAGTCTCAACCCCAGGACTTATTGCCCATTTTTTTCAATTAGTACAGCCTTATAGCCCAAATTGAGGTTAAACAGTTCATTATCAGGAATGAAGAAAAAAAAAACAAATCAAGATTAAGTACCCCTTGATTGGGGAGTTTAGAGGTAAGGAATAGGAATAAATGATGACTCATTCTCATTTATGATGCTTGGTACATAATAAATAAGTTAATCATTACCTTTTTTTTAATTAACAATTCCCTTCACTTCATTCCATAATATAATTAACTCATCATTCATACTCATCACCGTTATCATTGATGATTTGCAACCAAGCGCACCCTGAAATCTGGGAATATGAAAGAATGGATTTATTCAATATTTAGACAAATGGCTAGACATCAATTGGAATTTGTATTTGGGGGGTTTGGGCCATAAAATCTGTTACATATTTTATTGATCCGCAAACTTTAATTTTTTGGGTCTTCACTTGGAAATATGATTTTAAAATCCAAAATATATCTAACAAAGACAACATGCTTAATACCTATATTAAATTTGAACCAGCTTAAATATATACTTCATTAACATTTTTATATTATAAAAAGTAAATCTTGTCCGTGCATCGCACGAGTGGACAATTAGTATATTCAAAATTGATGGTCACGAAGAGCTTATTTTAGAATGCTATTTTATTTTGGCCAACCAATTTAAATTAAACTACTTTTCATAGTCTCTCCAATAATTATTTTAATATTTGTTGTTTCTGATTATTTCCAAATTATGATATTTTACGTCAGGAAGCAAAAACAATATAATACACACTGAATTTTTGGAATAGATCAATTAATTTAATACTTCCTCCAACTCGTGATTCATTTTCCAACATATAAAAGATGGAGACATGCATGCAAAACACCAAACAGATCAATCCCAAAAAAATAAATACATAAATAAAATACTTGATTTTTTTCGATCAGACTATGAGTCCGTTTGCTTAAGACTAGGAAGTGTTGGGCCAAACCTGACTGAGAAAGTTAATGAGTGTGCTCGGATTCGGTCCTCTAAATCTACTGAGTCAAATCTTAAGCAAACGGACCCTATATATTTTAAATAAAATGAAGTTGAATTTGGCACTTTTACCATGACTACTACACCACAGTCCTAGCAGGTACACAGAGCAGTCACAATGTAAGAAGTACATTAGCTCAAAACTAGGAAAATTATGCATATTTCATTACACCAGACCCCTCACATATTCTCTTGTTCGGTAGGGCGTCGATAAGGAATGTATCTGTGGTCCTTGGCAGCATTCTTCCGCCTCTTCTTTTCTATGAACGCCTCGAGTTTGCCAGACTCCTGATTAATTATAACAACGAAATTATCATATATTCGAGCAAGGCAATATTAACTAAAGCATAAACGACAACGCTAGTTTGCGTACCTTGAGTTCCTTGTACTTCTCCACAAGCTTTTGCTTCCGAAGTTCAGCTGCAAGTAAATGTGTGATACTATACATTAGTTTCTCTATAGTGTTGTAACATCCTTTCTTCTCTCCCACTTCATTTTGTTAAATTCAGACACGAGTGAAAGATAGATTTTAATCTGTGACAGTTGTCACAATATCCTACCGGATGAACATTATAAGAATCCTAAACCTAGCAGACAAGACAATAGGATTTGCACGGCCTTCTTCATCAAACCACGCATAATAAGGTACCTTCGCTTTTACTATCATAAAATACTAGCAACAGTAGATTTGATGGGGGAATGCATTTTATCGCTAGTTTCTGTATTACCGAAAATAAAGAAAGTATACAAGTTTTTTTCATATAACCCAAAATCTAATCAGAGCAAGAGAGAGAGTTACATTGTTTCAGATAATAAGGTTGTTTTCCTTTCTTTGCTGCTTCCCTCTCTTTCTTCTTATGCTCAGCCAAAATCTCCTTCTCTGTGCGCTTTGTTGCTGCCGACTTCAGCTCTTTAACCTAATAAATATGAATAAAATATAAAAGGGACCTTGGACACAACAACTTCTTGCAGGCTGCAGAAGTCAGTGTACTATAAAGCACAGACTTGAATAAGCACACTTACAATCAGGCCCATTCGGTCCTTCAGTTCATTTACAGCCTCGGGATCTTTTGTTTTCTTCATCTGTTTTTTCAGTTCCTACTGATCCCAAAACCACAAGTAATGCAAATGCAAGATCGCAATGAAGAATTTACGTTAAGAAGCATCTGAATATTGAACGGTACCTCTTTTTCAGCAGGAAGTGTGTTCTCATAGATGAAGTTATATCTCTTCTTGAACCTACAGTTTATAATGTTAGAGATACTGCAAGAAAATGTTTCTTGAGAAAACAACTGCATAAATCATACCCTTAATTCTCTACTAAACTAAAGACATCACAGTTGAATAGTTGATAATATGATCCTTACAAAATCAGCAGTGTCTACGTTTGACTAGGGCATGTATGACGCATGCTCCTTACAATCATGAAAGCTTGCAGCAGGCACACACACAAGGAAGCAACTATAAATTAGCTGGGAAAAAAACTTTACCCGTCCACATCGAGTTCACCGCATAATGACTCAAAACGAGGATCCCGTATCACCTGAAAATGAAGTACAAAAAAACTCTAACCACCAAAAAGAAAAAGGAGAAAAACTGAAAAGCAAGTGGCTGACTAATGCCGAGACCAATACACGGCCACCACTTGCTAGAGCAAAAGAAGTGCTATGATTTAATGTACGAGAGAAGGCATGGCATATGTACATGACTGATGCATATTTCAAAGTGAAAGTTCTGCCAGAAAAGAAACTTGACATCACATAGAATTAAGTCCCAAGTTGAAGATCCCTACACACTGAGAAGGTCTACGGAAATAAGAAGCAGCATGAGGGTATTTAAAGAAGAAACAGGAATTTTAAGATTTCCTAATCAATATCTACATAGCAGATAAGCGGATCAGGAAAGCTTCAAATGATTAAGATTCTTTTTTTTTTAGTTTCTTCTGATAAGAAACTGAGAGTAGGAAGATTCTAGATAGATGGGAAAAGTAAGTTTTCCAGGCACTGAAAGCCCTTAGAAATAGTGTCGAACTAGGACGAGCACACACAAACCCACACTCCTAAATTCAGATTGGCTTGCTTGATCCTAGTCAAATTCTTCAGATAATCTTGAGGGCTCAATGATGACAACCTAACATTAGAGGTGAGCCAAGTCAACCAAGGCCATTATCCAGCAGTTCTAAACAGAAATATAAGCATACATCAGTGGCTTATCACCAATAAATCCATGGAAGAAAGTAACTTTTCCACGCATGCTGACACCCCTAAAAAATATGTGACATCCAGGACGCCCATGCACACACGCAAACACACAATCAGATTCTCTTTGCTTGATCCCCAGTCAAATTCTTCAGATAAACATGAGGACTAAATCACGACCACCCAACATAACAGGTGAGCCAAATTATCCAAGACCATTACCTAGTACATCTATCCAAGAAATATATAATTGGTGGCCTATCAGCAATAAATCCACTGAACAAAGTGATCCTAGTCAAATTCTTTTGATAAACATGAGGAATCAATCATGAGCACCCAAAATAACAGGTGGGCCAAAAATATCCAAGACCCTTATCCAGCACTTCCGTCCAAGAAACATAAACATACAGTGGTGGCTTATCACCAATAAAATCCCAAAACAATGCCTCAGACCTCTTCATGTGGACTAGCATGAAGGTACCAGTCAATTAAATTTCAAATTGACTCCATCATATAGATAGTACAATTTGTTACAGCAGAGGGGAGGCGTGGTAATATTAAATTTATAGAATTCATACAAGGAAATCTTATGAAGATTATTGAAATCCAATGCAAGAAGAAGTAAATTGTTCACAGATCATAATATCATAGAAAAAGCAGATTACAAGTACCCTTTTAGGAGCTTGAATAACTTCTCTGAATCTGCTGACGGGCTTCTTGGTACTCATCTCCATTGGCCTAAGCAAATATAAAATGAATAACTATATAATAAATGAGTTGACAGAAAATTCACAATGCAAAAGAAGTAGAAGAATGGGACCTATTCTTATTGGCTCGACCGCCTTTCTTCTCTGGATTTGTCTTCCTGTAAACAATATCAGATCCATCAGACCTTGCTCTCTGCAGCTCCTCAAATGTCACCTCAGCCAGCTCGCGCTCTATTTCATCCTCCTATATAATTTAAAGGTTGTTAAACATGAACATTACTATGTAAAGAGACGAACCTATTAAACAAGACATAACTCATCTTTGCCAGGTTACCTCATTATTTTCACCGAGTAAATTAACACGATGAATAAGTAAAGAAATGAATAAAAATAGGACGATTAATATTCAATAGCATCATAATTAGACAAATTCAAATGTAAACTAAATTGGGGCCAACATCCTTACAGCTTCAGAGGAAGATTGATGGTCATCGCTGTCTTCAAATCTAATTTTACTTGAAGATGCGACTACGGGCTCGTATATCTTCATCTCAATTCTGGGGTGAAAAAAGAACACTGTACACAAAATTATATCCCTGATTATCCATGCAAAGAGCGTACAGAAACATTATATACAAGGGAGAGGAAAGAGGTTTTGTCTTTAAATTCAAGTACTGAAATAATAAATAACAAGACGAGATAATATCAAAATCTATACCAGTCTAGACTGATCCGGCAATGATAAGGAATGGCTGCGTAAACTAACAAGGGTGGCGGCTGGGAGTGGGTGTTATGTAATGAACAGAAAATTTTGATTAGTGGGCTAGATGGAAAATAATTATCTAACTTAACTTGATTAACTCCATTCTAACTTGATTCACTACTATAACGAATGCTCTAAAAATCGCTAGTCGGTTGGTCGACTGGGACCTAGCGCCTAGGCGGCGCCAAGGGGGCACCATAACTGAAATCAATTCTCGACTTAAATAATAAATGCTACTTCTATAATTCTATTAATTCCATAACTGAAAAATCAAAAACGACAACACCTAAGCCAACAACTAGCTTCCATATGACCAACTTCAGAGTCTAAATTAGCACTTTCAAGATTCAATTGCACAGCTGCAAAGTAGCAAAACAACCGAGCAAAATAATGGCAACAATATCTGAAAACTACGTAGATAGCCAAGAAATTTAATTTCGAGCAAAATATGAAACTCAATCTCCCAAAAAACTGAACTTGTAATTGAACAAAATCTGAAAATCAATCAACCAAAAAACTGAAAAATAATCTCCCAATTTCATATACTGGATCAGATTATTAAGTAGCAAACAACTGAGCAAAAAAATGGCACCAATAACAGCAAATTTTCGTCAAATAAAACTCTAAAGAAAAACGAAAAAAGAAATTACCTGGCTGCTGTAGCGGCGGCCGGCGAGAGGAGGCGGTGGCAGAGGCGTTTGGCTCCTGGCTGCTGTGCGTCGCTGCTGGAGTCGCGGTGGGGTGGAGGCTGGAGGAGAGGCGTTTGGCCGCTGGTTGCTGCGCGCCGCTGCTGGAGTGGCCGGTGGGGCGGAAGCTGAAGTCACTACGGGGGGTGTTTTAATTTGCGCGACTGCGCGTATTTTGTGAATGGGGGGAGGGGATCATATTATTGTTTCTTAGGTCATTAAGCATAAAAAAGATAAAAACAAAATATTTTTTTTTTTTTAACCAAGGTGGCTAGGCGGTTACGCCACCCTTAATCGGGTTTGGCGGCGCCGAAATTAACCATAGCAACGAATAACAAAAAAGGGACGGATTGGAGCCACCTAATCTGTTTTTCGAACACTGACTATAATCAAATCCAAAGTAAACACACCTTATATTTCTAATTTTATTTGGTACAGGATGATAATATATATATATTATATTAAATATATTAATTATTTATAAAAAAATATATATTTATATATGTTTTTTTACAGGTTAATAATATTTACTGAATATATATAAAAAAAATTATATAATATATATTTTATAATTTTATTTTATTATTCAGGCGGGACGAGCGCACCCCAAAACCTGAACCCGGCTCGACCTGATCACGGGTGAAAGCTGATCTGCCTCGTTTTAGAACGGGATGTATTTTGACTTTCCCCAAATATTACGGGACAAACGAGGCGAGGCGGGACGAGACGGAATGGATCGAATTGATATGCCTACTATCAAGTAGGCCCAAAAAGTTTGGTGGGCCGGGTCTATTCAGTTTAAACCTTGAAACTAATGTGATACAAAAATGATTATATTTAATATTACTATGTCAAAAATATAATTTTAGAATATTATTTAATAAATTTTAAAAGAAAAATAAGAACAACATTGAACAAAAAACTGAAGATAAACAATCAAAATATCAAGATCACGCTGCCTAGAGCATAGACCTGTAGACAAAGGATGAAAAATTTAGATGATATCATACAAATTAGGGTTAATTACGTAAAAAATCATGAACTTTGAGTTAATTATTATTTATAATATCATCTCTAAATTGTAATGTAGATATGAATCACCTTTATACTTTTTTCAATTCAATGCATCCATGCAAGGTTTTTGCTTCAATTATTAATGTGGATCTCGAAATGAGAATTTTAACTCATTCAATCGCATATGTGTAGTTGTACAAATTCTTTTAACTCCTCTAATATATGTAAAAAATAAAATCATTGTTTCATCGTTAAATTAATCATTAAACAATATCATTTTCATTTAATTAGGGGTTTTTAAACATTGTAATACATACATCTATAATTGAGAGAGACAAAATTCCGACTCCGAGCTTTACGTAGCGATTGGAGCAAAAAAATTCTCGGATTTATTAAATTGAAAAATCATAAAAATGATATATTTCTATGTTATGTTAAAAAAGTCACAAAGGATAATTAATCAAAATGTCATAAGTAACCAAAAATAAAATAAATAGCTATCCGAACACACTAACGGCTAACGGCTAACCGCTCCCCAAAATTAGGGCTCATAAACTGACCCGAGCGCACGACCATCCCGCGAATTCCATCTCTGCTTCCAAATAGTAGTTGGATTATCAACGGCGGAGTTCTCCGTTGCGTTCCAGTGTTAGTCTCGACGGTGATGGATCCCCGGCGCCTCAGCTTATCCGTGAACATATATACTTCCATTTGTTAAATTTGAAAAGGAGTTCTGTGACCTTCTCTATAATTTCCATGGCTTCTGCTGATGAAGACGAAATGCTCGTTAATTTCCTCGAACATGAAGTCCTTTCTGAACTATCTGATCAGGTCTAAATCTGTTCCCCTTTGTTACTTTCTTTACTGCTGATGTATGTTGATTTGGATATTTATGTGTTCAATTGGGGATCGGACATTTGTATTTAAATATGCTTATTCTCTATGCTAAAGCTAAATATCAGTTTTTTAGCTCCATATTTATCTTGATATATACAAAATTCAAAGCTACAGTGCGCTAGTTAGAAATGAAAATTCATACTTTATCTCACTTATGAGCATTTTTCTGCAAAATAATCAGATACGTTTCGTTGGACACAGAAATTGCATCTACTATCAACGTTATAATCTCAATTAAACTGTATATTGCCCTGCTGAGCTCACGTCAAGTGTGTATCACTGTTAAGCTATTTATTACGAGAACATGCAGTCCTAGGTTCGTATATATTTCAAGTATTTTGTCTTCAAAATAATTCTGGTTTGCAGCTTATTCTGATATCTTGTATATTGAATCCAAAAGGTCAATATATTGATGTCTGTATGTGGATCTCATTCCTATGCCTTGTCGGATCTTTCAATTCTCTTCATCATATGGAACAACTTTTTGAGTTAACTTTTCCATTGATAGAAGATTTTTATCCTTGTGAATAACTACAACATTGTTTTGCAGGAAAATTTGGATAAAATGGAAGAGGAAGATGAGTGCAAGGAGGTAGAGAGAGATGGGAAGAGGCTGCACGTTGAAGAGGGTGAGCTGAGTCATCAGGAAGAGGAGGAAGAAAAGGAAGCAAAGAAAATTAAAATTGATGAAAGTGGAATTAGCGATAAAAGATTATTGAAGGCAACAAGATTATCCTCGCCATCATCTTTGGCTTCTACTGAGCTGGAAACTGAACCTGAAGCTGCATTGTCACCTCCCAAAGAAAATGATATTATCACGCACAACAACGTTAACAATGGAAGGGTTAGTACTGAAAGTAGAGATTTATCTAGGCGATTTTTGAATGGGAATTTCAGTCAGATCCCACCTGAGTTGTTGCTTCACATCCTCAAATTTCTCTCGTCTGAGGTATCAAGTTTCTCTTATACTCTCCATAATATGTGTATTACAACCTTGCGATCCTCAGTGGTTTTATTGAGATCATATACTGATGTAGTTTATGTTGTCTAATAACTGAACTGCAGGATCTCTTTTCGTGCTCACTGTCTTGTAGATTCCTAAATTTGGCTGCTGCAGATGAATCATTGTGGCGTCGCCTGTAAGTACTCACGTCTCTTTTTCACCACACCCTCCCCCAAAAAAGTAGAAGGATAAAATAAAAATGAAAACCCAATCCTAGTCCAAAGCAGGAAATTGTCTTCTTTCTAGTGATGTTTGTTAGTGCGTGAATCATGGCATTTAATTTTAATAGCTTGCATGCTCTTCTTTTTGCTTGTGCTGCACTTGTATGTTGGACAAGAAGAATGATTTTCCACTGTTTCTGGGTTGATGGATCTCTTTGATCTCTTGGTATGGTAACATATAAGTCTTCATTGGGGAAGGGGCTACGGAAGGCCAAATTACTTTCTGGGGAATCTATTTTGTTGCCCTTTAGTATGAGAAACTTCAAATACATCTGCATCCTTCTGTAAACTTTGAACAAGGAGATTTATAATCAGAGTGTCTTGTAGATATTGCATGCGGTGGGGCATTTTGCCTCCTAGAAGACTACGGGAATGTGCTTGGAAGAGGCTTTACATCCAGGTAATGATCTGAATCCATTTTGATTTTGAGGTTCAAAATATTCTAATCTTTTATTATTTGTTCGGATTTTAGATCTTAGCTCCTGTTGTTTTCCTTTGCAGCGTGATGAAGAAGATATGGCCAAGTTTGTCTGGAATTGCCCGTCTGAATTCAAAGAATATTACATCCAAATGCAGGCTGCAAAGAGAAGCCAAGCACCTCAACCTTCTCAGGTAAACAAACAGACGTATCAGTTTGATGGAATGCTTTCAAGGGATACATGCAAATACCTTTATGGCCCTATATTAGTGTTTCTTGGTGCGGATATGTGATATTGTACATCAATTTCACACATTTTATGCCCTACTTAAGACTTTAAAATATTTAGCTGCTTTGGGTGGCTGTTAATATTGCATTGGTGATATACAAAGTTATAATGGTGATCTTAATTGCACATTTTTTTGACTTGTTTCTACTTTTCTTTGCTTTTGTTTGTTCAAATCAATAAGCTAGATATGACTGAGTCTTCCTATAAACCCTATGTTGCATCATCATGCAAATAGGCCACTGTTTCAGTACCTGATTTGGAAGCTCAGTGATATTGACTCCAGTTACCTCTAAATAATATTATCCCGATACTGTCGTCATCATATACCTGCTGACACTCATGAACCCAAAGAAGCAGGGTTAGTCTAACTATTGGTTTCTAATATATGTTAAGATGAACGACGATCGTGTTATTCTTGACAAGACACTTGCTGATCAAATCTCTATGTGGAAAAGTAGCAGAGGCTTGGCTGATACAGTGGTTGTCAATCATGCATGTTGTGGGGTTAGTTGCACTTATCACCAAATTGGAGACGTGTTTATTTGTGAAAATACCGGAAATGTTCATGGTGAGAAATGCTCTTCTTTATGAATTATAAGACTAAATATGATCGGCGGAAGAACTGAAAACTCTAACCTTTTGTTTGTGCAGTTTGTGATGATACTTGCAAAGCCCTCGTTGTAAATTCGCGAAATGATAACTTCGTGTGCTCCATCTCCGGACGTTGTTTTGACAGATTAGTCTCGCCAGTGGAAATGGAACCAGATATTGTAACTCTCTCTCTCCCTCCCTCCCTCCAAAGAGGCATATTTGCGGGTTTTAAGATGATTATGTAAAAATCCAGGAACAGCAACAAGTTGGTGTTACAGAAGAAGCAGAGTCGTATATGGAATCTGGACGTTTCGGTATGGACCTTTATTGTCTCATAAACAGTGATATTGCCGTGAGTTTCTTTGATTAATTTTACATGTATTTATGTATCAGATAGGGCTTATATGTTCGGATATGATTGCGAGGATGAGAAAGAGCTACAAGCTGCTTGGAGGCTTTGCTGATCTTTTTCATCTGTATGTTTGCGCACACCCATATACATTATATATATCTATACACACACATATATATATATATTATGAATGAATTTGCTGTTATATATTTAAAATAAATACTCAAATCTTTCATTCCAAAGGCAACTTTACATTTACCTAAACATTTACGAATGCAACTATTGGTTTTATAATATTGTCTCATGCTTCTCGACCTTCTACGTTACAACATTGTTGTTTATTTTAGTGTTTTTTTAAGGTATGTTTTTAGTATTATCTATTTTTCTTTTAGGAAATTCAAATTTTATCTGTTTATTTATCTATTTAGGTGACATGTTATTACGCAAGACATTTGTGACCTACTTATCAAAGTTGAGCCTTTGATTGGTGTTTGTAAATAACTTTGTTTGCTTAAAGTGAGTAAAAGTGATTTGTTATGTCTGCATCATTATTTTGAAAATAAAAAGTTTCTTCTAAGAAAAAAAAGTGGTCAATACTAATTTGTTTTTGTCGTCTTTTGACTTTTAAAGTTATTTTATATCTAGACACTATCAAATTCTAATTTTTATCACAAAATTCGATTTAAACCACTTAAGCATAATTATTTGCAAGTATTTCCTAAGCATGTCTGTTGCAGTAGACGTCTATATCTGGCCCACTTGACAATATTTGCGGATCTATATTTTTCAAATTAAATTAAATATAACTAGTAAGAGTTCCAATGCTACGGGTATATTATATCAATTTCAAGATTTTTTTATAGTATTAAAGAATTCAAATATTTTAAAATTAAAAGCAAAAGGCATTTTTTAATGTAGGTTTAATGGTTAGTACTTAGATACACATGTGTAAAATTATTTTTACTTTAATACACAACCATCTCATATTTTATGTTATAAAAACAATATGTACAAATTCTAGAATATTACCTTATGTACGGTTTTTTAGTCATATTACTATGTTGAAGGTCATCGCCACAATTTTTTCTAATAAAAACAAATCATTTACAATTAGTGGCTTTCGAGGCATCATCATATAACTAGAGATGACTGAAATTTGACTTTTTAAAAAAATGAGTTAATGATTGTCAAAATAATTAGTATATACGTGTAACAACAAATTTATTGCCTGCAATAAAGAAATAACAAACAACAAAATATTGCACACAACTTTAACTCTATTGATTGAAATCAACTATATGCATGATACAATCTCTATTTTTCCTTTGATTCTTCACTTAGAGAACGTCGCTTGGTTTTGGAATTTGGAGTTGAATCTTCAATCAAGTCTTCTCCGGATTTGGATCTTGACCTTGATAACGCTAACACGGTGGCTCAACGCCTTAAGTTTCGAATCAAACGACGATATTCGGAGATCACGTGATGAACGCCCTAAATCTCGCTGAATCACGAAGAACGCCGATAACTAAGGGGATTGACACATTAGTTTTTTTATCAAACATCGTTTCTTGATGGATTTCTTGAAGAGCACCTTGAAGAACGCATTGTATTGCTCTAGAAATCTTCATGCACTCGTGTCTTCACTTCTTTACTTGTGATAGTCCCCTATTTGTACTTGTATGATTGAAGTTCTTTCTATATACACTGGATGGAATGACAAATTTGATGGGTGATCTCCTTGTCTTTGATAGTGAAGTTTGATTTGATTTGGTGACTTTATTGTCTTGCGTTTTGATAGACAGATTTGATTTGATTGGGTGGTCTTTTTACCTTTGATAGACAGATTTGATTTTATTTGGTGATCTCATTGTCTTTGATAGGAGATGTGATTTTATTATCAAAACTTTGGTAATTTTCTTCCTTCCATGCAAGATTGTGTCTTGATTGTTAATATATGAGTTTGATGCTTGACAATATTTGATTTGGTGAAAAATATTAATATAAAAAAAAATCAGTTATTTATCCATTTCACTTTAAGAATTAATTTGATTAAATTCTCAAAATATCGACATCACGTTTGAATTGATATCTAATACATAATTTTCACATGACATCATTTAATTGAGCATAAATTTGACATGTCTACAATGTGATTAAAATAATAAAAAAAAATGAATCTAAGTTAATTTTTTAGAACTATTATGATATATAAAGTAAAAATGCTCGATAATTTTAAAATAATATTTTTAAAAGGATAAAAGTATTTACTTCTTTGGAAGAATAATTTTTTAATTTTAGTTTTGCCTTTTTTAATGTTTTGGATTGTTTTATTGAAATTTGATAAAAAAAAAAATTGTTAATTTGTCAGGTTTACAGTTTACAGTAAAATGGTTAGACATATTAGTTAAAGTGATTTGTTGATAGAATTATTATTTTTATGAAAAGAAAATTTATATCAACTACAAATATAATAAGTCGATTGCTTTTTAATTAAATACGTTACATTTAATATAGTTGAACATCCATACGCTCAATGTACTAATATGATTGTGGGATATGATGCTAATATTATTAAATTTAATATATGTAACTTAGCATGCGCGCACGCGCGCGCGCACACACATATATATATATATTTATATTAAACATATTTGATATTATTTCGTCTTTATACGGAATGTAATTATATTAGTATGTTATTATAAACATTATAAATATATAATCATCACATAAATTAATATCATGTCATATATTTGTGCACGGATGGACAACTAATCTAACTAACATGCGAAATTAAAAAAAAATTAAAATATGCACTTGAACTAGTAAAATGAGACATCCTTTTTTGAAATGGGTTTTTTCTCGGAACAAGATTTTTTTTCTTTTTTTTTTAAACTTTGTGCAGATGCTAAAGTTAGAATATACTCTCTCCGTCCTAGCTTAACTTGTTTATTTTCTAACTTGTTATTTCAATCTGTCCCAACTTAATTTGTCAATCCATAAATGACAAATTTTTCACACAATCTCCACATTTAAAAAAGTAAAAAAAATTCACAAAATCAGTGTTTTTTAACCTCCGTATTCGATCAACTAAGTAAGTTAAACCGGGACGAAGGGAGTAGTTGACAAAATTATATAAACAATCCATGCATTTGGGAAAAAACAAAAAAAAATTATACTCATTCACGTTATATACGCAGCTATTATATTGGGAATCTAATACCCCACATCGATGTTTCATCTATGGCTATGAATCCCCTAGGCAAAAGTCCAACTTATCTAGAGGATGGGCAGTTGGGCACCCCTAAAGCAAGAGATTTGTCTTGGGCCAACAAGAATTATCTCTATAATCGTTCACTGATAGGAATGTATACGAATCGAGTTGAATCGAATATATAAAATTTTGTATTTGATTCATTAGTTATTGAGTCGAATATGAACTTAATTTATTAAATATATGAACTGCTCGCGAGCTTATTCGAGCTTTTCGCGAGCCTAATCGAACCCTAAAAAATTCGATAAATATAAGTTACAAATATGTTACTAATCATTACTTTATTAAAAATAAGTTATAAATTCTTAAAATTATAATATATCTACTAAGATTAATTAATTACATATAAATAAATGCATGATTTTAATTATATAATTTTATATTTTTATAAGTATAACGATAAAATTAGGAATTAATTATAAGCATATTAACTTAATTTTTACGAACTAACTCCTGAGCCCACAAGCGAATTTGTTCTCGAGCTATCGAACCGAATATCATCAATCTTGAGTTTGATTCATTTATTTAACGAGCCACATTAGACGAGCCAAATCGAGCTTTTCCCGAATTGAGATCCGAATAGTTATAAGCGGTTTGATTCGTGTACATCCCTACTGACGGACCCATAATTTTTGTTGAGGGGGTCTATCTATAAATGGATTTAGGAGATTACTTTATGGGATAATTTTTTTTAACTAAGCTCATATGGCAAATATTTACCGAACATAAGACAAATTCTAAGTAGACTATAAATTAAATTCTTTTATATCAGAGCATAAACTTAAAATATTGAATAAATTACATTAAAAGATAATATCTTAGAAAAACTAAAAGAGGATTACCGGTGTGTGTGCCCCCTAAATATAGTCGACTTTATAAATAAAACTAGAAAAATACTATCAATTTAGATAAGATAAATAAGTTGTTTTAATTACAAAAAAAAAAAGAAAAACAAAATCAAGATATTTTCTTACTTCTTTATCTTTATTGTTTATATATAACAATACTATTTACTTCAAGTTAAACAATAGATGTTTTCAATTAATTATATTTAAATCAACTAAAATGTACATATAATAGCACATTATGATAGGGTCAATGGATAGCGTCCTCTTAGCCCCAACGTACGTCCATCACTGACTATAACACTAAAATACAAATCACGAAAAGACTGTGTTATGTACTGTGTTAACATCTTAATTTATATTCGAGAAATTCAATTACTAAAAGAAGGATAGGTTGTAACAGTCGGTAGATAAATTGCAAGTTGAAACATGTCTATCCCGTGTGCATTATATTTCCAATTAACGAAATTAAATGTAATTAATCTATTATTTCCTTTTCATAAATTGACCAAGATTAAAAAAGACCTACTTGATAATAAACATTTACCAAGATAACAAGACCTGCCAACCACAACCAATATTGCAAAAAGTCAGGAAGTTCTGAACCGGGTTTTTTTCCTTTTTTGTGCAGACAATCCAAAACCCGGATTTGGATAAGATATCGGGTAATTAGTTTGACTTAATTGAAAGAATTTTGACCAAATCTTAGACACGTGTCATGTTCACAATGAAAGTAGTGAAAACACGTCATATACGCGTCTAAATAACGCGTAGAATCGAATTCATTTTGCTATGCGGAAATTTAATGCTATAAACACACAGATATTTATTCATATCCATTACTTCTTCAGTAACATTCATCTCCTCACGACGCAGCGTTGAGCAATTTCAAGGTATACGTTACGTTACCTCTTTACCTTCATATTCTGTTCGGTGTTATGACAATTTCTGCTGTTTTTTTTGAGCAAAGACAAGTTCTGCTGGTGATCGTTGAGTTTTTACTGCAGTTTTCGATCTGTATGTGTATCTCATGTCATGTATCGTTTAGTACATACGAATTGGGTGATTGTGTGCACAGAATGTGGTCGTGATCCGCTTTGATTTTTGGTTCAGATAAAGCATTTTTTGTTTTGCTTGTTGCTGGCTTATTTGGTGT
The DNA here is from genome assembly GCA_958295605.1 of Ajuga chamaepitys. NCBI lineage: Eukaryota > Viridiplantae > Streptophyta > Magnoliopsida > Lamiales > Lamiaceae > Ajuga > Ajuga chamaepitys. The sequence goes on along the minus strand of OY282502.1, from coordinate 3,507,733 downwards.
GCTATAGTATTATCATTGTGTAGGTGATTAGATATCTCTGTTACTTTGATTTGATTGATGAGTCTGATGTAATTTTATGCTTTTGTGAAATTTTTGGCATGATTTAGTGTCTATTTCACAATTATTGAGATTTTGGAACTCCTGGTCTGTAGAAAGGAATATATTGAGGATCATTGATCGTTGTCCTTTTCTCCTCCCCCTTCACCAAAATCAGATCCAAACATAGTATAAATTGTTTACGGATTGTGTTCTGTTTTCATGTTAATTATTTGAGATGTGTTCATAGGAAGAACATGTTATACATATTGAATTGGTTAGTTATAGTGTACTGGTGCACCACATGCCTCTTGGTGTATATTGACATGGTCCATGTGATTTGGATATGCATAATGTGATCTACAATAATCGATGTCTAGTTGAGTGAGATTTGCTCATATTGTTCATCTATGCTTAACCTGCTTCTTATGGGGGTTACAGGTGATATTGTATATTAAGATCAGACAAAATGGGAGGTGGAAAAGACAGAAATGAACATGATGAATCCGATAGAGGGCTTTTCTCTCATCACGGCGGTGGTTATCCTCCACAAGGATATCCACCTGGGCAGTACCCCCCAGCAGCTGGAGGCTACCCTCCACAAGGGTATCCACCATCAGGATATCCTCCTCAAGGGGGTTATCCCCCCTCCGGCTATCCTCCTCATCAAGGCGGCTACCCTCCTCATCAAGGTGGCTATCCTCCTCAGCAAGGCGGCTATCCTCCATCTGGTTATCCTGGTTCATCTGGTCATCATGGAGGTGCTGTTCCACTATTTTTAATTTCTTACTTTTTGTATGTCGTTTTCTTTCAACTAGTAGTATATGTTTGGCACAGTAATTATGCATGTGGTGTTGAGACATTGAGCATTACTCTGAGATAGGTTGTGTTCCATCTGATAATGGAAATCTAGGATAAGTTGTCTCCTTCCGGGAAAAGGAATATAGGGATGAGGGAAAGACGTATTATTGTGCAATATTCTGATGAATTCAGTTAATAATTGGCTAAAGCGAATTGTAGTTGATAGTTGGAACTATGATCTTGATGCGTAGTAGTGTTGCTTGGAGTGTTCTGTGTGTCAAACACGAGAAACATGGATATGCTATTCGTTTGCAATCAAATCACATGAAACCACCAATTTCTCTTTCATGTTATCCATGTATTTGCTTGATAGTCGGATATCAAATTGTTTGATGAATATGTATTGAAAGGGTTAGGCCATGTAGTTCCTCAGCAGGTCAAAATATTGCAGTTCATACAACTACATTGAACAACTTGTGACACCTGGTTACGTGTTTGTAAAAAACTCTCATACAAGCAGGTGTTCGCTGCAGCATATCAATCCTATATACCCCAATATGATGCATTTCATTCCCCTATATTTCACTTGTACAAGAATGTTTGTCTATTGATATTTATGGGCTTGCGCTAAGAGTTTTCATTTCCTATCAGGTGGTGGTATCGGAGGACTGCTAGCGGGAGGTGCTGCCGCAGCTGCTGCTGCCTATGGCGCTTCACATTTGTCACACGGTGCGCACGGTGCTCACGGTGGTGCTCACTATGGTGGCGGCCATGGCATGGGCATGGGTCACTATGCTGGTGGTCATGGCATGGGCATGGGCCACTATGGTCACGGGAAAATGAAGCACGGCAAATTCGGCAAGCACGGTAAATTCGGCAAGCATGGTAAGGGCGGCCACGGCATGTTCGGAGGAGGCAAGTACAAGAAGTGGAAGTGATCCACTGCTTCTGTGCTAAAACTATATATGCCTATATATACATATGCAGAGCGTATTCGACGTGACAAAATCAATTACTTTCAAGACATTGCACTTTAAATAAATGACCCTTATCGGATGCGTGTATCAATGTGTTTTATGTTCAAGTTGAATCACATGTACAATCTATCATATGCTTGCTTATTTTTTAATTTATGCTTTGTACTCGACACGTGTGAACAAAGAATCATAGAGGTCTTTGTTTTTTGTTGTAATGTAGGCTTAACAATGAATCATAGAGGTCTTTGTTTTTTGTTGTAATGTAGGTTTAAGGTAAAGTGGGATAAATTTTGTGTAAAAGTGTCTTATACTTGAACAAATCAATCTATTTCTAAATTTACCCCCCGAATAATGTTTACTCCCTCATCACTAGGGGTGAGCAAAGTTTGGTTTGAACCGAATTAACTGTCTTATCCGAACCGAAATTTATTATTTGGATCGGTCTTTTAAGAACGGTTTGATTTTCTGTTTTAGTTTTTAGAATTTTTAATTAATTTGGTTCAGTTTTATAAAAAAAAAAAAAGTTACCAAAATATCCGAGCTGAATCGAAATTTATAATTACTTATTTTTAATATAATTTTTATACATATCTATATTTACATATGAATATTTATTATTTTAAATATATGTAATAGGCTTAAGGTAAATATTTTTTTTTTATGTAAATGAATATATGTATATATATATAGGTTTAATTTTTTAGTTATAAATAATGCAAAAATCTTGCTTAAAAATTATTTAGGATCAACCAAAAACAAAGCGATCCAAGAGAATAAATTCGGTTTGGGTTTTAAAATAATGGTTTGGTTTTCGGTTGGGTTTTGAAATAATGGTTTGATTTTCGGTTTAGATTTTTTAATTTAGTTCAGATTTCGATTTCACTAATTAAAATCAGTTTAGTTGCTGAATCGAATTTCGCTCACCCCTACTCATCACTCTTCATATCTCAAAAACTAAAATATAGCTCATTCAACCAACCAAGACAATCAAGGCGCTACATTCATCAAGTGCTTTCAATATCAACACTAATTGGACACTACTTTTACAATTACTAAACTATTTCAAATAATAGCACACGTTTTTCTAATGAATCGCCTCCTAAATAACAAAATTAAAACTAAACAAATAAGCATCATTTTTATTTTTTTCTTGGGTAAAACAACAAAATAGATTAGGATGGGTTAATTTTTCTAATCTTCTTCCCATCACAATTCATTCTTTCTACAAAACATCACAACTATCTATTCTACTAAAAGATCTTGTGTTTTTTCTTTCAACTCTACCTTCCAATCCACCTCTATCACACCCAACTATTTCAAATTAAGGGGAAAATACTACAGAAGGTACGAATTAAAGCTTGTAATATATAGCTATGAAAAACGAAGCGTAGACTCAGTCTTAAAGGCTCAAAGTGACTGACTAGGGATTATTTTATAAAATTTGGCAAAAGATCAATTTTGGCTTAAAAATAGGCTAAGAAAGGAACGTCTAAAATCATTTTATAAGTCCACAACGTGTTCTTGACGACACTAGACAAGTTCTAGAGTGACATTTACATGATGACCAACAAATCACTCTGAAAGAAAAACAATATATATAACTTAAAAAATGAGAGTTCAATCAAAAGCTCAAAACCTCACGGTTAATATAATCAGCATTCTACATGTATGCTCAATTTCATATCAGTTTTGTCTATCATGCTTGTTTACGTGTCATAATAATTTTAAAATTTGTCTCTTCATTGACACATTGTCGCCAACAAGGTCGAGTTTTAGCTATTCTAGCTTGCCCTGTCCATCTTCTAACTCCCTTTTTGCCCTAATTAACTTGTTCTTTTCTCCTTGATATCATTCCAACCGATTTTGGTCCTAAAATATACGATTTTCAATACAAAATAAGCAAACATGTTATTCGGCTCATGTCCAAATATTTCTAGGTACGATTTATTAGGGTGTGTGTAAATAACATGGTTGCTTAAAAACATTTCGAGTATAAGTGATTTGTTTTATCTACACTCTGCAGAATTATTTTGAAAATACAAAGTTGCTTCTCCAAAAGCACTTCAAATATTATTCTTAGAAGTTGTCAACACTCAATTTCTATCAATTTTTAGTTTTAATTTTTTTTTTCTAAAGCTACAAACTTTTTACTTTTCACGAAATTCAATTCAAGTCATTTCTTTAAAAACATAATCATTTGCACACTTATCTAAGTTTGGGACCCACTTGATAAATATTAGCGGATCTATATCATTCAAATTAAAAATAATAAGACAATATTAAAAATTAATAGAACATGATCCATTTGAATCTTGTTTTAAGTTTTTCAAGTTTTATTTTTCTTTTTTATTATCTTTTATTTTGATTTATGTTAGTCCAATACTAATTCCCAGATAAAAAATTCTCCCTACATAAAAATATTGTTATGTTTAAAAATGTAAATTTTATATTTTTATTTAATTTAGTAAATATACAACTCTTCAATAACTATTAATAAAAACTTATACATTTTGTTTATTTTTACTTGAGGATACAATTTTTTTAATAGAGCGAGTTTTTGAAACATGTTTATATCAGATCGACTTATTATACATAAGAAGATTAATACATATGGTGAATATATGTCCCACTCTTAGCAAAATAGGACCCCCCATATACATAAATTCGGGATTTAGATCTTTTATATTTTCTTATGTGAATTTCTTGTGAAGTTAGGAGAGAGAAAGAGACACAGCATAAAATAAGCAAACAATTAAGTATGAGATTTAAACGTATTTCATTATGATGTACCACTCTTTCTCCTAACTTCACAAGAAATTAAAAAAATAATGTAAATGATTCACATCCATTTGTCCTAAGAAACAACATAATATTTTATATTTAAAGTGTCTTTACTGTTTGAGATGGAAAATATATTACTCCCTCCGTTTTTTTTTAATCGTTCCGCTTTATCCAAAATTTCATTCATTTTTTATTGTCACAATACAATTATTGATACCAGTTTACCTTTGTTTTTCCATAAATAACCATAATAAGTAATCAAAAAATTATGAATTTAATAAAATCAACGAGTTCCTATAATTAAGGTAGTGGATAAAAGGCTGCGAATGTGTTCTTTGATGTGTTTTGATATCCTAGTGAATGAAAAAATTAATATTTGTGTGGATAGATAAAATGTGACAGATAAAAAGCAACAGAGAGAATTTTATCATTGCTATATAAGTCTCTTTATTCCCTATGATTTAAAGCCCCATATATTATTGCGATTTCGCATATAAAGAAATTCCAAACTGATTATTTTAATCTCTCTGCCTCGATTCTAAAAATTCTCGATTAACTCCGATTAATCTTCGTCTAGGTGTTAGATTCTCATTGACTGTCTACATTTATGTTTCGTATTCCTCCCGTCTACATACGTCTATGCCTCGATTAGTCCCGTTCAGATTTCGACTAATTATTAAACCCCAATCTACCATCTAATTAGCGCCTAGCAACTTTTACAACCTTGCTTTCTGCTGATATAGTTCAATATAAATATGACTAGATTAGTTTTCTTTTAGAGAAAAGGAAAAAGTTGTGTGCAGATGCTAAAGTTACAATACGGTTGACAAAATTATATAAGCAATCCATGCATTCGGAAATGTTTATTTTTATCAAACTCACCACTTCAATCTGCACATCTTCTTAGTAAGATCCGTGTAATTCGAATAATGTGCAATTTTTCATGAAAATATATTTAGTATTTATACTAAAGTTGTTATATGTTCTGAATATTACGTTAAAAATGTATTAATATTTATACTTATAGATGTTACTTATTCTAGATAAAGTATTAATGTTTATGCTTCAAAATATTACTTGTTTAGAGTAAAGTTATATTTGATATTTTATATACGTTTGGCCCATCCTAACTTACCTAGAGGATGGGCCAACAAGAATGATCTACTATAACGTGTCGCGTTATATTTTCAATTGACGATATGTTTTGTTTATTTGTTTATAATTCGGGTGGAACATGAAAATTTTGTACATGAAAATGTAAATTACATGAATTTTAAATTTAATATTTGTTTGAGAATAAATGTGATAAAATTTATAAGATACTAAACATGATCTAAATGTATTAAAAAAACTAGAGAATAATTAATAAAATTATGTGAATTAAATTATCACGTCCCCACGCGAACTTGATAAGCGCATGAGATCACTTAGATCACCTATTGTAACAGAGAATCCGAATTGCTTGACGTATCGGGTAATTAGTTTGACCAAAGTGAAAGAATTTTGGCCAACTCTTATGCACACGTGTCAAATTTAATTTCCCACTTTATTCAAATCCATTGTTTCTCTTAACATGCATCTCTACCTCGCGACGCATCGTTGAGCATTTCAAGGTATACCCTACGTTCCCTTTTACATATCTATTATGTATATCTGTTCCATGTTACAGTGTGATACTTTCTGTTGTTGATCGTTTAGTTTTTACAGCAGTTTTCGATCTGTATGTGTATCACATTTATCGTATGTTACATACGAATTGGGTGATTGTGTGCGATGAATGTGGTTGTGTTTACTGAGTTTGAAATCCGCTTTGATCTTTTGATTTCAGAAAGCATTTTTTGTTTTGCTTGTTGCTGGTTTATTTGGTGTGCTGTAGTATGATTTTGTGTAGATTGGATATCTCTGTTTCGTTGATTTGATTGACGAGTCTGTTGTAATTTTATGCTTTTGTGAAACTTTTGGCATGATTTAGTGTATATTTCACAATTATTGAGATTTTGGAACTGCTGTTCTATGGAGAGGAATATATTAGGTGCCTTTGATCATTGATCCTTGTCCTTTTTCTCCTCCTTCCTTCACCAAAATCAGATCCGAACATAGGATAAATTGTTTACGGATTGTGTTCTGTTTTCAAGTTAATTATTTGAGGTGTGTTCATATGAAGAACATGTTGTTATACATATTGAATTGGTTAGTTATATACCTGGTGTACCACATGCCTCTTGGTGTATATTGACATGATCTAAGTGATTTGGATCATCTATCCTTAACCTGCTTCTTCTTATGGGGTTTTCAGGTGATATTGTATAATAAGATCAGACAAAATGGGAGGTGGAAAGGACAAAAATGAACATGGTGAATCCGATAGAGGGCTTTTCTCTCATCACGGCGGTGGTTATCCTCCACAAGGATATCCACCTGGGCAGTACCCCCAGCAGCTGGAGGCTACCCTCCACAAGGGTATCCACCATCAGGATATCCTCAAGGGGGCTATCCCCCCTCCGGCTATCCTCCTCATCAAGGCGGCTATCCTCCTCATCAAGGCGGTTACCCTCCTCAGGGCGGCTACCCTCCCCATCAGGGTGGCTACCCCCCTCATCAGGGCCGTTTTCCTGGTCCTTCCGGTCTTGCTGCAGGTGCTGTTTCACAATTTTGTTTTTGCTTTTTGTATGTCATTTCTTTCACTTAGTAATATATGTTTGACAAAGTTGTTGTGTTGGCATGTGGTGTTCAGACAATGAGAATTTTTTTGATGTTTTATAGGTTGTGTTCCATCTGAATAATTAAAATCTAGGATAAGGAATATAGGGATGAGGGGAAGACGTTATTGTGCTATATTCTGATTAATTCAGTTAACAATTGGCTAAAGAGAATTATGAATTGATACTTGGAACATTATACTCTTAATGCAGAGTAGTGATGCTTGGAGTATTCTGGAGTCGAACACGAGCGAGATGAATATGCTATTCGTTTGCAATCAAATCACACGAAACCACCATTTTATCCATGTATTTGCTTGATAGTCTGATTTTAAATTGTTTGATGTATACGTAATGTAAGGCGTTAGGCCATGTAGTTCCTCAGCAGGCATACTTCAAATGTTGCCGTTCTTGGATATATATCACAATATGATGCAATTTGTATGTATATTCCACTTCCCTAAGAGTTTTCATTTCCTATCAGGAGGTGGTATTGGAGGTCTGATAGCTGGAGGTGCCGCCGCAGCTGCTGCTGCCCTTGGTGCTAAACATTTGGGACATGGACCCGGCATGGGCATGGGTCACTATGCTGGTGGTCCTGGCATGGGCATGGGTCACTATGGTCACGGCAAGTTCAAGCACGGTAAATTCGGCAAGCGTGGTAAGGGCGGCATGTTCGGAGGAGGCAAGTTCAAGAAGTGGAAGAAGTGATCCACTGCTTCTGTGCTTGAACTATATATGCTTATGTATACATAAGCAGGCAATGTGCTTAATATGCTTTCTTAGTTTTACTTTGAACGAAGGCTAATCGTGTGTATAGGTGTCTGATTGCACTTAGCTTTGTGTGAAAAGCATCTGAGGCATCTTCTTCTATAGATACTAGTAAATGCTCTCGTGCGATGCATGAACTATTTTTCTTTAAGAGCAAATCAACATTAACATGAACAATAATTTTTATTAAATAAAAATATTTGAGGCATCTTCTTCTATAGATATTATCTGATATGGCGGGGGCTATGCCCTTTAAATTTTCGTATTCTTTGAGCATGAAATGACTTTTATAACCTCCAATCTTGCTGCTTTACTTGTGGCCTGATCCCAGCCTGGTTCCTGTATTTGTATCAATGCAACCTTATTTTAGACCATTAAATTTTATTATCTTTATTTTTAACCACCGGATCAATAATTACTATGTGATTTATTACCTGCTAAATCAGTCACTATAGAAAGAAGTTAAAATTGTGATGGATAAGTCGCATTGAATTTGCTGCCATGTTGCTAATAATTCATTGTCTTCAGACGTAGGTTTACTTTATTTTTATTGATTTTTTAGGTTTTGCAAAAAAAATCTTATCAGAAGTAAACTAACTCGTTAAAAAGAAAAAAGAAACAAACAAACTCTCATTTCAATTACCTGAACTATGTTGCCAAATTCTTCCCTTAAAAAAAATGTTGCCAAATTTGAATGTTAAGAAAAAACAATCTTTAAATAGATGAAATTAAAGTTATTAACTCAAATAATTAAGTTCTAATTCAAATTCGATTCAAGAAGTTTACCTTAAAACATTCTTGTAAACTTAAATATTTGTATTTATATTGCAAAAATATTTTTCCACAACCACATAAAACACTATATATCTAAATCCGAAGTGTTTTTCGTGTATGTTATTGATACAACAATTTGTGTATGAATGTAGGAGGATCTGCTTAGAATTTTAAATAAAAGTAGCAATGCTTTAAATAATACGCCATTCGTTTAAAAAAAACAGGTGTCGTTTGACAAGAATACTACATTTTTTCTGATCTAAAAACACAAATTATCATATATTAAGATTTAATTTCTTTGATTTTTTGACTTATTTAATTACATTAAACTTATTTGAAAAATTACATATTACAAGTTTTTTTTTTTTAACTTTTACTAATAAAACCGTGACGCAAATTTTGCTTCTGTTTGGGTTCTTTTCCTAATATTTTTTTTTGTTTAAATTGAATTTGTTACTAAAAACCGAAAAATCTTTAATTACTTGAATTGAATCATAATCGTATTAGTTCGAAAGAAAAATAATCATACAACCATATCATCCTATGAAAAGACCTTTTCCTGGTTTGATTTTAAATATCAATTCCAAAAATAACAAAATAATTGGTATGAATTTGCGTGGTATGTAAAGTGTAGTAACTTCAGCCACTAATTAGAGACAATATTTTGGTTAATTTGGTCTATTTATGATTTTTTTTGTACAATTCTGATTAGGAAGGGATTGTGTGTGATTTAATCCTAGTCTACTATAATCAATTCTCAATTTATTCTATCTATGATGATATATATGAAGGTAAATTATTAATTACGCGGACAATTAGGCAATACAAAGGTGAATATTTATGCTGGAAACCTTTTCATTCTTGATTAGTGGCACGTGTTTTAGTACCAAGGGACGGACCGACACAGGGACCGGGGACACTGGGCTCCACTAATCCTGTCATAATATGTTACTCCCTTCGTTCCGGTTGAAGCTTCCACTTTGACCGAGCACGGATGTTAAGAAAAATCAGTTATTTGACTTTTTTAAAGGTGGAGATTGAATGGTTCAGATTTTGAGGGTGAGGATTGTGGGATTAGTTTCCTTTTTTGGGGTGACAACTTTAGTTGGGAGGGACTGACCAAAAAGGCAAGTAGGCAGCTTTAAGTGTGACGGAGGGAGTATTATATATGTGTATTTTAATCGATTTTAATATAACTTAATTAAATAAAATAAATAATTTTATTCTTTAACTTGAAAGATGAATGTTTGTTAAGTATAAGTAATAGAGATAAATATATTAGAAAATATAATGAATATAGAAATATTATATCTTCATTTTTTTTTCTTTTGTGATTAAATCAATTTATTGATTTTATCTAAATTGTTAGTACTTTTCTAGTTTTATTTATACATTTGATTATATTTAGGTGCGCACAACGTTAGTCCTCCTTTAAGTTCGAAGATATTATCATAAAATTTATCCAATATTTTAAGTTTATGGTCTAATTATATAAAATAATTTGATATCTTGACTACTCATAATCTGCCCCTATTTGATAAAAAATTGCCACATGAATATAGTTAAAAAAAATTATTCTGTGAGACGAACTTCTAAATCCGTTTACAAGTGTGTACCCCTCACCTAAATTTCTGGGTCCGTCGCTGCACGTATACCTGCGATATGGGCACACTTATAAACTTGAATATTATTATGTTAACTGGAACTGAGATTATTAGGCTATAAAGAAAAATGGAAACTAAGATTTTGATATATACGTATTATGTCAAGTATATTGTATATAATCAATATTGAGATTTTACAAAATATTATTATAACTCAATTCTTAATGAGAGAATTAGTTACCAAATTAAAACATGAATATTTTGCTATATAAACCTGCATTGCTTCGTGCTTCTTCCCAACCAAAAATTTAAACATGCCTAACGCCAAGCTTTTCCTGTTGTTTCTCATTGCCATCTTTACATTCTCAACAGGTTATTTATCTAATATATAATGTAATGTACATGAATATTATCTAGGATTGGCAGTGGGACGAGGAATCCCTATTCCCCGTGGAAATTCGTCCTAAATGGGGCGGGAATTCTCCATTTTCTTTCTCCGGTGGGATGGAGACGGGGGGAATTTTTGCCCCGGTGATAGGGACGGGGATAGAATTCCCTGCCCCGTTCCCCGAGGGCCTCACTACATAATTCTTTTTCCCCCTTATATATGTAGTGGGGAATGCACTCTCCTCCCTGGGGGGAGGTGATAGTATTATGCAATTCTATATATTTATTAGTAAAAATATATTTTACTTTTATTATATTCTTATTATTGTAATATTAAAATGACTTAAATATACTATATCCTAATTTATTTGTCAACTTTGTTAAATTTAAGTCTATTAAATTATTTCTAAATGTATTTTATTTTAAGTTTTATTAGTAGATATATTAAATAAAATAATAAATAATAAATAAAAACGAGGATGGGGAATCCCTGCATAAATGGGGATTCCCATGGAAACAGGGATGAGGATAAAAATCTCCCTGCCAGTTTTACTAGGACAAGGACAGGGAATCCCTACGCGGGGAGGGGAATGGGGACTTGCTCCTTGGCCCTGCGCCGTTGCCAACCCTAGTATTATCTAATTATTATATATATTTAGTGTGATGTGATTAACAATAACAATGTTTAATTTGCATTAATTTTCAGATATGAATAGAGTGGAAGCAGTGAATTGTTGCTACGACAACCATATTGGAAGTTGTATTCCAGGTACTGACGATCCAAAGTGCAATCAACTCTGCCAAGGGAACAATTGCAAAGGAGGATTTTGCAAAGTTTTCAAGAGGGCTCCTCCAAATCATTTTTGTCATTGCTATTGTTGATTATTGATAATAACCTTGTCTTCCATTCATAGACTGCGATTCAAATCGATCCATATTACGTTTTGCCTTGTTGAGTTTTTTGGTAGCTCGAGGCTTTCCTTTCTGAGGAGCGCCTTCACTTGCTCCTTTTTGCATCTTATGTCAATCTTTTAGAATTTGTGTGATTTAACTAGTACTTAAATCATATACTACATAAAAGGTTGTCTGACAAATCATTATTTAATAAAGATCCAAAATTAAAATAACAAGTATATATCCTATTTTTAAGAATTTTTTAGGTGCTACTTATCTTAAAACTATTTTTTGACCTAACATCAAAACTAAATATACTTTTTTTTGGTTTTGTTCTTTGCATCATATAAGTATATGTTTTTTCGCTATAAATTAGAATTATGTTGTAATTTATACTAAAATTTAAAGTTATATCATTATTCAATCGACTGGATTGTCCTTCTATATTTAACTCCATATAATTTTATAGGGAGACTCCATATGATATATTGAATAAGCAAATATTTTCCTAAGAACATCAATTTCAAATAATATATTTAAACAAGATGAATCTTATGAAATTTAACAAAAATAAAAATTAGTGATACCTTAAGTATAATTAAAATAAACACAAAAATTGACAATGTATAACTAAGCTATGGATGGATTTATTAATTCCTTGCAATATATACAGATTTATAAGATGATAAATTACATATTTGTCCTTATGTCTCCTTTTATACAATTGTATGATAGACGGAATTTTTATCACTACATTATTTTATAAGAAACTAAAAAAAAAAAGCAACAGAATGGATGTGCACACACATAATATCCAGTTATTATTTATTTACAGTGTGAGGTTAAGCCTATTGGGGGAACCTTGCAATGCTTGTTTCAATTTCATTGCTGAAAGATATCCACTTGAGTAGAGTAAAAATTTTAATTGCATAAATTTTTAATTTAAAATAATGGAAATTAATAAGATATTGTTAAATGATCATTAAAATGTTATCCAAGAATATTAAAAATTTAAATAATAATTAATAAAACTACAGACAAATATTTTCATTTTATTGGATATATTTTGTGGAATAAGAAAATATCAATAAATTAAATAGGTTGTTTATGATAAAATTGGAAGAATTGTGATTTTTTGTGCTAAAACAACACTTATTTTGAAAATTTTCATTTTGTCTAAAAACACACTAATTTTGAAACGGAGGAGGTACTATTTTGTATATGAAGTCTTTAGCTTTCATTGCTATGCCCAAAATAATTTGATAAATATAATAGAAAATACAAAATAATTCTTTAGGAACATTATTTGCATTTCTAAAATAGTTTTCAATTTTTATTTATACAATTTTAAGAATTTTTTTTAAGATACTTTTTATCCTAAAAAGTTTACTTATAGTAAGAAAATTCTAGAAATATTTGGCTCTACAAATATAGTTGGATGCATCATTACAAATACTTCTTACGACTCTCTAATATTATTTTTTCCTATACTTAAAACCAGCATTGCAATTTACACAGAATAACAAATCAATATACTAGTAACTTATTAATTTCTTCCATTCTAAAAAAAGACTTATTAATTTCTTCTATTAAAAAACAAAGATAATTTTAATTGACCCCTTAAATTTTTTCACAGATGCTATACTAGTTATAAATTAAATTTATCCATGTTTTATCATTATTCACTGATCTAGAAATTTTAGGATTTTTTTTTGTATTTCGGTACCAAACTAGTATTGCCCCGTGGGATGCACGATAGATAGTATAATACATAAAAGTACATAGAAAATGTTTTCTAAAATAAGTAATTGTCACAAATTTGAAAGACATCCTTGTAAGTAACATTTGTTATGTTATAATTTTTCTTTTCTTCGTCACATATATGAATCTTTAGTTGGTGACTCTGGAAACTTGAACATGATTGATTGAATACGGATTTGTTCAAGAACAGTTCAGCATGCATGAAAAAGAGATTGTCTCTAACATTGATTAACAGTCATAGCACAACAAACAACTAAAGGATATTGTTTACGCTAGAATATGAATGTCAATCTCGAATCAGTTGGTGCCGAAGACTTTCTCGAAGTCAACAGTAAATGACATGTAATTAGAAGGACAAATGAGCTTCATCAATAGCATATGTAACCAAGCACACAAACCAACTGGATAGCTCACTTCCTTTATATCATTCAAAGTGTATTCAGAATGCCACCAATCACAAATTTAGCCGTAAATACATTTGCAACTGACTGAAGTACTACTACCTCCGTCCCGGCTTAACCTGCCTAGGTTGATCGTAAACGGAGGTTAAGAAAAAATAGATTTTGTGGAATCTTTGACTTTTTTAAAGGTGGAGATTTTGAGGGTGGAGATTGTGAGAGAAATTTGCCATTTATGGGGCTAACAGGTTAAGGTGGGACAAACCAAAATGACAAGTAGGCAGATTAAGCTGGGACGGAGGGAATATATATTAACTTTATTTTATCAATAGGCAAATGGGACAAACAATATTTAAGAAATCATGATAATCATAATATATAATATAATGAACATCTTAAGTATGGTTGCAGAAGGCGAAAAATGGAGACGGAGTTGATTGGGACCGCCTAGAGAATTTCCTTTTTTTTCAAAAAAAAAAAATGATTTTTACATGTCTAAGTTATGAGTTTATACTTAAAGTGGGTCAAAATTCACTACAATGGTTCATATAGTTAATTAATTATCCAAGATGGAACGAAAAGGAGGGGCAATGGAGGAACTTGAAGTGTCAGGGAGAGGGTATTAAATTTTATTTTATTTTCTGCCGCCGGAATGAGAAGAGTGAGGGTTTTAACTTTTTAATTTAATAAATTGTCTCAAGTTAAAAAATGACAACGTTTTCAATAAAAATTAAAATTAAAATTAAATAAATAAGAGAAACGCCTAGGACCGCCTAGCCCCAAAAACGCTTAAGGGGGCCGATTCGACATGATCGGAGGCGGGTTGGAGGCGGCTGCCTAGACCGTCTTTTGCATCCATGATCTTAATTAATCATAATCTCTCAACATAAATATTCAAATTTCAGGACATTATTACAATTCAAATGTGCTTTAACATAAGGCGTTACACCTTTAATTTGGGATAAAATGAAGCAAACATTTTAGTATAGTAACAGATAAATAAATTAGAACACTAAATAAGATGAAAAATGACACGAAAAGTAAATGATACCACTAATTTTATAAGTTTAAACGAACATGTTCTAGCTGCTAATAGTGAAAAACCCCAAGTTTAGGTTTTTACACTGGGTTATTGTGAGTAGGATAATTTTGTGGGATCAATCAATCAGAGGATAATAATTGTTGATGTATTGCTTTAGTAATGCCGATTAAACCAAGAGCGCAATTATATTCTTTTGACGGAATATAATATAATTAATAAATTAATATGATAAGTCAAGAGTTGATCGGGTCATGATTAATTTATTGAAGCTCAATTTAATTGGGTCCGATCAGGTTACTTCGATGACTCAATGTAAACTGGAAAAAATTATAAGGATTATGATTTATTACTACAATAGTTGGATTATGGTATTATAGAAGATAAAATATTCAGTATCTTTTATACTTTACTTGGGAGAAAGAATATTGGAATATACGGAAACACTAGTACATTATCCGTGAAAATTGTGTTAAATTTATTTTTTTGTCAATAAAAAAAAAGTGAATATGTTATATATATAAAAAAAAAAAAATTAAGAACCATATTTCTAGTTTTAAGTAATATCAGAGAGTTGTAAGAAATACTCTTGCATAAAATATAAGTAAATAAAGTTACTAAAGATAATAATAATAATAAAACCATGAATATCCTCGTCAGCCTTTAACTTAAAACCATGGCAATTAACTGAATAAATATGTATAGTTATTAAGGAATACTATACGCATAAAAATAACGCATATCTCTGGAAAAATGAGATAGATAAAGTTATAGCACTTTTTCAAATATAAGTAAATAAAGTTATAGTACTCTTTCATAAAATATAAGCAGTTAAAGTTATTAAAGATAATAATTAAACCGTGAAAGTACGCTACATGCTATCAACATGTGAAATTAAAAAGTAGAATTTTTAAATGTTGAATTAGTATATTATATTTAATATTCCCAAAATTATGAGAAAAATGACACTTGACAAAATAGTTGAGAGTATGTCACTTCACCAAGTGATTTCTCTTTTAGTATATAAAAAGATAAGAGATTCAGTTTTTCCCTAGTTCAAGTAAAACGCGCATATCATTCCAAGGATGTCCACACATCGGAGAATTGTAATGCAGTTCGTGAGAACATCGGAGAAGACTTGAAGGTTTGGAGCGATAAAACATGTTACAAAGGTATCCCATAAACTCATCTAATATAGATTAATTAATTTGAACATATAGTAATATATCAATCCTACAACGATGTGTCCGATTGTCGAATAGGAATCGTGGTTCCAACCATTTTTATGTTACTGCGTGCAACACATGTATTTCTTATATTTTGGGAAGATTTTCGCAATGAATTGCATGGAAACATGGGACAAAAATTGGAATATGCGGCTTATAAATGACATATTTATTGATGATTGTAACTAAAATTTAGGTTGAATCAACAGGGTAGATTCTTATGACATGATTTAGACTGAATTTGAAAAACTCTGTCAACCTTTCAGCATATAACAATGTACAAATCATTTGCTGATTTTATATTTAAATTGTAATTAAATAGAGATCTTGAGTCAAAGTTTTCTTATATAATGATGTACAACATATTTGCTGAATATAAATTGTAATTAGTTAGAGAGCTGATTTTATGAGACATATTTAACAATATATTGATTAAATAGAAACGATGATGTTTTAATTTTGTCAAATATCACGGTCAACCCAAAAAGGTGTTCAAATTATTTCTAGACTACAATTAAAAAAGGTGTTTGCCAATATTAACATTAAGTTTTTGCCGGAAAACAACCAGGTTACTATTCTGAGATAATTTTATAAACTAAATAATTAAATCAACATTGTTGTAAAACCTTACGTTCTAATCCTAGGACACGAATAGTTTAGCTACTCATGTCTACTAACAAATCTAAACAAGAATTCATGAAAAACATTATCAAGAACTTGAAATTAAACAAATAATAATTAAACCCGATTGTCAGTTCGTTGATCTTCCTCTTCTCGCTCTCACGACTTCTACTCCAATGTACAAGTATGAGATACTATGCTGTAATGTGGTTCTCTTCGACAAAACTCGAGCTTGGGTCCTTTTTATAGATTTTGGGACGAATCTTTGGGAAGATAGGATAAAAATCCTACTAAAATAAGGAAATCTTCGTAGAATAAGACTTCTGACACGGCTGCGCACAAGCTATGACATGACTGCATCAATTTGTACCCAAAATATCTTAAAACAGGTGATTTTGACGCGGCCATGTTGGCCTTTTGACGCGCCCGCGTCCCGATTGTGCAGACGAGTTTTAAGGTCTGACGTCCAAGCCATTTTTTAGGGTCTTCCGACCATTTTTGCGTTTGGCCCCTTTCCTCCAAAGTTATGTCTCTTTGAATCACCTTTCCAGCGCCACTAATTTAACCTCAATCGGAGTTCTAGATCTCAAGATATGGCCAAAATACTAGAGGTGTGTCAAGCTGACAGAAAACTTCACTTTCGGGACACTTTCCGACACGACCGCGTTCCATAACTGACGTGACCGCATTGTTTAAGCAGTATATTTTCCATGTTCTAGGCCACTTTTGATGCGGTCACTCCCTCCATCCCACCTAACTTTTCCTACTTTTAATTTCAATCTGTCCTACTTAACTTTTCATATCTTTAAAAATGAAATTTCTCTCACAATTTCCAACATCAAAATCTCCACCTTTAAAAAAGTAAAAAGAAAAAATAAAATGTGTTTTTTCTTAACATCCGTGTCTAGTCAACTATGAAAAGTTAGTGGGACGGAGAGAGTATTAAGTAAAATTTTTTAGGATTCTATGACAAAATTTTGGATCTCACTAATAAAGTCGTTTTCGTGATGGAAAAAACAAAAGGACTAGCCAATAATACTATGCAAAGTGCAAACATAAACTAAGGCAGATACTCAATCTATCAAACCCTTATCATACGAAGCAAACAGCACCTTAAATCACCGCCCAAATTAAAAAAAAAAAGTAAAAACTAAAGAAACCATTTCTTTTTTCTGTCTAAGAACCCTAGCACCCCCACCAGTCTCTTCTGCGTGTGTCTACCATCATACCGCCCCTTCTCTCTATATTTCTCTCTCTTCCGAATCTCCGCATCCGTAGGTAACGTCGTCCATTTCCTATCTCTGAGTATGATTATATGATGTTAATTTTATTAAATCAGATTAGGGATAGGGAATTTTCGATCTTTGTTTGAAGTTATTTTGTGTGCTTCTTTAATCTCGATAATAGCAGTTGATAGAGAGATGTCGGATCAGAAGTTGACGCGTATCGCTATTGTGAGCTCCGATAAGTGCAAGCCGAAAAAATGTCGTCAGGAGTGCAAAAAGAGTTGCCCTGTTGTGAAAACAGGTGAAGTTCCCAATTTTCGGGGATTGTTTATCCTTTACGTTTTCATGATTTTGATAACGGTTTTGTAGAGTTGGTTTTTTGGATTGGGGCTCGGGTTTCTAGTTGTGGTTATGGTGTACTTGGTGGTTGCTCATAGAAAGTTGATAATTATAAACTGGAGATTTGTTTAAATATGGTATTTTTTACTACACATCATGACAATTGGCATCTCAAGTGTTGATTTCTCTATGGTCCTGCAGTTTTTACTATGTATTGAAGTAAAAATTACAAACAAATATTGACGGAATGTGATGCATGTGTGTGCATATTTTTTTTTTGCTTATGCGCACGTCAGCTCTAAAAAAGAAAAAAGTTATGTATATTAATGCTTATTTTTAGCTAAATTTGTGACTCAATTCACACTCTGTATGTGTGAATAATAGTGGATAAATGTGGGAGGAATTGAACGAGTTCATCACTAGAGCATGGCTAAACTTATTTTATTTGGTGGATCAAATGTGCCCTTTTATATTAATAACATTGGCCAAAATACGGGCTATGAGTTTCTGCATGCAGAGTTTCAGTGTCCAACTCTCTACTGACCTTTCTTTTAGCTTCTAGGGGTTTAAGGATAATTCTTTATTCAAGAATCACTATGTAAGATACATGGTTTGCTGTTTTGAGTTAGATCGTATGGTACTAGCTCTGGATGTTATATCCTGTTCTGGGATATGCAATTTCTCATCTTTGTTGCCATATGCATCCAGGAAAACTTTGCATTGAGGTGACTCCTGCATCCAAGATCGCTTTCATCTCAGAGGAGTTGTGTATTGGATGTGGTATCTGTGTGAAGGTTTGTCCGATATGATTCTGTGAAGGAAAAGAACCTTAATCTTTCTTTGCTAAATGTAGGATTGAGGAGTATACTAATTTGTTTTAAATTATTTCAGAAATGCCCATTTGAAGCTATCCAGATTATCAATCTTCCAAAAGACTTGGACAAAGATACAACTCATCGTTATGGTCCTAATACCTTTAAATTGCATAGGTTGGATCACAGTGCATTATTATCAGTACGTGCTGCTTATGTTAATTTCTGATCATCACTCAATTTTTTCACAGATTGCCTGTTCCAAGACCTGGACAAGTTCTTGGCTTGGTTGGAACTAATGGTATTGGAAAATCAACTGCGCTTAAAGTTTTGGCTGGGAAATTGAAGCCTAACCTTGGACGCTTTAACGTAATATATCTCTTAAGCTCCTTAGATTTTCCCTTTAGCGGTTGACATGTTGCTGAACTTTTTCTGCATAAATTTCTCCTGCAGAATCCTCCTGATTGGCAGGAAATTTTGACTTACTTTCGAGGATCTGAGCTTCAAAATTACTTTACTCGTATTCTTGAAGATAATTTGAAGGTAACCTCTGAAATAAATGTTTCTATAATGGAGAATCTTGTTAGGCTTAGTATTTCTTCATGATTGCATCTACAGGTCTCTTGAGTGAGTAGATTATGGATTCCTTTTAATAAACCACTATTGGTAGCACATTTTATATCATATATTAAGTTTTACTTTCTATTCCAGTTATCTTGACATAATTTTGCGTATAGCAACCAGCATTACTTCTACGTAAGGTTGCTTCTCGTCCGTCCCTGAATAATGATATCATGATATATACAGTAAAAATTGAGCTCCACTATGTACAATCTAATTATTTCTTCCCACTCTTGTTGATGTTAAAAAATTGTACTGTTTTGACATGCCAGTTATCTCTTTCTACTTAAAATTTTCTGTTAATTATGTTTTTCTCCATTGAACCTCAGGCAATCATCAAGCCCCAGTACGTCGACCATATCCCTAAAGCTGTACAAGGCAATGTTGGGCAAGTTCTTTCCCAGAAAGATGAGAGAGATATGAAACAGGAGCTTGGTGTTGATCTTGAGTTGATTCAGGTTATGGACCGTAATGTGGGAGATTTGTCCGGTGGAGAGCTGCAGAGATTTGCTATAGCTGTTGTTGCCATACAGAATGCAGAGATCTATATGTTCGATGAGCCGTCAAGTTATCTTGATGTTAAACAGAGACTCAAAGCTGCCCAAGTTATCAGATCCTTGCTTCGTCCTAATAGGTCTAAGATGGTTCTAAGTCCATGATTTTATAGCATTTCTTTCATTTCGCTTTTTTCTTTTATAGGGGTTTACATGGTTAATATCTTTGTTTCAGCTACGTAATTGTGGTGGAGCATGATCTTAGCGTGCTTGATTATTTATCGGACTTCATCTGCTGCCTTTATGGGAAACCTGGTGTATATGGGGTGGTAACCCTTCCATTTTCTGTGAGGGAAGGAATTAATATATTTCTGGCTGGATTTGTTCCGACTGAGAATCTAAGATTTCGGGATGAATCTCTTACATTTAAGGTGAGCCTGCTTCTACCACTGCTACAGGATGTTTATTAGGTAATTGAAGCCATCATTAATGCATTTTCTCCTTTCAGGTTGCAGAGACTCCACAAGAAAGTGCCGAGGAAATTCAGACATATCAGAGGTACAGGTATCCAACCATGACTAAAACACAGGGCAATTTCAAGCTTAAGGTCATGGAGGGTGAATTCACCGATTCACAAATTGTTGTGATGCTTGGTGAAAATGGGACGGGGAAAACGACATTCATTCGGATGCTGGTACATTTCTTAATGCTATCCAGTCTAATACTTTAGAGTGCATGTTTGCTTGTTAGTGATGCTAAAATTTCTTAACTTTCAAATGCAGGCCGGGATTTTGAAGCCTGATTTGGTGGAAGGAGGATCTGATGTGGAAATACCTGACTTCAATGTCTCCTACAAACCGCAGAAAATTAGTCCGAAATTTCAGTCTACTGTGAGAATGCTGTTGCATCAAAAAATTCGTGATTCATACATGCATCCTCAGTTTGTGTCAGATGTGATGAAGCCACTTTTAATTGAGCAACTAATGGATCAAGAGGTTGTGAATCTTTCTGGTGGAGAATTGCAAAGAGTTGCCCTGACTCTTTGTCTTGGAAAGGTAACTTTTGTCTTCTTATTGGTTTTATGTATATTTTACCCTTTTGCTGTCACCCAAAATTTTCTTTTTCTTTTTTTTACTTTTAAACCTTTCTTTTATGCACCCTTTGAATTTATTTTTCTAATCCAATAACTTCCCCGTTGTTTAAGTGTTAATTGGGTGGAAGTAGCCGTTTCTTCCTATTGCAGTCATTCCTTTTATCTTGTATCAGCTATCAATCTTTAAAACCCAATCATTTGATTGTGGCAGTTGCCTAATAAATATAGCAATGCATACTAATGGAGCGTAATCTTTCCATAGGCTAAAAAAATATATTCATGTTCGTTTCCTCCCTTCTGATATTTTCTGATGTCTGATTTGTCATATTCCTTGATCTAATTGAATCTCACTTATTTGTCATTATTCTTTTGGTAATGTTGCAGCCTGCTGACATATATTTAATAGATGAACCAAGTGCCTATCTTGACTCGGAGCAGCGTATTGTTGCTTCAAAAGTCATCAAGAGATTCATACTTCATGCAAAAAAGACTGCATTTGTTGTTGAGCACGATTTCATTATGGCAACATACCTTGCGGATAGGGTGATTGTGTATGAGGGGAAGCCATCCATAGACTGTGTTGCCAATGCTCCTCAATCACTCTTGACCGGAATGAACCTTTTCTTATCTGTAAGCCTCATCATCACTTAGATTTTACAAGTTTGGGCTTCCGTGAAATCCTGTGCATTGGATTCCTACTAATTTAATTTGTTGATGTATGTAGCATCTGGATATCACATTCAGAAGAGACCCAACAAACTTTCGGCCCAGAATCAACAAACTGGACTCAACCAAGGACAGGGAGCAGAAGAATGCTGGATCTTATTACTATTTGGATGACTAATCTGATTATTAACATGCTATATATGGTCCTTGGTTGCATCTTTTTACGAGCATTTGAATGTAATGGAAAGCTGCTGCCTGGCCTTAGGGTGCGTGGTTCTCAAAGTCGAGTTTTCAATTTGATGAATGGGAGGGTGGTGGTTTATGCCGTGAAGTGAACCATTGACAGGACATGAATAGTTATTATCTCAAAATCATTCAATAGCTCGATTTCTGGTTACAGGTATGAATGATTTTGCTGGTGAGATGTTTTTGGTCGAAGTTTTGGCTGTTTAAAATGAGAGTTGTAGCCGAGGATTGCCTCCTGGTTCTTCGTTATACTCAATTATCATTTTTGTTTTGGTGGGAAGTGTTGTTGATTCTTATGTTATGGAAGGTGAAAGCCGAATAGAGTTTGTATATTTTCGTATACTGATTTTCCAGCTATTTGATTAATTATCTATCCGATCACACATTGTAATGTTGACTGGAGATGTTATTTACAGTGAATGATCAAATAAAAACGCAGGTTGTGGCCTAGGTCGGATGTTTCTTCAAATAATACTTTAAAATAAGGTATTTTGGTAGTTGATCACGTGCCGTAATTGCTCTGGTTATGAAACTGGGGGGTGGTTAATTCTAAACCCAGTAACATTAATAATTAAATGGATTCAAATTATGGGCTATGGACCTTTTGAATTTTGGAGATACTTATATTCCCAAGTTAGTCTGTATGGAGTTACAAATTGTCTTTATGTGGAATTTTATTGAGTTTTGTATGGTGACTTCTGATATATGTAACATTACAAAATCAATATGTAACATTACAAAATCAAATGAAATTTCCGGTTAAACCACTGACGATTCGGCTGTCGGATGAAGAGGTTGACGTGTAAGTTTGTCTCACATTTATAAAATAGATAACATTTATAAAACAGAAAAGAGATTTATAAGTTTTGTGATCAACTCGTATCGCCAAGAAAGCTTACTTGGTAGCTAAAAATCTTTGGCTGTATTAACTTGCATGTGCTGGATTGTATCGGGCGTCCCCAAATTTAACACCAGTGGAACTGCCAATTGGTAGATGATACTGGATCAGACCTGCCAATCAGTAGGCGAGACCGCATCAGTCTTCAGTCTAGTTTTAACATCACTTGGAGCGGGTAGATGTTATGAGAAATTCTATGCTAATCAGTTGGATAGTGTTCGACTGGGTGATTTAACCATTCATACAAAAAATGAATATAGATTAGCTTTGAAACTTGAAAGCAAAGAGCATTGTTGGATTTTGAGGAACTTTAGTTTGAACGTAGCCACTTATGCAACCCCCTTGTCACATTAATTTGGGTCTCACCATCTCACATTATATGCGATCAAATAACTTTACAAACATTTTAATTCTAAGATTAAAAAAAACATTAATTCTAACATCAACAAAGTAATTAAGACCAATGTTTGTGGGACCGGACCGGTGATCGAACCGGACAAGCCACCGGTTCAAGGTTCGACCGGTCCGATCGGTTCAACAACCGGTTCAACCGGTCAAAGGCAACTTGTTGACTTTTGAATTTCAATAGTTTTTATGTGTAATACAATCTAATTTGATACTAGAGTTTAACTTGTAAAAAAAAATTCAACATATTTCAATATCAATTAATCCAAAGATACTTTTAACTCTAATTTTTTTAATAACATCCTAGTGCCAAATTTAAAATAAGATGGGAATAATAAGGGCAAATGAAGATAAATGTGAAAATTCCTTTTTTTTTTTTTTTTAACTTAAAATAGGCCAAAACAACTTTATTTAAAAAAAAAAAAAAAAACATTCCGGTTTTTTAACTCAACCGGACCGGTTCCCGGTTGAACCGGTCGAACCGGCCGGTCCGGTCCGGTTCCACAAACATGGATTAAGACATAACATATACACGAGGAGTGATACGCTACACACCTATAGTGAGCACCTATTGTGTGACATCGATGTTGTAGATGCAGGATTAAGAACTATTCTTAAATCTACTCCAGCCACATTGGTATTTTTTTGTTCGAGTGAGATCCTATTAGCTGGTTATCTCACTATAAGGTTTTTAATGGAAGGCAAATAAAGAGCTAGATCTAAATATAATCAGGATCCAAAATTGTTCTTTTGTTTTAGCTCAAACCAATGTCAATGATACTATAACCAGCTGGTTTCTTCAGCTGTTTAACCTCTATTACAGTCCTCAACTCCACAGCCTCCTCCCACCTACCTGCAGCTACATACATATTACACAACGTTACATAGTAACTAACATTTTCCGGGTCCATACAGAACAGAATCTCCGCCACTCGTCTCCCCATCTCAACATCTCCATGATAGCTGCAGGCACTCAGCAGGGCTCCCCATACTCCCGGCTCGGGATGGGGCTGCAGATTCTTGATGAACTCATGAGCCTGATCGAGCCTTCCAGACCGACCCAACATATCAACCATACACACATGATGCTCAGCAGTGGGTGCCAATTTGAATTTGCTGTACATATTGTTATAATACACACGCCCTTCTTCGACTAGCCCTGCATGGCTGCAGGCGGTAAGTAGGCTCGTAAATGATCCATTTGTTGGACGAACTCCAGACGCGATCATATCATGGAATGTTTGGATTGCTTTTGTGCCCAAGTTATGGAATCCATATGCAGATATTAAAGAATTCCAGGCAGACGCTGACTTTTCTGATGAGAATCCAAAAACTTGTTCAGCAGTACCTAATCTGCCACAGTTGCCGTACATGTCTGTAAGTGCAGCGGATACGAAAGGATTTTGATGGAAATTGAACCTAAAAACATGGCCATGGATTTGTTCGCCATAGCTTATGGCTCCAAGGTGGGAGCAAGCTGAAAGAACTGTAGAAATGGTGATCTCATTTGGCTCAAATTCAAGAGAACGGAACAATTCTAGAGCCTTCTTGGCATCCTCGTTTTGAGACATAGCAGATATTACACAGTTCCATGAACATAAGTTATGATCGTGACTAAGGTTGAATGCTAATCTAGCGCTGTCAGAATCACCTAATCTGCCATACATTGTTACTAATGAATTCCACACTCGCGTATCAGTACTTGCTAAGGTTTTATGGGCTAGACCGTGCATTAACTTTCCCTGCAATGCTAACCCTAGATTACCACAGGCTGAGATGATACTTCCAAGAATTACAGAACTAAAATGTACTTTGGCATGTTTTCTCATTAAGTCAAAATATTCTAGAGCTTCCCAGAGATGGCCTTTCTGACTGCAACCTGCAATTATAGTGTTCCAACTAGTGACGTCGACTTTGATGGAGGTTCTTCTAAACAATGCAAAAGCATCCGATAAAGCTCCACAAGTAATGTACATGTGCATGAGGGAATTCAGAGAAAATATTTGGTTTACAAATCCCAACTTGATACTCCAACCATGAATTAATCTGCCATATTGGATCGAATCACAGGATGGAATAACTGCAAGTAGAGTTGGCAAGGTGAATGATGAACAACAACTCAGCATTTTCTTGAATAAGCTTTGAGCTTCCCAAGATTGCCCATTTTGGGCATATCCGATGAGCATAGTATTCCATGCTACCAAGTCTTTCTTTGGCATGGTCGAGAATAAACACATAGCTTCGTTAACTCTTTTGCATTTGGAGTACATATTAATGAGACAATTGATAACTGATATTTCCAATGCCATATCTCTCCTAACAATGAAGCCATGAGCAGCTTTTCCTTCTCGTAGAAGCATCAGTTCAGAATAGAATGGAATCATTGTGATCATTGTGGTAATATCAGGTTGTATTGATGCTACATGCTGCATATCACGTACAAGATCAAATGCTTTCGCAGCTTCTCCATTCAGTAAAAATCCCTTAATCATAGCATTCCAAGAAACCACATTCTTGGCTACCATCTCTCTAAAAACACATTCTGCTGCATAGATATCTCGAAGTTGAGAATAGAATGAAATGAGAGAGTTAGCAACAGAAATGTGGTTGTTTTCTGCATAACCCGATTTGGTTGCCCATCCATGGATAGCCAGCCCAACTTCAAGCTCTTGCAGACAAGTAGATGCTGCCAAGGCACACGAAATACTAACATTATCAGCTCGATTTTCACAAGAAACCATGTCTCTAAAATACCACAGTGACATCTCAGGGAGGTTGTTATAGAAGCAACCAGTGATAATCGAATTCCATGTGATAAGGTCTTTAGATTCCGCTTCAGCAAAAACATACTCCGATGAAGGCAAATCACCGCATTTTGCATACATATCGATCACAGCATTGCTCAAGACTGTGTCTGCAAGCATCCCTGCTTTGACACTCAAACCATGAGCAACCTGACCTTGTCCAAGGCTTTTCAAACTGGAAAACGCCTTTACCAATATAACAACACTTGTAAGGTCAAATGCATTCCCTTCACCGATCATTTTCTTGAAGACGCCAATTGCAGCTTCACAACAGTTGTTCTCTACGCACGAACTCATCATAGCATTCCAGAACACCACATCTTTCTCATGAGCTTCATCAAACAAAGCCGTTGAAGATTTTAAATCCTTACATCTTGAGTAAACCGTGAGAATTGAAGTAGAGGTATACAAATCAGCAAAAACTCCTTTTTTCACGGCCAAGGCGTGCACCATTGCCGCACTTGTCGCGCTAGGATGTTTGATGACATCTTGAACGATCTTGAACACATCCCACAAAAATGTAGAATCTTGCTTTTTTGTGTGAGACATTTCGTCGAGTAGTTGGGGTGCATACCCAGCTGAATGAAAGAACATTGTACAAGTTCTTGAAATAACATGGGATGACTTGATCGATACAACGGCATTGGTGCTGAGTTCTTGAATATCAAATTTAATGAGTTGGGAATTTGTATTTGGAGGATTGTGAAATGCTGGAAAACCAGATGAAGTAACAGATGAAGTTCTGACAATGGTGGCAAGAAATGACCTATTAATTGACTTTGAAAACTTGGTCTGAATTTTAAATTTGAACATGGCCTGGTTAGCCAAATTCACAAAATATTACTGCTTTATTAGAGACAAAATATGTACCAGTATTCATAAGATAAATGCAATTTTAGTTATAAATTGTGTTTACAAGCTAATATTGCATTATTTTAAGGCTGTTTTGTCAGTTCACCTAAAAGAAGGAATAAAAGGAACAAAACACAACCATAAAACTCTGTATAAGTGGTAGGCTATTCTACTTAAAGTTAATCTTGCTGAGCCGAACATGTAGGTATTCGTGTTTGGTTAATTTATTTATAATCGAGTTCGAATCGATTCATATTTGAGAGTATTTGATTATGTTCACGAACGTGTTGACTATGTTTGTGAAAATTTCTGGTGATTAACTAATTATTTTATTCTCAAACATCACATAAACACACATTTTTCTAAATAAAGGAATTTAACCAAATGCTCAATATAATAAGATGTAATATAAGAATATATATTATCTGTAGTACGAATGTTATTGCTTTTATTGTTGTATTATTAATTTTATTATATTGAATTTGGAACAAACTTGTTCTTGAGTGCTTTCGTTTATAAAACGAACTCAAAAATTTGTTCGTTTATTAAAATAAACAGGCTCATTAGCGAATTATTTAACAAAAGCTCTGTCCATGTGCATCCCTAGAGGTGATCACAACGCTTCCTTCGTCTCATGTAATATTTATTAAAAATGAACATATCAGAAAATTAATTAATGTATTTAATCTTTTATTAACTTTCTTAATTCTTGTGAAAAACTTAATAACCTTAGATATATGTGGGGGGTAAAGAAATTAACTTTGGAATCTTTTTCATTATTCCCAACTACAATTATTACCTCCATCCTGAATGAACCTGAATGAACTTGCACAGTTAAGGGTTCACGTATATTAAGAAAATCTGTTTTTTTGCTTTTACAGTTAACTTTCCAAAAGATGGATAAAGGGTGAAAATTGATAGTGGAGATTTTGAGGGTAGAGATTGTGAGATAAGTTTTCTTTTTGAGGGTGTGCAAGTTCATTCGGAATGGACGAAAAAGGAAAGTGTGCAAATTCATTCGGGACGGAGGGAGTATGGCTTATGCACAAAAAATCATTACTTTTCTAATTTACTACATTTTTCAGAGCTCAACCACACAACCTCCCCAAGCACCATAAAAGCAACACCACTTCTCACATCATCAAAACTCCTAAAGAAAATGTGGTAAGATTTCCAGATTACAACGGGAAGTATGCTTGAGCCCCAATTAGACTTCCAAAATATCTGTATTATTCGTACTATGGTACAAAACAGCTCAACACTAGCCTGACCAAATACAATAAATGTAAAAAGAAAAAGAAATTCCTGTCGACTGCTCGTGTAGTAGGTTTACAGGGCAAGTTCTATTAACATGGATGCCTTCCATTAGTCGGTAACATTCTGTCCTCATCTGTTTTAGTGTTGCTTTCTGCTCTCAGTTTACGTGTATAAAGTTAGAAACACTGTCAGTCCTCAGACAGGGGGGTGATCCTCTTCTGGAGTCTGGGGAGGTATGGGCTTCCAACTGGGTTTTTCGTCCCAATATATATCGTAGTATATATGGCCCGGAGTGTGATTCTCCACACAACACCAAATACCTGTATACAGCTTTACACGCTTCCTGAATTTTTCGTCCTTTGTCTGTTGGTACAAATATATGTAGTTTAGTATCTGTGCAAGAATAGTAAGTACAAGAGATGATAAACTATTGAGAGAAGGGGATAAGAAGAACAGCGTGCCTTGTCGTTGAATCCTAAGAAGGCATCTTGCATTGTTGAGAACTGAATGATTTTGACGTCCTTGAATGATGAGAATATGGTTTTGAACTGTTAGGAGGTAACCAAGAGGAAGTTCAATGAACGTTAGAACAGGAAACTGCAATACGAGTAACACATTCTAACAAATAAGCAAAATTATATTTACTTATTTTTACATTGCTGTGGTAAAGTTGAAGTTAAATAACTGTTTAGCATAAGTCAGATGTTTAAACCCCGATAAAGGTAGATAGCTTTTCTAAGCTCCACGAGAATGCGCAGACAAAGATAACAAAAATAAAAATAAAGAAGCTGAGTCAAAATACAGATTACCGTTTCTTCAGTGCCCCGCTTGGGGAACTTGAGAATTCCTGCTTGATTTGTGCCGTTTGAAACCTCACAACCACGTGATCCTTCTTGACAAACATGCACATCAAGCCACGAATCTTTCACCTGAAATATGTGATGCAACTTTAGAAGACAGAAAGGTTAATGCTTTTGTGTGTGTTGTGGTAGTGTTTTTTGTTTTTATTTTTGTGTGCGTGTGTGTGTGTCGTGAACACAAACCTGCTTGGGCATAGATGGATTATCCAAGAACGAATACTCCCTAATATTAATTGATGGGCCGAATTCCTCCTCAGGCAAATCTTTTAACATTACATTAACCTGCACCACAAGTATTCAAGAAAATAGTTTTACTGCAATAGAAGACAACACCGAAGGTGGTATATCTAAGTTACATACTTACATCTCTGGAAATTCTGGCATACAGAAATGAAATAAGTAAATGCAAGAGAACAGACCAATACCTCGAACACATGATCCAAAGGACAAACGAATGGCTGCCTAGTCAAAGAGCCTTCCAAAATCCCTGGATGTCCAAACCACAGCCTATCCAACCTGCACCATACCGGAGGCATTACCTAAAATCACAAATAAGAACAAAGATCACAAAATGCACCGGGAACAAACATGTGTGAGCAAAACTAGCAAGTAAAGTTCTAAACAGATATCTGTAATTTTAGATATATTTTTATATATATATATAATTCTTATTTAATCCAGATGAATTACAATGTATCATACCAAGCAGGAGAAATACCATATGCAGAAAATGATCAAGCATAAGGTATCTTTACACTTTATTAGGGGAAAAACTAAGTGGTTTCCAAAAGAGAGGCATGTCAATCGATATAGGTATCTTACACTCACAGAATGCTATATCTTTTTTTCTAAATTTCAAGATCTCACACCTTACAGGCACTGCAAATGACAGACTGCAGGCAAAAAGGAAGTAGATTACACAGCAAAAAAAAGAAGCAGCTATAGGGAAACTGCCACTGGAAGTAAAAGATTTTCAAGGGCCCGCTTGATTCAAAATCAGGAATGGTAGTGATAAAGGGTAGAATGAGGGGTCAATCACTCATGGAATGATGTGGGGTCAGTAGTTAATCAAATGGGGGTAATGATTAACTTACTTTGATTCTCATTCATGTGTACCAAGTATAAGAAATAGGAATGTCTCATCTTTTACTCCCAATAACTAACCCCCCACTCCTCTGCACCAAGCAGCCCCTTGGTAGCACCATGCTCCGTGAGCAAAATTTAACGAGCTACAATCTCATATTCTTTTATCTTGAAGTGCTAATATTTGGATGGCTATTAGCGTAAGAATTTTAAGATCAGCAAGAACATGAAGGAATCTAAACTAAATGAACACCAACTTTTACCAAAATCAAAACAAACATAACAAGGAGCAATCATACTGACAAAAGGTTTGACAAGATCACAGAATTACACAGCTTGAAGAATTGATGAGAGGAGATCCAAAAAGAGAAATCCAAAGAAGACCAACATATATAGTCAGTACTCGCATCATGAACCAAGATTCTTGTGCAGAAAGCAAAAGGTGGGCTGACCAAACATACAAGGATATAAAACATCAAAGGCCATAACAGTTCTCACCAATGTGCGACCCAACAATGAAGCGATGGCAAGTGCTGTCCGTATCTGCTTTATCTGAAAATCATGATACACTGTTAGTAAAATACAGGTGCTCAATCCCACTATACACATATAAATGGAAGTTGGAGCAGTCTGTGTACACATACTTGGTAATTAACTAGAGCAAAGTGTGACTCAATGTTATGCTCTCCATCTAACAGCAAGTTCTTCGGTATATTAGGCTTGAATGTCAAGAATCCTCCTACAATCGGTTCTCCAAAAAATTAGGATTGACGAACTACTTTATGTAGTGGAAAGAATTAAGGTAGTTAAATAAAATTTCACACTTCATTTACATAAAACCTCAACTTCCATAATGCTATGACTTGAGAATTAGTCATTGAACTTGACAGAAAGCTAGAATTGCTAAATGTTGCAATGCTTCTCATTTCCTAGTTTTTTTTATACTCACTCTCCCAATCTATCACTTGCTTTTCAGGGACATCCAAACTCAAGGCTCCCACAATGACTAAAAATTACAAGTTTTTTTCTGGAAAAGCTCACTTAGTCACATATGACATAACAGCACTAACTCTTGGCCCATGCTTTTTGCGGCCAACTACCAGAGCAGCTCAGCAAAACTACAAAGATAGTATGAGTGAAGTATATAACAGCTCTGATCTAAAGCTTTCTAAATCACTGGATATTCATGCAACTTAGCTAATGACTCCACATTTTTTCTGAAACCGAGTCATCTCGAGACCTTCATAGGATCAGTTGAAACCATTGGAGGTTTATAATATGATTACAAGAATATCATGACGTAGACAACCACACTTTTACCAATTTGACCCAAAAAAAATGCAAGTTCAAGTAGGGTTTCAATTTCGCTCACAAGCAAACCAGGATTGGGTCTATCACGAAGTTAATGGAGTTGATCAAGTTTAAAATACCTAACTCAATATGCTCCCTATCCTAGATATCAGACATAGTTAGTTATTTATTTATATAAGCCTTTCTAATTGAATTACAATAGAAATATGCTTTAGACTATTCATATAAGTAATTTAGTCAAGCCAAGTCGAGCTCGAGTAATATTGACTTTGCCATCAAGTCAAAATCGAGTTTACTGAGGTTTCCATAAAGTCCAGCTCGGCCATAAAAAAGAAAAAAAAAGGCCAGATCGAAAAATCCAAGTTTTGAGCTCGAGTTTTCCAGTCAAGGTCAAGCTAATTGAGCTGATAATGTGTTGACATGATTCCGTGCACAAGTATGAGAAAAGATAGAATAGTGAGAGTTCAAAACAACAAGAACCTGGGGAATCATAATATTCTGGTGGATCATAGAAAACCATAGCTTCACGCAACCGATGGCGTTTTCCGTCAGTTCCAGCATACTGGAATGTGGTGTGCACTGCGTATGGCTCCAATCTAAGTTGTTGATACATGGCCTGCCAAGTAGAGAATGCACGCAAAATTCATACCCTCAAGACTTACAAACTTATTTTTCTGTAGGATAGTCCTTGTGCTATATAGATCTTTGAATATATAACATAACATATGGAATCAAGCCTGGGGGGAAAAAGAAAAAGAAGCACCTGGACAAAGTAGGTATGCCCACTGCAAAAAATACTTGCTGGCAGAAGGCCTAGCTTAAGTTCACCGTCAAACGCGTAGACAAGTCCACTATCTTCATCAACAGGTGGGCCCAACTGCCTGCGGACAAGCTCATTGAATCCATTTTGATCCCATATTTTATCATCAGCTACAAGCATTTCTTTCCATTCTTTTGCTAATTTCATTGAAGGTGAAGTTGGCCTCCAGTGAAAAATTCCTATGTTATAGGCAGCACCCGCTGTTCACAGACGCAAATTATAAGACAAAAGCCATGTGATGTTGCACAAGGAGATGTGTCCAGTGAATCTAAACAAGGCCAGCATAAAGGAGAGTCATTGATTAAGATACTACCAACTCCCTCTGTTTTTGTTTTGAAAAAACAGAAGCAAGATTACCACTTCTGTTACTGGGCTCGGGACTTGAAGAACGGTTAGCACAAAGCTATGTATTTGCGGCTCAACACACGCTGGCCCAAGAAGGCGTGTACAATTACTCACAGTTGTACAGAATTTTTGGATTTGTCAATCCTTGTTCTTAGATCCTTTATCCTCTTTTTTAACATGGATTTAGGCTTTACTTCTGTCAACTCTTAATCCTGTCAAATTCAATATTTCCCAAAAGATATAGTGCACTTACACCCCAACTAAAGAATATTAGATAGCAGACCTAGCTTGCAATTTTACCTTCTGACTGAGTCCATGTTAATAACCTCTGGGTTTTTTTTTTCAGATATGGTGGGCATCAGGCTCTAGCATTGTAACTCAAAGATTTGCAATTTTTACAGAAGAAAAGCTTTAGTTTCTCATACAATAATATAAGTAGTGCATTTATAATTCAATAACAATTCATCAGATTTCAAGGCATTGAATTGTTTCAAAGTAATCATCAGTGTACTGCAGGCCATAGTCAGTATAAAATGAGAAATTAGGCCAGCCCAGTAAATCTTTCTAACAGATGAACCAAATTCAAAATTATAAAATCAGAATGGTGGAATCTCCATCTAATAATATAACGGAAAATATTTTCATTGATATACCTGTTGCTTAGGAAAAGAGAAAAGCAACAGAAAATCACCAGTAGAAGTCTTACTTAGTCTCCAGTCATCCAACCGGTCATCAACTCCTGTTGGTGAAACTTGATCAGTAGAAGTCAACACGTCTGCTTCAGGAAAACGTGCAAGATAAGGAAGGGGATTCTGTTCAAGAGAAGTTGCTGTTACTAAAAAACTTTCCAAACGAAACTTAGTATATTTATAAGTAAATGAGTGTCTGTGAAAATAAGGAACAGGCAGTTGGGAAGTAGTCTCAAGTGAATCAATGACTAGTAGAGGAAAAGTTGAGGAAACAAGACTAAAGCAAGCTCAACAGGGAATTTCATCTGGCACATATATAGTAAATCACAGTAAGCAGTTTGATATATTTTACATAATATTTGAAGATTCGGATATTTCAAACCACTAAGGTCAATATCAGACATGACACAGAAATCTGTACTGTTACGGACATGCATGAATTACACAAGGACTGCCCTTAGCATGAACTCACACTTATATGTAACACACGTAAATGCTATGAAAGCTGTGCCTCTGCTCCCATTTCGATATAGGAGGACTAAATGCAGCTTGCAAATGAATGGCATTTCTTTCCAAAACCTAGCAATTACCATCGTCAAAAGATTGTATCAAAGAGAAACATAGTCCAAACTCGTGAAAAGACAGAAGGAAAAATATATCTTAAAGAATTCCTTTAAAGCACATAAGTATCAAATAATTACCTTTAACCAGACCATGTCAGTGTCGCACATCAGTAATTCAAAGCCGTATGGTAGGATAGAATCGATTAGAAAAACCTTCTCTCTACCCATCTTATGAAATGTTGGAGTGCCCCATCCAACATCTATTGTGCTCATGTGACTACCCATATCAAAAACAGGAACACCCTTCCAGTAAAGAGCCTCCAAGAGTTTTGTGTCCATTGCACCTGAGAACAGGCACCTTAATTGGTAAGTACAAGATAAGTTAACTAGCACAGCGTAATGTTTATTTCCATATGGAGGGAATTCAGAGAATACGTACCGACAAGTAGGTTCTCAACACCCATATCTGATAAGTGTTTAACCCAAGTCAAAATGAAATCCATGAAAGCAAAGTTACCAAATGTCACAACTATAACATTATCCTTCACTCTTTGCTGAACCAGTTCCTTTGTCAATTTGAAGGTCTCCAAAGGTGGCATTTTCGACCCAGGAGGGGGAGCTTTCCAAATAGATCCCAGAGTTTTTTCCTTGTGTCGGGGGGTGGAATCTGGTGTTTCGCCAGCCACTTCTTGGTTGGGAGGATTAGATGCTTGAATGAAGGGTGGTGGACTGGCTACTATTATATGCATGCGACCAAAAGATAAAAATAAATTATGCATATATAATCTTGCATATGTGACATTATACAAGCCCAGAAAATTTGTAGCTTTACTAAATACTAATAAATTATACAGTAATTAGTTATGTCCTTTAAAGATTACTCTATGTCACTATATTTAGTGCTGCAAGACCAAATTAGCAAAGTTTCTATCACCTAAAAGGAAAAGGGAAAAAACGGACAGACAGTAATGCGTCTCAGATGGCTATTCAATCAAGATTATTATGGAAAAAGCTACATAATATGACAGAATGGAATTCTCATTTTAATTTAGTATTGCTGTATTATTTAGTGCAGTCTAAGATCAAACATCACAAGAAAGTTCCTCAGAGTTATAATTCATCGAGTTCAAAACAGATCTAAAATGAGTACAATGAACAAATGAGTGATCACCTTGGGGTAAAAAATCCAGCACATTTTACCCAGATATGTTCAGCAACCACCCGAGATAAAATGCTTTTCACTTGAAAACGGATTACATCACAGTTACCAAGTTCCACTATCCTCCCTCTATTATATAGAAATAACTATAGCTCATCAGAAGAAAAAAATTCAACTGCATGCATTTCCCAAGACAACAATAGATTTATGCATTCATTGAATCAAACAAATGACATTAATGCCAAAACTCATTCCATCGATGCCCTACAAAAATCAACGACAGCTAAACTGAATTCCATAAGTCTACACCTAACAGTAGATAAAATAATCAAGCAAATTGAAGGAAGAACGAAAACAATATTTTCGCACTCCAAACTAGAAAAGTCAACTCACGAATGACATCATCGCCGGAGGCAACTGAGGTGGAGAGCCACGGAGACGAGATGGAACTTGAACTGGAGAAAACAGCGGAAAATACATAAAATGAAGATACTAAGATTCCGATAACAACAGTAGCGTAGATCGTCAAAAACAATGGCCTGGAAGTCGCCACCTCCTTCAATGGATTACTCCAAGCCATTTCTCCGATGGATTTTAATCCGTTAACATACAAATTGGGGCGGCAGTAACTCTATAAAGGTGAATAGAATTTCATTTTAATTATTTTTCCTTGTGATCATGGTTGTCTCTGTTCTCAGGTGAGACGACATTAACGAAATTTCAGTTGAAGTTCGTGAATCGGAGAGGCAGTAAGAGAAGGAGAGAGGAAGAAGTCTTGGGTTTTAGCTGTAATTGCTCCATTATTTTAACATTCTTTGAAGAATCCTGTACAGCAAATCCAGGGTTGGGGAAAACGGCTGTTGTACATTTTATTACATACCAAATCATAATCATAATAATAATAACAATATAAATATATTAAGAACATTATTAACTTTTTTTTTTTTTTTTTTTTTTTATTTCTAATCCTAGTTAATGTTTTTTGGTATTATCCACATAACCTAATACGTTTAAACACAAATAAAATATAGTCACTAGTCAGAGGTATGCACGATATGATAATTTGAAAAAAAATCGATCTTTAGATTATTTATATCGGATCAAAAGTCGGGATAATATGGATATTATTTAACATTAAGATGGTATGATTTAAAGTTCGAGTCTTACAAAACGATTCAATTTTAGTTTGGTTCGTTAGATAATTCGAGAGTATATTGAATCTTCTTAGCTTGGTTCTCCGCTTCGACACAATTTGGGGTGATTAGTATAGTTTCTTAATATTTGAAAATCTCCATAACCATACTAACAAAATGTTTTGATATGGTTCAATTCAGAAAAATTCAAATGATCGATGAATAATTTTGATTTAGATTTTTTTGGTTCGAATTTGGTTCCGGCGTCTATAATATACAAGTATCATGCACAACCTTAGATATGGGTTGCAAGCGAAAAATAGTGTTAAAATATATTGCAGTATTGCTTTTAACTATATTGCTACCATTTTTTAATTTGGGTCAAAATAATTATAAACAAATATGTGGGGGCGGTGGGTGTATGATAATAATATTATAAAGTTGATACAAACTCACTTCAAAGAAAAAAAGTTGATAAAATAGCTTATAAGCTTACAATTGAATGAAATAATTTAGCTATAAATTTTGCGACTAACTTAGAAGTTATTATCAAACACATATTTTAATTAGTATATGTACTGTATGTGGTGTGTATAGTGCAAGTGAAAGAAGTGTTTGTAGTGTATGACATGCGTGAAGTGTGTGGTAATGCGTGTGGAACGAGTGTGTAGTGTGTGTGTGTGCAGTATATGAATTTTGAGTGTAATTTATGATATCTTAAAAATTAAGATGGATTAAAGGATTTTTTTTTCAAACCTTAATTTTAAGAGCTTATTTTTACATATATCTTATAAGTTGTTTAACATCTTATTTTGTCAAATACATTTCAAGAGCTTATAAACTCTCAAGTATATGTTTAGAGAAACTTATAAACTTTGTGAAACACCCTATTAGTCATGTTCCAAAATGAAATCATCTAAAAAAGAGAGTCATGTTTTAAAAGTCAATATCACGTTTTATAGTTCAAATAAAAAGTTACTTTTTTTTTTTTAATTGCACTGGATTATTTACATATGATTGAATATGTTAAATTAAAAATTAAAATAAATGGTGTAAGTAAGAGTATAAAAAACATCCCTTTATATGAGAATATTCGAGAATTTTTCTATTTGAAAACAATCGTAAAAAGTAAATAATCGAATTAAGTTTTAACAGATGATTCATAAAAAGTTGTATTTTCATCAAGTTAATCAATAGTACGATGAAAGGAAGGAGGGATATTTTATATTTTATAAGATACAACCTTGTCATTGTCCTTTTAGACAGTGTTTGGTTGCTTAACCTAACAGCCAAATTTTTAGAACACTGTGGACTTTTGGACGTGTTAGTATATTACATGTGTTTTATTTAAAAATTTAGTTGGTGTATTTAGTGCGATGTTTGGGATTAAAATTCAGGTTATTGGACGGTTTACTGGAACTCAGACCCCCTTAGGATCCAATAAATCTGGCCAAAGTATTTAAATACCCGGAGTTGTTACATAATAAGGATCGAAATTTGATGAACTAAACACCTTAATAAATAGGTTATATAATGTGCTGTCACAACCTTCCAACCAAACACTCCCTTGGTGAAGTCTACAACCCTTGCAGGGTAGGTGAACTCTTCTAATGGTAAAATGTGGGCCAGGCCCAATCCCAACCTAAAAGTCAACACCCATTGCCAGATTATGAATATTTCAACGGATTATTTTTTATTTAGTTAACTGATCTATTGGTGTAAATTATTGCCAGAAATAAGTAGTTGGATGGACGTGGACCAAGTGAGGTGGTTTCTAATCGACTATGATACATTTATTTTAAAATAGTTTTTATTAATTAGGGATTAAACATTTCATTGAAGCAATTTCTAATATAAATCACGCGCATGGATCTAAGATCCGTACCATTCGAATTGTGAACGAATTGCAAATTGGGTATATTTTTTATGATAGATATTGGTGTTTACACTAAGGGTCACAAATCATACGATTTGGTCCCATTATCAGATAAACCTAAACCTGCATATTAAGTTTATGGATTGAAAATCTAAACAGGAACCAATAAAAACTTGATAATCTAATCTGATCGATAAATTATTACTAACAACTTAAAGAAAAATGAAAAAAGTTTTCACGTAATTATCGGTTTTTATCTAATTAGTCTAATATGACCAACTTTTACCATGTCTTATTGGACTGACTCAATAACGACCAAAACTCGATATATATCGACCCACATCTAAAATTATCGTGCGGTTCATGTCGTGCTATCAGGTCGTCTCGAGTTTTGCTACACATAGTTTATACTGAATTTTTTTACTTGTGTATTACTTGGTTTGAAGAAATACAGTAGTTTGTTCTAATATATTTTATTTTTCAATGCAAGTCATACCTTTCAATATAATCATGAATACCTTTTTATAAACTGCACACAACCTGCAAATCCGTCTACGACCTAACCTCTACAAATTTTAGATTGGTACGATATATGTACCAGAGAACTATTGTCTCTTTAATAGATGTAGTCCAAGTTTTGACTGTTAGGATCTTGATTTATGGAAAAGTTGAAATAAGCATCTTATGGAAAAATTGCTTCCTTTGTATTAATACCTAAAAAATAGCACAGTTTATTTGCATTAAAAATTGAATTCAACCATTTCTATAGTTGACATAAAGTTAACATACTAATCCATATAGGGTTTTGAAAAGGAATCGTTGCATTTAACATTTTACCTATAATTTAGCCTCGTGTGTGTGAGCATGCGCGTGTTTGTAAGATTTGTTTAGTCTTTTTGATTAACGTTCATTATTTTTCTTACAACATTATCGTGATGCCTAAAGTGTAAGCTACAATTGGTCAATTGGGAGGAAACAACTAAAATGTTGACAGTTGAGTGAAATATTTTCTTCAGTTATTTTTTCGGTCAAACTAAAATATCTTCTTTAATTGATCATCACAATTAGAATTTTTTTTAGGAAATTAATATATTAATTCATTCATTTGAAACGGGAGGCCGTAGCCTTATATCATTCGCAACATAATGGGAAACAGAAGAAGGAACCTCTTCTACCTAAAAGGTTCAGTATCAATACTAGCTAGTAACTATCCGTGCTAGTGCATGCGTCTGATAAAAGTTATAACACAATATAGATAGACAAAGAGACAAGATATTTGGTGTTTCATGATCTAACTCGAAGGTCAGAGATTTCTTGATTATCTCCTCTTAATTAAATTGCTGATTTTCGAGATAAAACTTATTACGAGAACACCAAATATTTCACGCCAAAGAAAATTAGCATTATTAACAGTATACTGTCGAGGACAAACATGGGCGGGCGACTTCGGCTTTTCCCTGTCCAATCATACGTTAATATTCTCGGTAATAATAGTCTAACTTTAGATTTTATAATAAATGAATCAACCAAAGTAAATTTTGTCCACAAATCAACAAATTTTGAGTTCATTTCAATCAATGCGTGTTATAGGTATAATGATGTGTCACGAAATGCTCATATATTCGTCGTAAGCATATGTTAATATTATCATGCACTAGATGGGTGGAGATTTTACTCATAAATTTTAGATAAGATAAATACATTACTGTTATAAAATTTAAAAGCAAAAATTGATGGACGTATTAATATATAATCGTGGTGAGTAATAGAAGAAGATCGAGTAATGGGTATAGTATAACATAAAAATTACGTATGTGGTCACCATTAATGTCATGAGTGAGTCTTGTGTGTGAACGGTCACACGTATGACGGAATACACTTTTACAGAAAAATATTGATACTTTACAGGAAAAAATGATACTTTTACTACATTGATACTTTTACAGATAAAGGTGATACTTTTGCTACAAAAAGTGATACTTTTTTTTGTTAAAAAAAGTGATACTTTTACAGATAAACGTGATACTTTTATCACAAAAAATGATACATTTTCCCGTCACTCCGTATGACGATCGTGTGACGACCACATACAAGTTTTCGCCTAATGTCATATATAAACAACACATCTTTGCAAAACATAGTCGTACACTTGCATACAAACAAACTTGTAACCGGGACTGGGGCTATCATATGGGCCCAAGTCCAAGTTATGGACCATGAGGTAGTGGCCCAAAACTATTAACATGTACTCCCACCGTCCTGGTTAACTTGTCACAGTTGATCGGACACGGATGTTAAGAAAAAAATGATTTTGTGAAATCTTTGACTTTTTTAAAGGTGGAGATTGAATGTGGATATTTTGAGGATAAAGATTGTTGCCTTTAATTGCCATTTATGGATGTGACAAGTTAAGTGAAACGAATCGAAATGAAAAATATGATAAGTTAACTAGGACGGAGGAAGTACATTATGTCGCACATTACAAGAAGCCCACAACAAAAACGGAAAAGAAGTAAAGAATTATTGACAACTTGATTTTCAGTAAGTATGATACTTTCTTACTTCGTAAAGTATTCTTTTAAAACGGCGACTATTTACGGATCACAAATTTTTTTAGCGCAATCTGTTAATTTAATAAATTATAATGCTATAATAAAATAAGGAATGACAGGGGGTCGAATATGGGGCGAGTGCGAGTTTGACTAAATTCATAACTCACCCCGTTAAAAAATTTCTAAATCCATAATCGTTTTGCCCAACTAGGTTATCCACCCCATCCCGAAGTACAATAAAATTGAATAAAATATTAAATACTTTGAAGATAACTCTTCAATTAAATATCAAATAAGCAACTTATTATATTAATGACTAAGTTATTATATAAATGAAGATACATGCTGCTGAATACCTCAAAGAAGCTATACATTAATTATTCATTCAACATAAAAATAAGCATGTATAAGGCATATATAAAACGTTAATATCATACAAATAATATAATCCTTAAAAAATTAATATTAAACAAGCATCATCATTCACCGAGGTGGAAATGGGTGTGGACTATTTAGAATAGCTTATTTTATGTTATGTATTTGTAATATTTTGAAATATTTATATATTTAATATACTCGGATCAGATTTAGCAAAATCCTTTACCCGCTTTAGACCTGTTAAAACCCTTTTGATCAGGGTTTTAACGGGTTTGACCGAAGCGGGTTTTATGATGTTGTTAACAATGAGTTTTTACATACAAATGAATATTCCTTTTTTTTTTTTTTCTATTTTTTTCTATTTTATTGTTTAACTAGTATATATTATTTTAATTAATTAAATTGGTTATAACTGTATTAAAAAAATTGTAGTCAATTTAATATAAGTGGACTACGTACGTTAAGTAGTAGGTTGCGTTGAGAAATTTTATGAACGGCAAATAATCGTTGCCCCTTTTTAATTACCATTCAACGTTCACAATTTTATCAATTCACCACTTTCTGCGATTATTTCTGACGAAAAATTAAAATACCTAAAATTATTTTTAAAAACGTGAAAATTGTTTTTAAAACTCCAAAATTAGGTGATAAAATATATTAACCATTTTCAATGATATATATGCTCACAATGTTGTGTAGAATTCAGCAACGAATTCACCGTTTGAATTCTCTACCTATTAATTTGGATTTGATAGGGATAACCCGATCAGCTCGGGTCGGGCTAACACCAAAGCCCACTGTACCAAAGCCCACCGATCGGCCCGTCACGCACAGGCCCGGCAAGCGCGTAAAGGCCCACTACGCGTAGGCCCAGCAGGCCCAGGAACGCGCGTCGGCCCAGCGAGTGGTTTGTTCCGCGAATCAAGGCCCATGATCTTTTCCCAACTGCCATGCAGATTTGGTGGGCAAGATTATAGGGATTTAGTTAGGGTTTTGATTTAGTGGTATAAATAGGTGAAAAGAACTCGGATTTAGGGTTCGCACTTGGCATTCTGTAATACGCACTGTAAACTCCACGTTCTAGTAAAAAGGAACACCTCGGCGATTGCCCTTTTCTGCCCGTGGACGTAGATTTCCGGATCGAACCACGTAATTCTTGTGTGTTCTTATATTGTTTACGTAGATTCTTGTTTAATTGTGTGGTTACCGGATTGCGCATTATCAGGATTCTTTGTTATAGCAGATATTTCAACTTCTGTTACACTCAATTCATTATTTGACACATATTTTTAAAACATTATATTATACATATATCGATTAGTAAATTTAATAAAACACAAGATATAACATTAAAATATAACAGATGATCTCATCGACTCTATCTACCCATAAACTGTCAAAACACATATCAACATCACTTAAGATAAAACTCAGCATAGAAGCACCAAAATATTCTCAGACACGTAATAATAATCCATCAATAAGGCTTACAAAATTCTAAGAAAGCGGATTCCCGCGACTTTTTTTCCAACCTATTTAGGCTGACCAAATTCAAACCAAACTGGATCCCCCTTCTGTCCCGTCCTAATATATACATTTTTTTTTTCGATCGTTCCATTCTATTTTACACACTCTCACAATGGAAATAAATTTTACAATTTCCACCCTTAAAATCTTCACACTTAATCTCCATCTTTGAAAAAGTCAACTAAAAGTCAAAAAACAAAATTTTCTTAATATATACGTTGGAGCAAGTGTGCAAATTAAGTCGGGACGAAGAAAGTAATTTTTATTTTTATTTTGTGTTATATTAAAATTAAAAGCCCATACATTGAATTGTGAGTCCTAAATGCATGAACCATTAGTTCTAAGTACCCGAAATGTTAACAGTGAACCATAAAAAGTAAGGTGAAGTTGGATAACTCAAGTGAGAGAGCATCTACAACCTAGACTTTTGGTCTTGGGTTCGAGTCACCGTGCGGGGAAAGGAAGAAATTTTTCTTTGTTCTTAGATTAGGAGAAGAAGAAAATGAACCATAAAAAGTAAATTCATAAACCATGTGTGAATCATAAATATAGCCTAGATATTAAGTTTTAACTTCAGATCATAATTTTGAACCTGAACCATAAGCTCATGTTCGTGTAAATCATTATTTATGATACCATGAAGCTGAACTATGAAACATAACCCAAATTGAAAATAATAATGTACTTTGAGTGTAACACCGAAAATGTAACAGATAATATTATTAGGAAAAAGTTATTTTTAGTCTTGTATGTTAGGGCTTGTCTAAAAAAAATTATGT
This sequence comes from Ajuga chamaepitys, assembly GCA_958295605.1. Taxonomy (NCBI): domain Eukaryota; kingdom Viridiplantae; phylum Streptophyta; class Magnoliopsida; order Lamiales; family Lamiaceae; genus Ajuga; species Ajuga chamaepitys. Next base: position 3,464,176 of record OY282502.1, on the reverse strand, counting down.
ATTTTAAATTTCAATTTCAGTTCACTATGTTTCGGAAAATGTTCAATTTAAGGACAATAGACGCCGCCAACCAATAATTGTGCTGCATGTGATCCAATAAATTGGGGGGTTTTCGGTCAAATAGCTAAAGTGACAGTTGTGAATCCAGGTGTACATGTAATTAATTCGACAAGTTATTTTCCTGCAGAAAGGCTTACACTGATGTTGATTTAGATTATATTTTTTTTAATGGTGTGTTGATTTAATTACTTGACATGTACACCTGAATTCATAATTGTTCCACTAGCTTTTTTACTGGAAATCCCCAATTTTATTGGGTCACATATGCATTTTCCTCCATGATTAGTGGTTGGCGGCATCTGATATCCTTAAATTGGCCATTTTTCGAAATATAATGAACTACAATTAAAATTTCGAAATATACAGATTTGTTTTTGATAAGCCCTAACATACCGGACTAAAAACGAACTTTTCCCAAGTTTCTTTTGAATTCAAAGACAAAGGTATTCCCATTAGCTTTTTGACAGGAAATCCCCAATTTATTGGGTTATGCATGCATTTTCCTTCATAATTAGTGGCCGATGACATCTGGTATCCTTAAATTGGACATTTTTCGAAACATAATGAAGTACAATTAGAATTTCGAAATATACAATTTTTTTTTTCTAAATAAGTCTTAACATACCGGACTAAAAATGAACTTTTCCCGTTTGAATTCAAAGACACAAGTAAGACCCTTAATGCACACGTTTATTCTCATGCACACGAGTGACGACATTTTTCAGGGACTTCATCCCCCTCATGAAAAATCCAAATCAATGAATCTTATTCCAAAAAAAAAAAAAAAAAAAAAAATCTTATTCCAAAAAAAATTAAAAAAATGTAATGTTTAAAATGAGGTTTAAGACATAAGGAAACAAAGGTAGGATAGTAATGTTTAGACACAACCAAGAATGTGGTTTCTTGGTTTCTCCACATCAAGTAGAAGAAGCTATTTGATCATAGGTGCAATCACACTAGTTATCATTCTTACAATCGTCCTTAGAAAATGGGCTATTTATCTAGACTCTTGTCAAGACGATAAGTTGCCGACGAAAGTCGGCGATCAGGACGAGTCAGGTAGAAGTACACCACGGAAGGCGATTCCTCGGTCGTGGTCTGCAATACGAACCTATTCACTAGAGGAGCTGAAGGTGGCGACCAGCGATTTCAGGATTCGGATTGGAGTCGGAGCGACGTCGTATGTGTACCTCGCCGAGCTCGGCGACGGAAGATTCGGCGCCGTGAAGAGGGTGATGGAGGAGAGGGGCGGCAGCCAGAAGATGTTTCTTGATGAGGTTTCAGTTTTGCTAAGGATTTCCCATCCCAATTTGGTTGGTTTGTTGGGCTTCTGTCTTGAGAAAGGTAAGGATTTAATTGGGAGTCACATTTTTAAACTATCTTAGGATAGGCCCAGAAATTTAGTAGACGGGGCTTTACTACAGATAAATGTAAGAGTTCGTTTCACGAAGTACTTTTTTTCTTTTTTATTATACTTTAAGATTATGAGTCAAATTTTATAATCCCTCCGTTTCATAAAGAATGTCATTTGAGTTAGTTTTGGATAAATTAAGGATTGATATTTAATTGATATGTTTTGTGAGATAAGGAAATAATCAACTAAATTAAGTAGGTTGTTTAAGATAATATTGGAAGAATTATAGTTTTTTTAGTAAAGTGACACTTATTGTGAAATTTTTCAAAGTGTCTAAAATGAATTTTTTATGAAACGGATGGAGTACTAATTAAATAGGGGGAAACTTTAGGAAGGTTAGACATAAAAAAATCTTATATATTAAATAAATTATATTAAGAAATAAAATTTAAAAAGAAGGATCATCTGCCCCTATGTATGTCAATGAGCATCAACAATAACTCTGTAAATAAAATAGAAAATTGTAGTGATATTCATAAAATCAATATATTGATCCATTAAATGAGTAACTAAGATATACGGTTTTTATTCATCTCATGCTAATTTTTCAAATATTTACCACTATTGCTTATACATAAAAATACATTCATTTTTTATAAAACATAATTATTTGAGTTAAACAATAAAATTATTAATTTTATCTGTTAAAATGACTAAAATACATATAGAAAAAAAAAAAAAAGAGTAAATTTTCATAGGCACAGGGGCTCAATGCTCCTATAACCCCTTAATAGATTCGTCAATGAATTGAGTCGGCACGGAAACTATCAAGGATCAAATAAAGATAACTCAAATTCGATTCTATGGTAATTGAGTTGAGCTCGAGCCGAGCTCAGTAACATTCGACCCTACGAGCATGTGAGCCTTATAAAACTTGCTCGAGATGATGGCATTTTTACTATTAAGTCAAGCGGAGTCGAGGTGTATTTTTTTAAAAAAAAATTAATACTGTAAGTTTATATTCATATAAGTAATCTAACTGAATGATGCAAGTTGAGTCAAATTTAATTCACACTATTTAGCACGACTTTGCTTGATTATCCTTCTACTGTTAAATTACGGCATTTTAGTCAATTATCATTTGTTGCACGAAAGTTCATCTTAAATCTTACATAGTCTCATCACACAACACATTCTAACAGGGGAACAACTTCTCCTCCTAGAATACGTCCCAAACAAGAGCCTCTTTGACCGAATGCACACCCGACAAGGCCAATACTCCGGCACCCTAACTTGGTCCAACCGCCTCACCATCGCCCTCGACATCGCCTACGCCCTCGACTACCTCCACTCCGTCGCCGACCCACCCGTCATCCACCGCGACATCAAGTCATCAAACATCCTCCTCGTCAGCGACGGCCACGCCAAGCTTGCAGACTTCGGCCTCTGCAAGCTTGGCAACGACCCGCAGAGCGCCCACACTCCAATAGCCATCAAGGGCTCCCTCGGGTACGTAGACACCAGTTACCTAAACACAGGGCTAGTGTCACCCAAGAGCGATGTGTACAGCTTCGGTGTTGTGCTTCTGGAGCTCATAACGGGGCTGAAGTCGGTGCAGGGGTCGGCGACGCTGGCGGAGTGGACGGAGGAGTGTAGGAAGAGTGAGAGTGTGGAGGGGATGATGAAGATGGTGGACCCCAGGTTGAAAGGGGAGTTTGATGTTGAACAAGTGAAGGTGTTGGTTGAGGTGGCCAATATGGCTTTGGTTGATGAGTGTGATGCAAGGCCTGATATGATGCAGATTGCTTATAGGATTTCTACTTGTGTGGAGATTCAGCCTCAGTTACCAGATTTACCAGTTTAGAAATTTTTTTTTTTGGGATTTTATTTTTTAATGTGATGGTATATATGTAAAGAATTCATTTATTTCTAAATTTTTACCAAATGTAAAGAATTCATTTACAGGAGTACAAAGAGTTATATATATATATATATTTTTTAATTGGTGAGGATTTGTTTTATATGTAATGATAATAAATGTATATACCTATGAGATAGAGGTGCCTGTTCGGTTCTAAGAACCAAATCCGTTGGAACCGGCGATCAACGGATCCGGAATCGTTACGGTTTTCGATTCGAAATCGGAACCGAAACCGGTTTTGACAAATCAAATACGGTTCTTGGTATTTGCTAATCGGAAATCGATTGTTCTCGGTTTTTATTATTTTTTTAAAAAAAAATTAAAATCAACGGCCCAGATTAATTATTAATTTTTTACTTAAAATAAAACTCAAGCCCAATTTTTTTTTCCTTTTCCTTTTTCAATATTCCTTTTAACTTGTGGTCTAAGATTTCAATTTTAGCTTGTAATAAAAAATTTGTAATTTGAATCATTGAATTGAATGTGATTGTATTTTATTACCGAATTCGAATTTGTATTGTTTAAATTTGTTATTAATAAAAATTTCTTGTCTATTGTTCAATATTTTTAAAGTTTCATTTTATTTTTTAAACATTGGAGAAATAAATTTATGCATAATATATTTAAAAAAAAAAAAAAAATTCTATCCGTGGACCGGGACCGAAAACTGTGTAGCACACGGTTCCCCTAGTCCGCAGTTCCGGAACCGCCGGTTACAAACCGGGAACCGGAACCGTATGGGCATCTCTACTGTGAGAGCAGTTGAGATCCTCTATTCCAAATCATGTTCTATCTTGTATTCCATAACTTCTATTAACTGTCACGTGCATGCTTATGAAATCATCCTATACACCTGACATGTAGTGTAGAATGAAGCCAATTTTTGCAAGTAATGGGGGAAGATTCATTACGTCCCATTTCAAAATACCGATAACGCTATGCTACCCAGTTAGGCTACATATAACCGTTACTACACAGCAGTCGACCTTTAGATCCGCCTCCGTTTCTCTTTAACGCCTTTCCACTGCTTTAACAAATGCGTTATCCCTTCCTTTACTGAACCCTTTCTGTTCTTGCTCGAATTCCACAACTCGGGCACCGGATACCTACCACTCGGGTTGTACTCGTTCAAATCATTCAGGGCGTTCATTACTGCCTCATACACTTCATCCCCCAGTTCAACTTTCAGTTCCTTCAACTTCTCATCGTTCTCATCAACTACTTCCTGAAAATTGTGTAAAATGTGATTCACAATGATGAGTCAATGGTTGTCTATTGTCACAGTCTCTTCATATACTTCATCATCTAATTCAGATTTATTATTTTCATGAGTACTTTCTAACAATGCAGAAATAGCGAATTTCGTTAGATGATATATTAAGACATATTATTGTCAATGCAATAGAGAGGTAACTTTTAGTGAGTCAATGATGCTAAAAAACCCACACCTTGGGAGTTCCTCCTACTACAGCCACCTTATACGGATGCCAATGTGAATCTCTAATGCGATCTTCCCACAACGCACAGTGTTCTGCAGCTTTTATTAATGCTTCTTCGCCGCCATATTTCATCTTTGCAGCTTTGATAAATGGCTTTCCATCAAGTTCTCCCATCCTCTTCACACAAATGGTGGCACGGCTGTACTTCAACCCCTTGCAAACGTCAAATTCCAGGTAAGATCAGAATATATAAGTCACTGATATCCATCAATATAATAGCAACACAAGTTTGTTTCAGTGTTTTACTTTCAGTTATCCTACAACTACAAGTGAACAAGTTTTGCAACCATGAAGTTAGAGGATGTGTATGGCTGACAAGGGAAATGGTGAAGAAGGGAATTCAAGCGATATCTAACGACATTTTGTCAATGTAATTCTGTCACCTCTTTCGACGCGTTTATTCATTAGTGATGAGGAAAAAAAGGAAGAAAACAAAATTCCAAGATCACCCAAGAATTAATAAAAAGAAAAAACTGAAAATGTAACCGAATCTATTGCCATGCCTGGTCTTGGCGAAGGGCTTAAAGTTGGAACAATTATCGACTTTGTCGTCTGGGATGAAATCCACATTAGTTAGCCTTCTAAATTTTAACTGGTAGTCACTCACCCTTTGTTAATATTTGAATAGAAGGTGAGGCTCCCTTTATGGGAAAATGGTGTATTGAATTGGTAAAGATGCTGATGGTATGATCTTCACTAACACCATATTTGTTTTGTCAGTTGCTGATCAAGTAAAATACATCCTCATAACATATACAACCCGCAACGAGTCTGTAAGAGCCCTAACAATGATAAATATAATTCTACTACCCACAAATACAAGATGTCCTTGCTCAGATCAAAAGGGATTGTCTTGCCCGTAATGTCACTATTTTGAATATTAATACGTGCCATAAAGGTATGCAACTAGAGAACTGCAAAAACTCTGTGGCTAATCAGCAGAACTCAGCAAATATAATAACAGTAGAGCAGGTTTCTAACTTAAGAAGAGGATTTCTTTCCATGATAACAAGAACAAAATAAAGACATTAGGAAGAGAAAGGCCAATTAGCTTTGCAATTAAACAGCGTAAAAAACTCACACGAAGTAGCTGCTCCCGAGCTTCTTGCAACTCGTTGTTAGCCATCCTCTCCTTCAAAACAAGGTTCTGATTTAGAGATTCCAGACCTCTGAGCTCTTCTTCTTTACCCTTAAGCTCCTCTAACTTCTTCTTAATTTCAAGATCTTCTTCATCAGTTAGGTATTTCATCCCCGCAAAAGCTCCCCTCATCTGCAACAGCAACGCCTGCTTCTGATTAAGTTTTGCCTCAAATTCTCCAATCTTTTTGTGTAGGAGTTCCTTTTGACCTCTGAGCTCTTCTTCTTTACCCTTAAGCTCCTCTTCAATTGACTCCAACTTCTTCTTAATTTCAACATCTTCTTCATCAGTTAGGTGTTTCATCACGCAATAGCTCCCCTCATACGCTCAATCTGCAACTGCAACGCCTGCTTCTGATTAAGCTTTGCCTCAAATTCTACAATCTTTTTGTGTAGGAGTTCCTTTTGTCTCTGCCATTAGAAGTCAATGGATTTCTTCAAGACACTAAGCACCAGAAAGTTATGCGAGAGTATCGAAAGGATAAGCAAACATTGGACCTTATGTTCTTGTTTCAGCATGTTTGCATCAGCCTTCTTTTCAACGATCGCCATCTCATTGCAGAAAGTCACCTGCTCATTGAATCTTTAGCTAACTTTTCCCCCAAAAAAATGACAGAAAAATAAACACAGAGAAAATTCCGTAAATGAACAACTCCAGAAACTTTTGGCTTAGTACTAACATTCCGTAAATGAACAACTCCAGAACCCTTTGGCTTAGTACTATAAGCCCTTCGTTTCTATTACAACCCAAACATGTTTCGCTTATCATGTATGTACAGAGTTTCTACAAATTAACTCAGGGATGAAGAAATACCATTTTCTTTTTGCTTATCCAGCTCGTTCTTCTCGCTCTTATTCAGATCTTGACATCGATCCACTTAACTCTAGCTCAAATCTTTGAGCAATCAGTTGTGCTTTTGATAGTAAAATGCAGTATCGTGCATTTTCTTCATCTTTTTCAAAAGAATACAACAGATTTATTACAGACACTATAGTTCATGTAGCTAAAAGATCAAACAAAGGCGCCATTGATACTACCTAAAAATCTTCGTAGGGTTTATTTTTCACCATCAAAATCCTTGAAACAACAGATCGTGAATAATTTGTATTATTTTCAGTCAAACAGAGAACATGTTCACATAAATCATTACCCCCATATCAGTAAATAAGCCATGATTACAAGCAAACCAAACTAAAAAAAATAAACCACAGCCACTTAACATGCAATAATGCAAACAAACGAAACTATGGGCTTTCGTTTTGATAATCTTACCTCGAAACCGAAGATTCTGCGCGGGGATCACGGAAGAATAAAAATTTCAAGGGTTTTTAGAATCTTATGAGGTACTCTTTCTGAATAATGTTCCTTGTAGGCCAACGTTACAACGATTTTATTGTTCACCTAAATAGATAGATGGAGAGGCAACCAAATTTTCACCCAACAAACTTTTTGTTAACTATGGTCCCGTTTGTTCATGGCTATGGGTGGTCGGAGTATTGTAAATTATGAGGAATATAGTGGAATATGCAGATTGGGATAAATAGATGAGTGTTTAATTATGTTGGTTAGAGATTGAGTTGTGAAGTGATTATAATATAAAATGTGTTAAAATTGATTTGATATGTGTAACGGTTAATTAGTTAATGATTGAAATTGATTAAATTGTGTATTACCAATGGTGTTTGAGATAAAGTCTCATGTGCATCAATTGAGCGGTACAATTTATGACAATTCAGAATGTATATCACTATTTATGCTTAAAGTATCATATGTTCTGGGTAAGGACATTATATGTAAAAAGATATTATAATACATTTACCCAAAACAAGTGATACCTTTAAACAAAATTCGTGATACATTTTAATCATCATACATGTACCCACATTGTATAAAACCTTTAAGCACAAATAGTAATACCTCGACTCATGACTTGAATTACATGAATCTAAGATTCGTGCAACTAGTGCACAAGAGACCTTCCCTTTTATTAATAACTATTTTTCTGTTGGTGCGATGCACGGATTAGAATTTTTTATTAAATCATTATTAAAATATAAAGGTAGATAAGTATAATAATGAAAATCAAAATAAGTAATGAATAAAATATATATTATAAAGGATTTGTACAGAATGTTGTACTATAATAGGTAAAAAATTGATATAAAATACATATAACTTAACATTGATGTATGCGATAATTGTATATTTGTAATATTTGAATAATATACTAATACAATTACATATTGGTACAAGGCGAAGTAATGTCAGAAGTCACATATATTATATTCCGTATTTAGCAATATTAGCATGAGACCTCGCATGGTGTTAGTTCATTAAGCGATGATGCTAAAGTATATTATTGTGATGTATTTAAAGAAACATCAATAAAATGATAACATCAATTCAATCAACAAATCATTTTAATTATTATAACTAAGCTTTTGACCATAAATTTAACAAACTTATTTTTTTTCAAATTCCTTTAGAATAAAATGATTCACAAAAATTATTATAAAAAGACAAAACTAAAGTAAAACAAATAAATCTTCTAAAAAAGAGCAAATAATTTTTCAAATAAAAATTTATTTTGACAATATTTGAAATTTTATTTTATATAAAAAATTAAAATTAAAATATATCATAAAAAAGTGAACTGCCTAAAAGTTAATATTTAATATATGTATAATGGATGTCAAATCAAAGATCGTGAAAAAAAGATTAATTAAGTATATTTTTTCATAAAAAAAGGAGTTGAGCTGAAAAAATTATAGGACTTTTAAATATTAATGGAAAAAGAAAAGCAAAAAAAAATATGATTAGTTGGCTCTTAATCAACGCATTTCATATTTCTTCGTTTTTTTTCCTTTTTCTAAGCATAGATAAAACTAAATATTGATAGATGATTTTAAAAATAGGAAAAAAAATAATAATAACCTCAGTTAAAAATTCAACGATCCTCCTTTTAGAAATAAGATAAGTTCCTTCAGCATCAGTTTATTATATAACCACTTTCTTATTACCATTATCATTATCATTCCTGAACTTGGGGTCCGTTTGCTTAAAGTTAAGGAGTGTTAGATCAAATTTAATTAAGAAAATTAATGAATAATTTTATTAGAATTCGATTCACTAAATTTAGAGAGTCCAATTTTAAGCGAGTAGAAGATGGGCCTTAACTCCACCTCAGTGTGATTAGAAGTTTAGGTAAAACTACCGCGGAAAATAAATGCCTACTTTTTCTCGCTTTTGTTATATATATATAGACCCCATTTTAAAACCACACCTCAGATTTATCGCACAGTAATGGCGGACTGCATCTTCGAGCACCTCAAATCTCAGCCCACATGGTTCCTCTTCCTTCTCTCTCTTGGTTTCTTCTCTCTCCTCAAGCTCTCCCTCTCAATCCCTAAATGGTTCTACGTCAACTTCCTCCGACCCGGAAAAAACCTCAAGAAATACGGGTCATGGGCTGTAGTCACCGGCCCCACTGACGGCATCGGAAAAGCCTTCGCCTTCCAGCTGGCCAGCAAAGGCCTCAACCTAGTTCTGGTGGGGAGAAACCCGGACAAGCTCAAGGACGTCTCGGACGCCATCAAATCCAAGTACGGGTCGACCCGGATCGAGAGTGTAGTGGTGGATTTCTCCGGGGATCTAGACGCCGGCGTTTCGAGGATTAAGGCTGCGGTTGAAGGATTAGATGTGGGGGTTTTGATTAATAATGTGGGGGTATCGTATCCGTACGCGAGATTCTTCCACGAAGTGGATGATAAGCTGTTGAATGACTTGATTAGGGTTAATGTTGAGGGGACGACGAAAGTTACGCAGGCGGTTTTGGCGGGGATGCTGAAGAGGAAGAAGGGGGCTATTGTGAATATTGGATCTGGTGCTGCCATGGTTATTCCTTCTGATCCGCTTTATACTGTCTATGCTGCTACTAAAGCGTGAGTTCCCTTTCTCTTTTCTTTTGGGTATATATATGTAATCATGCTTTTTACTGCTCTCAACGTCCCACCCGAATTTGCATACTTTATAAGTTAATTTGCACATTCTTGAAAAATGAAAGTTCTCTCATAATCTTTACCTCTGAAAAAGTCAACAAAAAAACAAATACAATTTTTTCTTAATATACATGTGAATCAATCGTGCAAATTCCCGCGAGTCGGAGGGAGTATGTGTTTTCATTGTTGGGTTGTGAGGTTGGTTAGATTGTTTATGAACTGATCCAGGGATCTTTGATGTTTGCTTTTGCACGCAAATCTCTGTTTTTGGCTTATGTTTAGCTAGACAGCAATGTTTGCATACTTGCCGAAACTTAGTACTCCCCGTCCCGCTTTAATTTGTCTACTTTCGTTTTCGATTTGTTTCAATCTAATTTGTTAATAAATTTGTCTCACAATCTTCATCCTCAAAATCTCCACGTTCAATCTCCACATTTGAAAAAGTCAAAAATTACACAAAATTTGTTTTTTCCTAATTTTTGTGTCCGATCAAAATAGTCAAATTGGACCGGGACGGAGGAAGTACATGTAATCTCAAAGCTAAAAATAGAAGAAATGCTATTTTTAATAAAACTTAGATTGAAAAAGTGATTATTTTGCAAATATTTAACTTATGGTTTTACTATAATTACTTTTTCTTTAAGCACTATCCACTTTTGATTTTAAGCAATTTTTGAATAATCTCTAATTTTAATCACTTTCTCAAAAGCAAGTGCAAACAATCACTTAATTTCTTAGTTCATTCAAAGAGTGTTTAGCTAAACTTATTTTAAAGATCTTTTAAACTCCATCATCTTATTAGTTGTTTGAAAATGTAATTTTTCAAGAGCTTGTTAGGTAACGGAGCTTATAAGCTTGCAATTGGCGAAGACAGTTAACTATTAGAGTGATGAATTTGAAATTTGTCATTGAATACATATTTTGATTAGTGCGAATAGCGTGTGTGAAGGAATTTTGCAGTGCGTGTGGAGTGTGTAATTTGAATGTCTTAAAAGAATAGGTTATAAGCTGTAGAAGGCTTATTTTACATTTCATAAGTTGTTTCGCGTCTTATTTTATTGAAAAGAGTTTTCATTTGGTTGATTGATGGTAAGCTTTATGTGTTATTGTCAATTTTGATGGAGTGACGAAATAGAAAAGATAGGTAAGTTTTGTATATATGTTGTTTGATGGCGATGTTGGTGTTTTGTTGTTGATGTTATAGGTACGTGGATCAGTTCTCACGATGCCTCTACATCGAATACAAGAACAGGGGGATCGATGTCCAGTGCCAGGTATTTTCTTCCTCCTTCTCGATTATGCTTAAAACAGTAAGCTAGGACTCATCGAGATTAAGATATTGTCCTCGAAATACAATAGTTGAATAGTGAAATTGTTTGTTATGTAGACGGTTATCATATTATATTGAGATGAGGTTTGTTTTGGGCAATGGTGAAATGATTAGTGATGGTTACTGGGAAATAAAGAAGTAAAGAGAAGATATTGAAATAGGGCAAAATTTTATTACAAGATCAGGAACTTCGATTATTACTAGATTCTCAATGAAGAAGTAATGAATATGTGCATCTGCAGGTGCCATTGTACGTTGCGACGAAGATGGCATCGATCAGACGATCGTCCTTCTTTGTCCCATCAACAGACGGATATGCTCGTGCTGCCCTGCGTTGGATCGGCTATGAACCTCGGTGCACGCCTTACTGGCCGCACTCCCTCCTGTGGGGTTTGGCGAATTCTTTACCTGAGTCTGTTGTTGACGCTTGGCGTCTCAAGTTCTGCCTCGGCATTAGAAAGAGAGGACAGCTCAAGGACTCCAGGAAGACCGAATGACAAATCTGTACTTGTGAGAGAAATTTGTCATTTATGAGTTGACAAGTTAAGTTGGGACAAAGCAAAAAAAAAATAGACAAGTTAGGTCGGAACATAGGAAGTATTTAAGACGGTTATGTATTTGTCATGTTTAGAATTTGATGTTTTTGCCTCAACGGCCTTTCCGACTTCAAATTTAACCATATTTCCACTTACCAAATTTCTGCTTATGAGGGATGCTAATTGTCAAATCCAATCTACCTATAAGGCTAAATCTTCATTTGTGTTCGAGCTCTGTTAGCCATCATTTAAACTCGAGCTTCAATATCAAAACCAAGTTCGTTCGTTAATGGCTCATAACTAAAAAAATTACTCCTTCCGTCCCACATAAATTAGCACATTTTTTTTATTGGTACGTCCCAAATGAATTTGCACATCTCAAAAATAATTTTTTTCTCACAACTTCCACCTTTGAAAAGTCAACAATAAACCAAAAAATAAATTTTCTTAAAATATGTGTATACGTAGATGTGTAAGTTTATATGGGACAGATGTAGTATTATTTATGAAACCTATTTATTTTAAAATGCACATAAATTATTGAAAGAATAAAATTTACGATTTTGTTTACAATCTAGAATAATATTTAATGTTCATGTTCACGAGCACAAAATATTCACAAATTTGTTCGTTACTGTTTGTAAGTGGTTCATGAAAATTAACGAACACTAATTAACAGGTTGGGTTCCAAGCTCAATCAATAACTAATTTTGGAAGGGAAGACAATCCATAGAAACCAAATCAAGAAAGAAATGTATCTATGCCTTAACATACTTTGGGTTTAACAACAGAACTGCACTACTAATGTTGTACCTGTTAATCTGATTTCCACCTCTTTGTTATGCTTCTTGATAGGTAACACGTTCCTTCGTTCTTCTTCTAACGGACTTTTGGGCAAAACTACGCAGGAACATGCTTTTCGACCTCTAAGCTCTTGCAACAGAAGTTCCATACATTGATCGAAACGACGTCTAAATGTTGGATATCTCGATATCAATTTGGTGATCCGTTGAAGTCTTGATGAGCAAATAAAAAGGATATCAGTAATTGACAGTATGGTAGTGGACTTCCCAAGGATTTGAATTGTCATCGTTACCTTCAGGCTAAAGCATCAAGCTCGGCCTGTCTAATCTCAGAGTCGGGCTCCGGCTTGTCCAATCTTGCAGATCGCTCCCGAACAAAACTAACTTGCCTAAATACTGCTCTTCACTTTCTGAGAGATAATCAGCTTTAATCTGATCTTTAATGATCAAAAGTGGGTTAAGAAACCACTCAAAGAATGTATCTTTAGGCCTATTCGTCGTTTCAGTAGCATTATCACCTGGAATTTTGGAATTTTTTCGACACATCAATGTGAAAGATGAACCACTAATATTTGAACTTACTAAGCAAAATGCCAGCAGAATCGGCTTTCGCTTAAAGTAGAAGTGTGTGGAGAATGCAATGTGTGGGTAGGCCTATGCTTATCATTTCGCCATGGCCTTTGTTATTTTTGGCGTCTTCAATATCTTTTACGCTTATTGTCCCGTTTGAAACCAAAACATGTCCATGTCGTTGAGACTCCTTGAACAAACCGTCTGCTAACTATGCATAAAAAACTAATTTTTTTGAAGAATATTAACATATTAAGTATGGTTTTTGTTATCAACAAAACGCATACCTCTAGGGGCTTCAGTTCAAGAATCCGTGCGCTGAGGGAGTTAACGAGAGAGGGTGTTTTTTTTTTTAAGAGCTTTGTCTGGAGATAGAAGTCGAGAAAGAAGTAGCTCATGAGGTATTCTCTCTATAACGTGGTCTGTAGAGATTTCTATAAATCAAGAGGTCATGTAAGAGAAAGAGTGCGGAAGACTGTTAAGAGAGTTTCGCTCGTCTAAGCCAAAACCAAGGATTCTACCAAATACCCGAGAGAGAGAGGAACCTGAGAAAGCAAGAACCTTCAGGCAAGTCGATAACATCATTGTTGTACTCGTCGTATAACAATACCCGAGAAACAATATAGTAAAGCCCAAACCAAAAAGAGCTATCCTACATTCAAAAGGAAACATGGGGTTTCATAATAAAGATTGGAAGTGTAAGAAGACTATAATGCTATATTTTGGATGAGGAATTCGAAATAAGGATTGGAAATAAGTGGATTTTACGTAGAGTGGAATTAAAAATCCCTCAAAAGCATCAAAATGAAAGCAGACAGATTTCAAATCCATATTACTCCAAACTGGATTTATATGAATCCTTTGTTGTTAGGGGGGGGAGGGGGGTTCGGGTGTAGTTGAACCTCATATATGACTGCTGCATAGGCACCCAAGATGACACTCGACACAACGGAGCAAGAAACCGCTGCAGCAACCAATGGCCAGAGTAGTCTTGCAAGTCCTGCAATGGGACACATATTATCACCAAACAAGGACATTCACGGCCTATACAATCATGCAACAACCGGTGCCAACCCTTAACAAACATGTAAGGGCTCTTACAGATGGCGATAATTGAGATCAGGGGCATGTCAGCCATTATACCAAGTACTCCAGCAATGAGAGCTAGGGGAACATATAACAATCTGCAAAACATCAGTCCTTATAAAAGGGTAAATTGCACCCAGTCCCTCCGTGGTTTCATAATCTCCTGTTAGAAACACGTACCGAATTTCATAATAATTTCCGTCAGGCGGCCCCTGACACCGTACATCATCCATAATCGACAAGAAAGAATAGTATGAAAAGTCCAAAAAGTCCCGAACAATCGTGAAGCTCCCTTGAACAGTACCCCAAGTTCCATCCTGCAACACTTTGTAAGGCACCCAAAAATTGAGGTTGGAGATTGTGAGAAAAATTATCATTTATGGGCTGACAAGTTAAGTTGGAACAAACTGAAAAGAAAAGTAGACAAATTAGAGCGGGATAAAGGTAGTATTATTTTAAATTTAAAGTTTGATAAAATTACTTATGTGGCGATTAATGAGTTAGCAACATTATTTTTTGGTATTGTTAATTGCAAATTAATTTATATATTTACATTAGTATATCAAACTTAACATTTAAAACATTTCTAATTTATGATTTAAAAAGCATGTTGACACTATTATAATCATTCAACTTTATTTTACATTTTTTTTATCGAGTATAATTTGAAAAAGATCAATGTTCTATGCACTGCACGGGTCAAAATTTAGTTAAACCTTATATTATTTAGAATGAATATAAGCTAGAAAACTCAATTGAAAAATGTAACGTGAATATTAAACTCAAGGCAAAAACATATATGAGACTGTCACATGGCTATCACACGTTGTGATGGGAACAAAAAATTATTTTTTGTAGTAAAAGTATTACGTTTATCTGTAAAAATATTACTTTTTTTTTAACAAAAAAATTATCACTTTTTTTGTTGCAAAAATATCACTTTTTTCTGTAAAAGTATCACTGTAGCATAATTATCACTTTTATCCGTAAAAAATCATTTTTTCCTGTAAAAATATCAATGTTTCCTGTAAAAGTATATTCCGCTACACGTGAAACCGTTACACACAAAACTCACACTTAATTAATCCAAGGGTAATTCTAAACACAACAACCATTTTACTCTTCACAGCCACTATTTTAAATTAAGTAAATTAAATCATATAAATTTTAAATTTTCCATTTTCTTATTACAATCCCTTATTCTAAATAACCTTCCAACTTTTCTTCTCCTCTTGGTAGCCACCGCTTTATGATTTTCAAACCTTGACCGAACAAATATTAAACTTTCTCATGTTTGTAGATTGTTCAAGTTATACGAACGAGACGACAAAATAATTCTTACAGAAAATAAAAATTTCCAATTTAGGAAATTAGAACTTCGATGCAAATAAATTTTGTGATACAAACCTAAAAAGAATCTGATCATAATTTATCAAAAGATTAAATTTTGTCTGCAAATACTAATAATATTTAACATTTGCAGACATTAGATATTTTTAAGATTTATTCACAAAATTTATTTTCGTCAACGCTAAACTAAGTATTGTGCTGCCTAATTCCCTATATTAGAGATTTTTATTTTCTATAATAATTCTTTTGTCATCTCGTTCATACAACTTGAACAATCTGCAAACATGAGAAAGTTTAATATTTATTCGGTCAATGTTAGAAAATCATAAAGCGATGGTTACAAATTGGAGAAGAAAAATTGGAGGGTTATTTGGTATAAGGGGTTGTAAAAAAAAAAAAGGTAAAATATAAAATTTATATGATTGAATTTTACTTAATTTAAAATAATGACTGTGAGTAGTAAAAGAGTGGTTGTGTTTAGAATTACCCACTCCAATATTTGAGTAGGCATGATTCTTTTAAGCCCTTTAAGCAAGTTGGGCCAAGCTGGCGATATTAGTATCTGTGTAGGCCCAATAAACTCAGCCCACTTCAAGTGAAAACCATTTGAACTTTTCTTTTATATTCTCGGGCCCATTTGTTCAAGCAATGTTGGGCCACTTGTATGAGAAGCCTGAATTCTTGAGATTCTCAGTCAAGGTCTTAGAATTTTGTGTTTTTCTCAATTAGTCGATAGACTAAGAATTTTATTCATAATTTAGACTTACGTCTTAAAAAATGGAAACACTATCCGATGTACAAAAAATTTAACACTAAGTAGATTGAAATTTTCAGTACAAAGTATATTTAAAATTTTAATATACCATACTAAACTATCCATACATCGAATAATGTGTCTTATCTTTTAAGACGTAAACCCTCAATTAAAAATAAATTCAAAATCAAGTCTCTAATTGAGAAAAACTCAAAATCCTAAACCTGATCTGAGAACCTTCAAAATTTAGACTCTAATTAAGATATTTCATCAAAACTCAGACATTCTACTGGAATTTTCTCCATCCCAATTTTATCAAGTAACTTGAGCACGTTTATTATTAGGGTTAATTGCAGTAACCCCACCAAACTATCAACGTTTTTGTATATAACCATTAAACTTTTTTTTGCACCGATACATTACAAACTCTACGAATTTGGTAAATAAACCACTAAACTTATTTTCTGGTCATTTTTCACCGGAATTCCGCACAAGGCTTGCTCGTAATAAACTTTTAAGGGTTTTTTATTTGTCTAAATAATTTTTTAGTAGCAAAAAATGTAAAATTCATTCGCACATTTCTATCCCTTAACAATTCTTATAAATGACCAATGGTCTCTCCCCAAAATATAGAACGCCCACTGTTAAAGGTGAGCAACTCTGCTACCTACTAAAAAGATTATTTGCAAAAGAAAATCTAAAAAATTTATCACGCTCAAGTCACCGTTGAATTCTGGCAAAAAATGGCTGAAAAATGAGTTTGATGGTTTACCTACCAAATTCCTACATTTTGCATAGATCGGTGCAAAAAAAAAAAGAAAAAAAAATTAAGAATTTATGTGCGAAAACGTTGATATTTTTGTGGAAGTGCTGTAATTGACCTCTATTATTATTATTGTATTATAATCTTTGAAGGAAACAAACTCTTGATCCTAGATCCACATTTGTTATTAAATTCAGAAGAAAACAAAAATCGAATTACTTAAGAACTAATCTTCCACTATCATATTCATAAAATACTAATTTTAGGGACTTAAATTTACTTCATTTGAGGACTCTGTAAACAAGAAAAACTCCATTTTAAACCTGCTCAGATGAAACCTACTTATACTTTTAACTCTTTCAAGAGTCCAAAAGTCCAAAAACTTATATTATGGGGGTGTTTGCTTCTACTTGTAGAGCTCATTTGATAGTTTATACTAACCCCGTCTCGATCTAACTTACCTATTTTGATTGGATAGGAGGTTAAGAAAAAACAGATTGTATGAAATCTTTGACTTTTTCAAAGGTAAGATTGAAGGAAAGTAGACAAATCAGAGCGGGACAGAGGTAGTATAAGATAAGTGATTAGTTAACATTATCAGATAGTTTAGCAGGTTTAGGGCATATGATATAATATGTCGTACATTTGGTTAAATCTTTTTTTTTTTTTTTTTTCAGATGTTCGGTACTTTATCTAAATGAAATGTATTTTTTTTTTTTTACACTCTTGAGCTAAAAGCTGTGTAAATATTAAACACATTAATTTTTAAATTTGGTGTGTTTGCTTACGATTTTTCTTCGTAGATTGAAATGACTAAATCCCAATAAAACACGTCCATTAGCTCTCTCAATTAAATTTGACTCAACATTTTACAACCTTAAGCAAACACAATTTGGTCTGACTGACTTTATAAAATCATACTCAATAAATTACTACTTTCTTCAAAAGAATAATATTAATTTTTGCTAGTCCAGATACAAGGGTTTATAAGTTAAATTAACATTTTAAAAATAAAATAATAAGATAATGCTACCTCTGTCTCACTTTAATTTGTCTATTTTCCTTTTCGATTTATCTCAATCTAATTTGTCAGTCCATAAATGACAAATTTCTCTCACATTCTTCAATCTCAATCTCCATCTTTGAAAATGTAAAAAATTTCACAAAATTCAATTTTTCTTAACCTTCGAATTTGATCAAGATAGATAAATTAAGTCGGAATAGAGGGAATAACTCCTAAAAAAAATTAATTGGCTGCCTTTGTTCTCCACCTTTAATGGGGCGGCTGATTACAGTTTATATTTTTTTGTATTGCCTTTTCCACCTAACATAAAAAAATCACTTTTAACTGTATTAAGACTAATATAATATAAGAAAAAAACAAACACGACTTCCGTACATTAAAGAAAAATATAAAATGATACATCTGAACTTCCAAAATTGGCAGGAACATGCATTGTTCGAACCTAATCACTCAATTGTAGTAAATTTAATAGTTTGAGAAAGAAAAAAAAGAAAAAAAAACCCACATAAATACGTGTAAAATAAATGATAAGTTTTTTCGTAAAAAGTAATATACGTGATTCAGAGAACTAACGCATCAATACTACAAAACCATAATAATTTTAAATTATCGCGGCATCTGTTATAAACAACGTAGGCATTCACTGTTTGATGTGGGAAGAAGGCTAATTCTATTTTTCAAAATAACACATACACAGTTTAATTATGTAACCAACACGCCAAAATAAATAATACCGCTTATGTTTTCTAGTCGTTCTTTTAGATTAAGAGCATAAATTCGATACAGTCCTATTGGAAAAAATATGACAAAAACACTAAGACATTGTTTGCATTTGCTTATTTTGAGTAGATTTTTGCGTTTAGCTTAAGTTCAGTAAAATATGAGTATTTGTATAGATCTACTTCTATTGAAACTTAGGATATTTAAGCTAAAATCTAAAAGTAGATATGCTTCTACTGAAACTTAGGATATTTAAGCTAAAATCTAAAAGTAGATATGCTTCTACTGAAACTTAGGATGTTTAAGCTGAAATCTAAAAGTAGAGGAAATGTCACTTCAAACTGCTTTTTAGTAAAAACTTTCATAAAAATTGATTATTTCGCAAACACTACAACTTATGAGTTTACAACAATGATTTTTTCTTCAATCACTATCCATTTTTTATTTTAAGTAACTTTTTTACAATCTCTAATTTTAACCACTTTCTCAAAAGCAACCGCAAACACTCCATAAAAGAACATTTATTTAAAATAACCATAATATAAAAAAAAAAAAAAAACTTATCGAGATATTA
Source organism: Ajuga chamaepitys (assembly GCA_958295605.1). Classification (NCBI taxonomy): domain Eukaryota; kingdom Viridiplantae; phylum Streptophyta; class Magnoliopsida; order Lamiales; family Lamiaceae; genus Ajuga; species Ajuga chamaepitys. Next base: position 3,444,696 of record OY282502.1, on the reverse strand, counting down.
ATTACTCCCTCCGCCTCACCTTATCTTGCACACGAAAAGTTGACACAAGTATTAAAAAGATTGTCTTTTGAGATTTTGTTGACTTTTCAAAGGTTGATTGGGGTGAAAATTGAGGGTGTAAATTGTGTTATAACTTTTCTTTTTAAAGGATGTGTAAGTTCACCTGAAACGAACAAAAATAGAAAGTGTGCAACATAAGGTGGGACGGAAGGAGTAGTTGACTAATAACTACTCCCTTCCCGAGATAATTTGCACATTTTCCTCTTCAGGGTATCCCATTCGCGCATCCTTAAAAAGAAAAATTCTCTTACAATCTCCATCCTTAAAACCTCTACCTTTGAAAAAGTTAACTAAAAGAAAAAACACAACTCTTTCTTATTTCATGTGTTGAAAAATGTGTGCAAATTATCTCGGGACTGAGAGAGTATAATTAAACCGAGTAGTGACTACTGAAAGATCTGAAGAAGAATAAATTAGTTAATGATTAATTTGCCAACTGGCTTTTGTTAATTTAGCTTGACTTATCCTGTGTTGAATGCTCCCTCATACTCCCCAAAGGGACAAGGCGATATTTCCATTTCCATATTATTATATGAAAAAATAATAAAAAAATAATTGGTTGCCATGTCAGCAAAAACTGAAGTTGGTTTTAACTAATGTTCCGTATGTACGTATAACGTACATGCACGCGTACGTTAAATCATAGGCACCTCAAGCACGTGTCTACAGTTGCATGGATTCTGCATATTTAAATACTGTTCATTCATAAATTGACACCCCACCACACAATTAGATTCGCTATTATTTATTAATTATTACTCTTAAATAATATTCTTTCTAAACTGTCTTATTTTACAAATTCGGTCAGTTTCATTATGGTTCCGACTTAATTTGTCTACTTGTCCCGATTAAGGTCTGGGTGGTTGTGTTGGACCTTTTTTTAGCCTGGACGGTCAAGGCGGTCTGGGTCTTTTTCGTTCCATATTAATTGACGTTTTAGGATGAAAAATAAGAATTAAGAATTGCATAATTTGGCAGATTTACCATCCGCTAAAGATTTGACCGATCAAATCAAAATATCTCTAATAGATTAAAAAGTAGAGATATTTTAGGTTGCGTCCGGGGAAAATTGGTGAAAAATATGTAAAACGTCAATTAATTGGAAAGGAGAATAATATCCTAAAACGTCAATTAATATGGAACGGAGGGAGTAAATTCTTACTTCCTTCGTCCCGACTTAATTTGTCTAGTTACCTTTTTGGTTTAGCTCAAATAACATTATCATTCTAAAAGAAAAAAATTTCTCTCACAATTTCTACCCTTAAAATCTCCAAGCTGTATACTTCGAAACACTAGAACAAGACTATTAATCAGTATTGACAACAACCTCTTTTGTAACTGGTTTATAAAAGCCATGGAGTTCAGTACCAATGCTTTTCCCCGGACGCAGTTTTGTGATTTGTGATTCTAGTAGTTGGGGTAGCTGTTGTTGACGCAACCACCTCTAGATTTAAAGAGTAGAGGACTCGAAATAGGTCCGGGGAGCGGTCTAGTCGAAGTTGAGTAAGGAAAAAGCCGAGTTTGGCGACTTTGATTCGAAATAGCCATCCGTTCAAGCACCCTTAATCTCCACCTTTGAAAAAGTCAAAGATTTCAAAAAATCTAATTTTTCTTAATCTTCATTCCTGGTCAAAGTAGACAAATTAAGCTGGGACAGAAGTAGTACTAGTTTAGATTTTTTTTTTTCTTGTAATATAAGAATAAAGAAAAAACTCACCCCCTCCTGATCTCCCCTAAAAACCAAAGGTCTAAGTAGTAGATGTTCTCGGCACTTGAGCTATCAAACTTCGTCTCATAAATTCTTACTAGTGTGAACTCTTTTTATTTGCTTATTTGGTGTATTTCATCGTATATAAAGATTTTTAGGGCGCTTTGTTAGAATTCCGGATTAATATTGAAGTGAATGTGGTTATTATTATTATTAGTTTTTTTTTTTTTTTTAAAATACAACTTTTTTCTAAAACAAAATACTATTTCTTGAACGATTCATATTTAGAAACGGAGGTATGAAATAGTGATCGATTAAGGAAGTAAGAGTACTAAGAGATCAATTCTCATCGACCCAAATAATTAACCAGGAATTAATTTCATACCGGAATTTGTGAAAAAAAAAAATAGTGGCAAGAAACAGTCGGAGTCTGCGACAACAACAGCCACACCTTATCTGTAAAGTCGAAAAATGACTTGGATTGAAAGTGATTGCTTCTATTTTATCCACATATAGAGAGACAAATAAAACCAATATATTTGGAGAGAGACTAATTTAAGCAATTCTTCAACTTATACGTAAGAAATGGCTAATTAGACCCGACATCGTTTTTAAATATCAAATATATTTCTTCTTAATATTGGAGATCTCTTAAAACAAAATTGTACTCCTTCCGTCTCGGCTTAACTTTCCTGCTTTAATCGAAGAAGGAGGTTAAGAAAAAATAGATTTTGGGAATCTTTGACTTTTTTAAGGGTGGAGATTTTGAAGGTGGAGATTGTGAGAGAAATTTGTCGTTTATGGGCTGAAAAGTTAAATTGGGATAAATCGAAAAGAAAAGTATGAAAGGTAAAGCGGGACGAAGGTAGTACCGTTTTTCTCCCAAAAAATTATAGGCACCTGGAGCATCCTGCTGTCCTCGTTGTGAATTTATGTCGTACTCTTTATAGATGGGGATAGAGAAGTATGGTTCAAATCCCTAACCACAATCATATATTGAAAAGCGATGTCGAAAAATATATCGTTAACATGAAAAATATTAACGTCACCCTACCGTACAGGTAATTTTTTGCTACATTAAGAAATTAGCGGCGGTGAATGGGTCTAGAATTCTTGACCTATTGGTTACAAAATCAAAAGTGATGCCATCGAACTACAAGATTATTGACACCGTCAACGTAAAATTTGTTCTCCCAAAAGGTATTACAAAATATCCTAAAAAGTACTCCCTCCGTCCCGGCCCAATTTGCCTACCTTGGTCGGGCACGGAGGTTAAGAAAAAGCAGATTTTGTGGAATCTTTGACTTTTTTAAAGGTGGAGATTGAATGTGGAGATTTTGAGGGTGGAGATTGTGAGATAAAGTTGCCATTTATGGGTTGGCAAATTAGATTGGGACAAACCAAAAAGGAAAGTAGGCAAATTAAAGCGGGACGGAGGGAGTACATTTTATTGGTCCCTGTTATGTTAGGGACGGTTAATAAACTGTTAGTAGATTTAGAGATACATAAATCGTTTCTAAACTTTAGCGACTAATATTTTGGTGATGCAATATTCCGTGTCAAATACATCATTACTGTAATTTGAATATGAATATCATGTGATTAACAACGGAGTCTTCCCATCATATTACTTCATTATTAGTTACTGGATTGCACAATACAAGTGTGTAGACAAAAAAAACCAAAAAAAGAAAAAAATCACAACTTAAAGTATTTTCTAGTTTAAAATGGATGTGGTTTAACACATTATAATTAGTTTTTCTAATAAGTAAAATCACTACAAGGAAAACGACTTTTTAAGACAATAAAATTAATTTATTATAATGAGTATTTATCATAATTTTATTATTAGAGACAACACGTCATCACTAATTAGTCGTCTTAATAACTCGGATGCAAATAATATATTTGAGAAGGCAAAAATCGTCTTAAATACATCTTAAATATTTTCTGTAACAACTAGTTGTCTCTAAAATTAATCTTGAAATAATCTTCAATAATTATGTGATAGCAAGTGATTACAAATAACTTATTATAAGTGAGCATAATTGTAGTCTAAAATAATACTACTTCCGTCCCGCTCTAACTTGCCTACTTTCTTTTTCGGTTTGTTCCAACTTAACTTGTCCGTCCATAAATGACCAATTTCTCTCACAATCTCTACCCTCAAAATCTCCACCATCAATCTCCACCTTTAAAAAAATAAAAAATTCCACAAAATTTATTTTTTCATAATCTCTGTGCCCGATCAAAGTAGGGGTGAGCATTCGGACCAAAACCGAAACCGAATTTTTCGGTTTGGCTCGGTTCGGTTATCGGTTTAGGTTTTAAAGTTTTACATTTTTATTTTTTTATTTTTTATAGCAACAAATCTTGATTTTCATAATATTTTTTTCTATTAAAAAGCCAAATTAAAGAAGGGACCAAAACATAGGGATAAATTTTAATTTTCATGCATGTTAAATGTAGAAATTACTAATGTATATCAATTCAATCAAGAAAAATAGTATACAATAATTATATAATTGAAAAGATATAATTAAATATGAGTAATTCGATTCGATTCGGTTAATCGATTTTTTTTTTTTTTGTTAAGAACCGAACCGATTGTATATACAAAACTAAACCGAACCGAACCGAACCAAATCACTCGATTTGAATCGATTTTTCGGTTTCGGATCGATTTTGCTCACCCTAGCTCAAAGTAGGCAATATGTAATCCTATCAAAAAACTTGAGGCCAATAGATCTAACTAAAAATAGTAAAACCAAAATCCCGAATTTAATCATGTGACGGAATTTTTTGATGATGAGGTTGAAATTCTGGCAGGCTGACCGAATATAAAATTAAATATCTCATATGTAGTCTCCGACTTTTACGGAAAGGACAAGCAAAAATAGAAATTCAAATTCGAAAATTTCTATTACAATATTCTTTAATTTTCAATAATTAATATCCTTTTCACCAAAATTATCAAAACCTTACTAAATACAACGAACATATTTTGATTCCAGGGCCCAAAACTAGAACAACTTTTGCTGCCCCTAAATACTAATCTAGAAGGGTTGTCCGAAAATTCTCGACTAGTTCTAACTCCTGTTGTAAAAATTAACGACTAATTATGATTAATTTATGTTTAGATGTTACTTTTTTTGTTTCTTAGTTTCTTAATGATTTTTCAAATTAATTGATCTTTTAACTATTTTTCACCATTTCTCTCAATTTTGCTCTCTATCAATCCTAAAATATCTCTTACTTTTCAACCTAGATTTGAGATAGATGTTAAAGAGAAAGGAGATTACCTGGGTATATTTGAAAAAAAATCTTAATTTTTCCATTTTTTTCTAAAAGATCAATTAAAAAGAAATGGAGGGAGTAGATTTTTATTAACCGCCTATTTTTATTTCCCGAGTTCTCCGCTCATAACCACGTTTATGTGCCGATCAACTTCCTCTGGACCCCGACTGATTATTAGGTCTCAGAACACCGTCTAATTAGCCTCGAACGACTTTTACAATCTTAGTTCCAACTAGTCAATGTCTAGGTAAAAGGCTCTCCGTGGTTTCCCATATTCCTATCCGCCTAACATTTTCTATATTATGCCTAAGCCTTGATTAGACGTTGAGTCTTATACTGCTACCCGATTAGAAACTATTCCCTCTGTTCCGTTTAAACCTGTCTATTTGCCTTTTCGGTCCGTTTCAACTAAAATTGTCACCCAAAAAACACTAATTCCATAATCCTCACCTTAAATATCTCAACCATCAATCTCAACATTTAAAAAAGTAAAAAAACCGTTTTTTTTCACATTCGTGCCCCGTAATAACTTTAACCGGGACGAAGAAAGTAATAACTTTTACAACAACAATACACACACATCTATGAGTGTTATTTCCTCTCTAGAATAAAGTATGCATATAATTATTCCCAATTGGGGTTTGGATTTTGATCACATCATCATCAAAAAGTGGTTTTAGAGTGGCTTCCACCCCACAACTTGACAATTAACAAAAATAAAAAATTATTACAAAGTGGGAGATATTTATTTCCATATTGTTCTTTTCCATTTTTTCCAATAATATTTTTTGTGCACGAAATTTAATCTCCCATTCTTTCCTGTCTGGTTCCAATGATTAATAGGGGTCAGGTTAGAGGGTTAGAATTGTTATTATTATAAAATTTAGGGCCATACTGTTGAAAAAATATATATAATAATATTGGGTGGTTTTGTCAAACTGGGAGAGGGGACCTGGTTTTGGTTAGCACATAGTATTGGGGAATATAATATTGTGTAATTAATGCCTTAAATGTAGATCGAGAATTAAAAAACGAAATGCAACTTTTGGGCATGTCTCATCTTATTAATACAAAGTCAATTCACCCATACTTTGACATTGACCAACATTTTTTGTTTTATTTTACTCACTAAATCTAAATTGCTTACACAAAACTGTTATTAGACGTGGCAATTCGAGCAGTTTGGTCGGCTTGACTCCTTATTGGGCCACCGTTATATATTGAGTTAGGCTGGTTTGGCTCAGCCCAAAATGTTATCGTCCGATTCATTCTCTAAAATGTACTTTCTTCATTTCGAGCTAATTTGCACACCTGCTTCGGCGCTTATATTAAGAAAAATATTGTTTTTTACTTTTTAATTGACTTTTGAAATGTGGAGATTGAGGATGGAGATTTTAATGGTGGAGATTGTAAGAGGAATTTTCTTTTTTAAGGATGTGCAAAGTAATATGGGACGGACCGAAAATGAAAGTGTGCAAATTAGGGTGGGACAGAGGGAGTACTACTTCCTTCATTCACAAATAAGTGTTATTTTAGGAGGAAAAATAGAATTTACAAAAGGGTGTCATTCTAACAGTTTTTACCTATTTCTTACAATATTGACATTAGCTGTTTAAGGAAATTTCCGAACAAATCATATGATATTATAAAAATGAGGTATGGAGAAAAAAATGGTAACAAAAAAGTTGATGGAGAGAAAAATGGAGGGGTGGTGTTGTCCATTCCGTAATTTATTAAATTCGACATGAATGTCTAAAATGACACTTATTTGTGAATGGAGGGAGTATAGTTTTCGGTCAGCCAATTAATAATTGGACTTTTGGTTCATCAGGTGGAGCTTTTTAGTCTCACAATAGTACTGCAAGCCAAGATTTTTATGGTTCAACTCATCTAAAATAGGAGCGGGTTCAACTAGCTCATCGAACTGGACCAATTTTGCAACATTTAACTATTATATGTGAAGTATTTCATGAAACCTTTTTATAGGCGTGTAGTATTTTCCTCCAATAAAATGCTTGCGTGTAGAAAATATTATATTAAATATTAATTTATATTTGCTATTTATTTTTGAGATTTCAATTTTAAAAGTAAATAGTTAAATAATTGATATTTTAAAATATATTTTATGGGTATATGTTTGTTTATTAGCAGTCTAGATTGAAATATTTTATATTGTACGAATGAGGTATCATTGAGTCATAAATAATCAATTAAATTAACTATAACAAGAGATTTCATCCTACACTTATATATATAACGTTCTCTACATTAGAAAACACCAAAAAATACAACAAATCAAGAAGTTGGAAACTAATTTAAGATGTAATCTTCTCAACTATTCAAGATTATAGTCAATGTAGATTCATGGGCGTTCTTCACGGAGTTCAACAAATAATGGCATTTAATTTGAGAATAAGACATTAAGCGCAACAAATTAATGTTATTGCAAATCTAGTGAACTTCAAGTACGGATGTAAACGAAGCGAGTCGAGTCGAACTTGTATCTTTTCATGGTTTGTTCATTTATTGTTAATCGAACTCAAGCCGAGTCAAGTGGTGTTTGAGATTGTTTGATTTTCTTCAGGAACGTGTTTGTGAACGTGTTTTACCATGTTTGTCAATTGTGGTCGTGAACAACTAATAGTTTGTTCCCGAACATCAAATAAACAAATATTTTTCTGAATCTCCATACAAATAAACACATTCAACCAAATTTCAAGCTAAAATGCCTTCTGCTTCTCATATCCAACAACATGTTGTAAACAAGCTTAGAGCTCTATCTAATGTTAATTTACTCACTATTGAGTTTTGGAGAGGCTTTAGGTATTTGGCTGAATTTTGGGATATTCCTGTCATGATTAAAAAAGGGAAAAAAAAAAAATCGTTTTGATCCGATGAAAACCCCTAAATGATGGGTTTTTAAAAGCCAATACTGATGGGGTGTCAAAAGGCAACCCGGACTTAGTCGGGGCTGGGGGCATTATTCGCGACTCTAATTCTCAACTTGTGTGTGCATTCTATAATTTTTTGGGCAATGTTGATACCACATCTTCTGAACTAAGTGCAATTATTGAGGCTTTGAAACTTTGCACTAGAAAGGATTATACCAAAATTTGGCTCGAACTAGACTCTTTAGTTATCTACCATGAGAAGCAATGCAGTAAAACATTGGTCATATCCAATCTTGTAGCGATCAAGAAATTTTCAAAAGAGATGGAGCTGAAAGTTTCTCATGTGCATCATAAAAGTAACACTGATGCACACCACTTAGCCAACCTGGCGGTGAAAAGTAAGTCGCATTTTGAATTTTTTAGTCTATTTTTCTAATGCAAAGGATGCAGAAAATAAAAGATTCTTCCGACTCAAGGTCAAGATATAGTGAATTTCATACCACTTATAAGAGTCTTTAAACAAAATCATCTTCTTTAAAGAGAATTTCTTTTTCTTTTTTGGGAAGGATTAAAAAGGAAAAAGAAAAAATCTAAGAAAAAGAACTTGATGATTAAGTTGGAAATTTAGGAAAAAAAATGTTTATTTCTATCAACGTAGAGTTTTAATGAGTATTAGTGGCAAAATATCCTTCTACCTTTCGAACAATTAGTGCTAAAGTGATTAGATATGACAAATCTTATCTTACTATATATAATAAAACATAAATTCAATAATTATGTTAACAATAATTCACTTAGATCTTTATAATATACTCCCTCCGTTTCGACCTAACTTCCCTATTTTATGGGCACGGAGGTTAATAAAAAACAGATTTTGTGAAATCTTTTACTTTAAAGGTGGAAATTGAAGATGAAGATTGTGAGAAAAATTTGTCATTTATGAGCTGACAAGTTAAGATTGGACAAATCGAAAAGAAAAATAGGCATGATATAGCGGGACAGAGGTAGTATGACTCACTCATTTTTGCTTAGACGGCTATTTATGCATTCTCTCGAAAAACAACAAATAAATCTTTTATTTTTATTTTAACGAGAATCGTCTATAAATTATAAAATCGTACCAAAAATAAAATTCTATATTCAATTTTTTATTGGCTAATTTTCTTTTAAAATAATTAGAGGTGATAGCTTGAGATCAGTTCACGTTTCTTTTCAGTATAAACGTTTTTCATATATTTCAAATACAAATATTCTTTTTGTTTCTTATCAAAGTTTTATATATAATAATAATGTCATTCTATACGATCTTCGACTAGACACATATATTGCATATTCTGAAATAAGGTATTATATTGAAAAATACACTTGTTAGTTTGTTTACTATGTTAGGTTTGTATAAATAATCTGAGATTATATTGAGTTTGAACTACAAGTAATTATTAAATAAATATGTTTTTTACAACATATTTATCGAAAAAAGGAAAAAAAAAAATTATATTATCAATCAGTTTATTTTTAATATTTTTTAAATACCATTTTTTTCCTATATTTAAATATATATTTGTATCTTTGTTAATATAATAAAACAATACTAGTTTATAAATAGTAAAATCTTTCTATTTTTCAGTTTTCAAATGTTCAAACTTTTTTCTGGTAAACAAGAAAATTAATGTTATTAGATCATTTTAATTTTTTTAGTTAAAAAAATTGAGTTACTAAATTTATTTCCCTTGATTATTTCATTTATAATATTTAGTTCTAGCTACTTATTCTTTATTACAATCAATTGACGTTTTAGATTCATTTCACAAATTCTACTAATTTTTTCTCTAGGCTCAATCCTAAAATCTCTCTTTTTTAACGTATCAAATATTTGGTCAAATCTTATCCCTTAAAATAAACATTAACTGAGGATATATTCGTCAAGTTATTTAATTCTTAATTATTTCCTTTCATTTTAAAACGTCAATTATTATGGAACGAAATGAATATTTATTTATGGGGTACTTACTAATATACCACGTGATTGAAGACACTTAAAACACGTCTAACTAATTGTGACAGTTCTAAGAAAAATAAAAATAAAAATAAAAATAATTATAACAGTAAATTAATTACGAAATCCACATCAAGACATGAAAAAATCCAAAATGATAGGATTTGGCCCATGAACTATCAATTCCATTATGGTAGTTGAATAAAAAAATTAAATTGAGGGTACTTCCAGTCTTTTTTTTTTTTATTTTAATATAATTTTTTTCTGTTTTTTTTTTTAATTTTATAAAATAATAATTTATGGATTTTGACACTATCCAGCACAACATTTTGGACGTTTGTTGATCACCAATTCCCAACCAACAAATTGTCTAAAAGGGGCCACGGCCCCCAAAAAAAAACACAAAAAGTAAATAAAAAAATAAAAGAGCCCATAAGAATTGGGCATTTGTGGAGCTAAAAATCTTTGAAATAAAGTGCAATCTTTGAGATATGTGGAATTCAATAAATTTAGGGCCCACTTGATTGAGGGGATTAGAGGTAGAGAACGAGAATGAATGACGACTCATTCCTATTTATGATGCTTGATATATAATAAATAAATTAATCATTACCTCGTTTTATTAACAATTTCCCTCACTTCATTTCATAGTATGACTAACCCGTCATTCGTACCCGTTACGATTATCATTGATAATTTGCAACGAAACGAACACTTAGATTACTATTAGTTAGTAGGTTAAAAGGCGTGGGTGTAATCTAATGGCCATGACTAATATAGGTAATAAAATAAGCCCCCAACGAAAGAATAGGGTTTGTAAATTATCATTATTTTAGTATTATAAAAAACCACACGATACGTAATTATGTCTCCTTTTTCTTTTTAATCTCCCTACTGAGGAAAGTAGCTGTAATCACATATGTTTTGATATGACAAGAACCCTATTATTCAATCTTGATGTGATTCTCATATCACAAAAATTCCTAAGTAGCGGATCTCATTTCGTGTGATGAATCAACTTAAGTATATTAAAAAGAAAATATGTAAATAGAGCTTCACCTTTTTTCTCTTTAATTTGGATAAATACGGCCCGTCACACTAAATGACACACGTGTAACAGCGACACACAAGACTTACTCTTCTCATATTGAATATATACATTATTTGTTTTGGTCAATCTTAGTTACTTTGTCGTATACCAATTGAGACAATCCACCATTTATTTGGTGGTGAAACTTAAGTAATCTTCATTCATCCAACTAACCAATGGTGTATTATCCTAATTAGGTAGTATCAAACTGCGTAGATAATATTGTCCCTATTCGGTTCATAGGTTTATTTTGTTGGTTTGCCTTATATTTGTTTATAAGTTTAAAATCTAAATTAAATTATATTAACAGAAATGCTCCCCTACCTACTGTAAACACATGTTAATATGTCTCTCGTGATATGTATGAATCTTATTCCTAAATTGTATTTTGGACAGTTTTCAATATATCAACTGATGGACACATTAACAATATGCTTACGATGGGTAGAGGAGCAGATCGCTATATCAAAGCTAATAATTTGGATCTCTTTCTCTAAATAATCTAACATTCTCTGCTACATTCCAATCTATACATGACACTTGCATATGATATCACTTATGACTATATGATATGATCGATATAATACATTGTACAAGATGTTGCATGTACAAAATCCGAATCACATTTTTAGTGGATTTTTTCTGTCTTAAAAACTTTAAATTTTATAATATAACATCATTGTATGTGTATATATATGTATGTATATTGATACATTGTTGTTGGCTCTAGATTTGTGTATCCACTTCCCATATAGTTTGTTCTTTTTGGTCATAAGTAATGATAACTGATAAGCACATTGGAATGCAAAAAGACACAATTTGACCCACTTGCTTCGTTAATATTAGATACCACGCGTAAAGTTTCACAATCAAGCCCAACTATTTTGACCGTACAATTCTTGTTCATGGCCCATGGCTGCTTTTTAAATTCGTGCAATTTGAATTACGAGTATGCGGTAGGTGTAATTTTTTCACGAGAAAATCTTAATATTTATGTTCAAAAGTATTACCTTCGTTTTTTAATAGATACTCCCTCCGTTTCATTTTAATTAATGTTTTATGATGTTTTAATTGACGTTTTACATATTTTTTACTAATTCTCTCAGTATTCTCCCTGCACTCCATCCTTAAAATTCTCTACTTTTAAATCTATTAGAGATATTTTTATTTGATCAAATCTTTATCCCATAAAATATTCCCACTCATTATAGTGCTTTCTTCCCCTCCCTTCTTTTTCAACGCTTTCTTCCTTTCTTTTTTTTCTTCATTCCACAATTTAAATTGAATAAAAAAAATTCTTTTTTCTTCCCTCCTCCAAACCAAAATCGCTTCGCCCAAATATACAGAGGGCAAAATAGAGAGACAGACGAAGGGGTTTATAGCGGTAAAGAAGAAAAGTGATACACCCTCCGCCTGTCAGTTTTGACGTTTTGCCGTCCACACGCAAAGAAAACCCAACATCGTTAACAGTTTTGCAGTCTTGAAAGAGAAGATTAAATCTTGAAAGAGAAGAAAGACTAATTATTTAAAGATGCTAAATTTTAGGGATTCATATGAGAGATAAAAATAATTAAGTGAGGGTATATCTGTCAAAAAAAATTCATTCTTAATTCTTTCCTTTCTTTCTAAAATGTCAATTAAAATGAAACGGAGGAAGTATTCTTTTAGGTTTATATTTTGTTTATAAATAGTTGTTCGTTAACTTTTTCTTCATATTTTTTTCAATACTACCCCTATAATTATTCATAAATAACTAAACACTAATTATCAAACATGCCATATCTATGTAATCTAATTGAGGGTTTATTTGTCCATTATCCATCCCTCTTAAGTTTCTTAATTATCTAAACCTAAAAAACCATTTATAAAAAAACGGAGGTAGTATATTTTATTTTGAAAAACATATTATGCGGATATGTAATAAAATTGTTCAAAATAAACAAAACCTTTCACTGTTTCATTATAAATTAAACAATAATATTTTTCTTGATAACTCCACACATCTGTGATCAAAATTGCATGAATATCAATTTTGTACACCTGATGTACATGATAATTTGAGAATGACTAATATTATTCGTTTCTATTTTATTTTTATTATAATATTACAGCATAAAGACATTACACACAATAGTGATTTTAATAGATGTAGAATAATATACTACAACATACTTTATGCTAGTAATATGGGGTTTAAGATATCATATGAGCAAAACTTTGAATTATTCTAACCATTTACCATAAAGAAAAAAAATATGGCTCTGATTTTCAGTGCTGTTAATTTTGAAATTTTAAAAAGTAGTGTTATTAGGTGAACAAATTTTAAATTTATGGGATCTGGATAGCGGACGGATCATTCGGTTGCAAGTAGGGTTATTTTAAGTTATTAGTGTTTATGCCGAAAGATATTACGTGTTCTAGTATCATGCTGAAAAAGATATTAGTGTTTATACAGAATTATTCTGAGAACATGTATTATGCTGAAATGTAGTAATTTTCTTTCAAACAAGTAATACTTTAAAGTATAAACAAAGATATATTTTTATGAGAAACTCCACACAATCTATGGATCGCTCACTATCCAAATTGCACGGATCTAAAAGTCGTACTCCTTATGTATTAGATTTGCGTAATTTCCTGTATATTTTTGTAACTCAAATGGCATGATCTGTTAACAGTATAATACCCTCATCATGAACGATATCCTAGCTTCATCATCATGGTGCATTATGATCTGGTAGTATCCTTGAAATGCATCCATGAAACTAAGCAACTAACAGTAATCTGTAGCACCCACTAGTTTGTAAATCCTTGGGAGAGGAAAGTTATCCTTAGGAAACACCTTGTTTAGATCCTTGAAATCAACACACATTCTCCACATGCCGCTAGTTTTTAGGACGAGGACAATGTTTGACGACCAGTCTGGGTACTCAGTCTCTCTCACATATATCGACTTCCAAGAGTTTTTCGACCGTTTATAGCTTAGAGCCTTTTTGTTGTGAAGCTTTTCTTTTTTCGCCTTACGGCCTGAAATTAGGATCCACATTGAGTCCGTGGATAATCACTTTGGGATCAATGCTCGGAACATCGGAGAGACTCTAAGCAAAGACATCGTCACTCTCCCTTAGAAATCGGAGCAAAGCATCATTTAACTCCTCCAGCAACAACGAGTCAACGACCCTATCTTAACAACTTTTCCTCATCTCCATCATAGAGTTTGATGAATGTTGAAATGGTCATTTTTTTCGTTCCACGTTCATATTTATTTGAGAATTGTGATTGTTTGCTACATTTACGCAAATTTTTGTGTGCAAATGTATTTTTGGGTTAATTTTCCTTTTTGATATGATTTAATGCACTTTTGAGTATTTTTTAGTTATATTTTAAAGGTTAGGAAAACCCGAGAGTTCAAGGAAGTCATTTGCACTCAATTTCCTACTTCAGCCAGCAAACGAGGCCCAAACGGGCCTAGGTCAAGTCCAACTCAAAAATCATCGAGTTGCAAGAAAAAGTAAAGAAGAAGTCGAGTTGGAATAACGAGTGAAAAGGCCTAAAAACGACGAACAACGAAGACGACGTAGGCGACGAAAGATGGGAAATCCCAGCGATCAAATGTCGGACAAAAACCTCAATACTGGTTGTGGTACTAGTCACGCACCTGTGGCGGTATTCATTTCAGCAGCCCAATACCGGTTGCAGTACCACACATGTATTATGTGGTACTCGCGATTCGGTCGTGCCCTGTTTTCAGTCGAAGCATAATGCTTGTGTATTTTGATCATTTCTTCATCAAATGTTGGATTGAGGCGATTCACAATGTCAAGGATAGCCGAGACAAAGCTCTAGAAGTTTGTAGTTGGAGTTGAAGGCTAATTCTAAACGGAGAAGTCCCTGAATTACCGAGAAGTTCGAGTCGGGTGCGGTCAAGTGGTTCAACCTAATTAAAAAAGAAGTCAAATAGGCTACTTAGTTCTTTTACCTATTTACCCTTAATAAAAGGGCCCTTTCAGAAGAATTTTAGTCATTTCACTTGTAGGGTTTGGTATTGTAAATACCCCTTCCCCATTTCATTTGTAACAACTTAACTTAGCTTATTTTCATTTTCACTCTCCAGTTCTTAGATTTTCATATTTCCTTAGTTCTTGAGTTAGGATTTTCCTTCCTCTTCAAGGAGGAAGGAATTCAAGGTCTTGTGACACCCTACAAGATTATTGTAGTTCTACAAGGACTCTTCACTCATTGAGCATTCTCAACCCCTTTTGTCTTTCTTTTCGGTTTGTTTATCCTAATATGATTTGTGAGTAGTTTTCTTGTTTTTCAAAGTTCGGGAGTAGCCCAAGCTTCGGGGTTGATGAATCACTGATTGATTGTTGGATTTGTTGTGGGTTGTGATAACCTGGGGTTAGAATTCAACTAACATGTAATGATTTCTAGGGATTTACGTATTAAGTTCACAGGCTTGACACTTGTCTTTCGGAGCATAAAAATAGAATCCTTGGTTCTGCATTTAGGAAAGGATAATTCGACCCCTAGACTTGAAATTTTCTTGACGTTCAATACTTTTCCGAATTAGATCTTAAAATGTGAATAGATGCTCAGAATCATGCCTTAGGACACGCAGATGGAAGATGATTATTGAAACCTTATGTTAGTTTAGACCTAACCGACGTAGGGGAGACATAGGGGAGAAGCTACATTGGGGAGGGGAGTAGAGTTTAGGGAACGCTTGTTGGGATGGACGAAATTGAGTTTTATTCAAGTGTAGATTGTTACACCCTCACACCGGTCTTTAGTGTGGGATAAATCGGTGCAACACCTTCTGGTCTTACGTAACGTAGACCTCCCAGACCCGAGATCGATCCTTAATTCTTTATTAGTGTAGATAGTCTATATATGATCTTGTGTACTTGTCTATCTTCAGTGGCTTAGGGGTACCTCAACCTCTTTCCTATAATTTACATTCAATTGGGACGTCGGTTGGTTTGGGAATTCAATCACATAAAACTCACAAAAATATCTTATAATAGTCTTTGAAATATCAACCTCATTTTACTTATGTGAAACCGAACCCTGGGTATATCTTTCCGTTGATTGGTTCACTCATTGTTTACATTTAATTGCTTTTATGTTGTTTAGTGTAATCACCACTCTTATTTTCATTTGGTCTATCTTACTCAAAAGTGTTTAAGTCGGTTCTCAAGGAATAATCCTCCATGTGGATTCGACAATCTTTTATACTACTACTTGTCACAAATCATAAGCTTGCGATTCAGGAAGTCGTTCTAATCCTAGTGATTTTTATCAATTTTTGCGACAAGTTCAGAGATGAACAGAGATGAGGTCCTCCACTGGTTCAATTGATTCTTATATTGATCACCAGTTTCCAGACTATCAATGGTTATTTTCTTGCTACTCCCTAGCCTCCTCGAACTAGTTTGTTCCAGGTTCAATACGAAATTTCATGAGTAGATAATATGCTGAGACAATTTTCTTCAGAGCATTAAAATGTGGTCGTACCAAGAGCACCAAAGATGAGAGCGGCTTAAGACCGGACATAGTTGTATGGATGTGGCTATGACTTATGAGGTGCAAGACAACCTAAATCTAACTTGCCCTGTCAAATAATTATATTAGTCGGTTGGTTTAGCTGAGGAATGTATTGATCTTCTTTTTTCTCAAATCAGTGTTATAATAGTTATGATGGTCCTCCAGTATTTAGTCCATAGACATCTGAAACAGGGGTTAATTCTCACCTACCCCGTGGGTAATACCCGAACGAGTTATGTACCATTAGATTAATGTGTGTATGCAGAATCAAAGGTCAATATTATTTTAATTTACATCTACACACCAATCTAATAATGTATAACTCGTTCGGGTATTACCCAATTCACAATTTCCAAGTATTAATGTTTTTGTACACTCCCCAATTTTATGGTATGGATATAAGCACCTTGTTGAACTTGAAACTGGTTGACTCAGAGGACGTGAAAAATGACCTCACGGAGATATGAATGCATGGAAAACGACCTGGAGGTTCAACCTCGGAAAACGAAGTACATTTCATTTACAAGGAAGCCTAATAAAGCTACATTGAGCTTGCTTACAACAACCTCCGTTGTTTTCACTGTGGCGTGTTGGAAGAAAGTGGCGGACACAAGCAGATGTCCCTAACACAGGGTTTGCATGTACGACACCTGTCATACATGCGTCACCACATGACCGCAATGGGACATCCATGATGTGAATGACAATAGTTATGTCTCCTACAAGAAATTACCATGATAAATAGAGGCAACGTGTAAAGAAATAGGACCCAAATTTTAGAGTGAGAAAAACTAGAGTAAGAAAAGACTGTGAGAACGACCTGAGTTCGTCTAGCCAGGTTGCTTGTTTCAAATCCACTCGTAAAATTCAGCATGCTTTCGATAACTGTAACATCCACAGTGTGTTCATATATAAATGTACACTTTGTGTTTATTTTTACAAGTGTTTGCTACTCCTACAGGTATTATCACATTTATTACGAGTCATAAATATACTTGCCCAATTGTCAATTGTAGTGTGTGTGACACATCCATCTCAACAGTCACATCAGCAACATTTTCCACGTCACCAACCACATGCATCACATATGGGATCATTATACTGTATTTTGTTGGGCGGAGGAGTTGGATTGATGCATCGTTCCCATAATGTTTTCATCTTCGATTTTTAGTTTTATCTCGATTGGTCTCCACCTATATTCTAATTCGAGGATAAATACAGTCACATTTGCTAAGTTCACATGTCCTAAAAACTGCCCTACAATTTAAGTCCACACTTTTAGTTGTTAGTTTGTCAACATTTCTTGGACCTAAACATCATTATAATTGTTTGGAATCATCACATGGTGATATGAGGAACTTCTTCTGTACAAACCGTGTGTAATATATATGTACTTGTCATATGTACATTATGACTTTGAATACCATAGTTCGGTTAAATACTTAACTTTATGAAGTATAAATAAAAAAATATGATTTATTTAGCTAAAACTAAAAATGTGCATTCTAGAGAAGTATGACCCATATTTTGAGACGGAGAAAAAACACTGATATACTGCATATCAGTGATTATACTAAAAGGTATTAGTTGCTTTTAAAATATATATATTATCTTACCTTTCAATATAAATATCTGTACCTTTCATGAAAAAATGCACAGGACCCGTGAATCCATCCGCAACCCCGAATTGCCTGGTGTACAATAGTACAAGAGAATTACTCAATAAATTTATCTAAAAGTGTTTTGATGGTGCTAGAGCTCCTCTACTAAAAAAATCTAGCTTCCACATTCTTCTTCCCTCATCTTCCTCATGGGAGGACGGGGAAAGATTTTATCTTTAATTTTTATGTTGTTTTTTTCTCTTTTGAGTTCCCTAAGTAATGAATTATCCATCACGCTTCTTTGCAAGAGTTTTAACGTGAGATTTCGCCGCGTCTATGTACGTTTTTTTCCGACCTTTCCTGGTCTTTCTCCACCGATTTTCTACTCCGATCATCAAGTTTGCGCCTAGATCCGTCATCCAAATTCTTTGCTCATTGTGCGTGCAGTTACAGGGCAAGGAACAAATCTTAGTTCCGCTGGTATTTTCGTGGGTAATATTTAGCATTTATTTGATGCTATATGGTTATTTTTTAGCATAGAGCATATGTCTCGTAGATCTAACTTATTGGCACATAACTTGCTATTTTTTATTTTTCTTCAGGCGATCCAATTATTTGAATAACTCCTGATTTTTCTGATACTAAACGATTTAAATATTGTAGAAAGCGTGTACAATTAAATGGGACATATGCATTATTTCAACATTCAACTGCAAGCTATATAATTATAATGAATGGCTTGTTGTGACATTTCCATTTATAAAGTTGTTCCATTCTCGTCTTAAATCTAAGGCCCTACTTTCTTAAATATGTAAAGTTACATGAATATATAGATATAAAGTATACTTTGACATTTAGTCCAAATAAAGTATTTTTTTTTAATTTTTAGTAGTTGGAAATCATTTATTTTCAATAATTGAGCTCATGATGTTGCTCTATTTTGGTTCTTCCCAGTCAAGTCATTTTCAGTTTTTTGTACATTTTCAGAAAATAAAATCCTTTTCAGATTTGGGTTTCTTGGTGCAAAATAAAAGATAGTTTAAATTATAATCTTTTAAAAAGTTATGAGAATTATTATGCAAGGCACCACAAGAAAAAAGGTCTTTTGAGAACACAAAAAATGATCCCTAATAATGAGTATGTGTCACAACTTAAGTGAAGCGGTCCCAAATAATGAGTATTTGTCACAACTTATGAGTATTTGTCATCTCAATAATTACGACGCAAATAATATATTTGTAACAAAAAAAGTGGTCTCAAATGCGTCTCAAATATTTTTTTACAACAACTAGTTGTCTCTAAAAATAGTCTTAATCTCAAATAATTTGCATAGAGATTTGTGACAAGTGGTCACAAATAACTTATTATTAGTTATCATAATTGTGGTGTCAAAAAGTGGTATACAAAATACCTATTTTGTTGTTGTGAGAACTGAAATTTTTTAAGAATATTGTAAATTAAAATTTTGAAAAGTGAAATTAAAAGCCTAAAGGGTAATTTAGTAAATATTGAATTATTTAAAAATCTAAGAATTATATTAAAAGAATTAAGAACCAGCAAATAATTTAAAAATTACTTTTCACTATTTTCCGGAACCAAATTTTCTAAATTATCAACCTTATAAATAATTCAAATCAATTTCGTACTTTTAAATTAATTTATTTTCTTAAATATTTTTTTGGATTTCCTCATCGCAGTTGGGGAATCAAGGAAATACATGTAATGAGAAAGATAAGTTATGGGAAAGATAAGTAATTATCCCCAAATAATATTACTTGTTTGTAAATGTAATTAATTATAGGGACCAATTGAACAAAATATGCATTGTGTCTTTTTTTAAAAAAAAAAAATTAGAGATTTACTTGAATTTAAAAATATAGAAAAATCTGGAAGTAAAAAGAATTCTAATTAATTGAAAAATTAGTCTCAATCCAAATATGAAGGAAAAAGATGATCAAAGAAAAACAACCAAACAACATAAAAAGACAAAAACATCATAATTAAGTAGCAGCAAATTATTATTTTGTGTTCAACGAATCAAATTTTTCCGACATACCGCAATTGTAGGAGAATATGCATGGTTAATTTGGTACGGTTTTACCTGGATTATTTCGATTTGATTCAATTTGGTAAATACTTTTGGAATTATTTAAATGAGTAGACATATATGCATTTTTCAAAAATGTAAAAACATGTATACACACATATATCGATATATATATAGGGACGGAACTAGTAATTTTAGTTAAGGGGAGCAATTATTTTTTTCGACAATATTAAATTTTAATTTTTTGTATGCAGGGACTACTTGATGCATTTAGAAGTTGGAGAAAGGGAAACGAGATTTCAAAATCTTTTAGAAGGGAACAAAATTCAAATTTCTTTGATGTTACACTATACAAATATACTCTTAGATTTTTTTTTTAAAATTGAGGGGGCGACCGAGTAGTTCGCTGAAAGTTTCAATTTTGTTGTGCTGTTATCCCGAAGCTAAAAGTCGTTGTATCTTGGGAACGATTGATGAATGCCGAAAACACTAGAATTTGAGGTAATATCGTCTTACGAATAATAAGTCAAACTCGTACCTCAACTTACCAAATTATGTTTATTGAGTCGATTTTTCAAGTACACCTCAAGATTTCTAACAAAAGCGACCCTGATTGGCTATATAATCCATTTTGAAAGCACGATTTAGTAATTTGATATCTACCCTACACATCATATCCTACTCTATTTCAAGGCAAAAACTTGTGTGCACAAGGTGCACAATAGGCTTTTTGTACGCCATAATACTATATAAGCAAATCAACTATACTGTATCATTCAGTAAATCAACCATACTGTATGAATAAATCAACATTACTGATAGTGGTATATTGTATGAGTAAATCAATCCTACTTTAAATGTACAAAAAAATATTATATGAGTGGTGCTCCCTAGCACTATTATGCACATGGTGCACTCAAAGCGAATTGAATCCTATATTCCAATCCGTATTCCATCTTATATTGTAAAACAATTACTACACATCATGTATTAGTTAGTAATATCATCATATACACATAACATATGATGATTATCATTGACATACAAAATAAAACACAAACTAAAATAGAGGACCTCGTCTACACCCAAGCCCCACTCCCATTTCAATATAAACATATCTTTCGAATTATAGGATTCACATATATCTATCTTTATCCAAACCTATCATTCTACGTTATTGGACCTAACACACATACATAGATATATGTGACTTTTTGGGTACGTAACTGGGGTTAAGAAGGTCGGCCCAATGACTACACTATCTCACTGAATTGCAACACCTGTAACAAAAACCTCGTATGCAGTTCATGTCAGTAGTGCCACCTCAGCATCCCAACACTCTCTCTGCACCTCATTCTCATCTAAAACTTGGAAAACCACACACATTTCACACACACATACTGTATACAGTATATATTGTAAGAGAAGAATGGTGCATGGGAACTCAGCAAAGCTGATCGATCACATCTGCTGCAGCAACTGTTACAATAATATGGTTTTAGGACAGAGTTTGTTAGGCTTCCCAAAATGTTGGGAAATGGTAAGAGAGTATAATGTAAGAGGAATGAGATTGCACCACGTATGAGCTAGGTGCATGCAACTCCATATACGCAGATGCTTCTTCTTTCGACAGACGCGTGTCTCATTATACTCCGTTTCATTTAATATTCTCTCCGTTTCGTTCCTCGTGGAATCGAACACGTATATTATAAAAATATTTTCTTTTACCTTTTAGTTGGCTTTTGAAATAGAAGATGGAATACGGATTGAAATAGAGGATCCGATACCGTATGCAATTCACCGGACGCGTGTCTGATTATACTCGTCTCATGTAATAACTCTTTCTGTGCGTAGCTCGGGATTGGACGAACATTCTAGACCTTGCGGTTTTTGAACCCATGGCGAATGGCAGTTGGACGGTACCCTCCCACCTAAGGGTGCTCAAACCAACCAACCGGCTGATCACTAATTCAGATCTCTTAAAATCGTGTTTCACATCTAATACTGCGTGGTTTTGAAACGATAATCTAGTTCTAAGTTTTGAATATTGAATTAAAATAATGTTCCCTTTCTTTTACAAATAAGTTTATTTTAAACTTTCCAGTAGAATTTAAGAAATTATGGATAGACAACAACATTCCTCCAATTTTCTCTCCATCATTTTCTTCATTACCATAAATTTCTTCAAACTTTCTTTATTTAATATTATAAATATTTATATGAAAATTTCCTTAGATTTAGCTAAGGACAATATTGGAACAAACATGCAAAAAATGCTAGAATGACACTCTTTTGTGAAAGACTAATTTTTCCTAGAATGACACTTATTTGTGAACAGAAGGAGTATAATACTTTCTCTGTTTTAAAATAAGTGTCTTTTTAGGTTTTTTTGAAAAAATAAGGATAGATATAAAAGACAAATATTTTCATACAGAATCTATTTTATTGGATATATTTTGTGGAATAAGGAAATAATCAATAAATTAAGTAGGTTGTAACGATAAAATTGGATGAATTTTAGTTATTTGTGCTACAGCGACACTTAATTTGATATTTTTTTTAATTTTGTTTAAGAAGTCACTTATTTTAAACGGAGAAAGTATTAAGTTTGGGACATTATAGTTGGAATGGAGGATCCAGGTTGTCCATTAGCAATAAGGAGGTATAAAGAGCTTCATATCCGCTGAGGTGATGGGTTGTAGACGGTGTTTGCAGAGCTTATAAAGTCTTTAAAACATTTTATAAAATGTTCAAGAGCTTATAAACTCTCAAAATTTGTTTGACTATTTTTTTTAAATAGAACTTATAAGATGTATAATTAAACTTCTCAAAACCTTATAAGCTCTTTTAAAAGAAGTACCATTTTCCCACCTTTTTTTTTCATAAGCTCTTTTTAAATACACATTTTTTTAGTAAAATTACAAAAATATTTTATTTACCAAACACATCAATATCTTATAAGATGTTGAAGAGATCTTATAAGTTATTTAATCAAACACTTTTAGAATTATTTTAAAATTAGACCATACAACTTTTAAGCTCTAAAAACATCTTACACATCTTATAAGATGTTTTAAATAAGTTTAATCAAACACCTGCATAATCCCGCGTGACACATCTCTAATTATTGGAGCATGTTATAAAGCGGCGGTCTGGAAGTTCAAAACACGGTGGTAATCTGTGGCCAGAAATATGGAGCAATCATTTGAGAACGGACCTTTATGCACAATAATAACAGTGTTGAAAACTTAGAACATATGATTTATGTGGAATAGTCATTGAAGGACCGGGCCAACTCTTAATTATCAGTTAGGCGTAAAAGTATACTCCCTCCGATCTATAAAATGTGTCACTTTAGATTTAGTTGGAAAAATTAAGAATAGGTAAAAATGACAAGTATATCCTCACAATTTATTTAATTGGGATACATATCGTAAAATAAGGAAAATCAACTAAATTAAGTTAAAACAACACTCTTTTTAACATTTTCAACTTCTCTAAAACAACACATTTTTTTAACCGAACAAGCTTTATTTAGTTAAATTAACAACTTCCATTGGCTTTTTACTTTCAAGTTGCAATCCTCGAAAAACCACTACCTCTGCCAGAAATTTGTACAGAATCAGTTATATCACTTAAATTAATTAAATAAATAGAAAATTTTGGTAAATAAAATTCAAATACCACGAAAACTTAAAGAACGTATGGAAATCAAATCACCTCTTTGTTGGGCTTCAAAAAGAGCCACTTAACATTTCTTATATACTTCGATTAACACCAAAGATTATCCTATAAATGAGCTCTCTCGACAAATATTTCCGATCCACTACTGAGCATGAGCATATGAGTAATTATATGGTGGAGTTGGGTAAACGTGGTATACATATAATGAATACTTAATACCTAGACAGAGAGTAATCGGAAATTTTTGTAACGGAAATGGAAAAACATAAAAGCTGATAATATCTTGCACGCATATTATAGCTGCTGCTCTGAATATGTTAGTTTGAATGCATTTGCAGTTGATTCAGTGTCACATTCTTTTCCAGCATTCATGCAAATTAAAGTTTGCATACGTAGAATCTACATCTTCTTTCTTCCCCCTTCCCAATTAATTGTATCTATTCTAGAATCCTAAATTTCATAAATAATAAATAAATAAAATAATACATCTCCAACAAATTCCCACTTCATATGTTTCTCAATTTTCCAAGTTGCAAACTTATTTTTAGAAAATGACATCAACTAGTTTCTCATTTTTTTACTTTTGCATCATACTTTTGAAATTTTCACCATCTTAAAAGCAATGTTATAAAAAACGTTAGGCGCTAGTTGGACGGTAGATTAGGATCTAGCACCTAATTGAAGTTTAGACGGGGTTAATCGGATTTAAGTGGGGTTAAGCGAAGAGGAGTCGGGCAAAAATTATAGGCGGCCAAGGAGTATAATGGAAGGTAGTCGGAGACTTTTAAAACAGAGCTTAAAAGTCATGACCTTCGACTTCAAGATTTCTAAACTTGCATTAAAGGTGTTTTGATCTTTTCTTTAAAAAGTCAACTAAAAATATATATTATTATAAAGTGACTAAAACCGTTGGGCGGTAAATTAGGGTATAACGTCTAATTGAGGTCTAGACGAGTTAATCGAGTCTAACCGGGATTAAGCGAAGAGAAATCGGGCAAAATATATAGGCGACCAAGGACCGTCTAGAGCCTAGACGAAATATAGTTCGTAATAGTCACGGACTTTTAGAACAGAATTTAAAAGTCATGACCTTCAACTTCAAGATTTCTAAACTTGCATTAGAGATATTTTGATCTTTTCTTTAAAAGTCAGCTAAAAAAATATATATTATTATAAAGTGACTAAAAACATGTAGAATTGCATGAAAAGGAATCTTCTTAAATTCATAGCTGAAAATTTACAAGAGCTTAAAACTTTTTTGGTCCCGTAACTTTTGACTTGTGCTATTTTGGTCCCAGAAAAAGTTATGAGTTCAATTTAGTCCCACAACTCTTGAATTGGATCCCTTTTGGTCCTAATTTGGCCGGCGATGACTAATTTCGCCGGAAAAGAGCGACCGGAATTTTTTGGCACGTGACCCACACGTGCTATTTTCCGGCGAAATTAGTCACCGCCGGCCAAATTATGACCAAAAGGGATCAAATTCAAGAATTGTGGGACTAAATTGAATTCATAACTTTTTCTAGGACCAAAATAGCACAAGCCAAAAGTTACGGGATCAAAAAAGTTTTTAGCTCAAATTTACAAACTAGAACAGTAATCTTCTTCAATTCAGCTACATTACGTGTACGTTTGTTTATGGATTAAGTAGAGCGTGAAAAATATGGGCGCAAAAAATTTGATTGCTTTAATTCTAAATCTAGTGTTTGTTTTGTAAAAGAATGTAGTAAAATTGATAAGATATTATCAAATAAAAAATAATTAAATTAAAATTTTAGATAATAATTAATAAGATTATTTGAGTTAAATTATCATGTACCCCACCCGAACATTAGAATCCATTAACAAACATACCCTAAGTATTGACAAATGATGAAATGACACAATGAAAAGATTGTTGATGAATTTTAAAACACTATATCTATATCTATATAATAACAAAATCCATCTAAAATAGTAATCTAGAAATTTTTCCGCTCAAATATCTTTGTCATTTCTGGAAAATATTATTTTTTAGATAAACAATATTTTTTGTATAAAGAATTTTATTTGGAAAACATTATTTTTAGCATAAAGCATATTATTTGGAAATAGCTTAATTTGAATTTTGTTTGTTTTTAGTGTAAAGAATTTTATTTGGAAATAGCTTAATTCGAATTTCATTTCCTTTTTTATTAATTTTTTTATCATATAAAATATATAAATTGAATTGTTTAGTAAATATATTATAATTTCAGTTTATAATTTCAACGTTTTATTTTTCTTCAAACATAATCTAATTTTTTTAAGTAAAAAATATTTTTTTCATTTTCCTATATAATAAATTAACTTATTCATCTACCATCGATCTATTGCTTCACAACATATTGTATAAATAAATTAAATTAAAGACAAATAATTGTTTGTTAATTGATTATGTGGGTTAATTATTAGTATGTTTGCGCTACAAATATAAATTAATAAAATTAGAATGTAGTGCTATTGGTACTTATTAAAAGCTTTTAAAAATTTCTTGAACATTATATTTGAAAAAATAAAAAAAATTATATACTTGAATAAATATAAACGGTTATCTAAAAATTATAAATATACATTTATACACACATCCTTTGTACAAGATGGTCAACACGACCTACATACATGGATACTAGAGATGTTCATACATTAAAAAAAAATATATATGAATATTCTGTAACTTACTCAAATTTATATATTTTTTTATTTTTAATATTTTTTATTGATTCTTCTTTCATTAAAATATGACTTTTCATCTCTTATTATATATTGATTGTAATAATTTATTATATTAAAATTATATAAATATATAAAATTCTTACTATTTATTCATTTATAGTTACAAATCGTGCATAGTACGGGTATACTACTAGTAACTTTAAAAACAACAAAAAATAAGATTCCAAATATTAGTATTTGTCAGAGAATCAAACACAATCTAAATACAATTACATCATACCCAAAAAAAATTGGTAAAAGATATAGTGCGGTAGGGGAAATTTTTTCCATTTGTACCTCATTTAATTACTTATATGTTGAATTTCTAATAGATAATTAAATAAAAGTGGCACACTTTTTTACCCACTATAAAATAAAATTAATTAAACTCAATTTATAATATTTTAGGATTGAGAAGGTGTCATAATTAAACTCAATTTAGAATATTTTTAGATTGAGAAGGTGTCATACCACCACGTATTCTTGTTGCAAACCATTTAAGGCTGGAGCTTTCTACCAATGAATGGAATAATTTGTTCTTTAAATAAAACAATAGGACCTCCGTTTTTAATAGTTGTCATTCTAGTTTTCGATAAGAAAATTAAGGAACTTACAGAGTTGATAAATAAGCCCTCAACTAATTCCCCTAAATACCTTGATTTTTTCTTTATTTTCTTGTTATTATTAACACTTTTCATAACTATAGGGTTAGTATTAGAAAAAAAATAGTAAAAAGCCTAGAATGACAACTATTTACAAACATAACAAATAAGCTAGATTGACAACTAAAAAAGAAAACGGAGGTAGTAATAAATTTGAGTAACTCTTATGTGTGACGGTTTCACGTGTAACGGAATACACTTTTACAGTAAAAAATTATTATTTTCCAGATAAAAGTGATACTTTTGCTACAAAAAGTGATACTCCCTCCATCCCGGCTTATTTTACACAGTTGACTGGGCACGGATATTAAGAAAAAAATAGATTTTGCTTTTTCTTTGACTTTTTTAAAGGTGGAGGTTGAGGGTTGGGATTTGGTGGGTGAAGATTGTGCGAATTAATTTCTATTTTAGGGATGTGCAAAATAAGTTGGGACGGTAAAAACGAAAAGTGTGCAAAATAAGTCGGAACGGAGAAAGTACTTTTTTTCAAAAAAAAATGGTACCTTTACAGATAAAAGTGATACATTTGCTATAAAATGTAATATTTTTTTTCCTCACACGACCGTTACATGTGTGACGGTCTTACACAAGTTTTTATCAATAAATTTTTTATTTGACACGTGGAAATAAAAGTTTTGGTAGAGAAAAAGTGGGTGTATAGGGCAAGATTAAAATAAGTATGAGTGTTTTAATGTTCGGTCATAAAAAATAGGAGTTATTATAGAAAATTAATAAATAGAACACTTTGGTAGGATTTTATTTATAAAGATAAGATCTTTGTGTAAGGCAAGGAATTGATGAAGGTGGTAAAATTTTAAATGATGATATTCAATTTGCATATTTAATTTCAGCCGCCAAACGAATCCAGAGAAGACAGCTTTGCTTTTAGAGTAAATGGATGAATTTGGAGTAACTTAATGAAAAGTGATTCATTGTGGATGCGCGATCTTGATCGATGTTGAGGATCGAGTTTTGTTGGAATAATCATTTTTGCTATTTACGATTATTTTTGGTACGTGGTTGACTGTCGGGACTTTCATTCTTGAGGACAGTGATGGCGGTGTATGAGGGCGGTTCCTATATGGCGGATCGGTCTTGTACTTGAGGCGGTCCAACTTGTTGCGATCTGGACGTGACTCAATTTTCTTGTAATCGTCGCTTGGTTTTCCTGAGGTAATGGTCCTCAAATGATAGATTATGATAATATTTATAAGATAAAAATGATCCCTAAATCCTTAATTAGGTGATCGACATCCATAATAATAATAATAATTTTAATTTGTAGACCATAAAATATTGAAATTTTGAACATCTTTTATTTGAGTTGAGAAATGAAACATAATTCTGAGACGACTAATATGGAAGAAGATTTCCATAATAATATCATCTGAAATTTTCAAACAATCTATCACAAACGTTTTCTTTAGATTTAGTTTTAGGTATTATGATTTTTTTAAATAGATGAATTGTTAATTATTTTCTCCATTTTATTTAATACTACTTCCTCCGTCCCAATTAACTTGTTCTACTTTTCATTTCGGTCCGTCCCACTTAACTTGTCATACCCATAAATGACAATTAAAGGCAACAATCCCTACCCTTAAAATATCCACATTAGAGTGTAATTGTAGTTAAAGGACAGATTTCACCAACCTCAAATTTCAAAAACTTTGACGAATATCCAAAAAAAAAAAAAAAAAATTATTCCGCCACTTATTATAAAATTCTGGTTTGATCCCTGTTTATACATACACACACTTTCATTATCATCCTCCTTAAGAAAAAAACTAACAAAAAGAAGAGTTCAATCAATTCAAATTCACTTATTTAAATATAAATATCCAAATAAAGAATATGAAATGAGTGAACGTCCAAATACAAAAAAAATTAAAGCAAACTATCTGATTTCTAAATCCTTCCATCGAAACAGAATCTAAAACAAATAAATGGAAGAAAATTTAGTTAAGGGTCTATTTATTTATTCCCTACCTCTTAAGTCTTGTACAAAACTAAAACTATACCTAAGAAACAGGAATAGTACTTTGTATGGTTTCAATTGCGGATCCTCTAGAATACTGTATGGTGAATTTTTAAGAGAAAGTGGCATACTCTATATGTGAATAAAAGATAAAATATGAGATCAATAAAAAATGTTTCATTCTCTCGCTTCCTATGAAATTTACCATGAAGTATTCTAGAGAATTTAAATTCATTACGATATATATAGTCGTATAGATAATATGACATACATACATTTCATAGAAAAAAAGAAAAAAATGACATACAAAATTATGATTTGAATATTAGATGAAATAGTGTGGTTTTGTGGATATAATATTTGATTAATCAATTTTATTTTCCTAAAACATCAACACATTAGGACAAAAAATCTTGATACAAAAGCATTTGACCATGAAATTCAGAATTTGGAGTCAATCCGTTTATCACATTTGACCTAGTTTTAGCTGATTTTTCTGACTTTCAGATGATTTCTAATTTTTCAAAACAAATACTCCCTCCGTCTCGCTCAGTTTTACACACTTTTCGTTTCGGTCCGTCCCACTCAATTTTGCACATTCTTAAAAATGATTTTTTTCTTACAATCTCCACCCTCAAAATCTTCACACTCATTCTTCACCTCTGAAAAACTCAACTAGAAGATAAAAAATAACTTTTTCTTAATATACATGTTCGATCCTACGCGCGAAACTGAACGGGACGGATGGAGTAGTATATAAATATTGCTGTTGATTGTGTAACAGTTAAATGTCCAGTCCAGTTAGTTCTCTCCCCTTTCTCCTCACTCATGCTATCATTGTTGCAGTCAAACTTCAAACCATATCATGATATCTATATTTCCAACAATATTGCAATACATATTTTATTTAATCAAATACACGAAATTACTCACCTACCTACTGTCAGTACATGTTAACATATTCATCGTTGATATATAAAGATCTTATCTCTATATTTTCGCTAAGATTATTTACTTTTTCTTAAGAAGATTTTGAGACGTAAATCGATAGGCACATACAATGACTAGTGAAACGAAATCTTACATTTAGGTATATCATTCAATATTTATGCGCATATTTTACCAAGTATAGCATATGTTAGGTTATTATCAATTATTTTCTCAAAAAATAGTTTATTCTTAATAAGCACAAATACTTTTCTATCCATCGCGGGCACATATTAGTGTCAACAGCTTATGTGTTAATATTTTATTTTTAAATTTAAGACAAGGTAATTAACTTACTTTATATAAGATTTTGACATATCATACGAGTAGGAGGTTGAAAGCACGGGCGTATCTACGTGGAGTTGTGGGGTACAATTGTACCACCAATTTTTTTTATATCTATCTATATATATATATATATACTATGTATTAAAAAAATAATACCCATAATATTACTATTGTACCCCCTAAAATAAGCTCCAAACAAAACTTAATTCTCAATCTCAATTTCCAATCCTCAATTTCGAGAACTTCCCCCTTTAATATTGTGTATTTTCTAATTTTTATTTTCTTATTCTAAATTCTTCGACTTTAAACATATGAACAATATTTTTGTACATTTTTAATTATATCATACCCTTCGTTTATATTTTTTCAAATATCGTACCCCAATCTTAAAATTCTAAATACGCCACTGATCAAAAGTGTCAATTATAAAACAACATTTTTTCACATGAACTCATTCATGTACCAACATTTTTTCACATGAATTCATTCATGCATGACTCAAAAGGTTTTTGTATTTATTATAAAAAATAATATAATTCTGAAATAACACATTATTTCTGACAGTTCTATTGTAGGTTGTTAACTCATTTACAGTGCATGACAACCTTCATAGCTTTACAACAAGAACTTACCCATCTTTGGGTTTAAAATAAAATACTATATTTTGTATTTTAATACTACCTCCGTCCCGTCTAATTTTACATACTTTCTTTTTCGATCCGTCTCATATAAATTTGTATATTCTTAAAAATAAAATTTCTCTCACAATCTTTATCCTCAAAATCTGCACCCTCAATCTTTCCCTTTAAAAAAGTCAGCTAAAAAGTAAAAAGTAAAAAGTAATATTTTAATTTAATATACGTGTCCCTTCATATATGCAAAATTAGCTGGGACGGAGGGAGTATAAGCATTAGGTGATAATTGGATTGGCATGTCCCCATTCGGATGTGGCATAGGTCATCCTCAACGTATTTCATTTTACACCGTATGACCCATCCCTCCACATTCACACTCTATTACCTGCATCATCTTTTACAAATTTCAATCCACCTTTTACAATTTTCAAAATGCATCCTACCGTACTATACTCTTAAACTAAAATACTTTTTTGGGTGTCCCGTCCGTGGAAGTGCCTCATCGAACGTGGTACATGCCACTACATCACAATCCAATCATCCCCTCAGAATCTCCACATTCAATCTCCACCTTAAAAAAAGTCAAAGAAAAAAATCTGTTTTTTCTTAACATCCGTGTCCGATCAACCGTGAAAAGTTAGCTAAAACGAAGAAATTAAAAAATAATTTTTTCTTAATATACGTGTTCCTTCGTTTATACAAAACTAGCCGAAACGGGGTGTTCGATCAACTATGAAAAATTAACTAAAACGAAAAAAATAAAAAATATTTTTTTCTTAATATACGTGTCCTTTCGTATATAAAAAAAAAGGGAGTATAAGCATTAGTTTTTGCTATAGGTGCATTAATGTGATAATCAAAGTGGCTGCCAAACCATGGTTTGTATTACAAGTGGGCAATATACAATATTGGAGGAATAAAAAATTTAGAAAAAAGTAAAATAATATTTTAATGATGCGTACGGATTGCAAAATTCATCCCCTTTAAGCCAAAAAGGTGGTGTTTCCTGGCAAGTCTTGATTCATAAATGATACCACAACTAGACTGGACTATACTAGTTATGGTCAACCAATACTCCCCCACACGCCCTTTCTTTTTCTTTTAGACCTCATCTCCTTATTTTTACGTGTGCCTCCGCTCCCGCGCTCCCTCCGTCCCAAACTAATTGTTGTACTAGTCGAGAAATTTTACAAAATTACTTATATTATACTTTCTTCATCATGATTGAAATTACTCAAGGTCTATATTGGACTTTAACTCCATGTAGAATTTGTATATCTTTAATTTTACTAGTGTGATTTTTATTATTGTAGTTATTTACTATTGTAAATTTTGACGTCTCTAACTATAATATAGATAAATATTCATGCTTAACATCATGTCCAATTAAACTCATATATTAATTATTTTATTACGTTTTCTATTAAAAGAAAATTGAAAAAAGAGAAATTTTAGATAGACGCTATTAAGAATATATTACTCTTTTTTTCTTTTGAAGCCTATAGTAAGCTGCAACTTCTTTGAACTCCAACAACTTTTCAATGTCTCGTTACTAAATCCTAGATCCGCTTCTGCCCTCATTTCAAAAAAAATAGGTTCGTTCAAATATTTCACACTAATTAATAAATTTATTTAATACACATGGAAATTCCTACTCTAGCCTTGTTTAATATGGTGAAATTAAAGCATCTTAAGTGTAAATTACAGTTTGAATTAACGATTTAATAGGGGCATATTAGTAAATGAGAATTTATCTAAAAAATGGAAAATAGAACAGTCTTTTTTAAAAGTTGTGTCTTTCTCTATCTTATTAACAGCCTTTTCCTATTTCCAAGATTATTTATAACACGAGCAATCTTGAAAGATTACCGGATATTATAAAACTCCAAAAAACAAAACACTTATTTTGTTACTATTTAGTCGTAAGGCAGATTAAGTCTAGCTTCTAATTAGAAATAAAACGTTACTAAGCTGGGCTTAGATACGATTACATTAACGCCTAAACAGGGACTAGTAAGAATATTTGAAACGGAGATACTACATGTACATACACCAAAAAAAAGGAACTACCTTCCCTATTTCTCTCTAGGGTCTCTCTCACCTCATATACATACACATATAGATACATGAGCTGGAGGGAGATTCCGTGTGTGGGATTCGAGCTGTAATTGAAAGGGCCATGCTTTTGCCCCTTCCCTCTTACCTATATATATCCCCCCTTTAACTTCACTTCATATCAAAAAAATATCATCTTTTTTTCCTCCAAGAAACCACTACTCACTGTCACTCAAACTACTTCCAATTATTACAGAATCATCATCATCACTTAATCATGGAATTCATTTCCTTGTGTTTCTTCTTACCAGCTTTACTTCTGTCATTCTTTTACATCTTCAAATTCATGTCTTTTGGACATGCTAAGTTGCCACTTCCACCGGGCACCATGGGGTGGCCTTATATTGGAGAAACCTTCCAACTCTACTCGCAAAATCCCAACACTTTCTTTGCTTCCAAAGTCAAGAAGTGAGTTTGGTTTTTACTGTTTTTGCAGAAAATGGAAAGAAACAAGAGAATTTTACTAAAAAGATTGGTTTTTTTTGTTGAATTTGAGCAGGTATGGTTCTATATTCAAGTCCCACATACTAGGATGTCCTTGTGTGATGATTTCAAGCCCAGAAGCTGCAAAACTTGTCCTGGTTTCAAAAGCCCATCTTTTCAAACCTACATTTCCTGCAAGTAAGGAGAGGATGTTGGGGAAACAAGCTATCTTTTTCCATCAGGGAGACTATCATACGAAGCTGAGGAAGCTCGTCCTTCGCGCATTCATGCCGGAGGCTATCAAGAGCATCGTCCCACAAATCGAGTCGTTAGCTGTGTCCTCTCTGCAATCATGGGATGGCAATTTGATCACCACGTTTCAAGAAATGAAAACAGTATGTTATTTAAAAACATTGCAAAACAGAGCAAAACAGAGTACTCTGTTTTCTTTATTATGTGTTGTTTAAGTGCTAATTATGGCCAAATTTTGGGGTGTTGCAGTATGCATTCAATGTGGCACTACTTTCTATTTTGGGAAAGGATGAAGTTCTGTACAGAGAAGACCTGAAGAGGTGTTATTACATTCTTGAAAAGGGGTATAATTCAATGCCCATTAACCTACCAGGGACACTCTTCCACAAGGCCATGAAAGCTAGGAAGGAATTAGCAAAGATCCTGGCTAAGATTCTCTCTCTCAGGAGAGAAAAGAATCAGGATCACAATGATCTGTTGGGATCATTCATGGGTGACGCCGAAGGCCTCACCGATGAACAAATCGCCGACAACATAATCGGGGTCATTTTCGCAGCCCGTGATACCACTGCTAGTGTCCTTACATGGATCCTCAAGTACCTTGCTGAGAATCCTTCTGTTCTACAAGCTGTCACTGTAAGATCCTCAATCCCACATACATATATACACACATGTATATACATAATCACAATTCAGCAACTTATATGATTCTGTTGTGACAAAACAGGATGAACAAGAGGCAATAATGAAGGATAAAGAAAGAAATGGTGAAGAGAAGGTTCTGAATTGGATAGACACAAAAAAGATGCCAATTACTACAAGGGTTATTCAAGAAACACTTAGAGTTGCATCAATTTTGTCTTTTACATTCAGAGAAGCTGTTGAAGATGTTGAATTTAATGGTGAGTTAGTTAAATCAGACAGAATTTGTTTACTTCTGTTCATGAATCTGTCTGAAATATTTACTGACAGTATTTTTTTTGTTTCATTGAATTTTACAGGATATCTAATTCCAAAAGGATGGAAAGTATTACCACTCTTCAGAAATATTCACCACAGCCCAGAAAATTTCCCTGAGCCTGAGAAATTTGATCCATCAAGATTTGAGGTAAATAAAAAATCACACCCCTTCTGATATTTTCTTTACCAAACAGAAAAAAAAAAAAGATGTATTATTGATCTGGGGACTAAAAAGTTTAAATTTTGATTTGACAGGTGTCACCCAAGCCCAATACATTCATGCCATTTGGCAATGGGACCCATGCATGTCCAGGGAATGAGTTGGCCAAGCTGGAGATATTAGTTCTATTACACCATTTAACCACAAAGTACAGGTAGGTGAAAGTGGCAATCTGAATTCCAACAAAAAGATACAGTATGTTGTAAGAAAAATAAAGAAAAAATGTTGTCCTAAAACTATATGATGATGTCTCCTGATAAGATCAAATATTTGAATATTGCAGGTGGTCTATGATGGCCCCACAGAATGGTATCCAGTATGGACCCTTTGCTCTTCCCCAGAATGGTTTGCCCATCAAAGTCACTCGCAAAACATGAATTATTTGAAGACAGTACAGATAGATACAAGTTTCTGAATCTATATATAGAAACAGAAGAGTTTCAAGAAAACAGCTTTCCATTGCCTTCATCAGAATGATGAAGAGATGAGTCATCCAAGAAGCCAAAACCAGAAGAAGATTTCTGGTTTGTGGTACAACAACAGAAGCCAAGTGTACATACAGAGTAACATAATTGAAGAAAGAGAAAGCCATATTCATTTTCTTACTAGGATCAGTAGTATTATTACATGCAATAGTAAAGTGTGTAGTTAGGCAAATTCTTTTTTTGTATTTTATTTTTGTTTTTTTTTATGATCCTGTGTACAAAGTCCGCAAGGCAATTAATGATAATCTCAAGTACTCTCAGTTTTGCCACCTGCATACAATTTTTGCATTACTTAAATGTTGTAATCCCTCCGTCCCGTTCAGTTTTGCACATTTTTAAACAGGAAAATTTCCTTACAATCTCCACCCTCAATCATCATCTTTGAAAATGTCAACAAGAAAGAAAAAACAGTTTTTTCTTAATATACGTGTCCGATTCTATGTGCAAAAGACGGAGGGAGTATTATTAAGGTGGTTATCTGTTGTTAATGTTGATAAGGTAACTGATGTCTATATTTGACATAATGCATACAAGATAACAAGGATTCAGACAGTGACTTGAATCATTTTCATGGTTTTTAAACGTGTAATAAAATTGTGTTGCTTCATGACAAGATTAAGTGTTTAGAGCAGACTTTTCGTGTGAAGCTACAGCAACAACAGAAACAGCTGGTTCATGAAGTTGTTTTCGACAAGCGTCGGTTTTCATGTTGATGTTGCATCGCTAAGAATTAGATAATAAATCATAAAGACTTCAGAGAAAAAGACTGTTAGGCTTCGTAAGAGTCTTACAGTCCATAAAACACCTTCATCGTGTTTATCCTATCCTAAGTAGGAAAATAGGGATTCGGTTCGATACAAATAACCAAGCCCGAAGGTAACACATGTCACATGTATGATCCATTTATATATGCAGAAGTTGATCTGTGATTAGGACTTGTGGTGCTAACTGAAGTATCAATAACAGAAACATCCAAACAACCAAACTGAACAGCAACAACAGAGAACAAGAAAAGTCTTATGTTCCTTTGTCTTTAACATACCAAATCTTTCAAACTTATCTTAAATTTGATGTTCAAAGGTTGAAAAAGATAATCTTTGTGAGTCCTAAATGACAGCAGAGGAGGGCCACTCTATGCCAACGTGGCATCTCCCAAACCTGAAAATCTCTTCCCGTTTAACTTGTTTTTTTTAAGTATATTCGGGAATTAGAGTGGAGAATCGGTTTATGTTGGGAATTCAATCCACTCACAATCACGAATACACAAGATAATCGAAAGAAAGAAATAAAATCACACCCAATAAGACAGCAATTTGATTACCCAAATATCAAGTCAGGATATGCACTAGTATGATGAATTTTCGGAATACAATAAGCTATGAAGGAAGCCTCTATTTATAATAGCTCTGTGGGCCCTAAAAAAGGACCTCAACTTGAGGCCCACGAAACAGATCCGCGTAACAGATCTCGGCCGAGATCCTCCTGTCTCGGCCGAGACGGATCTGCTCTATAAAACTTTCTGCGTCTCGGCCGCACCCGTCTTCTAGCACAAAACCTCCCTTGACGTGGCCACCTTGTCTCGGCTGAGATCTCTTGTCTCGACCGAGATGACCTTCCAGCGTGAAACGCTTTATCTTCGTCAATCTCGCCTCGGTCGTGGCACTTCCAGACGTGTTTTGGGCTCCATGCTTAACAGTCTAGAACTATTTGTCTCAACTAAAAGTGATGTCATCGAACTACAAGTTTCTTGGTTATTCTTGTTTAACTTTGTGATTTTGTGCATTTTCTTAACTTTTCTATCGAATTTTACAATTCTACCCTAAGGTAATCTCTTTTAAGACCGTTTTAAGGGAATGAGTTGGTCAAATAATCAAATTTGGTAGATTTAATTAACATGGTTAACATAGTAGACCAAATTTGAATTATTTAACTATCTGACTTACCGCCAACCCGTCTTACAAGAGTTTTTCTCTTCTACCCTAACACTACAATATCATATTGTACACTGAGGATGTACTCAATTCGTATACAAACAACACATTTTACGATTTATTTTATCGTAAATATCCTAATGTTCCCAAGCCCAACATCTCAGCACAAACATCTCTCAACTCCTTCAACATCGATTTTACATTTACAATAATCATACCTCATACAACACCAAAAGATACATTCATTGAATTTTAAAGTTTTCACAACCAAGATTGTAATTTCCCCAACCCTTTTAGACACACACAAAAAGAAACTGCTCCAATTAACTGCTGGCGTTATCTAATACATGTAGCGCTTGATAAACATCGCAAGATACAAGATAAACCACACGGATGTAAATCATGGAAAAAGAAACACCCTTATATCCTGCTTATTTATTTGAGTCAAACTTCATCTCTTCTAGCTAAATACTACAACCGTCCCAAATGTACTTGCACTGACCCTCCGACACACATATTAAGAAAAATTATTTTTTTATAAATGTTGACTTAGTCAAATCTGTCTTTACCTTTATATGATGACAGATTTGTAATTATGTAATTGATGTAGGGTAGAGATGTAAAGTTTTACTACCTCCGTCCCAACTTAACCTGCCTACTTGCCATTTTGGTTTGTCCCACCTTAACCTGCCAGCCCCATAAATGGCAATTTTTTCTCACAATCTCCACCCTTAAAATCTTCATTCTCAATCTTCACCTTTAAAAAAGTCAAAGATTCCACAAAATCTGTTTTTTCTTAACCTCCGTGCCCGGTCAACCTAGACGGGTTAAGCCGGGACGGAGGGAGTATTTCCTAAAATTGAAAGTGTGCAAAAGGGGTGGGACATCCCGATTAGGGAAGTATGCAAGTTTATTCGGGACGGAGGGAGTGGAAAGTTTAGTAGGTAAATCTGGACCGTTGATTCCAACTAAGAAAGTGGATCTGATATTTGTTGAATTGGTTATGTTTTTTGTGGGTTTTGAGTAATGTAACATCAGCAGCAGGAGTGGACCAGATCTACAACATTTTCTAAATTTGACTTTGGATGAATTGAATGCTTGATCAACAAAGTAGCTCCCTACACCTTTCTGCAATTTATGACCTTTAAGGCTTTAACAACACTTGTCCCTCATTTCACCCATCATTCCTCCTCTGACTAAAGACCCAGTATTTGCTTTATTTTTATTTGGAATATCTTATACTCCCTTCGTCTCATTTTATCTTGTACGTTTTCATTAAACGGTCATCCACCTTATCTTGCACAACCTAAAATAGAAAAATTATAACATAATTTCCACCCTCAAAATCTTTACCCTCAATCCATCTTTGAAAAGTCAACAAACAATCCAAAAACAATTTTTGTTAATACTCGTGCCGACTCTCCTGTGCAAGATAAGTCGTGACGAAGGAAGTATAAAAATTGAGTATATCAGGAATATGTGATGAGGATTGGCTCTAAAATTCATTACTGAATCTAGAGCCCATGATCTCTTGGTTCTATGCAAAAAGTGGTGTCATCGAACTATAAGTTTCTTGGAAGTATTTGCAGAATTTTTATTGTTGTACTCCCTCCGTCCCGGCTTATCTTGCACAGGGGGGGTCGGCACGGATATTAAGAAAAATTGTTTTTTGGTTGTTTGTTGACTTTTCAAAGGTGAATTAAAGGTAGAGATTGATAGTGGAGATTTTGAGGGTGGAGATTATATTATAACTTTCCTTTTTTAGGCTGTGCAAGATAAGGTGGGACGGCCATTTAAGGAAAGTGTGCAAGATAAGGTGGGACGGAGGGAGTATTTGACAATTTAGAGGGTATACAGATTCCGATTTAAAAAAGTAGCAAAGGTCATATGTGATGCTCTGTCTCACTTTTACGTGACTCATTTTGGGTCTCACTCAAATTTAGTAGATTATTTTGCTGTATCTCTTGGTTTTGTAGTGTCCTCAGATGTAATTATTCTTGACAAACTTGTTAACAAATTTGTCTTATTTTTTCGTACCTATTAAATTTTCTATAATTGTACCCTAATTCCTAACATTTTCTATGAGTAAATAAATTCGTGAATCATAAATTCATGATTTTAAGTTCACGGTTTTGAGGTTTTTTTCTTTGAAGAACTACAATATATGTTATTAATAACTAATGACTTATGAGTTCATGTTTAAGATTCTCGTTTCATGAACTCATAGTCTATAATTTCCATGGTTCATAGTTTATAATTTAAGCTGTGGAGTGCTACAAAGTACCTACACTAGTTTGTACTATATCCGTTCCGCTCTAATTTTTTTACTTCCTTTTTTTGTTTGTCCCAACTTAACTTTCAAACCTATAAATGTCAAATTTCTCATAATCTCCACCCTCAAAATTTTCACCTTTAGAAAAATCAAATATTCCACAAAATTTATTTTTTCTTAACCTCCGCGATCGATTAAAGTAGAAAAGTTAAGTCGAAACGGAGAGTAAACATTTTAGATCACATTTTAAAATAATTGTCGGTGACTACAATATGCGCCAGAATGCTTCGGCCAGACCAGTACGACCAGATCATGAAGATCTTTTTTACTTTATGCAATCCTTAACAAGTGTCGTGTCCATAGGTTCCTTCATGTTCAACCACATTTGTTAAAAATCGAAAAGGTCAGCCCAAACAGTCCATGCTATTACGTTGGATGGTTATGTCAACCTCGTTGAGATATCCCGAATATATGTCAATTCGGATTCTCGGTTACAGTAGGTATTTCATCTTCTGTTATACTTAATTCACTACATGACACATATTAATTTGTGAAACACAAAATATAACACCAAAGTGTAACAAATGATCTCATGAAGAATACATATTTATTCATATCTAAACTTTTTCATTGTCAATCCTTTTTTTACTTGTAATATAGAATTAACTCCCCCTGTGCAATCCTTAATTTGACGAGTATATTGAACAAATTAAAAATTAAATATTAGATGAAAGGGTGACAATTAGTTAGAGCAACGAGCCAAAGTTCTAGCACAAGAAAGTCGAAGTATCTACTTTACTCGTAAAGCATGCAACTGCTTGTTTGGTTATAACCAAGGACGAAAATATCGGTAATTACGGAGATATCGATATTTCAATTTAGAGAGATTTCGGTGAAATCTCGATTAATATCGAAATATCGGCGCAATTTTTTTAAAAATTCCGGAAAATGTATTAAAACAGTAATTTATCACGATATTTTATAGATTGTTATAAACCTACTTAAATTCAAATATTTAATCTAAATATTGAGTGAAATTCACATATTTACAACTAGTTGACAAATAATAAACAATAGAAACATTATCAAGCCACACAAGATACATTATGAGCTCTTATTATCATTAAGGATGTTCAAGTATTTTGCAATAATATTCTAATCTATTAAATCTTTGGGCTGCATTAAGAAAATTTAGTGGATTGCGAATAATTTAGAAATTTTACAACTAAGGCTGCATAAAGAAAATTTTACCGAAATTTACCGAAATTTCACCGATATTAACCGAAATTTCACCGATATTAATCGAAATTTCACCGAAATTAATCGAATTTTACCGAAATTCACCGAAATTTCACCGATATTAATCGAAATCTCACCGAAATTAATCGAATTTTACCGAAATTCATCGAAATTTTGGTAAAATTTCCACGAATTACAACAAATTATACCTGGAGGTAGCCCAAATCGAAATTTTCGGAGATTTCGGAGATATTTCGGAGAAATTCGGAGATTTCGGAGATATATCGGAGATATTCTGACATAAATTTATTACATCCGAATATCGTTTCGGTATCACCAAAAAAGAGAGATATCGGAGAGATATCGGTGAATATCGGAGAT
Source organism: Ajuga chamaepitys (assembly GCA_958295605.1). Taxonomy (NCBI): domain Eukaryota; kingdom Viridiplantae; phylum Streptophyta; class Magnoliopsida; order Lamiales; family Lamiaceae; genus Ajuga; species Ajuga chamaepitys. Next base: position 3,403,214 of record OY282502.1, on the reverse strand, counting down.
ATTTTAATCCTTGGTTATAACTTGGAATAGGTTTTCAATGTTTATAGTAGTTTGCAGATTAAATTTTCTAATATGCAAAAAATTATATTTTTCAAAAAACTAATTGTTTAGTTTATTTTATCTACTCATTTGATTTGATTCTTTCCTATAAACAAGAACATCACAAGTCGTGCTACAACAAAAATTCTAGTGAACGAAACAATTACATTATATACATCCTGCAGGATATATACTCTCCAAACTACATCCAATGTGTTGTTAGAGGTGTGCAGACAAGTTTGTTCAGGAAAGTCGAAAACTTAGTGTTTGTTTTAAGATTGTATATGATTGAATTGTAAAGTAGATATTTAAAGAGTAACAGAAACGTGTTGTAATCTATTATGTAATGATTGAATCATTAAGTAACAATTTAACTTCCAACCGTCAGATGGTTCGGATGAGATGTACAGAGAAAGAGAAATATGTATAGCTTTTCTGGACGGAGGAAAGATAGAGTTGATTTCGCTCGACCAAAATTTAGACAAACATAAATCTAGATCCGCAAGTACCCATCCGGGTTAACCACAAACAAACTTTTCGCTAGAGGTTTGCATCAATTTCGTTGAAATGGAGTTGTCATTAACCATTCTTGAATAAATAATCTAGTAATCATGAAACAATGATTTACATTTTACAATTTCCTGATTTTGTGTAAATCTGAAAACGTAAGTGCAAACGCCAGATCTTTGATTTCTTTAGCATTATTTGTCCAAATCAACAAAAAGTCGCAACTGTGTTAATATCCCCTTCCAGGTGTCCAACTCTATCATCATAATCACTATGTCAAATTCAAATAATGAATTATAGCAATTTGAATAATTTCGGTTTTAATGAAGCTTCAACTAATTAGAAAATGGAAAAAGTCTCGAGTTGACTACACAATCTAACCAATTAATAAATTAATAAAATAATAAATAAACTTAATTTCAGAATCCATCAGCTGCCAAACTCCCAACTAATTTAGTATTTGCCTTTAATTCATATATACTACCTAAGATGGTTTCCTAATACTGACAAACTTATATAAAAATAAATAAATAAACAGAAAGGTATAAATATAATAAAAGCTGGCAAGAAAAAGGTCCCTTGTAGTACTTGAAGGGATTAGAAAACCAATCATCCTAAGGTTTTTAAAATATTAAATAAGTGAAGAGATCAGACAAAAAAAGACAGGTCAAAGGTTGGCACTTAATGATGCTGTGAAGAAGCCTACAAATGTACAAGACTAAACAGCAACTCCAAAAGTCAACCACCATAAATATTGCAAAACAAGTAGCCTAAATAAAGTAACTAATGTGATAAACATTTGTATAAACATTGCCAGGCTTTCATGTTTGTCCAGTAATGCAGTACTATGGTTTTCTTAATTACTTGTCCTAGTCAGCTAGATTCAAGCATACAGACAAGGAATGAAAGTTTAATAATGCACTTTTTTATACTAAACATGCACATTTCACCAACTCAGAAGATTAAGGGGTACTATAATGGCATGATTAAATCTATATTATCTAAACAGAGGCTCCTCAGACGCTCCAAGTGGCGCCCGTATGTTGATGACATTATTAATCAATCATGTAATGTGCATGTTATCGTACGTAAGAAAGGACAGGTTTTAGAATAGTCAGTATGATTGAGATGCCCTCAGCCTCATCATGTAGTATTATTTTGAACAAGGATGTCCACTCCTAGTCATGATAAATAGCTAAGAATAAGAAGCATTACATAGAAGGTTCATGGGTTTGGTATGGATTTGGTAATTGTGTCTGCATCTCATAAGATTAGATTTCTTTTAATGACACCCCTAATTTGGTCAAATAATTCTTTAGGCTATCAATTTCATACTTCGTAATGCAGTGGTGATTTATGGCAAATTAATATTGCAGTTTCCATTTGGTCAACTGCCACTTGAGTTAAATAAGTTGATTGAAGAGATGTTCTCTCTTCAGAAAGTCAACTATATTATAAGAAGATGCATCATGAGCTTTTGAGGAACTTCTGAATTACAGGAAATAGATAGAATGCATGAAGGTTCATAATTGTTGCGGAAATCCCTAAAGTATCACGAAGTGTGTTCAGGTCCTCTGAAGGTCATGATGATTTCACACTTACCGTTAACTTACGGCACCCAGGACCTAAACATGATACTATTGCATACTTTAGGGACCTTTGGAAACAAATGTTAATAGTTTAGGTACCTTAAGATGCATTTTATACCAGAGAAATAATATAAAGAGTCGAGAGATGTGCAAAAGAATAATACACGCCCCTATGTAGCCAGTACCAAACAGGGTATAAGCTTGTAGTGCGCACTGTGGTGCTACAATCTATTTGCTGGTCCTAGCTTAGAGGCCAAGATCAAGCTATCTAGTTTGGTCTGAAACTCTGGGTAGAATAGATTTCAGCCCTTTAAGACGATGCTTACCATAATCAGAGATTCAAAAGCTTAGTATGGCCAGTCTCATAGTTCATGATTGTGGTCTCCTGCTGCAGAATGAAAAGGACAATTCCGTTAGCACACTTGCGTAGAGCTAGTGAAGAAAAAATTAAACAAACGTTCTAACCTCATGCACGAGTTTTGCAGCTTCAGAGAAGTTTTGTGTTTCTTTCTTGAGGAGTTCAAGGCGAGCCTTCATTTCACGATTATGTTCTTCAGCCTGATAACACACAACGGAAAAAAGCAGCTTGTTGAGTGGACAACTTTTCAACACAACTAATGGACAAAACAATTGGCTTTTTTTTCCTTTTTGAGGCAGAAAATACAGAATAGACTAAGCGGATACTTAGGAGGTAGAGTACAGACGTGCAACAGCAGAATTTTGTGTGGCATCCGAAAAGAATAATAAACTCAAGGAAACCAGGCTAGAGCAAATTAATCCTTATTAACCTCTTTCTTAACAATGAGGAAGACAAATAAAACAGATTATTCTAGTGAAATAGCGCTTGGCTACTTGGGGATAACAAATTAATAAGTTCATGAACCATAGGTACGCTAAACATACTCTACATTCTTAGCAACGCCAGTATTTTTTGTCGAACACTTTCTTTGCACAAATTGCAAGTCCATAACCCACTGATCGATAAATCCACATATCGATACGTCTACATTGATTCTATTGTCATCAAGTGCAATGTATAACTGAAGAATGAAACTAAGAATTTTTATAATTCTTGCAAACATTTGGAATAAAAGATCACAGTAAGAAAAGCCGCATTCACCGTGAGCAAACATTTTTATAATTTTTATAATTCTTGCAAACATTTGAAATAGAAGATTACAGTAGGAAATCAAATCAAATCAAATCAAATCCAATTTATTTTGTCAGCTCAACCAACTATCAACAACTTGTCCATTGAGCTCACCTTCTTCAATTGCCCCATAAGATAATTGAGCTCATTTTTCTTGGCTTCAGACAAAATTCGAGCCGATTCTCCTACGTTACTCCTGCAAATAAGTATAATAAACAGTATAAATTCAAGGAAGATTTATAGCAAAGCAATACTATAAACTTTAACAAAGGCATGTAGTTCTACTTGGAATTTAGCATTCAAAAACTCTGAAGAAAAGTCCAATACAATCTTTCATTATCGCATAAACAATATCTGTATTATGTAAATGTAGCAAATCAAATTTCTAACTAGTCATGGACCATCTCTGTGATTACAAAGTTGATTAAGTGATATAGATGCATACTTCTGTGAAAGCAGCGGATCAAGACTTTGTTCTTCCACTAGCTCTTCTACATTGTCCAGAATAGTTCCTGCCTAAGGAGAAGCCATAAACGAGTTCTGTAAACTATTATGGAAAGATAAGTATGCATTTGCAACCAAAGAGAAACTACAGCCCACTAGTTTTATCCAGCAATAAAATCCGCCTTGTGACAAAACTGAAAATACTCTGAAGAAATGTTGGAGGCCCATTGGCCCAAATACATCCAATACACCTTAACACCGGTCTTTTTCTCCCCTATTTTGGCACAATAATATCATGTGAAATACCTGTGTCTCGAGAATTATTGCCTCAAACTCTTCCTGCAAGATTTGGAAAAGCTAGAATCACTATAACTGATAAATTCAATATGCCGAGATATATTTCTTGTTCAATGATATGTAAATATGCAATTTATCCAATAGACATGGAAGTACTATATGGTATGTTTACAAAATTATAACACTACACCTATGTAAAACTAAAATCCCCTCTTTAGTAACCAATAACCATTGACTAAGACATAGGAAATGATCGAGAAATGAATATGGAGACATAATCCAAATAATAAAGTTGATAGCAGGAATCCAAAAATGCTATGACATAGATATGGAGAGGAAACTAGTTGTAAATGCATCAGTTACAGAAAGTGTGCATGTTATTGCTTAAGGTACGTTATTAGAACCAAAAGTCCAAACCATGCTATATCAGTCAAAAGAAGGCATACGATGTTAGAAAATTAACTCTAAGTGATGCCCAAATCCAATAAATAATTAAATATTTGTTACTGCGTACCTCAATATCTTCATGCAAAGAAGAGATAACCTGAAAATATAAAAGTTTAGACAGTTGAAAAAGTACACAGTGATCTTTAGGACTATTAACATGATGAAAGGAAGAAAGAAACACATGAGTTCACTAGACAATATGAAGTTTGGTGTTTAATAACTAACACGCTTGCAATAAGATGCAGATGCAACATCCAGCTTACTTATTCATTTATTAAATAATTAAAAGCCTGAAACAAAATGCATATAAAGCATAGTCAATCCCCTTATGCACGAGTTTCGCCTTCTCCATACACTAGCCATATTAATTTTTGAAGAACTTGCTCACTTTCTATGCTTCCTCTTATGTTATTTAGTTTTTTTATAATAACTCCACTTTCATATAAAATGTACCATACATCATTCAACTATAAGAGATAAAAAGTTTCTGTTGATGCATATTCCAAGGAGCCTATCTTTTATAACCAAAAACTATTTTAACTATGCATAACAAAGCTCACACTTGAGTTGTTTCATATTCGAAAACCAAATGCCATCCCGGTACTATGCATATCCAAGCAATTATTATGCTTGGCAAATAAATGAACTAAAATTAATTCACAAAGCACAACTTGGAGTCATGAGTTAAGATTCAAATCTCGCTCCTCTGACCAGCAAAAAGCCATTAGTTTCAACCTAAGATTTCTACAAAACCTCACACAATTCAAAAAATTTAGTCAAGACAAATAATGTGAACTCCTACAGTAGTCACAAAAACTAAATAAAATTCTACACCAAACTGAGAAAATTTTCAGTCAAGACAAATAATGTGAACTTCTACAGTAATCACAAAAACTAAATAAAATTCTACACTAAACTGATAAAAAGGATTTAAAAAAAAAAAAAACAGAAAAACATTTAAATTGACCTGAATGAAGAGACGGTGGAGACGCTCCTGCTCAGCTGCATTAAAACTTGGAAAAGCTTTACGAAATTCCTTCACGAAATGAAACAAACATGTAATTATAACGACCGAAATCTAAAATTCCATAACGGCATAGATACAATTGCAATACACCATCAAGTTCAAAAAAACTATTAGGCAGAAATGAAACCCTCACCTCGCCGGAGCAGGCAGTTAATAAGCAGCGCAGTGCACGATTGAACGATTTCTTCATATTCATCTGCCTAGATCCGGGAATTGATGCAGTATTTTCCATTTATTTCTTGTATTGTATCTTCTCTAGGAGATGAAATTATGATACAGTAGATAGTTCAAAAAATAGAGAAATTGAGACGAAAGAGAGAAGGCGGGAAAATGGGCAAGGAAGCGCTTGGTAAGCTTGGAAATGGGCCTCTCTCTTAAGAAGAAGCCTTTATTGGGCCTGATGGCCCATTCTTTGATTTAATTCGCCTTCTAAATCGTGCGTGGAAATGGGACTTGCTCTCCCGTCTCATAAAAAGAGGAATATTTAAACAACGTATAATTTTTTTCAATTTAATGAAAGTATAATTATCCAAAAATCAACAATTATCATTCACACGATTTATTTTATTTTTTTATTTGACATATTCAATCATAAGTAATTCGTGAAATAAAAAAAATTAATTTTTAATTTAAACTAAAATAGCGAGACATTGATATTTGAAACGAGACTCTTATTTTAGGACAATGAATTTATTTTTAAAAATAACTCATTTTGTAGGGAGGAGAGACTACGTTGTTGATTATTGGGAGCTAAGTACGACTATTCTTATATTTTGTGCAGGTTTGATGCCTTCTAGTGTATATTGAAGATGCGTGGAACATTTCACAAGAAAACGTCATTGTGGAAAAACTTGAGCATTTGAAATATAAACAAGTTATGACCGACTTGGTTAGAAATCATCAATGATAATAGTAATGGGTATGAATAAATGATCAATCATATCACCAAATAATGTGGGAGGAGTTGTTAATAAAATGAGGTATTGATTAACTTATTCATTATGTATCAAATACACGATCATCATTTATTCCCATTCTCTACCTCTAAATCCCTCAACCAAGCGGGCCCTTAATAAGAAAGGAAAACGATACATCATACTGAACCCAGAAGCTGCTTCTCATGCAGGAATCAATATAGCAATACATCTAAGAAATAAAGGTCAAGTGCAAGTGAACATAAAATCCATCAAATATGCACCAGCAAACTTTATTTGTAACTTGAGAATTACAAAAATACAAGGTCGGAAATGCACTTGCATCTCCAAAATCCCGTTTAGTCTTTCAAAAATTCGTAAGTCTCAAAACATGCACAACGAAGATCTATTCACCGTTCAAGAAAACCGTATTGTCTAGCTCTCGCTGTATTAATTCACATACAGGACTGATCGATCTCAGCAAACAATACAACTTACACCTGATATGATTGAAGACTAACCCAATTTTGGTTCGTGCTTCCCCAGATTTGTGCATACAACTCGTGACTGGTCTTAGAAGATCATATCCTTACAGCATAGAAGCCAAGGTGGAGAAACAGTGGTTCCATAGAAATCCAACTCGATCTATTCAGGATTTTATACCAAAATTTAGCCAAGCAAGTCCTTAAATAAGTTGGGGTTCTGACCTGACGGTGTCACGCCCAATTGTCTTACAAGTGCATCTTTCTCCAAAGCTTCCCTTAAATTAGGCCCCTTGTTCAGTTGTTGTACTGAATATTCAGTATTATTCACATTGGACTCTGGATTGCCATCGGTACCACTCTGAACACTTAATGACATGTCAGCAAAAAGTGATGAAAAATCAGAGGACTCGGTTGGACCAGCACCAGCACCAGCACCGCTCACTGGGACAGTCACTGGGGTTGTGTCTAGTGTAAGACCAAGAAGACCTTCAAATTGCTTGAAAGGATCTACCGATGGAGTCGAACTGGTAATTGATGGTTCACCCATGTCCAGCAAGTCGGGAGGTGGCTGGGATGGTTTTACTACAGCTGTATGAGAAGCTGTAGCCTTAGCTGAATGAGGCTTATCTGAAATGTGAGAGTGAGATTTTGAAATATTCTGGCCAGAAGATGGCTTTCTGCTTTCGGATTTTGATATACCCCCAAAAAGCGAAGCAGCCAGTTTTTGCTTTTCGGGTGAGATCTCTACTTGCTGCTTTCTTGAATCATAAGACGTAGTGCGGGTTTTTGAGTTTGAACTGGGAGTTGAATCTCGTTGAGTTGACTCATTCTGAATCTTCACGGTATCAGTGCTTGAAGTAGATGTTGCTGGAGAGGAGTAAGCGGGCCGGCCCCACTTCTTTTGGACCCCATCAAGTCGTAGCTTGAGTTCTGATGGCCCAGCATTAGAAGCAGATGGGAGAGAGGGAGGTGGGTATGAGATATCAGCGGTGGCATATAACGGCTCTGGGACAGGAACAAGCTCAGTCGAGGATGCTAGTACTGGAGGATGTGAAGGTTTAGGTAACTCATATGCCTCAAACCTAAGAGCATGCGTAGAAGTTTCATGATCTTCATGGCTCTTGAAATTGCTAATACTTGATATTCCAAGGCGCTCACTCTCGGGGATGTAAGGCTGAGCACCGTTTTCAATTGATTGTTGGATATAACCATCAAGAAACGAAAGATTTTTGTCAATCTGCAATTGTTGGAAATTCTTTATTAGCTCTGTTACACAATGAACACAACCCAAAGTAGCAACAAACAAAATAGACCATTTCACAGGCATTAAATTATGTTCGCACAGGGATATCACATCCAGTATATGTAATATGTCAAGTAAACAATGAGTTAACAAATAACAAGGATAAATGTATAAATCGTTTATTCCAACAAAATGTTACCTCGACTTCGTTACAAGTAGAATCCATTGGCATGATTTCCTTGACAGCACGTGCATCTAAATTGAGGATTGCTTGAAGCTCATAGGCACGCTGCTGAAGGTCTGTTGAGTGAGATGCTAACAGTTCGTCGATCAATGATTGGCACTGTAGCAAGCAAGATGTCATCAGTGTGAAAATCAAACTACTTGTTCTACTAATCACAGAGCAAGATTATGGAGAAGATAATTAAATTAGTTCAGTATCAGTTTCCATACCTCAGATAGTATATCCACTGTTCTCCCAGCTGCTATTTCAAATGAATATATCTTCATAAGTGCTGTTATCGCATATGCCTTCGAACAAGTGGCAGAAAAATGAAATTACAAAGAGTGACCAAATATTGTCCATGTAACAAAGAATCAAACTATGATATACAGCTAGGGAAAGAGTAGGGTGTTTAGAAGGAGAATAATATCGTTAGCCGCCCCCTCATCAGAAAGGCTGAATCCTTTTGCATAAGGAAACAGTGTACCTAACCATTAACTAAAGCATGTCTTTCATATTAGTGGCTTTGAATAAATACATGGAATATGAGCATCTGGCAAGTAATGGAACATTTTCCTCTTTTCCAGTTTATTTCCTGAATATCTATTCGCTTTCCCATATAACTTAGATATATCGCTTATTTTACACTTCCAACCAGAGGAATTTAAAGAAATATTTTACCACACAAGAGCTTAAACTAAATCCAGTAGCAAATATAAATCCTACCTTATTCAGTAAATGCAGCAGATGTGCATATAATCAATGATAGCAAGTCCACACAGACTCTGAAATATGGCACACTCTAACAACTAAATTTATATTCCAAATGTTTAGATTTGGTATAACCACAATATAGTTGGCTGAAAAACTGGAACTAAATAATTTCATAAAATATCCAAGATGGACAAGACAAGTAAACTGTTGCAAAATATATTAGAGGCCATATCTCTCTCCAATGTGTTTTTTTCCACGAAATTTTTTTCTCACACAATGTGTTTTATAGCAACAAAAGTTTGAGCATCTAATAAAAAAGGGTAGAGTGCATGTGCGTGTGTGTGTGTCACTCAACACAATGAATCCCTGAAAAGAATATTTAGTTATTGGCAAACAAATCTTTCTCCAGGAAGGAGAAAGGTTGCAGAAGTATTAAGATTGCTCAATTTGATGAATGTGTTCTCTAGTCTACTGGAAGGAGTCTGGGAATAGACTTTCTAATCTTATATTTTCCTGTTTTATTTTTCAACTTGTAACATAAACCATAATTATAAGCAACATTCCACGTGGCAACAGAATTCAAGATGTCTACAAAGTTATCAAGCTTACCCAACATCACATTGACACTATGTAAAGGCCAACTTGACTAGAAGCCACAGATTGCATGAAATTTAGGGTATTTTATTCATAATATTGCCTACTCTTAAGAAGAAAGGTATAATGCATCAGCAATCTCAGCTAACCATACAAATTGGGTGATCAAGTCTTTTGGGCCAAAAAGAGGGTGAAAGATCTCAGTTGCTTCAGTTTTCTTACATATTGAAACTCTACATTTAATTAAAAACTGTGATTTGCATTTAACAAGCAGCATGTGGATTGTTTTGTTGTAACAAAGTTAACTCTTCAAATCACTTGTAGTTTAAACTTTGAAGAGTAGCAGCTACAATTAGGGACGGGTGATCCTATTCTTGAAAAGCCATTACATCAAAAGTAGTAATATAAGATATTTGAACGATGTTTACAGCACAACAAGAACTCGACTTCATTGTTGAACAGTGATATAGAACAAAAACATCATGCACATTGACAAACTAAATACCTTCACTGTGTCATCTGTAGAATGTGCCTCTGCCACATCACACAACTTTCCAGTGATATATGAGGCAGAATACTTCCCATCTGCAGTCCCATATTCTCCCAAGACCCAACAAATTACCTGGAATATTAAGGAGTAGAGAAAGCATGGTGTGAGCACAAGCAAGCTACAGTGAGAGGGAAAGGCGAGGGACAAAGAGTCCCAAGGGAAGTTAAAAGCAAAGACAGACTTGAAATGGGCGATGTTAATGGCAAAGGGGGTGGAAATATAATTTTCATTAAATAATGACATAATATTTGAGAACTCAAGGAAGCCAGGATATAATATATCATACTTGAATAAAGGTAGATGGAAGTTTCGGCTCTCCCATGATTCGAAGATACGACTCCACCTGCAATCAGCAGATTTTACCATATTGTAAGCAGAACTGCTGGAATGAGTACAACCATCACTTAGGTCCTTTAATCCAACTGAAGAAGCGTAGGAGAAGGACATATCCGACACAAATAGCCACAAGTATGAAGGACATGACACAGCAGTAATATGCAATCACTTTAAGGAAGTAAAAGAAGTGTGAACAAGATCGGCAGCAAAAGCACACTAGCTCTGGAGCTTTCAAAGGTGTTACATAGTCACTTCGTATGCAGAAATGTATGCAAGAATCAGATCCATTCTCATGTGCCCGTGCCCTCAAGCATGTGAGCAGTTTGAGACTCACACTAAAAATGATCATTGAATTAATTTTAAGAAAAAACATGTAACTAATACCAGTTGCTCCAGTGTCCCTCGCTATAAAACAATCACATCTCCAATCCCCAGATACCAGAAAATGGGGTATCAAAATCTCCATATCTTATTTGTAGTGTCCTTGTTAAGACATGACATAATACCACAGACATGCACGGCCATACAAATCGTAGAATTTTTTGCAGACATTAAATAGGGTTAGTACGTAGCCTATCTAACCCGCTCGGTGGCATTTTGTAGGTACAGTAAGTTGATACCAAAAATTCATAAGCTTCCTGTTGATGTTTTACTCATGCCTTATCAACCTGTCACACTGCAAACATTTGCTGCACTTCTTTGCAATAGCAACAGGTTAGGCACAGCAAAAGTTCCCTTCCGATCTCACTAAGAATTAGAGTTGAGTTTCTTGAGGTTCCAGAACACTGTTATTTAGCAGACGACAAAGTAGAGGTCCTCCTGCTAAATGAGCAGATTAATCAAACTAGCAGACACTAACCTACTTTTCCCTCTACTCTGACATATATATGACATAGAACCAAGTAAACTGCAAAAAGTTCATCTGATAACTGCTAATAAGTTATTCAATATCTGAAGTCAGCAGCATTTCTAGCTGATTAGTTCTAGCTAAGAGAGATACGGGAGACAGGTTGGGGGAAATGCTGTTACCTTTCCTGAGTTACTTTCTTAATTTATCATTAGGAAAAATTCATTCTCTTTGCAACAGCACAAGGACGAGAGAAATATAACAAACTTCATAATTGAAAATAATAGCTTGAGCTAATCACAAAGAAAGATTTTAAAGAGAGGTTGGGTTTCAAAGGATTATGTGGACGGTATCCAAACTCAGATGGCAAAAGTGAGGCAAATATGTGGACAGTGTTTAAACTCAGATGGCAAAAGAGGACATACAGCAGACGATCTAAGCTGAGTGTCTGCAGTATCGTCATCCTCCCCAAATCCTTCAGCAATCAGCCGCATGAGGTTATGTGCAACTTTAATATTTACCAGGTCCCCAGCGTGCTCAAATACTTTATTCATAGTCTGACCATTAAGACACAAAAAGAACTGAGTCAAAATTCCTCAATATAATAACATATAGATATTATGAAAGAACACATCAGAAGCTAACCTGTATAAACCATTGATTGCTTGGAGCAAATTGTTCTGCAAGTTCAACACACCTGGATGCTATTTCAGTTTTGTAATGGTTATCAGTGATGCATATCATGTACTCAATCATACGGTCCACAATAACTTCTACATTTGATGACTTGGTCATTCTATAGAGCAGTTCAAATGTCTTGCGCTTTAGGGTATCATCTGGGTCCTGCGATCAGATGGCAGAAACATGTTGAAGCTTAGATGGGAGGCTACTCAATTATTAGAAATCTTTACCAGATCTAACCAAGCTTAAAAGATACAACGTACCTATGGTTTTCACTAAAAGAACATACAACATAGATTTCTACAAAAGTAAAAAATATCTTAAATAGGAACTGAGGCAGAATATTAGCACTAAGCATAAACAGATATATATATACACTCAAACACTGAAGAAGACCACAGACACAATAAGTCATTCGAGCTCTATTCCTGGCAAGTGACAAAATAATTTTGTATAGCTAAGAACAATAACACAACCCTGTCAAACTAATGCTTCCTGTTTCATTTCTAACAACTCTACTATATTTATTTTATTTTCCTCTAACGCAGCTTCGACACTAGGTTTGTACTCTATGCCTTTTTTTTCTTTGTTTTAGAAAATGAAAACAGTTGCCTTTAATTTCTATTGACCTAGACCCAAGAACAAAAGAACAAAATCTAATAGCTCCTGCTCCCACTTGACTGCAAAGTCCTGAGTGACCCAACTCCACGCCTCTAATTACTCACCCATCTCTGCTCCAGAAGAGGTCTAAAACATGCAGTCACTCGCAAGAATTTTCAACCAAAAGCTGCTGAAATTTTATGACAACATTAGGTACAAAGTAAACCACCTTAAGATTGACCTTGTTGAAGGAAAATGCTCATTATACCAAGATATAAATTTATATTTGATATCAACTATGCAATCACTCAAAGGAATTCCAACCTCCATGCAAGAACAGCAAATTTCTATCATAGTATTGCTGAAGACATCGTTAGGAATTATGGTCAATGATAATCCTTCCATGAACTTCTATCACAAACAAATTGGTTGACGTAACTTCATGAGCTTGATAGATGCAAAATTCAAGCTTTATTATTCTAAATTGATATTTTCCTTATTGCGGTTCTTGCTGTGAAGCAAAATCTTACCATTTTGGTAACTTTATACTTATGCGATATCCACCAGGACACCAGGACAGCTATAAGTTATTTTATTTGTTACATAAAGACTGTTAAGAAGCGTAAAGGACACATTTCACAAGAAACAGAAATAAATGCACATCTTAGACAACGATCAAAACCGAAAAAAGAGTAATTTGCTTCCATTTTTTATTTTGAAAATTAGAAATTAAAACTCACCTCCAAGCAATCAATAACAGCCAGTTGGTGCTGCTCAGCTATTTCAGGGCTTATCTTTATCAGTCGACTAAGACCATCAATACCAAGATACTTCAGATTGTGGCTGTCACTCTGTCATTGAGATAAAATCATGTCAGTGTTACAATATCAGTCACCACAAAAAAGCTGATCCCAGAGTATGTCACTAAGTTGCAGAATACAGACTTTTAGAAACTTCGAAATGGCATCAGCAGCAGCTTCAAGCAACTTTGGGTTAGGGTGCAATGATGAAACACAGCAGATGCATTCGTAAAGAATGGCATTCCCGATATTGGTTGTTGAATCGCATTTTTTCATTATGTCCCCAACGATTGTGTACATCTGTTCACTGGACTTTTTGTCACCAGTGCCCAGAAGGGTCAGAATTTTCAATAATTTGATCTGCCAAAACAACAGACGAAGGCTTATTAACAAAGAGAGGTGGGAGGGGGGATATGAAGAGATCATCTGAATTTAAGTATTCCTCTCTGGGTATGCCTACATCCACTTAGCAACTCTCATTACCAGAGATATGCATCTTGCATTGGCCTTCATATTTAAAGACAGCAAGTAGATGAGTGTCAGATGTTTCAGGGTTAACAACACTCATCTACTCAAGAAAAAGAGGCCTTGACGGAACATGCAGAAGAAAGCAACCTCATATTACACTTAAAAATAACAGAGCCAACGTATAATCCCACCTCAAACTAGTCTCTGGCGGACAAGATTTCAGTGCTTCTTATGGGATACTTGCACTAAAAGATGACAACTTTAATATATGTTATATACACTTGAATGCATAAGAGGTCAAGGAAAGAGACAAGCACACCTGAATAAATGGAGCGGGCATCTGATGGTAGTCATAACTTTTTGGTAGTCTGCGTTCAGCAACTTGCTTAAGAATGTTTACAAAACTGACCACCAAGTCCTTATACTTATCAGCATCAATAGTGATAAGATCAAAAAGTGGACAGAGAGTAGCACCCATAACCCCAGGATCATTGTCGCAAAGCTTCTGTAACAAAAGTATTTACTGAGGAAAAAACAAATGATAACTTCACAAATCCAAAATCTTATTTCCATGAGCATAAAAATGCCCCGGATCGACATGTAGATCAAGAATATAAATCTAAACAATTCATCAGACATCCTGTTTGAGATCCCAACTCATTATTAGGTAACACAATGAGCTTGCATCCAATTCTTTTCCCTAATATTGAAGTAACAAGCTTGTTAATTAGATTCTCTATGAAGCCAAACATTCTCTATAAATGCAAACATATAGCTTGCAAACACCAATTCATCCGGTAGAATCATAAAAACATTAAGCACCCCACCTTTAGCGCAACTACATTCCGCAATGTTCCATCTTTAAATCACTAAAGCAGCCATTGCCATCATATTAGCAACCGTGGCATTTCTAATGTTAGTCAACAAGTATAAGAAACTAATGAATCTATTTTAAGTCTTCTAACAGGTATGCACCCATCAATCCGTAGACAAATTGAGAATGTGCACCTTCCGGAAATTGGAAATAAGATGGGAAACTGAAGCAGGAGCCCTCTGATTAAACCGGTGAAGTGCCATTACAGCTTTCTTCCTGACTGCCTCCTTCTGATGCCCCAATAACTCCACCACCTGCGGCAAAACTGCTGGAATCGTCTCCTCATTAATCAACCTACACACAGCATTCAATGCAGCACAAACCACCAAAAAATTATCGCTCTTCAAGTCCTTCTGTATCGTGTTTACAATCAAAATAATCAAATCATGATCCTCATTCAGAAACAAAGTCACCGCCAAGTATCCAGTTCTTTTCAACAGTAAATTCTCATCGTGCGTCATCTTGACCGCGTGAATGTATCCAAATGAAGCATCGTGACCGAGCATCTCGACGTAGACTAGGCGAATTAAGTACTCCTTGAGCTTGTATTTGGCGGTATTTGGATCCATTAGCCTGGTCTTCAGGGTTTCGACTTCGCGTAATACAATGCGATCTTCCTCGGCTTTGGATCGAGCCTCACCGATGGATTTGATGAGGTCGAGGAACTCCTTTGATTGCCCGAATCCCCCTTGGGAGCCCATCGCCAGCTCCCGGCCGATTGTCTTTAGCTGCTCCATGTTTAAAATCAAAGAGCCCGGAATCAATCTCGGGCCACACTGAATTAAATTCGGGCCGAAGACGAGATATTGTGAGCAGATTTGGGTTTAGGGTTTGGTATATTTCGGAAAATCTGCAGAGGACTAGTGAAGATCCGGAGAACTGAGGGATTATTATGATCTAAGTTCTAACGAAAGTGTTTTGTATGTGTGGTTTTCTCTTTTTCTTTTTTCTTTTTTCCTTGTTTTTGAAAATGTACTTTTCTGCCCTAAAATTATCCCAAACTTAAATTCAACCCTAATATTTTTGTCCAAATTGGCACTTCAACTTATTAAAATATCAAATGAATCCCTGAATTTTAAATTCGAAACAAATATTCCAAAATATTAACTAAATTTAGTTTTAAAAAAATAAAATGCAAAAAGTGACAAATTAAATAATATATATGTGAAAATAAAAAAAATATATTCAATAAAATTCTAGAAAATTATTTAAATAAAGTAAAGAAAGAATTATTACCAAATACATCAGTTATTAAATATTCTCTAAATTTCTTCAGTGATTGAGTTTATGTTAAATATTCGAAGCATTCTTTGTAATGTCTGTATTCTTTTTTGGGAAGTGTTTTGTAATTTGTCCAATTTCTAAACTATTTCTTCACGTTTCGAAAGATTATTTGTGGCTAATTCTATATGCTTCATTTCAGTTTATTTTGCAAAAATACGACATGTTACTTTGACGGTTTTGTTTTCTTTGAGTATTGTAATTGTTATTATCCGATATTTCTATATTTCTGATTAACGTTTAGAGTTTGTGTCATTTGGCTATTATTTTATAATTATACGGCTGATTATTTGCGTACTCCTCAACCATGGATATGTAGCAAATTTGGTTGGCAACTTGTGCCTTGTAATTATTATGTTAGTATGATTTTCTTTACTATATGAGGCTTTTTGTTCGATGTATGTTGAATTTAGATATATTTAACATAACGTTCATGTGTATTTTGAGCCCATGAAGTTGTATTTGAACGTCATTTTTGGTGTAGGATTCAGAGTTAGTTTTTAGTTTCATTTCTTGAAGCCCTCAGCCTTCTTGCAATTTGCTATGGCTAGATTAGGTAAGAAAGTTACCAATTTACTTTTTACTTCCAAGGAGATTATCCAAGTCATGTTCCTCTTGGACTTTGTTAACATGGTTAGGCCCGCCTATGATTGAAAACCCTCAAGCTAGGTTGAACCGTATGATTCAGTATGGAATGGATGATAATATCCTAGGGCCGTTTATGTACATGACAAAACTGGTGGGGGTGAGTAACAAAAAGGTTTTGCCAAACTTAATTAATAAAGATACCTTCAATAGGATATGCTACCTTCTAGAACATGGTGGGGGCCTTAGTGATTCTAAGTATTTGTTGGTTCGTGAGAAGATAGCCTTATTCATAACGGTGCTTGCACAACGACTAAATTATGTGTTGTCCAGTTTGATTTTAAATGTAGCGGTAAAACTATTTGTAAACATTTTCATTCCGTCCTTAGCACGATTTTGAGGCTAAACACTGTCCTACTGGCGAAACCAGAGCCAATTGACGATACAAACGCTCATCCAAGATGGAATTTTAGGTGCATTTTAGCATTAAGTTTGCGACATCTAATAAGCCTAGGACAACTCGGAGTAACAATTGTAGAATAAATAATTGTTAACATTTTTCTGGGTATAAGGGTGTTTAGGAGTCTTAAACGGTTCTTACTTCCCGACGATTATCTTTGAGGCCGATAAGGCACACTGTAAAACTCCTTAAAGGATTGTTGTAGTTAATGTCGTTGTTGTCTGTAATCTAGACATGCAATCCATTTACATGCTCGCTTGTTGGGAATGATTTGTTGCCAATTCTCGAATTTTGTGGGATGCGGTTAGCAGGATCAATAAGTTTAAGGTTCCTCAAGGCATTAATACTAGCTTTAATAGACTACAGCTGTCCTACATAATTATATAATTCATTTTGTAGGTAACTATTACCTTTGCGGTAATTAGTACACTAACAGGGAAGGCTTTCTCACGCCCTAGAAATCGTTACCATTTAGGTGATTAGGTGTAGGTCCGGCAAATTAATCTAATTATACGAAACACTTTAACAAGCCATCAATTGCTTTTTCATTGCGGATGGTGTGTCACGCGTATATAGTCTTGGGACATTATCACCCATTACGGTGAGTGTGTGTTGTGGCAAGTGATCATCGTGACAAGTTTATATTCTGGGAAGGCTAAAATTCCGGTATAGTTATAAAAAATGCTAAAATTATGGTATGGTTACAAGAAATACTAAAATTATAGTAAAAGTTACACAAAAGACTATTTACACTATATTTCAATTTAAGTAAGACTCTTATCAATAAAACTAATATTTTTGAACAAACTCAAACATAATAATATTTATCATAAACAATATTTCTATAAAACGTATCACCTTGAATTGAATAATGCCCCAGCAAATGCTGGATCAACGAGTTTTTCCAGGCCACGATCCACATCTGCAGACTTTTTTTTTAAGTTTTGGGGTGGGATCAACTCATTCAACTAATCTAGATTCATGTATGTGTAACGTATGAAATGTTGTGATGAACAATAGCTTTTCTTCTTCTTCTTCTTGCCTTTTATTTCACAGACTACTTATCAATTTTATTATATTTGGATTTACTACATACACCATAACTTATAGTTTCATAACGTCCATTCTCCATATTCCTCGCCCACAATGCCACCCGACATTTCTTCCCTAACCTCCTTTCTGATTCAGTTGTCAAACCTTCTTCATGTTCTCGCTTATTTCCTCACCTCTTCTTTGTTTTTCACATTTGTCGTAAACCTCCCAAGCTCAACCTTATGCTCCTAAAAGTTGCACAATTAGAAGCATCATGAAATCACTGAGCACAAGAGAGATTATAGATTATGTGAATAAAAGAAAAACCGAAACTATTTGGTATTGTTTCATAAAACGAGGTAAGTATATCCAGCATGTGCTCGACCGATCGAAAGGAGAGTATGTTCGACTTATAATGATGAGCAGGGTTGAATATGTCCGACCATTCCCAGCCGAACTCTTTCCCCCATTCATCGATTTTTTTTTTTCCTTTTGTCTCTAAAGAGTGAAGGAGACAAGATAGAAAATATTAGCACGAGAAGGAAGCGTAACATGAAGTCTTTTATGGTAATGATGGTTTTGAAAGAACAAATTTACATTTTAATTTGTTATGTAATAAAGTTGAACCTTCGACAAGTTGAAAATTTTCCATCTTCCTGTGTGTGGAGTGTGAAGCACTACAAAACTAGGAATATTTTAGTCATTTTTAGGAGGGGGAAAAACTAAAAGCTAACTCGCGAGATTATGTAGAAATTGACACAACTCTTATTTTTTACAATTTTAAATTTCAAATAATTTTTCATTCGTAATCCGTTTTTATATATAATACATAAAAAATGTAAAAGGAAAAATGTTAGGTTTTTTATTAATTATTTAATGATGACATTTAAGTTTTCTTTTTGAAAAATTTCCAAACCAAAAAATTGTAGCGAATAACGTATTTATCTGTAAGTACCGCATATCCATCAGATATTACTTGTATGATAAAAGAGTGAGTCTTGTGTGTGACGGAATACATTTTTACAGGAAAAATTGATAAATTTACAGGAAAAAGTGATACTTTTACAGATAAAAGTGATACTTTTGCTACAAAAATTGATACTTATATAGATAAACGTGATACTTATACTATAAAAAGTAATATTTTTTTTCGTGTGAAGGCCGTGTGACGGCCGTGTGACGATCTCATATAAAGCTTTGCCAATATATATATATATATATATATATATATATATATATATATATTTGTTTAAGGCTGGTAGTGCTGGACCAAACTTGACTGAGGGAGTTAACGAGCCTGCTTTATTGGGATTTGGTCTCCTAAATCTACTGAGTTAAACAATAAACAAACATAGAGAGTAAGAACAAGACATTTAGGGGATACTTGTCCTGGGATGTAGTAGCATGTGTCACGTCCGTCGTGGCACATCCTTGGATAGGACATTCACTTAAATAGTGTAAATGCATTTTTGTTAAATGATTTGTAAGATATGATGTGCATTGGAAATTGTAAAAGATGTATTAGAAATTGTAAAAGGTGTGTTGCGAATTATAAAAGATGATGTAGGTAATAGAGTGCATATGCGGAGGGACGAGTCATCCGACTGTAAATTAAAATATGCTGGGATAGGTCATTGCCCCATTCGAATGGGGACATATCCCCGTAATGGAAGGTATGGAGAAGAAAAAAACGGAAATAAAATATGCAAACTAGCATTTCCGGTTTTTTTTTTTTCCGAAAACCATTTATTTTTCACCTAAAAAATTGAACCCAAGGTCCCCTCAAAATTCTATAACAGCACCAACCCTCAAAAATTCGAAACACATATACGTACTGCCGAAAATCCGATTACCGTTTCCACACACAAAGACAAGACAACAGAACGAGCGCCCTAACCAATTCTCCAATCAAATGAGATCTTCCTTTTCTCTTTTCTTTGCAATTCATTTCTGTTTTCGAGCGATTTCGTTTCTTTAGGGTAACTATATACTCATCAATGGCGGAAGAACCTTCTACAAATACTAACAATACGACATCGCCTTCTTCATCTCCGTCCGCGGACTCGTTCCTCGGAAGCTTCATAAGCGTCACGTCCAAGTCCGAGATTCGATACGAGGGCGTTCTTTACTACCTCAATCCACAGGACTCCTCCTTCAGCCTCAAAGATGGTGACTTAATCGTGTTTTCCCTTTCTCTTTCGTCATTTTTCTTAATAAGTTGTTGAAAAGTTATTGCATGTTTTGCATGTTAGGTCCTGTTTATTAATGAATTATTGCTGCTGAGTTTCGTTTTTGGGTTATCTTCCTTCTCTCTGCGTGCTTGACTGTCTGGATTTCATTGTTTATGAGTAGAAACATTCATGCTGGGAAGTGTGTTGTTAGGATAGAAGTTTATAGCGCTTACCGGTTTCATACTAATGCTGGTCGTGTTTTGATTGCGATTAACTGTTGCATAGTAATAGATGGAGGATAAGATTAGGAATCAAGAAATATATGTCTTCTGCAAAAGGAATGCATGTTTTTGTGGTTTTGCTGTTCTTTTGTGCGTACCTGCTTGTGTGTGTTGTCTTTTTCCTAGAGCCTTCCTTTAGGAATGGATGTGGCTGATCTGTTGCCAGTGTGTTTTTTCTTGAGCATTCCCTTTGGTAATGGTTGTGTGAGTTGTGTCTCTTCCATTGCCAATCATGATGGCCTGCCATTACCTTTTTCTGCACAAAGTTTGTCATATTTGCGAAGCATGATTGAAAGAACGCAAGGAGTAGAAAGTAGAAAAGAATGTCTTAAAGCATGTTATACTGCACTTGGGGTGGCAAATGCTCTAGGATGAAAATTTGGTAAGGTGTACTGTTCATTTTCTGTGGATGCAACAATGCTATGTCTCCAAGACACGGTGACCTTTTAGTATGCATTATTGATGCTGCTATGCTCATTCTTATTTTAAAGGCAACATTTCTGATCAAAGAAACTATTGATTAAATTTTACTGGTTATTTGTGCAGTGAGATCATATGGAACAGAAGGGAGAAGGCCAGATGGGCAAGAAGTTCCTCCAAGCGACAAGGTCTATGAATACATTAGATTTCGTGGCAGTGACATTAAAGTAAGTCTATTCGACCTTGTTAAAACACCTTCTCAACTCTCAAATACCCGTTTTGATCTATTTCGTGATTTTCCAAATATGTTCATAACACAATGTTATACTTAACATCATTACTTTGTCCCATCGTCTGCATTAATATTTCTGTCGCACGGAAGCTATTTGCTCCACCCATATGATTATAATTATAATTCTGTTTGCGTGCCATTACACTATATTCTCATGCTCCAGTTCTCACTCTCGTGCTGCTTTGAGTCACTAACTGTATATAACTATATATTAATATATTATAGCTATGGAATTATTCTGCTCTGACTTGTATCGAAAGTGACTATACTACTTTTAATCGTGGGATGTGTTGAACTTCGAGCTATAGATTTTAGCAATCGAACCTCTTTATATGGACATTTATTAGACTTCATCTTCTGAAATGTTATGAAACAACATTTGTTTTATTTGGCCAACTGGTTTTTCGAACAATATAATATGTGTGCTCACTGAATCACATAGTGGCTATATCTGCATATCAACCACAGCTGTGTTATGCCTCTCCATTACTCTTTTACCCCAACTCTGATTTTTCTAGAGTAACATTTTTCACGTGGCCAACTAGCACATCTATAAATTGCATATGTTTTAGTCTTTGGCATGACATTGAGTTGTACAATGAGTATCTGCATTAGCCATATACTGAATACCAGAAGAAACGCCCAACTGAAGAGAAAGTAGATAATTGAAGATAATGATGTGAACTTTACGCGGTCTCTATTTTAAGACCAAATGCTCAATTCTGAATGCGGTGGTAGTCCCTTTTCCAAGTGTACCAAAGTGTTAGGTACTTGATGAGTGGAAGAATCTTGATTGCCCTGTGGTTCAATTATATTATCTGGGACCACATGTGATAAAAGTTATTTAAGCAGTTGAGATTTATGTCTAGAAAAGGATTACTATCTCGATCTTCCTTGCCTTGTTTTTGTCACATCCTGCATAAATGTGAAAATCTTCTTCTGCTGACAGGCTATTTGCCCTTCCACTGATGATAAACTATATACAGGCTTTGGCTGTAATTATTCTTTTCATGAACGACTTCAAAGTTAAATAATAGTAATACCTTGGTATACTCCGCTTGTTCTGCTGCAGGATTTAAGAGTTATAACTAACCCACCAGATCAGCAGGAGGAGTCAATACACAATGATCCTGCAATTATTCAGGTGATTAAATTCTTTGATAGTTTGTTATTGTTGTTGTTCTTCTAAGTAAGATGGTTTATTTGAGAAACCTTATTAACCTCATTTTTCAAATTATAGTCAAATTATCATTTGGCAACCCCTAGTTCATCAACATCAAAATCAGCTACTGGTGGATCTTTGACAGAATCCAGCTTGTACAGTGAACCTTCTGCATCAAATCCTATAGGCTACTCAAGTATATTGTCTTCTCATCATTCTGGACCTCAGTTCGGGATATGGGGATCTTCTCAGACGACACAGACTGCATCGTCTTACATTATGCCGACACAGACCGCATCGTCTTACATTATGCCGACACAATGGCAAGGATCTAGTGGATCACCAGGGAATACTAGTAGTGCTCAACAACATTCCTTATCAGCAACTCCTTGGTTGTATCCCTTTCAGAGTCAGACGCCTACAACCATGGCAGTCACAAATACATCCCGTGATGTTACAGGACATTCACTTGCAACTCCTAGTTCTCTATGTTTAAATGCTACACCAAGTCTTACTTCTGACCAACTGTCAATTCCCTTTAACAGTTCACTTTCATTGAAGCCGTCTCAGACCTTTCATCATTCTACATTAATAAATTCTAATGGGCTGTCTCTGCCATTTCCATTACCCTACCAGAACCCAAGCAGCATTGAACCTCAGGCTGTTAATAAAGTAGTTCCTGACCCTATATCATATCCTCCTGTTCAATATCCCACATCATCTGTTTTTGATCCAATATCAGACTCCTCATTAAGGCAACAACAACCACTGCTAACTCCAAACCTGTCACAGTCTAGACTATCCGAACATTCTCTATCACAAAATTTGTACCCTGATCAGAGGGATATGGATGCTATGAGTTCTACTTCTCTAAAGTTCTCATCCTCAACTACTACTACAGCGCAACCACCACTTTTGCCGTTGCCACCAGCTTCCCAAAAGGTAATGTTTGAATTGCGGATTTTGCGGTTTCATGTGTTCTGCATTGTTTAATGATTATGGCATTTAGGCCGCGCTTGGAATCAATTCTACGTTGGATTCAGATTCCATTTTGTATTTTTTTTAAGTTCATCAGAAATACAATTCAAAGCCTCTTCAGCTCGAGGTATTTGTTCTTTAGAATTTTCATCAAAAAGAGATACAACTTTCGTTGGGATTTCCTTTCCCAATTTTGTAGTTGAAAGATCTAGTAAAGATAAACTAAATAGAGTTGGAAGTGTTGTTAGTATACATGGTCAACACCCCCAGTCCTTAATGCCCTACCCTTTTGAAAGAGCTTCATTATCTAAATGAAATCCCGCGATGAAGTACCGTGTTGTAATTTATAACTTAATATTTCCACATAGTCTTTTTGGAATCTGAATAGCGTTAAGCTTATTAAGCTGTTTGAGGAAGTTCGCACGTTATATCTTGTAAATAGCCTAGGAGGCCTGTGTGGTGATCATAAATAGTGTCACTTATGAAGTGTTTGTTCTGGTAATTTGCAGTTGCAATCCCCTCTTGAGTTCACTGAAGAATTTGATTTTGAAGCAATGAATGAGAAGTTTAAGAAAGATGAAGTTTGGGGTTATCTTGGAAAAGTAAACCAGAAGGATAAAGTACAGGAGATGCAAAATGCAACTAGTAGCCAACAGTTGGGTGATGGTAACCCTGAATTGATATCCAAGAACGATCCCTTGGTAGGTTCAAATATTTTGTCAGCATAAGTTATATACATGTTTCTGTTCTTAATGTATGGCTTTTATTGTTCGAGAAAATATATAATCAAATCCATGGTGGCTTGTCGTAAAAATTTTCTTCTGCATGCAGCCTGCATATAACAAAGATGACTTCTTCGACAACATTTCCCGCAATCCTGGCCGTGGAGCTAGGGATGGGCAGAATCGATTCTCTGAGAGAATGAAATTGGACTCTCAGGTTACTTTATACTAAATGAAGAAGGCTACTATTTTCTGGACAATGTTATTTACTTATTTTTAATATATTTTGTGTGGAATGCTTACATTTTCTCCCTTTCATTTATACCCCAGACGTTTGGCAATTTCCCAAGAGATCAATTTGGTCATGGTGAACACAGAGGGGGACATGGTGTGCATCGTGGCCCATATAATTGGAGACGAGGATATAACTATGGTAATAGAGGCCGGGGTCGTTATATCTAGAGACTACACAGGATATTTCATTCTTCAAAGTAAGCAAAATTGGTGCTGAAGAAACTTTAACAAAAGCATCTCTCTGTTCTCCAATTTGTTTATTTGAACAAGAAAATGTGAAGAACAACGAGATTGGTTAGGCCGAGTCGTTGTTAGATCTTTATGTTACATTTAGCTTTGAGTTGTAGCAGGTTCATATAATTTTTTGCCTCTTGAGCCTGCCTCAAATTTAATAGTGGCTTTTGTCTCTGTGTACTTAAAACTGACCTTTATTCATTGTGACAATGTGAGAGAAAGAGAAACTTCTATAAGTATACCAATCCTGTGTTTTCTGTATGTTTGTGTATCTATGTGCTATTTTTCAAATCTGGGTTGTGTTTGAATAGTGTGTTGTAATCTTGTCATTTATCGGCTTTCGCATGAACCCTTGTGTTTTCTTCTGCTTTCTTTTGTCTTGTGGCTATGGCGCCGGAGCCTAGGGTGGAGCCCAGAGCCAGCAAGGCTAGTAGGGCTGAACCCACATAGACTCCATCTTTAACTAGGTAGCACTCTCCATCTAACCATCCTTCTCCAAAGGCTTGACTGCGGTTCATGCTGGTGGCTCCACTTATTAGAACAACTGCAATTCCAAAGCTGATCCTGTGATTCATTGTATAATTTTTCAGTAAAGGTATCAATGACACAATTACAGTAATTGCAGTCCGATATATGTGTGTATATATATATGTGTGCAGTGCTTGTATTCCATTGGATGTGTGACATGTGATATATTTTAAAAATGTTAGAAAAAATTGGCCATTAGTTTTTTTTAGACGTGCCACCTGTTATGCATTTCGCGAGTACATGCATATCTACATCGTACCATAAAATTACCCGAACATGCTTAACTAATTACGACAATGATATGTGTATTGATTGTTCATGATGTTATTGAGAATGGTCTATATAGTTGGAAGTATATATAGCCGAAAATATTCACGATGTTCAGCAACTTTTTTATGGACTCCCTTTGCATTACTAGTACAAAATGACAAAACTCTGAATTACTTTCTTAACGATAATTGGAATGGTATTAACTCCTATTTAATTATTATATATGGTACTTCAAATGTTCAACCAAAATATAATACTCCTTTCGTTCCAAATGAACTTATATACTTACTATTTTGATACGTTTCAAGTAATTTGCACACTTTCTTAAAAGAAAACAAATCTCACAAATTCTACCCCATAATCATAATACATCTTTATCATCAGACAAAGCAAAAAGATAGATTTAAAAAGTCAACTTAACTCAGAAAATAACTTTTTCTTAATATGTATGCTCACTTGTCAGTGCAAGTTCATTCAAGATGAAGGTTGTATATATACATATATATATATATATATGTGCATACATATTTATATATATAGTTGTATTATGCTTACGAATGTAGCTGTCCACGTGAAAAAAGTCGAATCATATTAGGCAAGAGGTTTGTTAATCTTGGGATTGTCAGCTGGTTTGGATTACTTATTTCACTCTTATAATCATTTCGAGATAAAATATGAATTGCTTGTTTGTTAATGGAGAAAAGTTGACTACTAACCAAGAGAAGACGAGCAAACTGCATAGAACTGTAGGCTTCCTAACTCGACAACCGTTCCCCTGTTCTCTCGACCTGAATTTTCCGCAAATGAACAAACTCCCGATGAGTTGAGCAGTTGCGAGGCAGATTACGGCGGCGATTCCGAGCTCAAAAGCTGCGGTTCCAGGCAAGTAACAGAGCTTCCCATCCAATCTCAGATCATTTTTCTATTAGAAACAAAAACAGAGACTCAGAAACATGAATTCTCACGTTACGAACGATAGAGGCAAATGAAGTTACGATTCTACCCTTGATTTGTTGAATTCAGCGGCGAGGCACAAGGCGAAGGAGACGAAGGCAGAGGCGATGATGATCGAGGAGAAGAGTGGAAAACTGTATTGGTATGGTGTCTCCATAATCATGGATTGGTTATGGTGTGTTTGGTTGGATGGGGAATTGAAGGTGGAAAATTAGAGAGAGGAAGATTGGAGTTTACGCAAAGGATTGAAGAAATTTTTAAGTATTGGGTTTTTGGTTTATTGGGGGTGACTTTTGTGGGTGGGTGGAAAGTGTGGTGTTATTTAGAGGGTAAGAATTATTCTCTCATTATTTTATTTTATTTTATTTTGCTGTAAGAATTATTTCTTGATTGAATATAGGAACTACTCCCTTTGTCCCGATTAATTTTTCACAGTTATCAGTCATGAAGGTTAAGAAAAAATAGATTTTATTTTTTTTTTTACTTTTTTAAAAGTAAAAATTAAGTGTGAAGATTTTGAGTGTGGAGATTGTGAAAAAAAAAAATTTCAAAGGTGTGAAAAAATAAATTGGACGGATCGAGATCGAAATGAAAAGTAAAAAAAGTTAATCGGTATGGTGGGAGTATATTGTATGTAGTACTTCATATGTTAGAAGTCTTCTGAATAGTCAAAATCTTGTTCAATCTGGTGCAAGCCAGGAATGGTTAAATTTGTGTGGTTTTTATTTGTTTTTCTTGCATTTGTCATTTAGTATATAATAATTAATTTAGTACAGTATGTTATTGTTGTATTCCCTCCCTCGCCAATGAACTTGCACACTTTCTATTTCGATCCCAAGTAATTTGCATATTTTCTTAAAAAGAAATAAATCTCATAAATTCTACTTCACAATACATCTTTATTTACCAAATAAATAAAAAGATAAGTTAATTTTTATTTGTAGCACAAACACACTAATAATTAATCCACATAATCAACCAATACATAATTATTTGTCTTTAATTTAATATATTTATACAATATAATGTCAAACTATAAATCTATAACAGATGACTAATTTAATTTATCATACAGAATAATCACATTAGAAATGAAAAAAATATTTTTTATTTCAATAAATTCGATATTGTATTAAACTACCTTAAATGAATCATGCATGGGTAGTATAGATAGTATCGATTATTGCATAACAACTATAATTATAATTATTATATAGATATGACTTCCAATATATCAAGAATTGTCAATTATAATAATTGTAGAAATTAGAAACTGAAACTGCCTCGGCAAGATTACAGTAAATTTGGCAGAAATTTTATAATCTATACAATAATTACAAGTTATATTCCCTCTGTCTCGATCTAATTGACCTATTATTTTTTTTTATTTGTCCCAACTTAATTAGCTTAACCCATAAATGACAAATTTTTCTCACAATCTCCACTCTTAATCTTCACCTTTGAAAAAGTTAAAGATTTCACCAAATTTATTTTCTCTTGCTCTTCGTATCCGATCAAGATAGACTAATTAGATCGAGACGGAGAAAGTAGTTGTTAAGCAATAATCTATACTATCTATACTATAATATTATATATACAATCTTTCCATACCTGTGCATGATTGATTGACCAAATAAGTAACATGTTTAATCTTAGTGTACCACTTATACAATACATAATAATCTATACATACTGTCAATCTTTTTATACTTGTGCATGTTTGATTGACAAAATAAATCATATTTTTAAGTCATCAGTGACCACTTATACAATAAGTATGCATGTATATATTGATTAATATATACAGTACTTATAATTATCAGATTGTGTAAAATATTCTCACATTTAATTGTTATGCAGGTACAATGGGAGAACGAAAAATGATGGGTCAATTTGCTTAATATTGAGCTCAGTAGATTTAAAGGACCGAATCCCAATAAAACACATTCATTAACTCCCTCAGTCATATTTGACCCAACACTCTCAAGTCTCAAGCAAACGGACCCGATAATGTTATTGGAAATTGTGAATCTCAATTCTTGACTGAGCATATTTGCAAATTATTGCCATTTTATATACTTCGTTGCCTTTTTTGAGGAATTTATATGGTCAATTATTAAAATATGGAATTATTCTAGCAAATATTGAATGACGGCATTATTGGCTAATTTCTGACCAATAAAAGCAGCCAAACATTTACCATATATCATGAACATAATTTATCCAATTTAACAAAAAAAGTTCAAAACTAAAGATTTTCAGTTTTGGTAATATGGTTTGGGCGGGAAATTGTTGGTGTTTCTATTATTGACGGATTTTGTTATATTATATAGTATATATGTTAAAAAAAATGAGACTGAAATTCTATAAATAAGTTAATATGATTAAATTTGACAATTTATCCATTTCGTGATGTTTTAAGATAAGTGACGTTTTAAGATGTAATGGAAGAATTAAGAATTAAATAATTTGACAAATATAATCCTCAATTAATTCTGATTCTCTTATCTAAAAATTACGTTCCAATGGTTATACTTCAACCCTCGCTTCATAAAAAAATACTAAGAAATATTTCGGGATAATGATAGGGTTAAAGTTCGACGAAATCGTGAAAAGTATTTTAACTGACACTTGATTTTAAAATATCATTAACAAGTTAAAACATCACTTATTTTGAAACGAGGGTATAATTTTTTTGTAGCGGTCCGAAACAGACAAAATCGACCGACCGATCGAAACTTCCTCTCTAGCCACTCTATTGTTATAACTTATAAGGCTGAATTGCTAGAGACGAAGCTACTTTGGGCCTGGCCCAAGGGGTGTTGGGCCTCTATCCCTAGTCCAATATTGTAATATGGATTTGGGTCAATTTTGATAATTAAGGAGATGATAACTTAGTTTGAATATTTATTTATTGATATTATAAAAACATTAGTGTAACACTAATAATCCTCGAGTTGAGTGTATTTTGGATCACCAGCTTCATATAATACATCTTATACCACATTTCAATCCATACACGATACGTATATATGATGACATCACAAATACATCATAAATAATTATGTGGCATGGTTAATATAATATGTTGTAGAAGATGTTGTACAGAATGTTGTAGAAAATCCGAACCGAGTTGAGTGTGGTCAATTGGACGTGAGCGCGGGCTAGCAGTCATCCCCTTGTGTTTTTCTATATTATTTATTATTATTTACTTTCATTTGAGGGGCTTATTTCTAGTAACGAGTTCAATCTTCAAATAAGAATATATTCACGGACAAATAAAAGTATAAATTTGTAAAGCGTGTTGTATTTATATGAATTATACCTAAAGTTTATTATTTTTTCGTTCCAAAATAAGAGTCTAGTCCCCATTATTTTAACAAAGCAATCAAATTTTAAAATACCGAAGACTTGTTAAATTATATAAATTTCATTTAATAAAATTTTGATTAAATATTTATCTATATTGTTGAGTTAAACGTAAAAAGGAAAACGAAAAACGCATACTTTTTCTTTCTCGAGAATGTGATGAGAAATAAAATGAATAAGGGCTTTGAATACCAACGTCCATTGTTCTCATATTTAATTATATATTGTATTTAGTTAATCCTAAAATGAAAACTTACCTGAATAAATATCTTGTAAATGAAAGCAAAACGTAATTATAAGATTTGTATATTCTGTGACAAATAATACAATCTTCAAATTAAAATATAAATATAGACAATATAAAAATATAATATTGTAAATCACATTATATGTTATGTCCAATTACATTTAAAGTCTATTACTTCTTATTTCCAATATAAGAGTTATATATCCATAATTCCGACAAGGAAGTCAAATCTTAAAATATGGAAGTCCTATTAAACTATTGCGTGTTCAATTTACTATAAAAACTTTGATTAAATATTTGTCACTAATATTAGTTCATATATTATAAGAATCTTACATGAAGTGGTAAAAAATCCGTTTATGATATACTAAAGTTGTCTTGTCAAACTAATGGAAACAAAAAACATTTTTTCTAAAAAACGAGATGCGAAATACAATAGACCCGTTTTCAATTATATGCTTTACTTTGCAAATCATGAGATAAACCATTATCCTTTATTCGCCACTACCTAAATTTAATTGTTTTCATACATTCCTTGCGTAAATAACTCTCTAGTAAATTTTAGTAATTCAACTATAATACTAGTCTTTTTACTTAAAGTTTTATATACAAAACATTTCATTGTTGTTTAGTTTTGATTATTCGATTTTCCTTCTTTCTCCACAAATAATTCAATTATAAAAGAAATAAGAAGTAAATGAGGAATCTTAAAAAGTAAAACATATAAAGAGAAAAATGTAATGTATTTTTTAAAAAAGAAAAATATAATGTATGAATATCTAGGTTGAGTTTAAGTCTTTAATTGAATTAAATATCATAAGTATGGAAAATAAAATTCCATGAATTAGTAGTTGAATTTGAAATATATATATATATATATATATATATATATGAACTATTAAAGAAAAAATACGACATAAAAATAAAAATATGATTACTAAATTAACCTTAAGAATGAAACTCAGTTGGCATATAATAGGCAAATCAAGATTTGTAAGAAATTATTCACATTTTTTATTATAGTAGTAGATTGATTTACTATTCAATTATTTCATACTATATCAAAATATTGATTTCTATTATATGTTTGTACTACAGTTACAAATTGTGGATTGCATGAGAGCATTACTAGTTTAGATATATAAGAGTTCAGTGTAATTTATTTCCAACCTTATATTATAATTTAAAAAGGGATAATTGAAAAAAAATTCACTAACTTTCCGTGAGTTTTCAAATTTTCAATTACAACATGAACTTTAAAAGGTAACAAGAAAATTCATCAACTTTCATTTTTTCCAATTACTATATTTTTTTACATCTAATTGCATCGTCGTCGTCATCATTAGATCCAATGAAATGAGCTCGTCATCTATCACTATTTGTCATATATTGTTATAATTATAATGAATTAACAGTTAAAGTTAACTTCTATCCTCAATTCACGGTGGTGAAAATGACAGATTGCAACATATGTGATGCATATAGAACGATCTCGTCAAAACGAATTTAATGATGGTGGTGACGACGTAACTAAATGTAAAAAAATACAATTCATGAATCATGTTATAAATGAAAAAAATTGAAAGTTGGTGAATTTTTGTGTTGCCTTTAGAAGTTCAGGTTGAAAACTTGTAATTGAAATACGTGGGGTTTGGATGCACCATGTGCACAATCGTGTTATGATGCACCACTCATATAATATTTTTTCGTGCACTTAAAGTATGGTTGATTTACTTATATTAGTATACCTTAGCAGTATGGTTGATTTAGTACAGTATGATTAATTTACTGACTGATACAGTATGATTGATTGCTTATACAGTATTGTGGTACACAATGCCTATTGTGCATCTTGTGCACACAAATTTTTGCCATTGAAAATTGACCTAAAATTGATGATTTTTTTCGTAATTAATCCTTAAAGAAATAAAAAGTCGTCTCTTCGATTAAAATTAAAATATTTGTAATTTTACTTTTGAAAGGATTAAAATTTAAAAATATTTGTGATTCAGCAAAATACATTAACCACATTTTGGAACAGATGATCAAATCGAAACTTTTTTCCCGCCAAGGGCTTCAAGAGTCGACTGTGCTATACAATAAGCGATCGCCTGAACAGTGACCATCGGATTCACACCTAACGCCGTCGGAAAAACGCTCGTATCCGCCACGTACAGCGCCTCCACCTCCCAGCTCTCCCCCTTCGGGTTCACCGCCGACCTCTTCGGATCAATCCCCATTCTGCAACTCCCCATTTGATGGGCTGAGCAAATAGGTCTTTCAAGGTCCATCAATGGCTTCGAACTCTCTTCCTTTACAAATCTCTCCAACTCCTCTCTGCTTGCCTCTTTCGCTTTCAAAACTCTCCCTTCCCTGTGGTGGGTCCCGATTTCTTCGGCGCCGGCGGCCGCGAGTATCCTCAACACTTTCTCTATCCCTTTGCTTAAATTTTCTTGATCGGAATGGTGTAGATTGTAGCTAATGTCGCTGAATGAAGTTACAGTTCCTGATCCTTTATCTCTTGCCAATGCGAATATATGCGCAGTTCTTGAGAATTTGGATAGCCTGGTTTTTATGTCTGTGCCTGATCGCCAGGGCATTAATGCAGAGAACATTCCGGGATGCAGAGAAGGTGTTTGAATAATTGCCCCGTAGCCTGAGTTGTCGGAATTCGCTACGACCTTTGACATTGCTGTCATTATAGCTCCTTCATAGCTTTTCTTTACTGGATCAGGCCAAGAATCACCCGGGAAGTAGCCCCATGCCATTACCACGGGATGGAGGTGTAAGTTTATTCCAATGTTTCGATTCTTTAAACCGCTTCTTTTCAACAATGGAGGAGTTGAAAGTGCACCACAAGCGATTACAGTCGCTTTTGATTCAATAAAGGCTGTTTCTTTCACTCCGTTATTTTCGAACGTGAAGGTAACACCCAAGGCGGTTTTTCTGTCCGTTTGGTTTGTAATCACTTTCATGGCTTCACATTCAGGAAGAATTACTCCATTGCCTGAATTAACCAAATCCACTAGCCATGTCTCTGAAGTGCCTTTTTTCTTCCCGTTTTTACAACCGAGGCAGCACCACCCGCAGTTATGATCAGAAGGCGCGTTTCTTGGTATAGTCTCCACAGGGTAGCCCAAACTCGCACACCCTTTTCTCAAAATCATGTTGTTGAATCCTTCATCTTCAATTTCTGACTGAACTCCCATTTTCTTGCACACAACATCCATAGCCTTGTGGTAAAGTTCACTTCCAAACAATTCTAGCTTGTGGTTTCCACTCCACTCCTTGATAACATGTGGTGGGGTCCTGATCGAGGCAGACCAATTTATCGTTGATCCACCGCCTACCGTTGATCCTGCAAGCAAGAGAATGTCCATATTCTCAGTAGCTAATGTCCCACGTCCAAGGTACATTTGATCCATTGCTTGCCCTTCCAAGTGTGAAAGATTGTTTCTTGCTACATAGCTTCCTTTCTCTAACACAACCACTTTGTATCCAGCTTCTGCAAGAACTCCTGCCACAACCCCGCCACCTGAGCCAGAGCCAACCACCACCACGTCGCATTTGACGGTGAATGATAGATTCAAAGACTTCATCTTTGATTTCTTTGAATGTGGTATGTAAACAGGAAAGCCTAGTTTTTGTAGTTTGTGGATTGCTATATCCTTTGATTGGTTTAACTGAATGATGCCTTTGTACAGGGGTCCAAACTGCTCTTCGTGACTTGACTGCTCTCCATTCTCTTGGCGGTTGTCTGTTTTTTCAGCTCCGTTTAGCTGTTGTGTATTTTCTATCATGGGTGTTTCGGCATTCAAGCCCGGCCCACAATAGCCTATTGCTTTCCAGGTTATGTTCTCACCTTTCTCATTCACCTATAAGTGATCAATTCCCACATGTCATGTCAAGGAAAACAGAGATACGATGATAATAACACTTCTTTAATGACTACATTATTGAATCTAATCAGTGTTATAAAAAGCACTATCCCATGGGGCCAAAGCAGTTAGAGGATGAATCTATACATAACAAAATCGAGCTTAATTAGCCGAATGAGGGCTTCATAATGTTCTTGGTACTAATGACTCATTATATGGATAGACTGAATCCTTTATCCACCAACAGACATAGAAGTAAAGAGGGCTTAATAACAAATATTATGCTCAAATGCTAGGCCCAATTGCAAATTGTGTTTATATTATAATAATCAGTAGGTAATAGGCCCAAGCTTTGATGGCACAGAGTGTCTGAATCCTTTATTTCTTTCTTTCTTTCTTCTAATTTGTTAAACATCTAATTATCTGAATAGTGATGATCTAAAGGATTTATCCACTTTGCATCTAAGCACATCGAATGAAGTGTGTAGTTATGCATGAATCAAAGATGAACTTGTTTGGATCCTCTAGAGGTGCATTTCAGAGAGGGTGAAACATTTTTTCTGGATCCCACATTTGTATTCGTATTCACACATAACGTGTCATGCTCTCTACCCGAAATTTGTCATGGAGTACCCTAGAGGGTCCAAATCCTCGATGTAATTCAATTATCCAGTTCGACATTAAGGTGTCAAATTAACACTGTTGGTTCCACCCCCACTCTGTCAAAATGATCTTTGTACGTACTTTCCTTCAAGGATATTTTCATAATATACAAGTGGGTCTAGATGGGATAACAGTGAAGCTTGACTCATTTTAGTTCTTGTTTTTTATGATAAATGGACTTCATAGCACAAATAAACTAGGACCACTAATAGTAATTATATTATACTGGCACCGGCCCTACAACATCAAAAGGGTTGGGGCCCTGGAGGTGGCGGCTAAACTTAGAAATGTCAAAATCCGCCTGTCCCGCCCAAAATTTTAGACAGGTTGAGCCATAAGGATCGTAGCTTGAAGTATCATCGGCTCCACCAAACCCGACTGGACGGGTCAATGGTTCAATGGGCCTTGCACAAAACATACTGTGTTTTTAGTAGAATGGGCAGGGCTGAGCACACCATTCTTCAGTCAGACGAAATTTCGACCCGGCCCAAATCACCACCTCCCCTACTTGTTACCAAATATTATATCTATTGTCTTTATACGATTTTGGTGCTACAATTAGCGAGATGGCAATAATTATTGCGTTAGCCAGACCATAAAATCAAACCCAATCTTCAGACTTCAATTCATATATCCTGAGTTGTCATTTTGGCTCTTTAATAATAAATTCACATAAACAGATTTCCAACTGACATTATTCATTTGTTACTGAAATAGATATTCAAAGCAAAAACTAGAGTTTGAATAACGTTGTAAAAGTCCTAAACGCTGGTTGGAAGACAGAGTAGGACCCAGTGTCTAGTCGAGGCCTAGGTGGGGTTAAGTGGGGCATAGGTGTGGTTAGGTAGGGAGAAATCGAGAGAAAACATAGGTGGGGAATACTCGGAAGAAAAGGAAAATGAATTAGCATTTAGCAGTATTGCAAGATGAATAAAAGTAATCACCTGAGTGAAGAACACGAGAAGTGTGAAAATCTTGATAGCGGTGTAGAGCAGTCTCAAGAGAAAGATACAGCTATCAGACCATGACAGCAAAATCTGTTGTCTATTTTCAGGTGAAACTCTTGAAAACCTCTGCATATATGGAAAATGGCTCGATAAACTCTTTCTCCCACACAGAACAAATGTCCCTATCCGAGTTGACAGCAACCACAGCCCCAATTGACACAAGAAAATCTTCGGGTGTTGTATTTTCCCCGCTAGCAACAACGCAAGCTGTAGACAGACAGACAGATAGAGAGAAAGACAGCTATCAGTTATAACATGATCACATGTAAGTCATGCTTTAAGACATGGACAAAAATCAAAACTTTACATTCTTGAAAAGATGAAAGGAATCCTTTTTCTGTTGTAGCTAACTATATATATGTGTGTGTACGTGCGCGCGCGCGATATCTTACCCGTTGAGGGGTTCCGGCCATGGAAGCAGATGTTTGAAAGAATTGAATGACTGAATCATCATCAAGGTGGTGATGAGGAGAGAGATGTAGGGAGGGTAAGAGGGTGTCACAGACTGCAGTGAGGGCCTCCATTTGCCTTGGTGAATAAGGATGGCTTTTGTCCACATGCTTCACCATTGGAGAGGAGAGAGAGAGAGAGAAGGTGAGAGCCCTGATGTAAGAAAGGTGTAATATATAGCCATTTATGCCCAAAATAGTGAGGTGCCTGGGATGTTCATGTACGATAGATAAGTACCAATATCTGTGTGTGTGTGTGTGAAATAAACGTGAAGTATATTTGGCCAAGTAAGCACTTTGGGGTAAAGAAGTGTTAGGCAAGATCGACCTTTTCAGAGGCCTTTGTTTGGTAGTATCAGAATCTTCTTTTGTAACTTATTAATAACCTCTTGAAAAAAAGGAAAAAAATCTTTAAGAAAATGAAAGTACACAATTTAATACTGCCTACTTTGTGAGGTAGTCTTTTTTCCCCTTTTTTTTGAGTACAACTCCGGGGTGGGGCGGTTCGGATTTTCTGTCACATTTGGTACAACATCTTTTACACCATATTATATTAATCATGCCATATAATCACTTATGATGTATTCGTGATGTCATCATATACACGTGTCGTGTGTGAATTTAAATGTGATAGAAAATATTGTATTGTATGAAGTAGGTGATCCAAAATGCGGAATGGGGTCAGTGGAATTTGTCTCCCTTTTTTTGTTTTTGAGTACAAATTCTGGTAGAGATAGAGTCGGTGGAATTTGATCCCCGACTACTCTGGTTACAGGGTTTTCACCCAATTAAACTACAATAAATTCACCTCTTTTCCCTTTTTTGATGTCTCATAATGATAGTTCATTTCCTTAGTAAAAATGTATTAAATGCTTGTTTTCATAATATACCTTATAAATCATTCACTGAAATTACCATTTACACTGAACATTCATACTTAGTAAGAATATAATAGAAAATGAATTTCTTAATTTGTGTGAAATTACAATTAGCAATTCTTTGATTTACCATATTTGATAATGATATAATAGTAATTTATATATGGATTAAATGAATTTCTTAATTTATGTAAATATAAAGGAGACTATTTTTATGAGGCGTATAGAGAAATATTCCTCCTTTTTCTTTTAGTTGTCATTCTAACTTATTTATTTTGTTTGTAAATAATTGTCATTCTAGTTTTTTACCACTTTTTTTTTACAATATTAATCAAATAGTTATGGATAATGCCAATAATATATATAAATGATTAAAAGAATCAAGAGATTTAAGAGAATTAGTTGAGGATTTATTTGTCAACTTCTTAAATTCCTTATTTTTTTTATTCAAATCTAGAATGACGACTAAAAATAACGAGGTAATAACTTATTTGTTCCAACAAAGGCATTGCACAGTACAGCGGTACTGAACTGTATTGGTGGCGTCAATAAAATTAGTGTGGTAACAATCAAATCAGATTGTAATAAATAATATAAAGTGTTGAAAATGAAACATAACTCCTATGTAGCGGTTACTTATATCCCAAATTTCAATAAAGCACATTAATTAATTCTATCAGTTAAGTTCGACCCAACACTCTACAATCTTAAATAAATACATCCACAGTCTTTTTTGACAAATATATCTCACATAGTCTTGTTTGGCGACGTTTACTATGCCAATAACATTTTACTCCCTCCGTCCTAGTTAACTTGTCCTATTTTTCATTTCGGTCCGTCCCACTTAACTTGTCACACCCATAAATGACAATTAAAGGCATCAATCTTCACCCTCAAAATATCCACATTCAATCTTCACCTTTAAAAAAGTCAAAGATTCCACAAAATTTATTTTTTCTTAACATCCGTGCCCAGTCAACTGTGACAAGTTTACCGGGACGGAGGGAGTACTTAATTTTGTAATTTATGTCAAATTATTCAATTGGATAAATTGCAAAAGACCACTGTGACGGACTCAAAAATTTAATCGAGAAGATTCATCTATATATAGGAAAAATAATTTAATACACAAGAAAATTTCTATTACATTCTTATCAAATATGAAAATTTTATTATGAATGACAATTTGAATTATTTATTTAATAATGATATCTTAGGAAACAAACATTTAATATATTTCTAGTAAAGAAAAATTGAAAATCATATAAAAAATGAAAAGAGAGAAATAGAACTTCTTGTAGGGCGGAGAGAGTATTTGCTTTCCAAATATACATTCCTAATAATAAAACTCCCTCCGTCTTATAAGGAGAGTTTTACTTCAAAATGAAAAGAACCCGTTCCAAAATCAGAGTTTTGTTTCAGAAATCGAGGTCTCGCTTTACTGTCCAAGTAAAATTTAATTTTGTAATTTCATAAATTAGTTATATATGATTAAATACGAAAAAAATAGTCATGTATATGCATATTGATTGTTTTGGAGAGTTGTACATTTATCAGATTGACAAAAAAAAGAGTGAGTCTTGTGTGTGACCGTTCACAGTGTGATGGAGCCAAGGATTAAAATATCTCCGATATTCACCGATATCTCTCTTTTTTGGCGATACCGAAACGAAATTCGGATGTAATAAATTTATGTCAGAATATCTCCGATATATCTTCGAAATCTCCGAAATTTCTCCGAAATCTCCAAAATATCTCCGAAAATTTCGATTTGGGCCATCTGCAGGTATAATTTGCTGTAATTTCGTGAAATTTTTACCAAAATTTCGGTGAATTTCGATAAAATTTGATTAATTTCGGTGAGATTTCCATTAATATCGGTGAAATTTCGGTTAATATCGGTGAATTTCGGTAAAATTTGATTAATTTCGGTGAGATTTCGATTAATATGGGTGAAATTTTGGTTAATATCGATGATTTCGGTAAAATTTGATTAATTTCGGTGAGATTTCGATTAATATCGGTGAAATTTCGGTGAATTTCGGTAAAATTTTCTTAATGTAGCCTTAGTTGTAAAATTTCGGTTAATATCGGTGAAATTTCATGATCCTTAGTTGTAAAATTTCTAAATTATCTTAATGCAACCCAAAGATTTAATAAATTAGAATATTATTGTAAAATACTTGAACATTCTTAATGATAATAAGAGTTCATAATGTATCTGTGTGGCCTGATAATGTTTCTATTGTTTATTATTTGTCAACTAGTTGTAAATATGTGAATTTCACTCAATATTTAGATCAAATATTTAAATTTAAGTAGGTTTTTAACAATCTATAAAATATCGTGATAAATTATCTGTTTTAATACATTTTCGGGTATTTTTAAAAAAGTTGCACTGATATTTCGATATTAATCGAGATTTCACCGAAATCTCTCTAAATTAAAATACCGATATCTCCGTAATCACCGATATTTTCGTCCTTGGATGGAGCACACTTTTACAGGAAAAGAATGATATTTTTGTTAAAAAAATTAATTTTTTAGAAAAAAAAAGTGATACTACCTCAATTTTCTATAGTTGTCATTTTATCTTTTTTCCTCTTTTTTTAATATTACCCCATAATCATGGAAAGTGTTGACAAAAATAAGGAAATGAGGAGAAAATCCATGGATTTAAGGAGGGAGAGAAAATATAATTGAGGTCCTTATTTGTTTATTCCGTATGTCCCTTCATTTTCTATTCAAAGCTAAAAGGACACGCCTAAACGGGTACATTGTGCTCGGGCCGAAAATTTCTTTTTGGTGTTATTTTTTATTTGTTTTTTTATCTTCTAATTACAAATTACAAATATACTAGATAATTACCACAAGACGAAAAATAAACGTTAACTATCATTTGAAGCAATCTAAAAAAATTATTTTTTATATTCTTCTTTTGACCCGTAATCGATTTTTTTGTTAAAAAATATATTATTATTATTCACAAATAATTTTTCATACTTTAAAAAAAAGAAAGAAAGAAAGAAATAACATTTCGTCCTAGGCACAATGTGCCATTTAGCTTTATCCAAGCTAAAATGTCAACTAAAAAAACGGAGGTAGTACTTTTTTTGTCCAAAATAATTAATATTTTTTTTAAAAAAAAGTGTTATTTTTACAAATAAAAGTGATACTTTTCCCGTCACACGACTGTCACGACGTATGATAGTTCACACAACTTCTTATAAAAAATAAAATTTTGATACTAAAATGTAAAAATTCACAAAGTACAAGTTAATTTAATAATTTAAGTATTTAACCCAATAAATAATTGTACGTTTTTAAACATGATTCTCGATGTGCAATAGGCGGATTATAGAGTTTCGGTTGGGAATTAAATAGCATCAACCAACTGAAATAAATGAATGTGCAGAAATTCCGCAGGAAAGTACAGTGGCATGCAAATACACTTGGCACAACAGATTATGAGTTATGACTTGTCTGGAAAGTAAGTTTTGCCTGTTTTCAGTGTTTGTTGTTCAGTCAGTTTTGTATAGTGGTCTATTTAGTCATTTCAGTCGTGTGATGGAATCTGTTCTAAATAATATGATCCTCGTTTTCTACTGCACAGATCTCTGATGCAGAAATCCCGACCTTGTTCGATTAATCTCTGACTAGACGTTAGATTTTCATTCGTAATCTATATTTATTTCATAATTTCTTTTCGTTTAATCATGTCTATGTTAATGGCTTGTTCAGGAATTTAAAGATGGAGGACGAATAAAAGTAGAGGTGGAAGAAATTAAAATCTGTCATAACAAAACACAAAATGGAAACAACTAGTCTACCAGCATGATTCAAACTCTAATTAATGGAAGAGGATTCACACACCGCTGCACCAACATAACAATAATGTCTAAAAATGCTACCTATAAATGAAAAACTAAGTACTATGGGGTACAGTTTTGCGCAACCATTGCTCCTACATGACAATAATGCCTATAAATGCTACCTATAAGGAAAAAAAAAAGAAAAACTAAATATTTTGTGGTACAGGTGTACCCCTTCTTCTATGTTTTATATGCCACTGGTTATGCTCCGACTAATTACTAGAATCTAATCTATCGTCTAACTAGCGGCTAACGACTTGTGCAACCTTGACATAGATAAATGATTTTTTTTTTTGAATTTGTAATAAATAAAAACCAACATGGCATCATATAATTAATTACAATATACAAGATATAGTATACTTAAATTGCATTAGTTAATTAACTACAAAATATTTTCACCGTCCCGAATAAACTTGCACACTTTTTATTTCGATCCGTCCCAAGCAATCTGCACACTTTCTTAAAAAGAAAACAAATCACATAAATTCTACCCCACAGTACACCGTTAGCTACTAAATAAAACAAATAGATAAGTTTAAAAAGTCAACATATATAACTCAAAAAGTAATTTTTCTCAATATGTATGTCCACTTGACAATATAAGTTCATTCGAGACGAAGAGAGTACGAGATATAGTATACCCAAATTGCATTTGTCCTCATCCTAAATGTAAAGTCCAAATATATGACTGCAATGATGTAGCTATAATAAATATTTGTCTCATGAATGACCCCTTGGGAGTGGACTAATACATTTCCATGTAATGTCTCTCACCCTTCAATTTTTTCATTTCTCTAAAAAAAATCTTTCTTCCCCTATAATTTTATTACTCCCTCCGTCCCAGTTTATTTTGGACAGGTGATCGAATACGGATGTTAAGAAAAAATAGATTTTGCTTTTCCTTTGACTTCTTTAAAGGTGGAGATTGAGTGATGAGATTTTGAGGGTGGAGTTTGTGGGAGAAGGTTCCTATTTGGGAGTGTGCAAAATAAAGTGAGACGATCGAAAATGAAAAGTGTGCAAAATAAATCGGGACGGAAGTAGTTTAAATAAGGTAAAGGGTAGAAAAGAAGTCAAGATTTTCGATAAGGATGGCCGAAATTTGTTTTGTAGGGCTACTTATCAAATATCTTGCAATGCGAGGGGAGTGAAGACTACCTATATAACTACAATTACGTCGCATGTGTACGTATAACATATCTGGAGGTTTTTATTTGGAATAAGTATTAGAAGTTTTTTTTTTTTTTTTTTTGGAATAAGTATTTAACAGTCATGCATGTAGTACACATTGTGTAAAAAAGACCAAAATTAAAATAAGTCATGTAAGTGTGACAATGTGTATCGATAGTTATGCAAGAGTTGCATCTTTATTGAGTTGACTAAAAATAAAAAGAAATTATACATTTTAAAATAATATTATTTTTGTGAGACGTAGAGAGTAATAATCGTAATGATTTTCTTCACAGTTGAATGTACATGAATAGGAGTCAAACCATGAAACCAAGATGAATGATGACACAAAAAAGGAAGGAGAAAAGGGTTTCGGTTACTGGTTTAGCAGCAACTTACTATATTCGACGATCAAGATTAAAAGGATATGATCTAGTGATTATTATTAAAAATTGTATCAACAGAATATGCGCTCCATAGAAGAACCATATAATAATATAAACGTCACTCACAAATTTAGATAATATAAATCACCACTCAACAACATATTAATTTAATATTTATCGTACACATTTGATCATAGTAGGCCCACTCCTTCTGTGAGTTAAAGGAGGCGGTCGCCTCAAGCCCGGAAAAAGAATTAGAAATTTAAGGGCCCCAAATTATGTAAAATATATTATATATATATATATATATGTAAAATGATATTCAAATGTTGTTATAGCGTAGTTGTGAAGTAGAGTGGGGTAACCCTAAAAAAAAGTAATGTGGGATCATTGTGGGTGGCCCAAGTTGACATTTTCTCTCGTTTTCTTTTCTACTAATTAACTATATTACTGCCTTTTTTTTCTTTTTCTACAATTAACTATATTACCGTTATGATAAAAAAAAATTATACTACTGTTATTTCTAACAAAAGATAAGAACACACAATTCGCCTAATGGATTTTGTCTCTTGTAAGTTGTAAGGTATATGTGAACCTAGAATCGAGCCCGTGTTTGTTTATTCTTTCTTTACGTTTGTAACTTTATTATTTATTTTAACTATCTAAGTTTATGTTTTTGTGTGCGTGTGTGTGTGTTTAAATTTTTTCAGTGCTCACCTTTTATTTCTATTTTTCTAATTTATTTTTATTTTACTCTTTTGGAGTCTTATTTTTAAGTTGTTGTGTAACGAGTTATATTTATGTTATTATTATGAAAATTGCTGTCATAATATTTTAAATATAATTGAACTTTTTACAATTTTATATTTTGTTTGTTTTTACTCATGTTGATTTAAAATTGGATGAAGAAATTAGAGGCTTTTCAAAAACTCGTTTCAGGTCCCTAATTGTGTACAATGAGCCCTAGCTCATACTCCACATTACGACAAACATATATTTTGCATGAACACATCCCGAACCAGAACACACTCTTGTAAGAAAAATCAACACGTCTTTGCTTTTATATCCACATTTCATCAATTCCTTGATGAATGCAGGTGGTCCATCATTAGTAGATTGTATCTTAATTCCCCCAAAAGTCAATTAATAGTAATTGGAGTGCTTAATTAGAAGTTTAATACAATGGCTCTCAAAAAAAGAAGTTTAAAAAAAGATATAATATTTCTTTTTTTTGGTCCCAAATTATAACAACTTTTCTTATTAACAGTACTCCCTCCGTCCCGGCCTAATTTGCACACCTACTCCGACGCGTATATTAAGAAAAAACTATTTTTTGCTTTTTAGTTGACTTTTCAAAGGTAAAGATTGAGGGTGAAGATTTTAAGGGTGGAGATTGTAAGAGAAATTTTATTTTTAAGGATGTTCAAATTAGTGTGGACGTATCGAAAAGGAAAGTGTGCAAATTGGAGTGGGACGGAGAGAGTATTTATTATGACTAATCATTAAATTTTCGGGATATACGTAAGTAATTGGAGCAAAAAAATTGATCGGGTGCATCGAATTGTAAAAATAATAAAGATTATGTATTAATTTCTATGTTATGTTTGAAAAATTGTGTTGCAAATGATAATTGACAAAAAAATCATGATTTTTACGTAATTA
Organism: Ajuga chamaepitys; assembly: GCA_958295605.1. Taxonomy (NCBI): domain Eukaryota; kingdom Viridiplantae; phylum Streptophyta; class Magnoliopsida; order Lamiales; family Lamiaceae; genus Ajuga; species Ajuga chamaepitys. The sequence continues at coordinate 3,359,137 of OY282502.1, read as the reverse complement.
ACCTTTTTGGTAATGATATTAGAAGATAAGTAAATTTAATTTAAATAATCTATTTTCGGTGTAATGTTACAATTGCTCCCGCCTCCCTCTTCTTTTCTATTTTTCTTCTTCTACCCCTATTTTTGGAGTGAGAAATTAAAAAATAGTCTTTGTAACTTCTGTTTAAATATGCTTGAACATAATTTTAACATTTTTCGGTATAATTTTAATACGAGTCCATGACAATTGTTGCACTTCATGACAATCGTTCCACATCTGCCACAACACTAACTTATCACGACAATAGTTTGGCATTATTTTGCTACGAAATGTATATAGTTTGCCTTGAAATCTAGTTTGTGACGAATGTAATATCATGAAAAAATTTCAATTTGCCACAACATAATGTCACGAAATTAAAATTTACAGATATACATATCTGCCACAGAAGTACTGTTTGTTGCAAATATGAACAATAAAAGTGTGTTTTTAAAGTTTCCTTAAGTAGATTTAGAGGACCAAATCCCAACAAAACACGCTCATTTCCTCAATTAGATTTGACTTAGCACTCCCTAGTCTAAACAAACATACCCGTTGTGTCATATGAACAATGAACCAGATGAAAAAACAACAACAAATCAATAGAAAGAAGACTAGAATGAAAGAGATAGCTCTGTTTAATGAACTGTTTCCCCCATCATCTTCCATTAGACTAGTGTGCACGTGGAGTAAGGTTATAAAAGTTGTTAGACGCTAATCAGTGTAGGCTGGGCGTAACGACTTGTCGTGACTTAGGTGAGATTGAGCGGTGTATAAGTACGGTTAGGTAGGGAGAAATCGAAAAATAAATATAACCGATCAATAAAAATCTAGTACTTAAATAGAATTTAGTCGGAACTAATCGGATATTTTTATAACAGGAGTTAAACTAGGTGGGGGTCTTGGATGTGTAAACGTTTCACCATCTATTTGAGGTTGATGGGTTAGTTAAGACCTAAGTCTTAAGCAAAGCTTGATTGTGAGAGGTTAGATGGAAGGGGCAAAATCGTCTATAAATAAATAAAAAAGACTAAAACTATAATATTTTGAGAAATAAACTAAAATTATCACAAAAGGTACTACACAAATTATTTCGACACATTTTCACATTTTTTTTTGTTAATAACCAAAAAACATTTTCAAGCTTCTTTTGAGAGCATTTAACTCTACAAAAGAAAAAATAAAATAGTGAAAATTAATTGCAACTCAACTAATTAAGCAATTTGTAACCCATCATTGATTAGGGATCAAATTTCACCGACCCCGATTTGCACTTAGAAAAAGAAAAAAAATATTTTACCAAAAACACAGTTCGAAAAAATCGAAACTGTCAAGTGCATGACTAGACAAGAGTAATACTCCCTCCGTGCCGGCTTAACTTTCCTACTTTGACCGGGCACGGAGGTTAAGAAAAAATAGATTTTGGAGAATCTTTAACTTTTTTAAAGGTGGAGATTGAGGGTGGAGATTGTGGAAGAAATTTGTCATTTATCCGTTGGATAGTTGGAACAAATCGAAAATGAAAGTAGGAAAGTTAGAGCAAGACGGAGGTAGTATATATTATTCCTTCCGTCCCAGCTAATTTTGCACACATGAAGAGGCACGTATATTAAATTGACATTTACAGAGGTGGAAATTTTGAGGGTGGAGATTGTTGAATTATTTTTTTAAGGGTGTGCAAAATTGTGTGCGATGGACCAAAAGAAAAAGTGTGCAGAATCAGGCGAGACGGAGGCAGTACAACATAGTAATGCTTTTAGATACGTAAAATTATGAGTGTGGATACATTGTATTAATTAGGTATATTTCAATGCATATATAATTTCACATTACAGGTTAATAACAGTTAGAGGAGAACTAAACTACATACAGAAAATATTCCATCTTCTTCAATCATGTAGCTTTGACAGCAAGAAGAGGCAGCCAGAACAGAAGAGAACTGACGCTGCGAAGCAAAGAAGATCGACCGGCGAATGTATAACCGCTTTCTTACTCTTGTCGAAAAAACCAATCAGCAGAAGCATCACTATAACATGTCCCAGTTTGGTTTTCAGCTCGTTTACTGTTTTTATTTCCAGCCATCGTGGTCGTTCCTGATCAAATTTTTCGTATTCGAAAAAGAAAGGAGATCAGGAAAGAATGGCTGGTAATCTTGAATATTAAGACCAATAGTAACTACAAATTTCAGATCATAATGTTCGATGTCGCAAGGAGGGGTAGAAATGGGATTACAGGTTAGGACGAACCTTGAGTACGAACATCCCAAACAAGTTTGATCTGTCTGTAATTCTTCCGTCGGGCATGGATTTAGCTTTGTCAAGATTACTGATGAAGAGCTCATAAAGGCCCATGCCGAAGACCAGCATCACAGTTCCCAAAAGGTAGACATCTGAACCGATTAATAGTTTTTTAACGATTAGTTAGAAAGTTTTGAATGCAAGTGAGATGCATATATATTCGTGGCAGAGAAAGCTGCAAACAAGTGTTTTGAGACGGAAATTCTCCATGCATGTGGAGAGATACGATTTCAGGTTATATGTGGAATGTGTATCAAGTATTGAAATTTTCTGGGAAATACAGAGGCCAGATTAAAACGTGTTTTCGGATTCAGTTAACGTACAATCTGTTGTACAAAATTGGAGCATATGTTTGCGTTTCAAATGCTAGTTCAAATTATGCACTTCCATTCAAGAGCAGATAAATGCCACGTGGTCAAGACTCGAGACTCGGATAGCTTGAATTGCACAAAGTCAAACTCAAAGTTTTGTTTTCTAGTTTAAGAAGAAAGTGTGACCAATTCCTGAAACGCCAAGAAGTCACTACGGCGAAATAAATAAAATAAAACAAGGATGACGATTTGGATAAACATGTACATACCAGTAGCCTCGACAAGTGATGTAATTACTTTCCCTCGGTCCAGCAAATAACCTTGAAATGACGTTATAACATAGACACAACCCTATATGCAGCAAAATCGATCATCAATATACATGGAATATTTTATTTTGGAAGAAGAAAGGAATCAAATCCCTTACACCAGTCAAATACTAAGTAGCACCTAGTGGAAAACGTCCTGCTAAACTAAACTATTTAATATTTGGTCCAATTGCTAGTTCATCAGGAATTCGATAATCGTGCTAAAAAGAAAACAGACTTTTATAATTAATAACATGTGTGAGCATACCCCCATCACTTGAATCACTGCAGATTGGTGCGCCGTGCGCATTATTCCAAATTCCAATATGCTAATTGACAAAAGCAAAAAGTAGATATAATCTCACAAAAACATTTCTTAGTATCATCACCACGACTCTTTGACATTTTTCGCAATAGCAATATCAAGAGATATACATAAAACTGAGGTCTTGAGCTAAGCCTGGATGAACCTAGTAAGACTTGATTTCATATTGCCTTACCAATCCTTCGTAAATATATAATAGTTCTTTCGGGAAATGGCCCTGTTATGCCGAATGCCATAAAGAAGATAATGGGCCACAATCACATTAGAGTCAGATTCTCAATATTATATTGGGATTGTAGTGAAACTTTTCACCATCTTAAAATCAAAACTAGCCCGTGTTCAACTTTCGGATCTTTAAAAGGTTATTACTCACAACCATATGATTGACTGATTGCATTATCAAATATGACGCACAGATGTCCGAACAATAAACTAACTCTTATTATTCCGTTCCTTACCTACAAATTAGACTACAGACGAAGTTACTATCAGGAAACGCTTTACTAATGTATTGACCACGGTTTCATACAAAAGGGCTGTTGGAACCATGATATGATTCCATTTTCTCCAATCACGTAAGTATCTGTAACAATTTCATGTAATTAAGTTCATGGATTAGCATTTGAACATAATCTCCACATGGAATAGCATTAATCCTCAATGCCATCCCACAGATTAAGAGACGGCCATGACGAATATCGAACACTCAGCAACACAAATCCAGCTATTCAGTCCCCCAAAAGACAGCCATAGTTTCTATAAATGCAGATAACTGACAACAATAACCAGATGCAATAAAAAGCAAACCATGAATGAAGTATATTCACCTTGATAAAACAAAGAAAGGACCCAACAAGTGATCCCCACACTGCAAGAATGGCAAAGAACCGACATCCATAGATAACCTGCAAGAAACACACAAAGTTAAAACTTAAAACTAATACATAATCACCCACAAAAAAACATGAAAAATTATCAATAGCACCTTCTCTATAGTCTCCTCTAATTTCTCCAACTTCGGATTCTGCGAAACACCTGCAGAAGACCTAACACCTGACGCAACAGCAGCAGCAGGTACTGCAGTATGAACTGCTGAATTATGATTTCTGGGCACAAAAACAGGAAATTTTTGGCAAACCCGGATAGCCCATCTGACATTTGGAGCCAATTTTCTTGTTCCATTGCAAAATGGCGGCGGCGATGGGATTCTTGCTAGGGCTTTGGTAGGGTTCATGGTGATGAAGATTTTCATGGTTCTTTTGTGTGCATTTAACAGAAGATTTTCAGATTAACGACAAGTGGAGAGTTGGGAGTGTGGATGAAAAGACAGCAACCGCTGAGAAAATTGCAAGATTTTTTGTAAAAGTGTAACGGGTCAAGATTGCCTTGCTCCCGTTGGATGCCACAAGGATGGAATTGATGGTGTGTTGTGAAATGTAATATAACAGTCACATTGAAACCAGGATGAATACCATTTGTCAGTATGCAGTCTGTAGAAAGTGGACGTGAGTCTTTTGCCTTCACATGCCACGAGTTTTACGTTTAAGCCGTGAATTTTGGGCATAGGTGGCGATCTGGACCATCCACCTCAAATTTATATTGGTCGGGTTTCGGATTAGATCCTCTATTTCAATTCGTGTTTTATTTTATATTTCAAAACAATCATTACACGACATGTGTTAGTTGGTGATGTCATCATATATACGTGACATGTAGTAATTGTTTTGAAATATAAGATGAAACACATGATTGGAGTAGAGGATCTCCTCTCGTCGGGTTTGGCACAAACCCGAAAATGTTAGCATAAACCCAAATTTGAGTCTGTTTGGTTGGTGAGTTAAGGTCTTATTGCAAGTATTAATCCACCTATTAATATGTTTGGTTGATAGATTGGGAGCCCTGTTTTTTTTAGAAGCTCGTCTCTCTAAACCCACCAACACGATTGAATGGAACTCATGGAGGGTTGGGTTCCATAAGCCAACCGCAAGACAAGGGTTATATTAAAGTTAACTTACCAAATCATTCCAAGCAAACACAATATTCATCAACCTATGTTATGTACTTATTTCCTCAAAAGTCCATTGTGTTCTAATAACCCACTATGAAATGGCGAAAATCGTTCCCTCCAACTATTCCCTTCCATTTTTCACCTGCCCATTTTGTTAGGATTAACATCTAATTAATCATTTTTTATTTTATTTTATTAGTTTTAGCTTAATAAATTTGTTGTTCATTGAAACCCTTTCATCCATAAAATTACAATTTAGCTACAAAGTTCATAAAAAAAATGGAAAGAACTAGGGAGCAGTTGATGCACGACTTGTTTGATTGTCAAGATAGTGTTTCAGACAAAAATAACCTAGAGTATGGAGAAGATGGAGATTATGGAGAAGTACATTCAAACCCCACAAACAATCCACAAGACGAAGATCGTCACAGCTATTTCGGCACTCAATCAAATCCGGCTGGGGATCCAGAAAACATCAGTGATGTACAAAATTGTCTTCCGATAGGCATAACTTTTAACTCGCTCGATAGCTTAGTAGCAGCCTATCAAGATTTCGCGAAGCGTGATTATTAGAACATATAAAAAAATAGACGACGTTGAGAAGTACGCACAACTCGCATGCGATAGATACAGGAAGTCATCTACGCACAAGACCTAAAATAAACAGGCTGCCCCGCAAAGTTGAATGCAATTATGAATGACGACGGGTCATGGTACATGTCCACTCTAATGAAGGAACACAACCACGCAACTGGACCCTAGCTTTTCAATTCTAATGCCTGCTCACAGGAGGTTGTTGGTCCACATGAAAAGGCAGTTGGAAGCCAACGATATTGCATGTATTAGACCCTGTAAAAATGTTCGATTATGCGAAGTTCATAGGGGTGGCCCCATGAAGTTGGATTGCCTACCGAAGAATTGTAGGAATTTCATTAAAGAGAGAAGGAGGTTGAGATTGGGTGAAGGCGATGTCGAGGTGATTCGGAGGATGTTTGCAAATATGCAAATCAAGGATCGTAATTTTTATCACCTAATAGATATTGATAGCAAAGGACATCTGAAGAATGTGTTATGAATTCATCCGAGAAGTAAAGTTGTGTATGAAGATTTTCATGACGTCGTGAGTTTTGACACAACCTACTTGGTCAATAGGTACGAATGTATTAAGTCGTAACTCTTTATATATTATTGTTTCACAAAAACCTAATTTTCTTAATCATTGAATGCATTCCTTGCAAATTTATGGGTACAAAATGCCTTTAGCAGTCATGGTTGGGGTTAATCACCATGGTCACTCCATTTTATTAGGTTGTGCATTGGTGACGCATGAAGACACAAACTCTTTTAGGTGACTTTTTTCTAACTGGCTCGATGCGATGGGTGGAGTTCATCCTCAAGCAATAATAACGGATCAATGTGAAAGTCAGAAAATGACACTACCAGAATTGATGCCCGACACCATCCACCGGTATTGCATTTGGCACATCATGTCCAAGTTACCACAAAAGTTTTTCCGGGTGGCTGATACCATATCACAATATCTGAGTCCAATATGTTAATACATGCAACTGTATGATTTGTGTGCACCAATCACATAACCGATAAAAACAACTAACACTGATCAAGACTTTAATACAATGAAAAATCTGATTTTACAAGCTCAAATTGTGTTCACATAACTACAGAACAACTAACATTGATCAAAAGAGATTGTAATTGTTCAAACCATAAACAAAAGAATTACAATTTTCACATTGTTAACAACCATCATACAATTAGTTCATGCGGAAAAAAAAAATACAGAAAAAAAGTTCACACATAGTACTCGCGGTTCACCCTAACTAACTTGCTATGCCTGATCACAGTCAAATGAATTTGTCATTTGTCGTCCATCTCAAACAGGAGGGTATCGCCTTGCAGGATATTTGCCTTCTCCACAACCTTGTCCCACTCGATCGTGAACCGGCACAACAGATTGTATTTAGGCGGGACCTCAGGACACTCGTATTCGCACAAATCCTTATCACTACTGCCTAAAATTTCCAACTATGTACCAGAAATATATCATATTCGCTCATTCAATAAATCAAAACTCTAATATATAATCAACAAGCGATAATATATCATCATTCATGGTATAAAACGAGAAGTAACAACTAAACCATGCATATGCATATATACACACATATATTTAAGCAAGTTAGTTCCATAAGAACTCATAAGCAGATGCGACAATTCGAGCAGCCGAGCTAGCTCGTTGACCAGAGCTATATATTGATTGGGCTAGGTTAGGGGTAGGAAAAAATATCGAAATGCTGAAATACTACATGTACCGTATAAAAAAATTATCGAAAATACCGAAATTTCCGGTACAACAACAATATGAGATTTTAAAAAAATTGGTGTTCCGGTATATACTGGTATACTATTTTTTCTCGGCTTTCAGTATATATCGTTATGCGATGGTACATACCTATGCCGCTACAAATTCGGTTTGATATACCGGATTTTTTGGCACTATACTAGTATGAATATTCGAATATACCAAAAATTTCGGTACGATAACAATATCGGTATGGATGATTGGTACCGTATCGAACCATCCCTAGTCAGGTTAAGCCGAAATTGCATCGAGCCAAAAATTTGTGGCAAAAGCATGGTAAATCCCTTAAAATATACTATGACTTTCGGCCCAAGCTGTCTAACTTTTAGTTCATTAGATCAAGTGTATTGAACCCAATGACACTTTGGACCAAAATTAATGACCCAACCTCCCTAATATGTCGGACAACTTGGGCCAACCATCGTGCCGAACTGATTTTGTCACCTATACGTACAAGGCTCTTAAATTATTACATTATTGTCTAAAAAAATATTACTTCACCGTCTCAGTTTAACTTGTCTACTTGCCATTTCGGTATGTTTTAACTTAACTTATCAGCCCATAAATGACATATTTCTCACACAATCTCTACCCTCAAAATTTTCATTGAAAAACCAAAAATTTTATAAAATTTATTTTTTCTTAACCTCCTCCCCGATCAACTAGGCAAGTTAACCTGGACAAACACTCTTCCCTCGTTCTTCCCTTTGTATATCTTTTGTTTGCAACGTACCGGCTCCATCAACTACCAGTTACCCAGTCACCGTCGTCTAACGGCAAAGAATCTCCGGCACCACTGATTCACTCATAGTCTCTTGAATTTCTACTAATGACTCACTGAACGGTACAAAACAGGGAAACCGGAACCCTAAATGGCGGCAGAAAACAGGAGCGCAACCGCTTCAGCTCGCTTCCCCACCCATCATACATCCGTAGACGTCCCTCCCGAAGCCCGCATCCTCTGCGAGATTATCGCCACCGCCCCGGTGAACGAAGTCGAGGCCCGTCTAATCGCCACGCGAATTCAGCCCCAGCCCGAAATAACCCAACATGTCCTCAAGCTCTCATACAACACTCCTTCCTCTGCCGCCAAGTTCTTTCGGTGGGCCGGGCTTGGCCAAAAGCATACAGGGTATTCGTGGAATCTCATGGTGGATTTGCTCGGGAAGAACAAGCTGTTTGAGCCCATGTGGGATGCCATTCGGTCTATGAAGCAGGAGGGGGTTCTCTCTTTGACTACCTTCGTTTCGGTTTTCGAGAATTACTGCATCGTCCGGAGGTTTGATGAGGCTGTTATGACTTTTGATGTCATGGAAAGGTATGGAAATTCCCTTCAATTTTTCACCAATGTCGTTCTGCACTTGATTTCTCCTTGCATTGCTAGGGTGCTTATGGTGTTTGCATACTACTAGAGTTTGTTTGGCGTTTCTTCTTTTGGATGCAATTTTCAGAAAATAACTACATGATTGTGGGTGGGGGTGCGGGTGGGGGTGTTAGCCATTGAGACAAAATCAGCAGTTGGGAAATTAAGAGGGAAATTTATGCAAAGGGGACTATGAAAAGAATTTGGATGACCAAGCTGAATGACACAATGGGAAAAGAAATATTAGGATTGTTTATTGAGAGGGGGATGCAATTTCCTCAATGTCTTTGGTAATATTGAAATGAAAGAAAAGATAACTTTTATTCCATAGTTGACTACTAAGGTAAACCTCCTAATTCTTTCATATTATAATAGATTGTTAACTGTGGATAAGCGTTCCACTCTATTCCCTTGTTCCTACCAAGCAAGTAGAAAAGATGGCCCGCATTCTTCTTATGACAGTCTCCTTCTTCCAAGCATGCTTTGATTGAGACAATGCACTTGTATCACAGTTCTGACTTGACTTAATCCAGTTCTGCTTTGAGTTTATGCATGAGGCAGGGCAGTTTTTGGCAAAATAGTCATGTGTTGGACTTATTACCTTTTTGCCTTACCCCTGCCACCAGATATAGATTTATTTTGTGGGAATAATTTCACAACTATAAACTCTAAAGAAAATCTCAAAGTGTGAGACACCATAAGTTGTAGACACTCAACTTTATGTAAAGTAGGTGGGATGGTTCCAAAAGGAAGGGTGTAGGCTATGAAAGGGTGAAGCAACTAGATGGTTAGGCTAGTGCGGGGGCACTGATTTGAGCTATCTGATACGATGGGGGTAAAAAGGTGGATTACAGAATGGATTTGTTTGCTTAAAATCCAAAGATCGATCAGTAGTCATCTTTATATTCGTTGTTGCTTGACGGGTATTTGGGATTGGCTTGATAAACTAGGAATTCATCTTAAGAGTCCATGATTAACTCTATATCCTCAAGAGCAGCTTGCCCTGCACATGTGCGGATAGTCGTTTGGCAATCATTTGCTATAATACAATAATTTTTCTCAGTAAAGAGCTCAAATGCGAGCATGATTGAATGTTTTTGGGCTGGATTGAAAATGAAATTATGGAGATCTATCTAAATCTAAAACAAATTAAAAGTCGTGGTCTACTAATACATATCTTTTCAAATGTATTGGCTGAATAGCCATTTAACTTTCTCTAACTAGCTCGGCAGACACCTTGTGTGGGCAGGCCCCAATCTGCCTACTAGACAGCTTTTTCTCATGTAGGTTATGTTACCTTAACTGAATCCGCTTGTTGCTTTAGGGGAGGAATTAACAAAAAAAAATTGTTGTACTTTTGTACGAAAAGAATTTGGTTATAACAAGCTTCTTTTAAACATGGAAGGTTATAGTTCCGAACTGGAATAAGGAGGTTTGCATTAGTTTATCGATGAAAGTAAATTTCAAGTGCTCTTTATGGTATGGATCATATAAGAAATAGTGTAAAGGCTAGGGCGCTCTAACGTGTCTTAACTGAACATGATTACCGATTGCAAGATATGATCCATATATTTGACCTGCATAGTGGGATGAATGTTTAGTTTGTTTTTGTACTTTTGTGCAAATAGAATGGTTAAGCAAACTTGAGGATAACCTGAGTCGTTGACCATGTGCACCACCTATATTTGTGTTTCATCAAACCTAGACACCTGGTTTATGGGCTTTGCATGTCCCCGCCAAAACTACTTGTGGAACCCTTTTAAGGGGCCAAAGATAAGTCTCGCATTTGGACTAAATAAAGTGGACAATTTTGTCAGTTTCTAAAATGGAAAGGTAAATCGTTTCACTTTCCATCTTTCATGTTCCATTTGCTACATGTGGCTCATTTGTGTTTTAATTTCTATCAACTGAATTGATTTTAAAAACTAAATTCACTAAACTAGTCTACCCATGAGGTGGGTCACATTTATATTGTTTATTTATTTTAAAATAGCTCATTTGAGATTTTGGTTGAAGTTAACATATTGGGAGTATATGGGATCCCATTGACTCCCATAGAAATTCGGTAAGTTGCTTTGTCACCCTTGGGTGTGACAACGCAAAGTGCTTAGGTTAACTAAAGAGATACATGGATTCATGTGAAGTCCTGCGAAGGAGACTGGAGGATGCAGATGAAGTCTTGAGAAGCTCCTCATGTCCGCCAGCCACTTAGTGTAGGAATATGCAATAAAAATTAAAGTTGCGCCTCAACCAACAATTATAGTTTTGGCGTAGCTCTTTCAATCACGACTGGTGTTACATGGAAGAGATACATGGATTCATGTGAAGTCACCATGTTGGTCTGAATCCCCACAATGACGCAGGGGGAGATTGTGGACGGATGAAATTATGGCACTGAAAGTAGCAACATGGTGACTATCCTACGTGCCAAGGTTCACGGAGGAGACATGAGGATCTCGGCGAACTCTTCCGAAGCTCTTCATGTCCATCCATAGCTCAGTGTGGGGCTCCACCCTACCATTGGTTACAATTAAATATTGTGCCTCAACCATCAACTGTAGTGTTGATCTAGTGGTGGCGCTTTTGATCCTACCATGTATTATTGATCCAAATCTCATTGACAAGGTTTGGTTTATATGCAAGGTGAGGCCTGTTAGGCATTGGGGACAATAGTGCCCTGCCTACTCTATTGGTAATGTGGAAATAAGTATCGGTGTCCCTCTATGATGCAACGTGGACTCAGGGGAAGTGAGCCTACCTCTACCTCAACCATGGACATGATGGGAGATTTGCTCTAGTTCCTTTATCCAAGGACGGCGTTGCTTAATTGGACACCTTCTCCTTAGGCTTACCAGCCACCAGAGGGTCCTCCTCTTTGCTTCCCAAGGGCTAAATCAATGACCCCTACATCATCCACCCTCCCTTGGAGGGTCCTGGCTTTACAGGGGAAGATAATTCGATTCCCCTGCATCATCCACCCACTTTTAGAGATTCCCACACCCTAGCATGGAGACCAATCTGATGCAGCGTGGGCTTGGGTGGGTGGGTGGGTGGGCCAGCCTACCTTCCTCAAAACCATGGTCAAGAGGGGAGGTTTGCTCTGGCCCCTTTATCCAAGGACAGCGTTGCATCATAACCTGATGTGGGACGCCTTCTCCTTAGGCTTATCGGCTAGCAGACCTCCTTAGACTTATCAACCAACAGAGAGTCCTCTCTGATTCCCGAGGGCTGGATCGATGCGGCTTGAATCACTACAACTTTACCAAAGAAGAAGTTGCTTATTTAGTTGGATGTGAACTACAATTTCTCCATGGTCTTCCATAATGCTGTTATGAACAGCCTGTGTCATTAGATGTTCTATATTTTCTTGTAAAGGAAAAAGTAAGTGTTTTAAAACACTTTTGATCGAATGGCATCTGTTGTTTTTGTCCAGTCAATTGTTTGCTTTATGTAAGTTTATTTCTGAATTGCCGACTTATTCCAATATGCTAAATTCTAAACGCATTGCACCTGAGTTCTTATTTATTTATTTTTCTTTGGATAATTAAAACACACTAGACAGATTCCTCTAGTGTTAACTCTATATCTTCATTTATTGTCGATAACTAAAGGAAGAAAAATGATTTGGTCAGTTCAGTTTTTCCTTGTTTCTTTGCTATTATTAGTGTATATTTTGGGCATTCAAGTGAATAAGTTTACAGGTACGGTATCAAACCAGATATTGTTGCAGTAAACTCTTTACTGAGTGCCATGTGTAGAGAAGAAAACCAAACTGTCAAAGCACTTGAGTTCTTTGAGAGAATAAAAACTACCATCCCCCCAGATGCAGATTCATTTGCGATTTTGTTGGAAGGATGGGAGAAGGAAGGGAATGTAGCCAAGGCAAAAACCACGTTCGGGGAGATGGTGATTCGGGTGGGCTGGAGCCCACAATATATTTTCGCCTATGATGCATTTTTGAATACACTTGTGCGTGGATCGCAAGGTGACGAAGCAATCAGGTTTTTGCAAGTGATGAAGGGGAAAAACTGCTTGCCAGGTTTGAGATTCTTCTCTAATGCTCTTGATATTTTTGTGAAGCAGAAGGATTCTGCTCATGCTATCATGTTGTGGGATATCATGGTTGGTAGTGGGCTGGTACCAGATTTGATGATGTATAATGTCATGATTGGTTTGCTCACCAACAACAATGACATCGATCATGCCTTTCGGCTGCTTGATGACATGGTGTTCCACGGCGCTTTTCCTAATTCGTTGACATATAATATGATCTTTGGGTGTCTGATCAAGAATGGGAAGGTGCGTGAAGTGGGAAAGTTTTTTACAGAGATGGTCAAGAATGAGTGGGATCCAACTCCGGCAAATTTCGCAGCTGCCATCAAGTTGTTGTTTGATGGTGATGATCCTGAGATGGCGATTGACATATGGAAATATATGGCTAAGCACAACATTTCACCCCGTGATGATAGCGCTAATGCAGTCCTACTTGGTCTGTGTAATATGGGAAGGCTATCGGATTTAAGAAGGTTTGCGGAGAAGATGATTGATGAAAAGATTATAATATATGAGTCAACGATGACAAAAATGAAAATTGCTTTCCACAAGGAAGGAAGAAGTGCACGTGAAACTTATGACCACATCTCAATGAAGTGGAAATCATCCTGTCACTGAGCTTTTATTTGAAATAGCACTAGGCCATTTCTGTATCTTTCCAAATCCTTCATGTCATGTTGATGGTTGAGGAAACTCTGAATAGCTAGTGCGTAGCCCATCAAATGTTCAGCTGATGCCTCGGCCTCTCCATTTTAGTTTTCTCTTTATTTATGTTTCTGATTTCTCTCACCATTTGATTCTGTTCTGGTCCTGTCTTATGTGTTCATCTCTTTCTATGATCCACAAATATTTCCCCAGACTTCACTTCTAAGAAAAAATGGGGAGGAAAAGGGGCAGGGCTCCACTTTTCTCCTGTCAATACATTCTTTTCGCTTTAAAGTATTTTCCTTTTTTTGTTGTTGCCTATAATTTGGGTTAAATAATTACTATCCTCTGCCATTTGTGGGATTCAGTTTAAATGGCTCTGAAACAAGAGAAAAGTTGTTCGTATTGAGCTTAAAGAAGGTGGACGGAATATAATCCAGTTTGCAGTGGTTTGTACAATCGGATTATGAGCAATTGTATCTGTTTATCGACTTGACTTGCAAATCAGCAAAATAATTTGAGCGGACACTTGTTCAGAGGAACAATTTTGCGAGAGTCGGTGACTCGGTGGCCATTTGACTTGCACTTCCATCAGCTCATTTATGCTGAATAATTACGACATCCGGCAGTGAAATTATGTGTTTGCATGAAGTCTTTGAAGATGCCATCGAGGAGTGCTGCTCTCAATTTTTACGTTCAAGGTCAACATTTTTGACCAATAATTGTCCAGCAATCTGGATGGATTTTTATTTATTTTTGAGGGATGAAAAAAGTGCTACATGGAGTACCAGCCTATGGGTTCTAATGTGGCCTGATGGTTCAACGAATATCAAGTAGTTCTTGCATGAAAAAGCAGATTTAGTTATAAAAAAGTTTCTCCTTTACGATCTCCTCTTCCTCTCTCGTTTTCTCTCTCTCTGCTTTTGCTTTTGCATATCGGGAACAAGAGTGAACTTCTGGTCCATGTTTGTTGATTTCAAGATCTTAAAGCCAACAAAGTACAGCTTCAGTCCTGCTATTGGTTGCTCAATGATGGATCTAAGAGAAGGTCCTGATCTTGAAGCCTATACTGTAAGTTGATTATATTATTTGTATGAAATCAGTGCAATATATCCTTACAAATAGGAGATTGCAATGTCCTTTCATTACAGTAAATCCTCTTTATAGCCTACCATATAGTTAGAATTATTTTGCTGGTGATGTGAGGTCCTAGACGTGGCTCTCACTGCACAATTCTTGGCATTTCTGCTTCACAGACATGGTTAGTGTGTTTTCTCCCATCAATTCCAGCTGTGACTACACCCCAACCTTGATGAACACTGTCCCATCAGTTGCACCAATGTTTGTCTGAAAGTTGACTGCTTTGAATACCACATAAGCTTTTCGTAAGCCTACACTCTTTTGCTTGTCTTTTTTATTTCTCTCTTTATATTTCCCGTTATACATGCATCAAAGCGTTGCTCTCTTTTCTATTGACATATCCCATTCTTTGGCGTTGCACTAATTTGGCCCATCCTTGCTTTAAGCACTCACTTTCCTCTTCTTTAGAGAACTCACCTAGACAGAAAATATATATATTCTCTACCAGCTGGCTATGTTTAGTGAGAAAGAGGATGAGAACCTATTACATATTACCATAACATTAAAAAATTGCTAGGTTAAAGAGATTATACTATGGAGCTGGAGGTAGAACCTGCAGTATCATTTTTATACTTGTAATTCTTTTCAAGTTGTGTGCAGCTATACTGCACGAGTTGATATTAGGTAGCTTCCTAGGTAATGTCTCCTATGTTATTGAATCAATGGAAAAAATAAATCCAACTGATCGATGGCATTGTTTGTTGCTTGATAGTTCTGTCCTTTCATTTTCAGTGTAATAGAGACTTCCTAGTTGCGGCCCCACTTTACCTTCAAATTCAAATTTATCTTAGCACCCTGTGCCACTACCAGAATGGCAGAATTAGATCCTTTTACTCATGATTCATGATTTGTGGTATTCTTATCTATAGGGAGTTCGTGGAGGAATTTTTGTTGGTTTGGTGATGAATGCGTTTCATTCAAGAGTGCAGAGACCGAAACTAAGACTGGTCATATAAAATTCAGGATGCATTTGGAAGGCCTCATCCTAATTTGAATTGGGATGTGACGCTAGAGGGAGTACTCCCAATTGTACGTTAGAGTAGCTCCGACTTTTTGTTTGCCAGCTCAGAGTACACAAATTGTGCATTGATAAAGCAAAAAATAAAGGGCCGGCCTTGCTGTTCATCAAAGATCAGACGAAGGATAAGGGTACATTTCATCTTATTACAAAATTGCCCAATAAGAAGCTCATAGCTTCAAATATGATCACACACACCTTTAGGTATTTTCTTCTTTTTAAGTTAAAGAGATCAATATTCAGCATTACCCACGTTGTAGAGTCATAGGCTATGTTCTTGGAAGCAAATTCGTCTTATTTTGCATGCAAGTGTTATTGCCTATCTCGTGTATTTATTTACCGCGTATTTCCTTGTTTGTTGGTAAAATGCATGAAGTCTGTTTCCTGCGCGATTTCAGATCGTTTACTTTGCTTTCTGCAGATTAGTTGTTCCTCGTCTTGCTTTCTTTTTCCATGTTATCGTTTTCTTTATTTTTGGACTTCTCAAGTACTATTTGCAGATCAACTTCTTTCTGCAGGCAAAAAGGGATGTCTGAAACTTGAAGAGTCGTCAAAATTAAGGTACAAAAGTTGTAGATTACACACATTTCAAGTTAAAGTTTTACTGTGTGAAAACGTACCCTATTTTAGAATATTACAGAAGATGGCTTTCTGCCTAGGAAAGGTAGAGATACCAAAACCTTCCCCACCAATTAACCCTAAGAACCCCTCAACAATTACCCTTATTTCCCTCTTCTCTCTCATAACATAAAACACCAAAATATTAGGACATTTGTCCCTAATGTCCCCTCTCTCCAACCACCACCACCGCCGCCCAAATGCCAAAGCCGAAACTCGGACCCCACCACCGCACCAACCCCCTAATCTGGTGTGCAGCCATCATCTGCGCCATACTAGCAGTGGTGGTAATCATAGGCGGAATCGTAGTCTTCATCAGCTACCTCACCATCAAGCCGCGGGTCCCCCAAATCAGCGTCATACAATCCCAACTCGACACCATCTACTTCGACCAATCAAGCCTGCTCACAGTACAAGTCACAGTCGTAATCAGGGCGGAGAATGACAACACAAGGGCAGATGCAGGTTTTTACGATATTAACTACCACCTCGGCTTCCGCGGCCAGGATATAGCTATTTTAATGGCTGACCCGTTCGATGTCAGGGCCAACCAATCTCTTGACATGAGTTTTGTGTCACAAGCGATCTCGATTCCTCTGAGTTCAGACGAAGTGGATGACGTGGGCCAGGCTTTGAGACGGCAGGTAGTGGATTTCGAGATCAAGGGGACGACGAGGACAAGATGGCGACTTTGGCTTATTGGTTCGGTTAGATTCTGGTTACATCTGAATTGCCAGCTTCATTTGCCAGTTGATAAGACGCCAATATATAATCCCAGAGGGTGTAGTTCAAGGTCTAAATAAGGTGATAACAATCAAGAATGTCTTTGTTAATCGATTTTTTTGGTCAATAAATTAGTGTTTCAGAATTATGTATTAATGTTTTTGGATGAATCTTGAAATCTTACGTGGCAAGATGTGTTCTTTCGTAGTATCTGATGTTAGAAATTTAGAATGTGGTATTGATTCTTTTCCTTGATGTTAAGATGACTGAAAAGTAGTAAAGGTCTAAAAGGAGAAGGTATGGAAAAGGAGTACCAACATATCTTTACCATATATGGTATATACGATGATATATTTATGAGTGAGTATTGTGCGTGAACGGTCACACGTGTGACGGAAAACACTTTTACAAAAAACATTGATACTTTTACATGAAAAAGTAATACTTTTATAAAAAAAATTGATACTTTTACTATATTGACACTTTTACAGATAAAGGAGATACTTTTGCTACAAAAAGTGATATTTTTTTTTGTTAAAAAAAGGTGATACTTTTACAGATAAACGTGATATTTTTACCACAAAAAGTGATACTTTTTCTCGTCACACCGTGTGACGGTCACATACGAGTTTTTGGCTATATTTATTTACTTATTTATTTATAATTCTTATTATTATAATCTTTACCAACATATCTTTACATATATACGAAATGATCTGTTTGATTAAGGTTGGAGAGTGCCGAGGCAGACTTGGCTAAAGGAGTTAATGGGTGTACTTTATTGAGATTCGGTCCTCTAAATCTATTGAGGTCAACCTATAACAAACACACCCATATATATATTTTCAATTATAATGTTGACATATTGCGCCATTAAATTGTGAAACCAATATCCTCCTTATTATTTACAGTGAGGATAGCAACGAATGACAAAATATGTGCATGATTCGAGACGGCCTCATCTAGCTACATTCAATAACAATGGTTGTGCATCACCCTTTGATGCTGGGAAATGTTGGAAAAATATTCATAATTTGTAGTCAAATTGGAAGTCGATCTACAATTATAAATTTTCATATAATATTTTTTTAATCTAAACTTTTTGGTAATTAGTCCGTTATAAAAATGTTTCGAATTGTCAGAACCTTGCAGTTCAAGATTATCAATCTTGTTAAGAGGTTCTGGTTCTATAGTCATTCACCACGAGGGATGGATTTAGGGATGTATCTAGGGGGTGGCGGGGGAGACGGTCGTCCCCCTTGAACTTTCAAAATAAAAATTTTTTACATATAATTTTATTGCTCTTTAAATATAAGAGTTCGCCCTCTTAATTCGTCAAAATCCACTCATTAAATATAAAACTTAGTCTTAATACTCTATAATATAATTTAAAAAATTTGGTCACCTTAAAAAGAAATCCTAGATTCTTTCATGTTCACCACCCCTAATTCTTCCAAGAAGTAGTAATAATAATAGGGTTTATTGCACCAAATTTCTCAGTGTTTTTGAAATGTTGCATAAAATTCCCTCGTCTTTTTATAATTGCTCGAAATTCCTCCGTGGTTAAATAAATTATGCACGGAATCCCCAATTCTATTAAAGATGACAGATGTGCGTAGCACGCACGTTTGATGCAATGATGGTTTACTTTTGTTTTTGTTTTTTGGTGGTAAATTGTCTTTATCGCCCTAATTTAGTTCTATCAAAGTACCTTTTTATTTTCTAGGTGTTTCTTGAAATTTAGCTACCCTTGTTCTAGGTTTAATTTGCACTATATTTACCACTAGAAAATCAAAGGACACTTTGATAAAACTAAATTAGAGGGATAAAGACAATTTACCAACCAAAAACTTTAAAAAAAATTGAATCATCATCGCATCAAACGGATGTTTTACACACGTCTGTCATCTTTAACAGAATTGGGAATTTCATGCATAACTTATTTAACCACACGTGAATTTCGCGCAATTATAAAAGCACGAGAGGATTTTATGCAACATTTCCAAAATATAGGGGATTTGGTGCAATAAACCTAATAATAATAATAATAATAATAATAATAATAATTTTCCGAATAGAATGGCTGAAATAATTTAATAACCTTGGATAGAAAATACTTGAGTAGGTTCGGTGCAGTGCGAGAGAGAGCTATTTCTTCTTTGGATAAAAAAAGAGGAGAAAGACAATGGCCATTTCTTGTTTCTCTCTCTCAACTAATTTAACTGTCACACCATCCCCTAAGTTTCGGAAGCAACTACACAAACAAAACCCTCTTAATTCAACCCTCAAATCTCTCTCTAAATCAGGGAACTTAGATGAAGCTCTTAACCTTCTCCTACAATCCCCTCAATCCAAAAACCCCAATGTTGAATCCTACGCCACGCTCTTACACGCCTGTATTTCACGAAAATCGTTACGCCATGGCCAGAAGCTTTATCATCATCTTCTCCAATCAGAGGAAAAGAAAGATCTTCTCAAGGATCCCACTTTAAATTCCAAGTTCATCACTCTTTTCTCAGCCTGTGGCCAGCTGGATGAGGCCCGTCGGGCTTTTCAACATGGAATTGACGACATGGGTTGTGTTACTGAATCGGTTTATGTGGCAATGGCCATTGGGTTTTCTAAGAATGGCAATTTTAGGGAAGCTTTGCTTGTGTATCGGGAAATGTTGTCTGGGGGCGTTGAGCCTGGAAATTTTGCGTTTTCGGTTGCGCTTAAGGCTTGTTCAAGCATGTTAGATGCACGTAATGGCAGAGCTGTACATGCGCAGATTGTTAAATCAGGAAAAGAACCTGATCAGGTGGTGTACAATGCTATTCTGAAGTTCTACACGGAGTGTGGAAGTTTTGACGATGTGTCCAACGTGTTTGATGATATGCCTGACCGAAATGTTGCAACGTGGAATGCATTGGTTGGTGGGTTTGTCAAGAAAGATCAGGTTTTTGAGGCTTTAGAAGCTTTCCGGAAAATGCAGAGGGAGAAGGTGGGTTTCAGTTGGGTTAGTTTGACGACGATTCTGCCAGTTTGTGCTCGACTGACAGCTCTATATATTGGTAAAGAGATACATGGCCAAATTGTTAAATCCGCAGACCGCCCAGATGTTTTTGTGCTCAATTCACTCATGGATATGTACGCTAAAAGTGGGTTAATGGAGTACTGCAGGAAGGTGTTTGACCAAATGGTGCTCAAGGATTTAACGTCGTGGAACACTCTCATCAATGGTTACGCGATCAATGGCTGGATAAGGGAAGCACAAACAGCATTTGAGCAGATGGTCAAGGCTGAAGTTAAGCCAGACGAAGTGACATTCATCTCACTGTTATCGGGCTTTAGTCATGCTGGGATGTCAAAAGAGGGCCAAATCCTCTTTGATAGAATGAGTTCGGAGTTTGGAATAGATCCTAATTTGGAGCATTACGCTTGCCTAGTGGATATATTAGGGCGATCTGGGAAGATAGAAGAGGCATTGGAGGTGGTAAAGAAAATGCCTATGAAGCCAAAGGGGAGCATTTGGGGATCATTGCTTCATTCGTGTAGATTGCACGGTTATATCCCGGTGGCAGAAAAGATAGCGAAACTGCTGTTTGAGATTGAACCGTCAAACGCTGGAAATTATGTGATAATGTCGAATATATATGCGAATGCAGGGATGTGGGAGAAAGTTAGATTAGTGAGAGAACTCATGGAGAAAAGAGGAGTGACGAAGGAAACTGGTTGTAGCTGGGTACAGATCAAAGGTAGAATACATAGCTTTGTGGCTGGTGGGGGTTTTGAGCTTCGTAATTCGTATGAGTATAGAAAAACATGGGATGAACTGATGAAAGCGATGGAGGAAAACGGATATAGTCCTGATACTGGAGTTGTTCTTCATGATGTTAATGAGGATATGAAGGTAGAATGGGTGTGTGGCCACAGTGAGAGGCTGGCAACGGTATTTGCGCTGATTCGTACTGGCTCCGGATTGCCAATCAGAATCTCGAAAAACCTTCGTGTCTGTGCAGATTGCCATACTTGGATGAAGCATGCATCCAAAGTTAGTGAGAGAAAGATTATCTTGAGAGATACAAATCGGTTCCACCATTTTGAAGAAGGAAAATGCTCTTGCAATGACTTTTGGTGATAACAAGACAAAAGAGATGCAAACTGCTCGGTGTGACGTTGTAAGTAATACTCAGGACCAACCAAATTCTTTACATTGGATCATTCATATATGTTTAGATTAAAATAGTTTCAAATTTCAGTTCTTTACATGGTATAAATAAATTTCATACAAAATCCCGGTGTCAATTCGATTAAACATTTAACAGCGCCTTCGGAGGTTATATCTCTTGGTACTTGAACTAGTAACTAGTGAACTCTCTCCAACTTCCTCAGACAACAAAAAGTCAGGGTCTTCTAACAAGCCCACCTCTTCTGGTAATTCTGTATCGACCCATGAGGACCAATTTACGTCACTGTCACAGTCGGTATCCCATGATGATAACTCTTTGTACCTTTGCATGTTGTTAACCTTCTCCATCAGTATCAGTAGCATTTGATGGTTCAACATCTCATAATCTCTGCAACGTGTCACATATATTCGTCATCAGCCAATGCGATAATCCATGTGAAAATTCTTTTGTTCTCCGTTGAAGGCAGTTTTCAAACTTTTACCTGTAGGTAAAAATGGCATACAGATACTGGATCGATGCTAGAATCCCGAAAAGTGACCTAACAATATGTAAGATCCTTCCTTGCTTTTCAGCATCCGTTGTTATAGACCACAGTATAATTATCTCAACCAAGAATGTCACACACAGACCTATTAAAAATAACGTGAAAACACATTTTAATTAAATGGTTTAAAAACATTGGAGGTATATGTTGTAAGACAAGCCCCTTACCTAAATACAGCCTGTGTCGTACATTGTAGGCGTGCTTTATACTAGTCAGCATGTAGACAATGAAGATTGCAATGGAATATACAAAGAAAGCGATGATAACTCGTGATTCAAACAGCATAGCACTGTGCAAGGCGAATAGCTTGTCTATGGCTACGAACATGCTTGCTTGCTTCGATTCAAATGCTTCCTGCAACAAAACATTACTCACAAGCTTGCTCAAGGCCAAACAAATTACTCGAAAGAGTCAGGTTTTTACCACTAACCTGAGCTTCTAGTATCAGTTTCGAGTTTGCCACTAAATCATCATGAGACTGATGAAGCTCTTTTTGTCTCTGCAGAAGTTCTTCCTGCTGGTTATGTCCAAATTCAGCCAACTTCTCCAGATTCACCCTGTCAATTCGTAACAGAAAAAATATTCTTATTAGTACTAGGTAGCTGTTCGTTTTTTAGAGAGAGGGACGGGTAGAGAGAGACCTGCTCTCTTCAAGAGCCTGGGACTGAAACTTGGTAAGAAAATCGAGGCCTTCAAGAGCTTCCAACTGCGCGTCTAGAAGTTGTTTTTGTTTATCCAACGACGTCCCGGTCATATTCCCTATATCGTCTGCTTTATCTTGCAGCGAACTCATTTTTGAAACCATCAAATCTCCAACTTTGCCAATCTCCTTTTCTATTTCAACTGCTTCATTTCTCAAATTAACAATTTCTACGCCCAAATTATCGTGTGATTTCTCAAGTAATGCCATTCCTTGTGCCAAATTCTCCTTCATTTTAGCTTGGCCTTCAGTCAGCTCTACTTGAGAAGCTGCTATTCCCTTTGACTGTTCATAAACTAACTCGGTGTGTTTCAACACCGAGTTAACATGATCCTCTACCTCCTTCGATGTTTCCACCACTTGTTTCGTTCGAACATCTATTGAAGCCAAAGAATCCTGCACTTGGTTCGCATTTTGCAGCAACGCATCCCCTTGCTGCTCGATCCTTTCTAACTTTACTTCTGCATATTCAGCAGAACTCTTCAATTCATTCACTAACCTCTCAGTTTGATGCTTAAAAGCATCACTCTGCAACTGGTGACAGATGGAGTTGGTCTCAAGAAAATACTCAAGAAAAATCAGGTGTTCGTCCCTATCGAGTTTCTTCAGACACTTGTTCATGGAAGAAACAGCATCACAATAAGGAAAAGAAGATCGACCAGTGTGCCTCTGGAAGCAATCGCTAAGATGCCACGCGAGTCTAGACCGTAGCTCTTCATCAGCAAGCGTCTTGGCGCATCCTTGGAACACGTTCTGGTAGGCGGTTTGCCAGCATGAATTCGGGTAACTCATTTTAGTCTTGGCTTCCTCGATTAACTTGATTCCATTCTGATCATTTAGGGCTTCCATGGAGAACTCGGACATCCCCGTGATCTTCTCGTCCGACTGCGTATCTTCGTTCGACGAAAAGAACCAGCTCCATGAAAGGCCAGGTTGTGAAAGCAGTATTAAGATTGAAAGTAAGGAGATGAAATGATGGTAAAGGTTGAGATACATTTTGGCAATTATCCCTTCCTGAAATACAAATGTAAAGGTTCTTATTTAAAAAGTAAACAATAGATTCTAATAGATTGTAAACTAAGAAAACAGATTACTCATGAGCCAAAAAAAGAATAATATTTCTTCAGATTTTATCAGCAAGTCTTGTTCCTAATCCGACAGGTTAATATGAACTTAACTCAACCTGAGATTACTGAAAGAGACTTAAAATCAATCCGATACGAATACAATTAATTCCATTTTAACTAAACTTTGATATATAACCCGAATCAACTTGAAGTCGAGCATGACCTGATAATCTAAATTGTCATCCCGACCCACAACCTCTTGGGTTGTGAGAGTGGGACTGTTATTTTCCATAATAAAAAATCTCCAAGGTCGTGGAAATGCATATGCAAGAAAACTCATCCCAAAGAATCCGATACCACAGATTATCCTTAATAACCAATTGAGACACAGTAATGATCAACAGATTAAGTGTAAGAAGATGTATTTTCATACGAGATTTGGGAAACCCGTCCAATTTTCTTGAACTGTTACCGCAACTGCATCGGATCCAGTGTATTAATATTGACCCATACAGGGGTTTTATCTTTCTTTCTCTTACTTTCTCTCACACACAGTGTATATTCTCTCTCCCACTGTCACACATATATTCAGTGCATCTGATACAGTAACTGCACCGAATCAAAATCCGACTGTTACCCGGGTTGGATAATTCAAAAGTCAGTGGCATTATATTTAATTCCTTCAAAAGCCGATCATTTTCCAGTTTTCACTACTACTTATTACGCGGTCAGATAATGCATAAATAGTGTTCTGTTATATCTATGTAATGGACAATCATAATCAGAAACTACTCGACTTTTTTTACGAAAGAAAAAAGTAGAAGATAAATAGTTGACAGAAAGTAAAAATTGAAGAACAACTTACAGAACTAATATGAATTTGCTTACAATTGCTTTTTTTTTTTTCCGTCGAGCTAACATGATCGACGGATAAAAAGCTCGTTTGAACTACCGAATTTGCTTACAATTGCAGGGTGAGAAGAATGGGAAATTCTCCAATTTTTGCTCCTATTTAAATAAGATTCCATTTTGAGGGGGAACGGAACGCCTTTATCAAGAGTCGTTACTTGCGCGCCAATTCTCAACAATTGGGTTTTGGGCCTATTTACCCGCACTTTATCCCACTTTTATCCTATTTTAATTGTGTCTCACTTTAAAATCGAGCAAATTATAATTATTCTCTTGCAATTTGTGAATTTAAAGATTATGATTTAGGTTGAAGGTTCAGGTTTAAATTTCATGTTTAATGTTTAGGGTTCAAATTTCTTGAATTAAGGTATATTTTACATTCTAGAGTTAGTGAGTTACCATTTCACGTTTCATAGTTCATGATTTAATGGTTCAATGTTTATAAGTAATAGTTCGTAATTTAGTGTTCATGATTCATGTGTTTGGAGCTCACGGTTCATACTATATAATTTTGGAGTGGGACACAATTGAAACAGGGTAAATGTGAGACAAATGATCCGAACTCTATTATACATTAAATGGGTAAATGAGGCTTCTTCTAGGTAAATAAACCTCCGCCACCCAACAAACTTACTCAAGAGACACTTACTTTTTGCTCTAATTAAGTTTTATACTCTCCTTGTCCCGTAAAGTTATATTTAAAATGTTATAAACTCTTTTTTTCAATTTTTAATGAATTTGATAAAATGTTTAACTTTCTCAAAAATATCAATTCTCTATACGATTTATTTTAGTTTTTTACTGAAGATATTCAATCATATGTAAGTATTTCGTGAAATAAAATATTTAAGTTTTATTTGGACTAAGAAAGCCAGATATTAACATTCGAAATAAGAATTTTTTTTGAAACAAAATATTTTTATGAGACGGAAGGAGTATAAGTTTTTATCATCAAGTTTAGATATGCAAAATGGATGTTATCTTTTTAAGGTGGGTGCCTCTTTTGAAGTTCATTTTTGTTAGGTAATAATCGACTTTTTGAGTTAGATCCAATTAAAAATAAATAAAATAAAATAAATATATATAATAAGTATATGAATATTAGTTACTACCTTCGTCCCGGTTAATCTTGCACAGAGGAGGTTGACACAAATATTAAGAAATGTTGTTTTTTAAGTGTTTGTTGACTTTTCAAAGATGAATTGAGAGTGGAGATTTTGAGTGTGTAGATTGTGTTATAACTTTCCATTTTAAGGGGTGTGCAAGATTAGTTAGGACGGACAGTATGCAAGATTAACCGGGACGAAGGTAGTATTATTCTAAGAAATCTAAAGAAATTACTTTAAAGTGGTTAGTTTACAATTTTAAGAAACATAGGGGGCTAAGACAAAAACTTGTTTGGCCACCAACCGGCCGGTTCAGATATTTCTTCCGATTCACTAAAGCCGGGGGTCTTCTCTAAAACCTCTCAGAAGTTCACTTGAATCTTGCAAGGAAAATTATATGGAAATGGAGTCAATGCTAGGGTTTAAGGAATATCAGCCGGACGACGTCGTAGAGGACAAATCCCACAGCTTCAAGCTGGTGCCATGGATAAGCTGGGATGAGTGGAAGTTCGTCAGGAGCTCTCTGTTCTCTTCCACTCCTGATTCCGTTGCCTCTGCCCTCCAAAGGGTCAGAAATTAAATTAAATGTGATTGATACAATTGATTTGGAATTCATATTTATCTTCTTGTAGTTTTTTGTTTTTATGATCTTTTTTGGTTTTGAAGATATGTACATGGCGAAGCAGAGGGTGCATCCCTGTTCCAGTTGACGTTACGGCTTCCATTGTTGAAATTCAGCAGAAAGATCCCTATTTTAGGTATTTTTTCCCTTTTAATGGAGAAAAGGGTAATCCTAGTTGAATGTTTATAATTTTCTGCTTATGCTGAGTACAGCTTAACTGATTAATTGCAATGTTGCAATATCAACTTTTGTTTTCCTTATTGGCGGTTGGCGAGATCCTTTTATGCTTCTGTTGTTCATTCAGTAAGGTTGTGTTTGGAACGAAGGATTTTGTTTCAAATCAGTAGATTTAAATCCACCTACTAGAGTGGATTTGAAATTCATTAAAATCCCTCGAAATAGTGATGAATTTCATGTTCATATTATATCCAAACCACTGGCTTTGCTGCTATGAGTTCCGAATCTACCATCAAGGTCTTCAAGTCAAACACAACCAAAAACCAATCTAAAAGATAAGCTGCTTGGTTGAGCGCTGTGATTATATAGTTCAGTATAGTCTTGTTCTTCAGGTTTCATTCGTTGGAAGTTGTCTTGTTATAAGTTGATCAATTGATTCTTTTCCAGTACAGCTAGCTCCTATTTCTATATTATTGTGTATTTGTAACTTCAGAGGATGAGAATGAATTCATGTAAAATAACGTTTGTGTTCGTGTGTGTGTTCTTAAGGCATACTCTTGGTCTGTAACTCATTACCAGATGAGAAAAATTTCTGCTGAGTGTTGACATGGATATAAGCAATATATATAGTGCATGTACTCTTGGTTGTATAAGTGTGTAATTAACATATCTTCTATTGATTGTAGAAAGGACTTGAATGGAAGTGCTTCTCTGTCAGAAGAAATGCTGGCTGAGCTATATTGCATGGCAATCATGAGGTAAGTATATTTTTCTACTTCAGTTTTCTAATCGGTTTATTTGTCAGATTTATGCATTTGCAGTTGAGCGTTTTCCCTAAATTCCAATTCACCTTTTGCTTCTTGAAGGCTTGTAAATGGTACAGTTGAGAAGACCCGGAAAAAGCATGTTATTTCAATAGGGGAAGCAGCTGATGCCATTGGCATTCCCAGAATGCTAATTGATATACGTCATGGTGAAAACATCTGTATATTTGAACCATTTTTTTATTAAAAATGTGTTTAATATACTGTGTAGTTGTATCTAGTCTTCTAGCTTAACTTTTATTTGGTGTTTGAATAATTGCAGAGGGTTCTCACCGCGATCTCCCTTCTCTTCAATTGGTCCGTCTTGCATCAGAAAAGGTAATGTTTTCTTCCACATAGTTGTGAATACTTGTGATTTAATTTTACACCTTTACTTATTTCACCTCACCTTTTTGGTAGAATATGTGTAAATCCTGCTATAAGTAACTTCCGAGTGTTTATTTTGCAATAACGAGCCTATTGCCAATATCTATGGAATCGCCTTTGTGGTAGTTCAATATTTTAGGTGATCATCTCGGTAACTGCTAACACTAACAATGTGTAATTTTTAACTGAAAAATAATTTACTTGTGCTCTGTCATCAGTCTTTTGTTCTACTTGAATGAACTCTTGGATGTGATCGTACTGTTGAATTGAAGTAGACAATTTACAGGCATCAGAGTTTTATTTCATTATATCTCAGAATAGCTATTACATAGACTGCATTACATCACTGATTTGGATCCATTGCCAAAAATGATGCAGGCAGTTGATTGGTTGGTATCATATTATTGGGAGCCTCAAGAAAAGGCAATTCCTACTCAAAACAATCAAACTGCCTCGCTCAGGAAAGAAATAAAGCGCAGCCTACGTGAAGTTTCTCTGTGTCTTAAGGCAAAACAAATGGACAAATCAGGCTCTTCACATGTCAAGGGAAAACGTAAGTTCTATCTACTCTTCCTGTTATGAATTTAGCGCTGCAGTTCATCTATAGATTGTATCCGTGAAGCATGTTCTCTGTATCCAGTACATCGGGACATCCCTATTAGATAGTTACTCGGTCACGTGGGTGCAATAATTGTTTTTCCATAAAATCATGTGTCCCAATTATATTCTATTTGAGTAGTTCCATTTACACCCACTTGCAGGTTTGAGACAAACAGAGCACTTGCATGGACCTAGTAAATTTCTGTTTCTTGTATCAGGGAAGTCATCGCGTGCCAACTTCAAAGGTAAAGTTTTTTAATTGAATATTTATAAAATTAATATAATACAACCATAATGGATATCTAAAACACGATATTAACTAGAAAAAAATACAAACACACTTCTCTCTCTCTCTGAAGTTGCACTGGGATTTCTTTGTAATGTTTTGTCGCCTTTGTTTCAGGTTCTAAGAAGCTGTTAGCCAAATCTCTAAAGAATACCCTCCGCTTATATTCTTCATTTTCAACTGAGGTAGTCTACCTTCTGTTGGAATACTTGCTAAACGCTTTAGACTCATCGAATTTGACGGATCACTCAGAGGATTCACAATTTGTCAGTAGCATCGAAAATAAGCAAACAGCTTTTGATGACTGGAAATCTGTGGTCTTGAAATTATCAAGAAAAGAACCAGAACTTCTTTTGACGCTCACCCAGGCGGTTCTTGAGAAGATGGAGACTAACGAGGCCTTGAATTGTGAAACAGGTACCAAAGTCATATCGATGTTTACCTTATTATTTGGAAGGGTAAATTATACTATATCTTTCAAATCATGCAACTTTTTATATAACTACAAACTTTTTCTTTTCGATTGAACTTTACTGCTTGAACTATACATTTTTTTTAAAGCTGGTTTGAGGTGACGTGTAACAGATATTTTATATACAATACATGCAAATGGTGAAGTGCAATACGAGTGTGTTTGGATTGCAAAATGTACTTTACCTATTCCAAAAATTAACAATAACAGGCGGTTCACCAAATAGGAATATCCTAAATTTGTTAGGCAAAGCGAATACTGTATTGGATCTTTGTATGGTTTCATATATAATACATCTCATAGTATTAATCTTTCAGAATCTTCATCAGACGACCATCAACCTCCTCAGACCTCTGCAAAATCTCATCGGTTTGATTTATTGTCGTATCTACTTGAGTGGCTCATTGGAAATCTGAAGGCACTGAATCTTGTTGATCAAAAGGAATCTGCAGAAACCAAAGGTTCCAAGACAGGGAAACACATGACGAAGCAAACTCTATTAGGATTACTTCGAAGATGTCTCTTGGCGTCGCCACTTGGAAACAAGCAACTAATTGCTTCGGCTGTCACTCTAGCCCAACTCACTGGAGATGCCTCTCTTCTCCAGAAACTCAAGAAGCTTGCTTTATTGCAGCAGCCACCAAATACGGAAGCAAACTCCGTCAACAAGGACACCCTTCTTTCCGAACAAGAGTATTCTATTCGTCAGGGTCAAGAGAAGCTCGAGTCTCTCAGGCGACGCCGGATGATGCTGGCAAAGAATGTAAATTCAAGTCATGCTCAGATCAGGAGTAAAAGCAAATGGGCCGTGGCGAAGTCATGGAATCCATGTCCCATTGGCATGTTGCCTCATGCGATTGGCTTTTCGGGTAGGCTTCCAATTCTTGACTGCATTGATAATCGCAGCGAAATAGTGGAACCATCAGATATTGAGAAAAATAGTAAACAGAATCTTCGTAAGAGAGAAGCTGAAATCGACATTGTAAAATTGGATAATATCCCTGTGAAGAGAGTAGAGATTGATGCAGATTGTGTGATGCAAGATCAGGATAATGATGATGGCGTGGACGCCGTTAAGGGCCGTCTGATGATTGATGGGGTGTGGAAGAAAGTTGGAGAGGAAGAGGTGTTTGCAATAGCATCAGGTGTCAGATTATTAGTTTAACAACTTTCACCTCATTAATCTCTCATCAAAGCAACATTTTGCAGTCAGTTTTGGCACTCTTAACTACTACTTCCTCCGTTCCATTAGAAAAAAGAGTCCGGTTTTACGGAGGTACATCTTTTTATCTTTTGTCAATTTAATGAAGGTACAACCCTCCAAAACTTAAATTCTTGTTTACATTACTTCCTTTATTTGCTTATTTGACTTATGCGACCATATATACCTTACCTGTAAAATTATGTAACTAATAAAATGAGATACTATCTTTTGAAACCGAATTCTATATGGGATGGCGAGAGTACCGTCTTAGGGTTTGGGGTTTTTTTGGGGGGTGGGTTGTACTTGTACCTGATGCTGATAAACTGCTTTGCTTGTATGAAGTGGATGATAATCCTACAGGGACGACATGAGAACATGCAAGACGATCAATAGAACGTTAGCTTCTACGTTCTCATGTCGCACCCGTTGGATTCACCACCATTTCCAAATATGGTGGAGTATAAATTAGATACTAAACTTTTGAACACGGACTTTTTTTGGATAAGAAATAATTTTGAAACCGGACTCCTTTTATTGATAGAGAGTAGTATGAAAGTGGATGATAATCCTACAGGGGCGACCTGAGAACATGTAAGACGATCAACAGAACATTAACTTATATGTTCTCATGTTGCCCCTGTTGGATTTCACCACCATTTCATAAATGTTTGTGTATGTGTGTGAGAGAGAGTGTCTTTTCTTGAAGGTTTTGATTGTTTGAGGGGTTCATGATAGTCCACTTTTATAGTATATTCAATGCGTACAATTGTGTGGAGTACGAGTACAACCACATAGTACTATTAATTTGTGCCTAAGAAATATCCTATTCCATTGTACTGCAGTCTGCAACTGGCCATGGAAGTAATTTTTCAGTACAATTAAATGAAAAGCAAAGTACAATAGCCCTCTTTTCTCTGGTTTCATTAACAATTTATGTTAATATCAAATTGTACAGTACCACATTGGTCGGCTATCAGTTGGATATTTTGGGAATCGAGTTAAGCATAATACGCCACGTTTTGGGGACAATGAGGTATACTTCTATGCTATCCAAGGTTGCACAACGCGTAAAGTGTAGGCGGAGCGTTTTCTGATCGTCTAAACGTTACCCAGAATTTTCTTTATCTCTTTTTACAATTTATTATTAATTTTTTAATTAAAAAATAATATAAAAATATAAAATATAAAAGATATAGCACTATAATCCTTCATAAGATACAGTGAGTTTGTGATTTTGAAAACGAAAACGACGTGGGAGTAACAAGTAACAACGTTTTGATTTGAATTGTGAATTTCAAATATTATGGAGCCCTAATTTTGGGGGCTGAACTAAAAATGACGTTTTCGGCTTTTTTTGTTTCAAAAAAATAAAATAAATGAAAATCGCTTCGTACCGCCTCGGACCGTTCAGGCCGGAAAACGCCTAACAGCGCTGTTTTGGGCAAAATCGGAGCGGCTAGGGACTGCCTAAACCGTCTTTTGCATCACTGATGCTATCTGAGTAGGTAGTGTTTGCAATTTTTTATATCTAAAGAAATTGTGGTCATTTTATTAATGAAAAATTATTTGTGAAGACAGTAATTAAATTTTTAACATTAACGCTCGATTATGGATCAAAAAGAAAGAAAAAAGAACACGTTAAGATTTTTTAGAGTGTTACAAAATGATAGTTAACATTTAAATTTCGTCTCGTAATAATTATTAATTATATTTGTAATTTTATTCAGAAGATAATTGAAATTAAAAATTAACATAATTTTTTGTCCATGAACAAAATCTTGTTAATTTTTTGTCCATGAACAAAATCTGTCCCTTTAGCAAGCTCCTTTATAATATATGCAACATGTCACACTTTTTATGTAATGGAGACACTACCTATAAGTACCATTTGTAAAGATAGGACTGGAAAAGTGTTAGAAATGTATTGAATGTTGTTGTAATAGATCTGGGGGACGGGGGAGGCAGTAGTCGCCCTTGGACTTTCAAAAAAAGAAATTGAAATTTTTTTGTTCTCTTACAAGAAATTTCTGGATCCGTCTCTGATAATTAAAGAGAAAGAAAACAATAGGTATAATTTTTCCTAGTATATAAAATATATGATTGGATTATCAAATTTTAAAAATAAATCTCAAAATAAACATAAAACTAGATTGGCATGTCCTCCTCGATGCAACTGCGGATACAAGAATATAAAAAGAAGAGCGCCACAAATTGTAAACTAATCACGAACTTTTATAAAATTATAATTTTAAAGACTAAAATTCACAAAATAAATCACAAACTTAAAATATTTTTATAGTTTGAATCACAAACTTAAAATAACTTTCATTTCATCTATTCTCATTAGAAGAATTACAAAATATATCTAGATAACATATTTTACAATGATCATGCAAAGTTTGGGTTCTTTTATTGGATAAGAAAATTAAAGGATAGGGAGAATGGACAAACGAACTCCTCTTTAGATTTTTCTCTCCTCTTAAATCCTTTAATTTTCTTCACATTTCTTTACTATTGTTATCTAATTATATGGTAGGTTGTCCTCCCTTCATCCCGGCCCAATTTGCTTACCTTGACCGAGCACGGAGATTAAGAAAAAACAGATTTTATGGAATCTTTAACTTTTTCATATGTGGAGATTTTGAGGGTGGAGATTGTAAGAAAAAATTACCATTTCTGGCTGATAAATTAAATTGAGACAAACCCAAAAGGAAAGTAGGCAATTTAGAGCGGGACGGAGGGAGTATAATGGAAGATTTTTTAGGAATAGTCAAAAGGGTAGTATTGAAAAAATTGTGGAAAAAAAAAAGGTAAATAAACATTATAAAGTATAAACAAAACACAAAAGTTAAAATAACATTTAAAAAAACGAAGGTAGTAGATAACTATAAAAGAGAACATAATGTCGTTTTTATGTTTAATTTTCAGTCCACTATATTAATTTTAGGAAAACACGGAATATAATATATAAAAATTGGCCATAAATATGGTATTTACTCGGAATATTAACTATGATTATGTTAAATTCATGATTTATTTTATTAAATTAAAATTTATATTAAAATTATAATTTTATGAAAATTGATAATTTATTTTATAATTAAGCTTTATTTTAATTCCTTTTTCCCCGACAGGTCACCTATTTATTGAATGCGACATACCTAAATTGGTGGACCACTTTTGAGAACATTGAAGAAGAATGGGGCCTTATCCAACTAGCTCAATAATTGTTTGGGCCTATTAAGTACTCCAATTACACAATTTATATCAAAATGTGGCCTCAAATATTTCGGCCTGATCAAAATATTACTCCCTCCGTTTTTAAAATAGATACTCCTTCCGTTTCACTTAATTTTGCAAGATTGATCGAACACGAATGTTAAAAAAAAACTATTTTATTTTTAAGTTGATTTTATTAAATGTGTAGATTGAGGGTGGAGATTATGAGAAAATTTTCTTTTTTAGGAGTGTGCAAAGTTAAGTGGGACGTATGGAAAATACAAGTGTGCAAATTTAAGTGGGATGGAGGGAGTATTATTTTAACATTTTTTTGTAAAATTTAAGGATTGATAACAATGGCAAATATATCCATACAAAATCCGTTTAATTTGGTATATTTTATGGAATAAAGAAATAATCAACTAAATTAAGTATGTTTTTTGGGGTAAGATTGGAAGAATTATAATTTTTCTGTTAAAACGATATTTATTTTTAAAAAAAAAAATTCTCGACTCTTATTTTAACGAAAAAAAAAATAAAAGAAACGTTATCATAATTCAAGTGAAAAAACTAATTTTTTTTATTTCATATATTACTGAAATATAATTGAATACGTTAGAAAAAGAATGAGTTTTGCATAATTATACCTTCATCAAATTAGTCAAAACTAAAAAGTTATACTTTTTAAACGTAACTATTTTTATGAAACGAAAATAGTATGTCTATTTTCTATTTTCGGGGACAAATATTGATCGTGCACTAACACATCCAGCCCTTTGGTCATAGATTAATTTTTGCATTTCTAGATATCGAACTTTTATCTTAGCCAAGTTTGTTATGCGTATAAAGTAAATTATAAATTCTATTTTACAATAATAAATTTGAAATTCAGGTCAAGGTTAAATCAGTCAATCAAAATATATATGTCCAAGTTTATTTAATATCTCATTTTACTCGACCAAATTTGCTTATGCTTGTAACAACGACTCAAATAACTCAATCTTCTATACACTAAAAGAGAATGTCTTATAACAAACGTCAACGTTATAATTAAAAAGAATTCAAGATTTATTTTCATTTTAAATAGATTTTTTCGAAATTATTTACTTGTTAAAATATTTGAAATCTGTTTATTTAGATAAATTTTTGGCTGGAAAAAATTACAAACTTCTATAAAATTGTAGTCTTAACATGATTTTTTAAATTTAGTAGAAAATAATATGAACTTCACACATTGGCAGTTCAAAAATTATCATCACTCGATTTGTTAAGTCTAGTCGTTAGGTCCTAATTTATGTCCGACTAATACCTTAACAACTTTTACGACTTTGATAATCCTCTCACCTCTGTTAAAAGTTATTGTCGCTATTCTTCTAATCCTAATCCAAACTTGTTGCGACCGATTTTAAATTGTGTTAAAGTCAGCACTAAATCAACTTTTAATAAAAAGTTACGGTTAATTGGGAAAAAAAGACACCACCTTAAATAAAATTATAATTTTAATTTGCTTTCAATTTATTTAATTAGCAACAAAACTTAGAGCACCAAAATTCCTGTCGCCACAGTGTAAGCCCACATCTGACGCCACTTTCTTTGATTATTTTTTTACTTTTACTATACTACTTCCTCCGTTTCGCTCAGTTTTGCACGGACGTATATTAAGGAAAAAAAATATTTTTTTGTTAATTTTTTTAAATATGGAGATTGAGGGTGGAGATTGTAAGAGGAGTTTTACTTTTAAGGGTGTTGAAAACTGAATGAGACGAATTAAAACAAAAAGTGTACAAAATTGTGTGGGACGAAGATTATATAATATATATATGTGTGTGTCTGGATATGTATATACTAGTGTTTTTAAGATGGTGACGAATGATGACGCCAACTGAGAGTCTGAGACCAGTCAACATACAGAAAAATAAATAAAATTCTCATAGTATGAGATTTTTATACAAAATATACTATTCCCTCCGTCCCGGCTTAATTTGCACACTTGCTTCGACGCGTATATTAAGAAAAAATAGATTTTATGAAATCTTTGACTTTTTTAAAGGTGGAGATTGAGGGTGGATATTTTAAGGGTGGAGATTGTAAGATTCCTTTCAATTTTAGGGGTATGCAAAATAGGATGAGACGGTCGGAACAAAAAAGTGTACAAATTAGGACGGGACGGTGGGAGTATTTTCTAAATCACTTCTCTTTCAGGTGAATTTTTTTAAATTACATTGTGTTACGCATGGTCTAGCTCGTTTTTCTTTTCTTCAGTCTATCCATATATTTGAATGAGTCATGATTTTTCTACTTGATTAAAGAATTTTACATTAATCGATTAACATTAGTGAATGAGATAAAAAAAAACTAATTTTAAGTTCCACACGTCACAATAATTTATTTTTAAAAAAAATTCTCCTAATCTAAGAACAAAGAAAAAAAAAACCCTCCCCTCCTCTCACGGTGACTCGAACCCAGGATCAAAAGTTTAGGTAATAGATGTTTTGTCACTTGAGCTATCAAACTTCATCCACGTCACAATAATTTATGGTTTTATCGATAAAGCCTTTCACTAAAAACTTGACAAAGAAAAAGTTTAAAATTGAAAAGTTTGATTCTTTTTTATTTGATCGACATCTATTATATAATTTTCTAACGTATAGCTTTCCGACTTTGACCTGTTTATCTATAAAAATACTTTTATGATTAAAATATTCTCACTGAGATTCTTTTGATTTTCATATTAAAATCCTTATATTTTAGTTTAGCAATATATTGTACATAATACTCTCTTCGTCCCGAATGAGTTTGCACACGTTTTTTTGCCCGTTCGTTCCAATCAAATCTATACGCTTCTTAAAAAAAAAAAGTTATAACACAATCTGCACTCTCAATCCACCTTTGAAAAATTAACATAAAAACAAAAATTACATTTTCTTAATATGTGTGCACCCTGAGGGATGATTGGATTGAGATGTCCCCATTCGGATGTGGCATGGGTCATCCTTAACATATTTCATTTTACACCAGATGGTCCATCCTTCTACATCCACACCTTATTACCTATATCACCTTTTACAATTTTCAACACACCTTTTACAAATTCCACTACACATATTTACAATTTTCAATACACATCCTATCCTACTATTTCCTTAAACTAAACTACATTTTTAGATGTTTCGTCCGTAGATGTGTCCCATCAAACGTGGTACATATCACCATATTCTTATCCAATCATCTCTAAGAGATGCAAGTTCATTGGGGACGAAAAAAGTATAATATATATTGCTGGTAATATACGAATTCAAATGAATAAAACAAAAGGACAAAAACACACTCCAGAAAAGCACTAATTAAGAGTTCACTATTTTCTTTTGAGTTTTGAACTAGTCTAAAAGTTGTGGCCCAATCAACCTTTTCATTTTCTAGACTTTTCTAATCCAATTTGCAGAAAGGTGTCACAATTTTCCTATTTTATCCTCAGTAAATTTGTGCACATCTTCATCTATTTTACATTAGTGTATCACTCAAGGTGGTCAATGAACTTATCCACAAACGAAATTGTGCACGAGCTATTAAATAATTAATTAATGTTGAAGTTCTAGTCGTTTGTTAACAAACTATAGTAAGTTTAATTAGTGACGGATCCAACCTTTTCAAATTAAAGGTACAATATATACCTATATATATATAAACTTGGAAAATATAACGTCCTTTGGAGTTCAACTTCAATAGATTCTTACTACTACTTATTGACTTATTGTATGTTGAATTGAATATGAACTGATTTGGGGGTACAACTGAAGTTATACCCCATGTTCTCATGGTCGCTCCACCACTACGTTTAACAAAAAAATAGCTTATCCATGAACAATTAACAAGTGTCTAATGAGGTCGTATTTTGTTGGTTCATACTCCTCTTTGTTTGGCCCGACCTTGACCCTTGAAAATTAACTTTCTTTGATGATATTTTAAAAATACCACTATATTCTAAATTCCTTTGTGTAAATGGACTAAGAAAAAAAAAAGATTTTTTTTTTTTTTTTTTTCCTTCTTCTTTCAAAAAAGCAATTTGGATGAGTGAACTGATTTGAAAAAGTTGTTCCAAATGGAAAATTAATTAGAATAGGAATTCCTTGAAGTTGGGCCTAAAGTGAGAAAAGTTACCCTTAAATATCAAAACCTAAACTTCCTAAAATTGTAGAGATATTACTATCTCCGTTTCTTTAGATGTCTTTTTAGCTTTTATGTTTTATATATAAATAGTTGTTCTTAGCTTTTTTTCTACATTTTCTCCAATAGCAACCCTATAATTATTCCTAAAAAAACTGTAATTATCTAACCTACCATATCTATATAATTTAATTGAGGACTTATTGTCCTTTTTCGATACCTCTTAATTTTCTTGTCCAAACCTAAAAGAACATCTAAAAAAATGGAGGTAATAATAAAAAAATAAGTTTAAGATTAGAAACTGCAAAAACAGGAGTGAAAAATTTGCTATTTTTTTTTTTTTTTTGAAACAGAAAATTAGTTATACTATAAGCTGGAATTGGCCAGCCCCGATTAACAAAGGAGAGAAGGGTGCAGAATGTAACTTAGAAAAAATTGCTACTTGAATTGGTTAAAATGGATTTAATCATGCATTGAATTTCTTCCCACCATATTAGATGGAACCAATTGCTAGATTTATGTTTGATTCCATTTGAAGACATTCTCACTTACTTTACAAAAGGTACAGATGCTATTTTTGAGGGGTGAAGTGTATATTTTCCTAAATTAATTATTGATTTTAAAGAAATATTGAGAGCCACTTCTTCCAACTTCCAAGAGGTAACTAATTAATTGGATGACTTATTGTGTACTATGAAAATTTTCCTTATTCACGGTGAACACGTGTTAATATGTCCATCGTTGATGTGTAAAGATTTTATTCTCAAATTAAGGATAAGATCATTAACTATATTTAAGGAGATCTTGACACATCAATTGATGGACACATTAACTCGTGCCCACCGCGAGTAAGAGAGCGGGATTATTGTGTACTAACTCTGTCACTTCAATAGATGTACATAGAATGATATTATTGTGACATCATAAACTAGTGTGTGGTTTTGCCTTGTTTTGTTTTTTATCTTTCTTTTTTCTCTTCTAACGCTTGCATTTGTGAAAATTTCTCAGTCTTAGTGTTGTGGCACACCTTGTGTGGCCTACATGCCTTTTGCACCTTTCATGCCTTGTGCAACCTTTGATTTTCATTTTACAATGGATCTTTCGTGCCTTCCACGCTTTATGCGGCTTCCAATCTCCTGTTCCATAGATCTTCCGACTTTCTTTTATTGTTATTCGAGTCCTCCTATTTTCTCTAATAGTTGTGCCGCTCATGCTGAACGGATTCACGGAAAGAAGCAAGTGGATATCTTTTTTTTTTTTTTTTCTTTTGTTAACAACCGTATAATTTTTCATCACCTAATAAATACTCCATCTGTTCCATATTAATTGACGTTTTACAACGTTCTTTCCTTTTCCAATTAATTGACGTTTTACATATTTTTCATCAATTCTACCAATTTTCACTATTACTGAATCCTAAAATATCTCTACTTTTCAATCTATCAGACATATTTTGATTTGGTCATATCTTTAGCTGAGGGTATATCTGTCAAAATATATCAAAATGAAGGGAGTATTGATTATAATATTTCACTATATTAAAACCACATAAATATATCAACTCTTATTGTACATTCATATTAAATTTATATACTGTGCATCGTACGAAAATATTGCTCGTTTAGTACTAGAAATAGATAAAATTTCCAACTACCAATTCACAATTTTTGCAACCTTAATTTAGTATAGCTTGTTTTCTATATACTGTACCTTGACTAGCAATTTGCGTCAATTAATTATTTCCCGCCTAACTTCAATTGCAATTAAAGTTGATAATTTAGGGCGCCGAGCTATACCAAATGGGAAACTTGTGGCCAAATATTTAATTCATTTGACTTTCATAATTTTAAGATAAGCTTCAATTATTCACATGTCATTTAAAGTACTACTTCTTTCGTCCTGGCTTAACTTTCCTATTTTGATCGGGCACGAAGAATAAGAAAAAACAGATTTTGTGTAATCTTTGACTTTTTTTAAATATAGAGATTGAGGATGGAGATTGTGAGAGAAATTTGTCATTTATGGGTTGACAAATTAAGTTGGGACAAATAAAAAAGGAAAGTATGCAAGTTAAAGCGGGACGGAGGTAGTAATATCTTTGAACCAAATAAAATATGATATATTAAAAGTATTAATGAAAATCATTAGATAAAAGTAATACTTCGATAAACAAAAAATTAGAGGCCCAAGGTAGGCGATGTCCCCTTTTAAATAAGCAATTACTTAAGGCAAAAACTTGTCTGAAACCATCACACCGTGTGATCTAAAAAAAATATCATTTTTTGTAGCAAAAATGTCACTTTTATTTGTAAATATCATTTTCTTTTAATGTAGAAAAAAATATCACTTGTATTTATAAAAATATTATTATAGCAAAAATATCACTTTTTCGTTACACGTGAGATCATCATACACAAGACTCACTGTTAATTAAATACTGTCATAATAAGTTTTTAATTATGATATGCAATTGGTTTGGTCCATGCAGTTCCATATGTCAATTTCTTATATAATGAATAATAAATTATGAAATGAAATTTTAATATTATTTATAAAAAAATATATGATTATATATTGCAGGGCGGCGTTTGCTAATTATAATAATGTTTAAAAAGTAGTACGTCCCTGGTTAAATATGCTGCATTTTGAGGTATCCTAGCAGGCAAAGCTTCCTTGATACAAATGGAA
Source organism: Ajuga chamaepitys (assembly GCA_958295605.1). Taxonomy (NCBI): domain Eukaryota; kingdom Viridiplantae; phylum Streptophyta; class Magnoliopsida; order Lamiales; family Lamiaceae; genus Ajuga; species Ajuga chamaepitys. Next base: position 3,318,807 of record OY282502.1, on the reverse strand, counting down.
AGACAGAACTGATTCACTTTATAATTGGGTGGGGTGGGTCCAGATAGGTAGTTCTTATAGAGATTCGTGTAAATTGGGTCATGGACATGGACAGACGTACGAGTTCTATTATGTAGATTTTTATGTGGAAAATTAGTATTTATTATAAAAGGTAATAATTACTTTAAAATATGTATCATGTTAAAAATGTATTAATGTTTATTCTGAAATATATTACTTACTCTGAAAATATGTATTATGTTGAAATATAATACTTTTATCCGAAACAAGTAATATAGTTTAATACAAACAATAATACATTTTCACGAAAAATTACACACAATCTGTGAATTCGCCCACAAATTGAGTATACGATTTTAAAGTCTGTACCACTTATGTATATGAGAATTTGTGGGATAGAGGTGGACGTACTCCCTCCGTCCCAACTTACTTTTCACAGTTGATCAGACACGGATGTTAAGAAAAAATAGATTTTGTTTTTTCTTTAACTTTTTTAAAGGTGAAGATTGAATGTAGAGATTTTGAAGGTGAACATTCTGAGAGAAATTTTCTTCGATATAAAAAATTAGGGTTAATTACAGAATGCAACCTGTACTATTGGTCTTTTTTCCATTTCTAGTCCAAACTAAATATTTTTTCCGATTGCAACCTGTATAACGCGTTTTTGTTGCAGTTTGCAACTCCGGCCATATTTCAGGCTATATAGGCCATGTGCCATGCACATGACCTCCATGGACCAATAATATGGCGACACGTCGCCACTAATTAAAAATAAATAAATAAATAAAAGAAAAAAAATACTTATAAATTATTTAAAAATTTAAATAATTTATTGAAAATATAAAATTATATAAAATTTTAAATAATTTTATATAAAAAATGCAAAAAAAAAATTGAAAATTTTAAAATTCAAGAAATTAAAAATTTTGTTAATTTCCTGAATTTTAAAAAATTTAGAATTTTAAGAATATATTTTTTTTTTAATTTCCTGAATTTTAAAATTCTCTCATTGGCGGACACATTGAAGGAGATTCAGTTGTTCGGTGCAAACGTCAAACTAGAAATGAAAAAAGAAAAAAAGAAAAGAGAAGTCGACCATCTCTCTCGCAGTTTCGTCGTCATCTTGCCGCTTGAATAGCTGCCGAGTTTCATTAGGCCGAGAAGCCAGGTTTATCGGAGAAGACCCACACTTCTACTGTCCATGATCATTATTATTGTTCTATGCGCGCGTAAAGAAAATTGAGAGGAATTGAAAATTTAATTCTCAATTCCCAAATTCATTTAAAATAGTTTTCAGAAATAATCTTTTTTAATTATTGGATTTTAATTGAATTTGAAAATTTCAAAATAATTATTCGAATTTTATATTTTGTTCTAGAAATTTTAAAATAAATTTTAGATTTTTTTGTTAATTTCCTGAATTTTAAGATTTTCAAAATATTTTTTTATTTTTTTAAATAAAATTATTTAGAAATTTATATAATTTTTTAATTTTTTAATAAATTATTTTAATTTTTTAAATAATTTACTTTTTTTTTTCAAAATAAAAGTATTTTCGATTTTTTTATATTTATTTTCAGAATTTTTAAAATTAATTTTAGAATTTTTTGTTAATTTCTTGAATTTTAAAATTTTCAAAATATTTTTTTTTATTTTTTATATTAAATATTTATAAATTTAAATTATTTTATATTTTTTATGAATTATTTTGAAATTTTTAAATAATTTATAAGTATTTGTTTCCTTTTTTTTATTTTTTTTATTAGTAGCCACGTGTCGTCATATTATTGGCCCATGGAGGTCATGTGCATGGCACATGACCTATATAGCCTGAAATATGGCCGGAGTTGCAAACTGCAACAAAAATGCGTTATACAGGTTGCAATCGGAAAAAATATTTAGTTTGGACTAGAAATGAAAAAAAGGCCAATAGTACAGGTTGCATTTTGTAATTAATCCAAAAAATTAAGTGGGATGGATCAAAATGAAAAATAGAAAAAGTTAGTTGGGACGACGAAGTATTTCTTTACATGAGGATTGATAAAGTACGTGACCAATAAATGCGCGACTTGCGCAACAACCCATCATGCCCACTAAGAATTAGCCACCTGTTTCTCCTGTCAATTTATTGCTTGAAACCTTAATTGTGGTAGAAAAAACAAAATAAAAGCCAAATACAAGAATAAAATTTCAACAGAGTATATACCTTTCTAATATTGTGCTACAAAAATTTCGACGATAAATATCCGTTCAAATATTAAATTTTTATTGATCGTCTATATTTATTTTTTAATTGCTCGTCGTCTAATTATACTTAAGTCCGAGTATTCACGCTTAGACCGTAGTCCATCCCCTAACTAGTGTATAGCGACTTGTACAATGTTGTCCTCATCTCTAATTGTAAACAAATTGAATAATTTTGATTCAATGTGAGTTTTGAATTCCATTAAGATGATTTAGATTTAGATCTGAAAAATCGATTTCGAATACAAATTAATTTTTAGATTTATATAATAACCGAATTCGAATACAAATATACTTGTATAGGATTTGAATTTGAATAATCCAAATATTAGATTTATTTATATATTATATATAAAAAAAATATATATATATAATATAACTATAAAATATATATTACATATAATATATGTAAGTATGTAACGATGAGTATATAACAATTTATTTAGATAATTATATTGTAATAAGTTGTAATTGAATTTTTTTAATATTCTAAAAATGAAAACATATCAAAAAAATAAAGAGAACTTTTCGGATTTTAGAACGCATCGAATTTGTTCGAATATTTTTCACTTCTGAATCACCTTTTAATAGTCTATTAGTATTCGAATTCGAGTTAATTTTTGCGAATTCAAACTTGACTTCTTAACGTTTGATTCGTTTACAACCCTGCTTCTTATTAATCTCACACTGTAATTGATCTTCGTTCCTTCATCAACCACCACCATATCCACCACAAACAAAGAACACTAAGAACATACACTTCTATCACAATTTCCATACATAATTTCGTGCATACATGCGCAACTTATCTAGAGTCACACATATATTTACCATTTAAAGAGATAACTAGTAGCAAAAAAAACTTGCCTTGTCCCAAAAGAATAGCCATAATTTATTTTATATACAAATTAAGAAAATGATCCACAAGGGAAGTCCTCACATTAGATAAGGGCATTTTAGAGATTTGCACCATTTATATAAGAAAAATAAGTATAATATGATGTAAATAAGAAAAAGGATTTTTAAAGTATATTGTAGAACAGATGAAGTACGTACGTGTATAAATGACTATCCCATACTACACTCAATATTACAACGAGATCCTTTTTTATCAAAGATAAGAATCTCACTACTTAAACAATATTCATAACTACGAGTCTCTCCATTCAATCAGTAAAATCATGTCTCACCCAAATAAGTGGATAGGCAGAAGAACAAGTGATATGCAACTCAAGAATGCCCTATTTCCGCATGCACAATAAAACAATGAACTGAAAAGCCACCACTATGATACCGAATAATTAAATAATAGACGTCATCTAAAACAAAAAATAAATAAAATTAAAGACACACTAACCACAAGGTTGTTAGGCGGCAAAAATACCAGAAGAACCGATAAAACTTGCACGTCGGTGGGAAAAAAGTCTCACGCGAGAAAAAATCTTACTGAAGAGAAGAAAACTAAACCGACGAAAACACTTTTTCTTTTTTATCGGGTGTAACTGCTGGAGGTTTTTTTTGGGAGAGTTATATTACCACCAGATCTAACAAAGAAAATGAACCCTTAAAAAATCAGACACTCAGATGAAACAACCAATACCTAAAAAGTCTAAACCACAAAAAATAACATGAAATTGAACATTATTCTTGTTACAAGAAAGTCCACATTGCTCATACACTCCCCACAGTTTTAGAAAAATCCACTTTTAACCCACTTGACCTGGTAATGAAGAATAAAGTCCAACACCTCGTACCACGCGCACGTGCTTCTACTGTACCTGCACGCGGCAACTGAAAACCACGTCTCCGGTGATTCACGAGATCATCTGTTATACTTTGGTATCATATTTTATGTTACACAATATTAACTAATCGAAACGGGTATGGTATGATGTCATAAATTAATATGTGTCACGTAATTAATTGGGTATAACAGAAAATGAAACACCTATTGTAACAGAGAATCCGAACTGCTCTAGTGGCGATCTCGTAATTAATTCCAAATCTAGGACCCAAGCTCCACCTATCCCACCACTTTGATCTCACTTTTCCCTTATTTTCCAGCGTCATACCTCCGTCGGTGCGATTGACACGTGGCACAATCTGCTGCGTCTGTTTTACCTATAAAGTACCCGCGCCTCTCTTGCCAACTAACCCTCCTTCCATTTTCACACGCATTCATATGCGGGAGCACTTTCTCTCTCTAGACTTCTCCTCTCAGATCTGTTTCTGGTTATGGAGAGAGAGAAACCTTAGGATTATGTTGCGGCGGCCTCTAATTCGCTTGGTGCAGGTCGGGAACCCGATGACGCCGCGTTTTGCGTTGAATTCAACGAGTATACTCTCGAATGGCGCATAATAAGGATACGTGAGTATACATCGTAAGGCACTGTGCATAATTTGATGTCGGTCTGTTTGGCGAAAGTTAGGTTCCCGCCTTGCATCAACTGAATCGGAGACCGCGGTGAATGAGATTTGAATTCCGGTGGATCTGCAATTCATTTGCCTCAGGTGTAAATTTGCATTCGATTTGTGAAATTAGATCGAGTTTTTCTGGATCTGAGTCAATTATTTTGAGGATTGAATTTTAGATTTTCTTTTCAATTATTATTTTTACCTTTTACAACTTTTTTCCCCTTTCCTGGAATAATCAATGGACGTACTTTCTAATCCCGTTCAATTGAACAAGGATAAATTTGCAAATATTGAGTGCTCGCTCGTAGTAGCTGGGAAGACTGATATTTCTTTTTATGATATTTTGATAGTTCTATCTACTGTGGACATGTGGTTAGAAAATCTTTGTTAAATAATTCGAGCGAATTTGTAATTCATTTATAGATCTTATTTATCTGTATGTTTTTCAGTTACCTGATTTGTTAATATGTTAAAATTTTCTCTGTTATTTCAGTGAACCCCAATAGTAACTTTTTCTAACTAGATTATACAATCATTACTCATTAGTAATGGTATTAGCTAAGTAGAGGAAAAGAAAAGAGAAGTGTTCTCCAGTTGAGCTCAAGATATTGCTACTCTGTTTACAGTTTAAAAATGCTAGATGCTAGTTATTTCTTTATTTAATAATTGTTTGCCAATCATAGTTTGGTGAAATTATGCATTGCATTGCTCCTACTAGATCCATCGACGAATACTCCATTAATATTCATTAATTATTATTTTCATTCATCAAAATATCTATCTACTGGATCTTTTACATTTTCTTCTATTGTATTCATGAGTCATATTCCTCGTGTTGCAGTGGAGCACAAAATTCTGTGATGTTATTACGTTGTAGAATGTTGAATAAATGTGTGGTAAATTTGTGTCAGTGATAATGCATGAGATTTTGTCTATAGCTTCCTTGTGATTTATTTCATTTGTCTTCTAGTGTTCTCAGAGAATAATTTGGCATGCTCCTCTGGAAATACAGTCTTTTTAGTTGTTCATTTATGCTTGTCAAATATGCTTATTCCATTAGTTTTGCCTACCCTACTTCCACTTGGCATTGAGATATTCCTTTGGACAGAGGCGGAGCTACGGGTGGTTGGGCGGCAGAACCCCAAACACCCCCCTCCCCGAAATTTCTGCGAAATCAGCAGCATTCACATTTATCTTTTGGATTCAAGACTATCTATAACTAGTTTATGGAATAAATGTAGTTGACATCTTTAGAAAGGGTTTTTAGTTTCGAATCTCAAACTAATACGTAATTTGGGTCTTAATTACCTGAACTAGAACCAGCGGTGCTTTTGATTTCCAATTTGATGGTTGAAGAGATAGATAGTTGTGCTCATTTCTGTGTAATCTCTTTAATAACGAATCAATCTTGTTTTTTATAGTTACTGCCATTACAGTTAATCCTGCTTGTCAAAGCTCCAAGATAGATATTTCTAATTTAAGAACTTTTGTCATTTTCTGTTAGAATATTGAAAGCATGCTAATTAGGCCTTGTTCAGACTCTAGCTGACCTGATCATAAGCTAATGGTATGCCCTGTTAGGTGATGTATCATTGCCAACTTGAAAGGAAAAATGATACTTTGCACTTTCTGATATTTTTCTTGATTTGAGTGCCCTTGTTTGCGGATCTTGCGTGCTACATTGACTCAGAATTGGTCTTTAAGTTGATTTCAAGTTTTTAGCCCATTAAAATCTGAGTTTCCAGGCTGGGAAGTACGGAAGCAGTATGTCTACAGGCACATAGGATGCGTTGTGGTCCTGTCTCGAAGTAAGTTTTAAAATGGTTGTTTTGGTGTATGCATGTTTAGAAAGTATTTTTAATTGTAAATAGCATCTATGGACGTAATTTTTAAATTGTTGTTTTGGTGTATGCATGTTCAGAAAGTATTTTTATTAGCACAGAGTATATATGCTTTGAAAATCTGACCCCATCTAAAAGTACTAGTTGCACAATTTAAAATTAGAGGTACAAATCATGTGGTGTACAAAACATGGATTTGCTTGGAAAGTATTCGCTGGGGAATGAATTATGAAGCGTTAATAGTGATTTGTAACATTTAGCTTGGACAGATGGAATGGTGTGCTACGCGAGTGGCAGGTACATTGGGATCCCACACGAACCCTGTTGTGAATGATGAAGCAAAAAGGCTTTTATGTCCGATGGACCTAAAAGAAGTCGCTGTGATCGGCTGTTGCCTTCAAGTGGACGGAGGCATGCAAAATGCTAAGGGAGACTGTTTGATTAGGGAGGTTGTCGAAGCACTTGTGGGCTGCTTCCGTCGCATCTCTACTATCAACATACATGATTCTCCTCTCCAAATATCTGCAAGAAAGAAAGCGGAAATGGAGTCGAAGCTTGCGTTGGATTGCTAAGGTAGTTCATATTTGAGTTGTTTGTGTTTGGTTAGTTAAAAAATTTCAAATGTTTTGGTTGGTAATTGTAGTAGTGAGCAATGACTAAGGATGTGATCACTTTAATTGTGGTCATTGACTCATTGGTTGGTGACAAGGAAATGACTATCATTTTCACTGTTTGTGCTTTGTTAATCAATTCTTAGGAATAGGCTACAAAGTACTTTATATACTATTTAATTTAATACAAATTTAAATATATTCTTATATATAAATGAATAGATGCTTATATCTATGTTGAAATTTATAATATCCTCAAGCAGTATATTGATATAGAACATATGTCTTCAATATTCTGTATGTATGAAACATATTTAACATTATATTAGAAGATATACAAAATATATTGATTTTATACACATATAAACATGTATACAATTATATATATATATACATTCAAATCTGTACTTTTTTTTTCCGAAACTAAACCGTCAAGTAATATGTTGATCATCAGTAGAACTGTAAATGAGTAAAGTTTTCGTTGAATAACTCGTGAACAATTGGTTCATTTAGATAAACGATCAAATTTTTGAGTTTTTTTACAAACGAACGGAGCTTGAACACTGATTGGCTTGTGAACAAGTTCGTTCGGACCCACTTAATAAAATAGTAGTAATAATAATAACAACAAAAACAACAATATTCATACTACATACTTCCTCCGTTCCATATTAATTGACGTTTTAGGATGTTTCAATTAATTGACGTTTTACATATTTTTTAATCAATTTTACTAATTTTTTCTCTGGATTCAATCCCAAAATATCTTTATTTTTTAATTTATCAGAGATATTTTGATTTGATCAAATCTTTAGCGAGAATATGTCTGTCAAAATATTTTATCCTTAATTCTTTCCTTTCATCCTAAAACGTCAATTAATATGGAACGGAGGGAGTATAATCTAATATAGTTATATTACTTGTCATGCTAGTAAGTATAAATTTATTTATTTGTGTGAAAATTTAGGAAAATATGTGTTTATTTATATTCATGAGCAGAGTAATTAGTTTTTTACAAGTACAAATGTTCACGAAGATGATCAAATATGTCCACTTACACGTTCATGAACATAATCAAACACTCTAAAACACGATTCGGTTTAACTCAATTCGAGTTCAATTAAAAATAAATGGATAAACATAAACACCTATAAATTGGGCTCGACTCGACTCATTTACCGCCCTAATCATTAGCACATGTACAATGCAAGTTTAGCAAATCCAACAGCTCCTCTACTATCCGGCCTGTCAAAAATAAGCCCTACCCAAAATGTAAAAGCCCACGAGTATGTTGTCTGTCTTAATCCTGTCACGCTGCTCTCGTTAATGGTCTATTTTGGTGTTAACATATACTCCCTCCGTCCCGACTGAGTTTGCACACTTGAGTCGACACGTATATTAAGAAAAATTATTTTTTGCTTTTTTGTTGACTTTTTTAAAGGTGGAGATTGAAAGTTCAGATTTTAAAGGTGAAGATTATGAGAAAATTTTCCTTTAACACACCCTTAGAAAGGAACGTCCTAAAAAAAAAGTGTGCAAATTCAGTCGGGTCGGAGGGCGTATATGCATGGCGAATCAATGATTTAGTTATGAAATGGGGAAAAATGTAACATTCAAATACAATAAAAAAAGAAACTTATAAATTTGTGTCATACTAGACTTTTAAATGAAAATATATCTGTAATAAAATTTACATAAGACTTTGACTTATCCTTTTTTCAAAAGCAATTAACGGATAAGTTATAACGGAATAAGTAGGCTTGATTATGCATTTAGATAATTACATATATGTATGGTTCGTTTGCTTAAAATTGAAGAGTGCTGAATCAAATCTAATTGAGGAAGTTAATGAATGTGCTTTATTATGATTCGGTCCTCTAAATCTACTGAATCAAATCATAAGCAAACGGACCCATAACGTAGAGGTATGTGTAAACAACAAATAAATAGAGTGGAGTTAAGTAAAATATAGAGTAAAAAACAAATTAAAAAACAAAAATATTGTATTAAGTACGAAGTTCGGCTAAAATTTTGGTAACCTAAGATAGATCTGTCCATGGCTGGACCTTATGCAAGGTGGACGAGTCGGTTGACCCAGGGCCAGAATATTTACAAATTTTTAGGGGTCCTGAAATAATTTTATGTACGTGTGTGTGTGTATATATATATATATATGAGACAATGAATGTACAAATAAATTTCGCTAGACTGATGACTAAGATTTTCCCTCGAATTTGGGCCTGATTTTGGACTTTTTTTTTTCTTTTTAAATTGTGGCCATTTAAAATAGTTGTGTTTTTCTTTCTTTTTAAAATAGTTGGGAACAAATACTACTAAACAACTATTATTTTTATTTAAATTGCTATATTTTACGATAATTGAGATTTAATACTATTAAGTAACTTGATATATATCACTTGATTAATACTTTTGCTGCAAAAACTATAAGACGAGTTAGTATTAAATAATCATTTTTAACTTGGTTTCCATTTAATTATTTTTCTACATTTATATCAAAATTTAGCGTATAATAAACGTTTCAATCTTCATTTTTTCAATTTGTACATTGAAAAAAATTACAAATTTAGAGGTTCATTTTAAAACTTTGACTCAAACTCAAACATAACTAGGTCCGATCCTGTGCCTTCAGATATATATCATATAAACTTTCTCCCATGTAAAAATAAAAATCCAACCCATGCCTTTAGATATATGTCATAAAAACAATGGGCCCATTTATAAAAGCCTTGAGTAGACACTGCCAACTTTGGGCCACCACTAAGGACTAATTCATCTGTGGCGGGTCTTGCGTGAACATTGTCAGGGACGAATTTAGGCGGTCGGCTCCTTGGACTTCTAAAACAGAAATTTTTATATATAATTTCATCTGATAATTTTCACTAATACTCTTAATATATAAGAGTTTGTTCTCCTTACTCTTTTAAACTTTGCCTTATTGATTCAAAAATAGCGCCTCTATACTATATAACATAGTTATAGAAACACTCGTCCCCCTTACAACGAGTTCCTAGATCCGTCCTTGAACATGGTGCATAACAAGATTATTGTGCACCTTTCTTAAAAAAAGTCGGAAATCCCTAAAAACTTCTAAGAAACCTCTAAAAAGTCTGAGGTGCACAATTAAACTTATTGTGCAATTGTGAGCGCAAATTTTTGTCATCGGTCCAACTAAATCAACCTAGATATTGTCAATTTAATCTGAATTTTGTTCGACTTCAGGCTGAATAAGCTATTATTTGGCATCTAAGTCAATTAGTATATATAGGGATGGAACCCGGGGGGCGGGTGGCGGAGAATTTGGTGTAATATTAAGAGAAATTTAAATTTTACGCCCCAAGAGATTCAGAAATCTCGTCTCTCCTTCTCCAACTTCTGGAAAATTTATATTGCCTCCTAAATAAAATTACTTGATCCGTCCCTGAGTATATATTATGAATTTAAACACTATATGAGTATCTTTGTCTGTGATTGGAGCATTGATTATATATGTAATACCATATTATTAAGCTTTCCTCATATATTATTTTTCCAAGATTTGTTCTATTAACACTTGTGATTAGGGTCTCTAGAGCATAGACTATTTAAAATTAGTTTGATATGAGTTGAATTTAATACATTATACATTAATTTTAAAATGTATAGAAAAATAAAACAAAAGAAGTTCATATTACTAAGAAAAAAATTACAAAGCATTCCAGCTATCTTAATCATCTCGAGAATTTCGGCCACTGTGAAATAGTCGAAAAATTAGTTTAGACGGAATGATAGTCAAAGAGTTTTGTCTTCATAATCACATAGAAATATTTTAGCCATTTCAGTCGGAACAAATTGGAATCAAAATCTTAATTCAATTTGTTTACAGTTCTTTTTCTCCATGTTCACGATTCTGTAATTGAATTTCGAGGTTGAGTGATTAAAAATATGTAATAATTGTTTATAAAAAAAAACATACCTATTTAAACAAAATGGAGTAATTTTTTTCTAACAAATATTTAGAGTTTGTTTTTACTCAATATATTTGAACTTAAAATCCTTTTTTTTAACTTTTCATTTTAAATGTTTATTTTATTATATACTACCTCCGTTCCGACCTAATTTCTCTACTTCTCTTTTTTTGTTTGTCTCAATTTAACTTGCCAGCCATAAACGATAAATTTCTCTCATAATCTTCACCCTCAATCTTCACCTTTAAAAAGGTAAAATATTACACAATTTTCTTTTTCTTTTTAAATTTCCGTACCTGATCAAGGTAAACAAATTAGATCGGGACGGAGGGAGTACTTTAAAATAAAAGCATTTTACTCAAGAATGTCAACTTAGGATAGTTGGATTCCTTTTTGTTAGAACGTCAAAAAGTTGAAAAAGAACCCAAAGCAAAGCATAACACATTTAGGCCCGCTTTCTTGCCTCCCAAATCCATTAATACTATGTGACGGACTGATTTATTGGATAGCGGATGGGTCGATCTAATTTTAATAATTTTATTAGTTATTATTATTTATTTGTTCAATATATTTTAATTACTTTTAAAATATGATTGAATAGTATTTTGTAAATTTTACTACTTTATATTTTAAAACGAGCATTAAATTTAAAACTCATATAATTAAAAAAATTATCGGTAGATCTGTGAACACCTACATTCATAGACAAGCATATCCTTAATATTCCAGGTTTCTACTAATATTGTTTAATAATAGCTGCATATAAAGAAACATACAAATTCTAATGCACACAAGGTGTAAGGATTTTAGATCTGTGCAATTCGAGATGATGCAGACCCATGAAAAATATATCAATGTATATGCAAGAAGGTATTACTTGTTAGGAGACAAACTACACAATGCAATCCGGGTGAGGTATCACTATTTATACTGAAATGTATTACTCGTTATCAGTAAAAGATACTATAATACTTTTACCTAAAACGAGTAATACTTTAAGCATAAACACTAACGAAAAATTACCCATAATCCAAATTGCATGGATCTAAGGCCCTTACAACTAGTGTACAAGAGACCTACTCCTAAAAAAAAATCTTTCGCCGAACAAATAATATTTTTTAGTATAAACATTAATACATTTTGGACATAATATAGTTCTTAAATAACACATGTTAGCATAAAAACGTTAATGTATTTTTATAAAATAGGGCATACGACCCAAATTACATAGATTAAAATCCATACCATTAGTATAAAAATACACAAATTTAAAATTCGTACCATTTAGGTAAAAAAGAATTACTCAAAGGAAAAAGGGGAAAAGAAAAAAATCTAATTTTGTGATATGGACAGAAAGGTAATTTTTGAGAAGCTCGATAACATAAACTAATTATGATTGTGGACTCCATCCCATAGACGCTCCTCTTTTATGAATTTGCAAGATTATAAGGAGAGAAATAGGGTTGTAAGTGAGTAAATTCGAGTTGAACGTATTATTGTGTAAGTTTGTTTGAAATATTATTGAGCTTTTAATATTATGTTTGAGTTTGTTTGATTGTTGATCAAATCGAGTTTGAACGAGTTTTAATTTAACTGAGTCAAACATGAGTCGAATTCGGGTAGTTTGATAGTTTTACATTTGTTTAAACATTTTTAACTTATCGAACTAAAGTTTTAATCTAACTTTGGATTATATCAAACATAAAAATATATTCGAGTTTGTTTGATATCTTTACTCAAACATTATTCAAATGAGCTTTTAATAAATGATCTAAAATGAGTATTGAGTAACTTAGTTTGATTTTCAGCCCTAGCGACAAATTTTGATAATTAACCCTAAATTAAAAAATCTACTTCAAAATATTGTTAGATATATCACTCTTGGTTCTATAATAAGAGTCATGTTTTAAAATTACAATATTTTTTTCATCGATTTAATAAATGTACATTTTTTTTAAAAATTATCAATCCATACTTATATGGTTTAATTTAATTTTTATTTAAACTTATCAATTAAATGTAACTGGTTGGTGAAATTAAGGATTTCAACTTTATGCTAGGACTAATAAAACTGAACATTAATTTTTCAAATTGTTGTTTTTTAATGAAGGTTCTTAAAGAAAAATTTACGCTAAAAGTAATACCTTTTATGATAAAACTAACTATAATTATGAAAATAATTTTGTAAGACGGTCTTATTCAATTCTAGCCGCAAGCTGGGTGGGAACTAGAAATTTTACTTAAGATAGCATATAATGTTTTTCAACAATATTAGATCTTAGGGTGTGTTTACTTAAGGTTGGGGAGTGCTTGATCAAACTTGGCTGAAGTAGTTAATGCGTGTGTTTTATCGAGATTTGAGCCCCTAAATCTACTGAGCCAAGCCTTTAAACAAACACACCCTCAATTTCTTATATACAAGGATTAATTGATGTACTCTTCGATGTCTTTTTAAAATTAAGGGATGACAGCCGCCACCATCTGCCCCCTTGATTCCGTCCCTGACCGCAAGCAGAAGGGTTCCCTCATTTTTAGGGCAACGAACATTGTTTAGTTGGACGGGTCTGGTGCCCTATTGTGTTGGAAAAGTATAGTATCTAAAAGATATGAAGCAAAATATTTATATTACACATACGGTTAATTCTACCATATCCTTTAGATATTGTTCGCATGTGTTATACATCATTGGATTGATGTATAAATGCAGAATGAAAGATTAATATTATTTCCACTGATCCAATAATTTTTTCTATCTTATATCCGTGAGTATTATCGAGTAACATCATGGGTTACATCTACTAATATCCTATTTACTTGGTCAACAAATGGTTTCTCAAATAATTTACCAAGTCAGAATTTATCTTCAATTACTAAGTCCACCAAGTCATTAAGCTTGATTATCTCTAACAACCATAGTTTGTTAATAATATACCTATTCTCATGCTTTCAAAAATCTAGCTCCTAATTTCAGAATATAGACGTTGGAGTTTTACATATATATATATATATATCATGATCGAGATAGCGGCTATGGAACTCGGGTTTTCCTCTTCATAAAGTTACTCTTTTGTATAAAAAATACTATATACGTGATGGGTTCTTTACAACATCGACTTGTCATATTTGAAGATTACGGTAGTAAATTCTTTTAGATATGTTCCGTCTATGTACTTATATTTTGTGTTTTGCCCTCCCTTCGATTTTTTTCCATAACATATTGTTGCATCTCTAATCATGTCATTGTATTTGTAGGTGTTCAAATGGTACAAATTACAAAATAAAAGGATTTCGACTTTGAGGTTAGTTTTATTCTTATTTCTTATTATTTCAACAATAATAAGGAAAAGTTGAGGAAATTAAGAGATTTAAGGAGATAGAGAAAATATAGTTGAGGGCTTATTTGTCAATTTTCTATGTCCTTTAATTTTTTTATTCAAAACTAAAATGACAACTAAAAAAACGGATGTAGAATAATTCTTCTCTGGGATAGAAAAGATACCCCTTATGTCCCAAAATTATTATTGTTTTAAAAAAGTTCACAAAGATTAAGGAATCTCATAAATAATTCATACCTCCCTCTTCAAGTTTATTTATTATATGGTATTTTTTAGAAAAAGTCTTTCTATAGTTTTGTTAACATTTTTTCATTTTCAGGGCTTGTATGAGTATATTCAAAATTAAATTATATATTAATATGGTAAAATTTTAAATATCTGGTACGATATTACATATAAATATGGTAAAGTTGACCCAACTCGATAGACTGAACATTCTATTCGATAATTTAGACGGATTAAATCATAAAAATCTTAAAAGATAGCAAAAGGAAAAGTAATATAGATAAATTTTAAATATTTTACAGATCTTAAGGGTCTAGTCTGATGTTACCAATACTAGGAACTATTTTTGGCAAATAAATATAAATGCTCCTCCCATGTTGTATTTAATAAAGTTCTTTACTCCATTGTGGTATGTTTATCCATTATTTTATATATTTATATCTATTATTTTCTGTTTGTTATGTTTCGGAGCAAATATCGAGTAACTTGGTTTAATTTTTAACCGCATCTCCAATACGTAGTTCATTTGCTAGACCTACAAAAAACACGATGAAGAAATCTTATTATGGGTAATGTAATCTACCGATTCATTGTCTAAATTGACTCTTTGTTCCCTACTTAGGTAATACCTAAATGAGTAGATACACCGTTCAATTTTACATTAATTTAAAAAAAACTATATATATATATATATATCTTAAATTTTATTTCAACATTATATAATATTTGGTAAATGCTAAAATAGGTGGGCTAGAAATTGAATTTCCCATCTAAAAATGATGATTCTCATATTCGCTATGATTGGGACTTACTTTCTAATTGGGTTATGTTAAAGGGGCAATTTAATTCTAGTGGTGTAATTTTGGCTCATTAATTATCGACCAAGGATCTGTTTGGTTTGTGTGATTATTTGGAATTAGACTATTTATCTTTAATAAATTTTTATTCGATTTGACTGTCTAAAGCCTTATCTAGATGGGAAACTCGATCCAAAATCTAACTTTTCCCAATAAATCTGCTCTCATCCATTTTAGTGATGTTGTTTTATCTATCACATAGTTCGAACATCTTATAAGATATCCTTAAACACCTATCCTCTAAATCAAACACCATTATTAATATGAGTGAACAGTAATATTTTAATGTATCATTTGTATTTTATCTTTTCCAACTAGTAAAGCAAACGAGCCATAATTTTAGGACCCATCACTAGTCTGGACCTAGTTTGGGAGGCGTGGGGCATTGGGCCCCGTGAGCCCACTCAAATATTTTTTAAACTTATTTTTGGTTTTTTAGTATATAGGAATATATAATATTAATTTCATAGACATTAAATAAATAACATGTATATTAAATATTATCATAAAGTTAACTTTTGAAGATCAAATAAACTTTATGTGGGCGTTTGCGTTACCGGTAAGTAAAAGTATAACAGATGATCTCATTGGGGTGAGGGGGTGTTTGCAATATTATTTTTGGTTAATTAAAATGTTTTTCTAAATTGATTAAAAATTAATTTTAAGAAGCCAAGAAAATTCAGGTTTTAAGAATATAGTTTTAAAATTGCTATAATTTTTAACTCGAATAATTATCATAAAAATCAATTCAAATCATTTTTTCTAAAAGTGTAATTATTTATAAACACCCCCTATGTTAATTGTTTACAACTTGTACCATGTAATTTTTTATTTTCTTTGTTTGATATCTTATAACTTCCCTATATATTTTTTAATTTTTCCTAATTTTGATTCTTAGTCAAGGAAAGAATTGCCCCTCTTCCCCTGGTTCAGAATTAAGAGAAACTAGACGTAGCTCAGTTGGTATAACATTTTATAACCCGACAATATATCATGAGATCAATTTTCACCAACTTTACCCCAAATAAAAAATGTACTCGAAAAAACAAAAGAACAGAATTAAGTTTTGATATTCCTAGAAACTGGCTTTGATAAGATCACCTCCCTATCCATATAGAAACTCGGTTATTTATCCTACTTATATCCTCCGTTACAAAAAATTCGAACTAATTTCGACTAATTTTCGTTTAAATATTAGATTTTGTTAGATGTTTATATTTTCTCTCAAATCCTCTTTATTTAAACTCCTACTAATTGATAGATCATAATTCACCGTTCGACTAACGCCCGACGAATCTTACAATAGTCAGCCCTTGTAGTAGTTTTTGGGTTGATCCATTACCTTGAGCCACCAAGTATTTATGTTATCTTGTCTGGAATAAACTTTACATCGCCGCCCTTGTTTTAGTGTGAGCATCTAAATGACTTTTAATTTTTTCTTTTATCAACCCCTTTAATGCCAAAATTAAATTCAAATAAGTTGTTCCCTAAAGAACATTCAAATATGTTATAAATGGACCTGGATCCTCTATAGTCGAGGTTGTGTATGTCGGTGTAGTTATCACATTTTCTTTCTACAGTATGGATAACTTTGTACAGATAGAAAGTGAATAACTACACTGTAAAGAGAGAATGTGAGAAAACTACATCGAAATGCACGACCCTCAACTGCAGATAGGGTTGTAAATGAGTCGAGTCGAGCCGAACATACTGTAGTTCAATTTTGTTTGAAATGTTTTCGAGCTTTAGTATAATGTTTGAGTTTGTTTGATTATTAATCGAATCGAGCTTTAACTGAGCCGAACACGAGTCGAACTCGAGTAGTTTGACATTTTTACACTTGTTTTGACATCTTTCATTTATCGAGCTCAAGTCGAGCTTTAGATTTTATCAAACGTAAAAATATGTTCAAACTTGTTTGATATCTTTAATTAAATATAGTCCAAAGGAGCTTTCAACAATGATCTTGAGTCGAATATCAAATACTCCTTCCGTCCTACTTAAATTTGCATACTTTCCTTTTCGGTCCGTCCCACTTAACTTTGCACACCCTTAAAAAGAAAATCTCTCTCACAATCTCCACCCTCAAAATCTCCACCATCAATCTATACCTTTGAAAAAGTCAAAAATTCCCTAAAGTCTATTTTTTCTTCACATCCGTGTAATCAACCGTGAAAAATTAACTGAGACGAAGAAAAAATAGCATAATTTGATTTTCAGCCCTAACTACAGAAAATTCGGGTTTTTCCTATTATAAATAAGTAAATGAAAACCCAAGACATAATAGAAAAAGTAAAAGTCATCATTTGGAACCAACTTTTATCATTATTGCAAAATTACAAGTTATGGTAAGGGAATAAAATAACGCTCCAAAGTAGGAAGAGCCCTAATCAAATTCAAATTATTACCTCATAACACCAAAATAAAATTCAAATTATTAACATTACCACTTAATTATATTTAATCATGTCCAAATCTGAATTAAGGGAAACTTAATTAACTCTAATCCCATACTTAATTGTAAAACTAAAACACCCCGCCGTACAGTAATTAAGTCTGTTTGAGTCTTTTGATGAAAACACATCATTTACTTACATTGCAAAACCCTTTTTTAGCATTTCAAATCCCGTGTCCTAACTCCAATCTCGACCGTGTCTCACACATAAAATTATGACTCCCTCCATCCCAACTAATTTTGTACAATTAACCGAACATGGATGTTAAAAAAAATGAATTTTGGAGAATTTTTTAGTTTTTTAAAGGTGGAGATTGAGGATGGAGATTGTGAGAGAAATTTCATTTTTAAGAGTGTGCAAAGTTAAATGGGACGGACCGAAAAGAAAAGTATGCAAATTTAAGTGGGACGGAGGGAGTATTATTTTGTATAATAGTTCCCTTCGTTACAATCAAATAATTTTTTTGTATAATATTTTTTGAGCCTACAATAGTAATTACTAATAATAAGTTATTTCTTTTTACAAATTATTTGAGATCATTTTAAGACTACTTTTAGTGACTACTTGTTGTTGCAAAATTTATTTAAGATGCATTTCTGACCACTTATGTCGTCACAAATGCATTATTTGTGTCTGAATTATTGAGACGATAATAAAATTGTGACAAATACCCATTATTTGGGATTACTTTTTATTGTCTCAAGACCAATTTTTGTAGGGCTTTTCTTATTTTACATTTAACCTTTCCTTATTAAAAATGTATTACATACCCATTTTACTAATATCTCCCCAATAATTTGTTCATTTAAATTTTAATTTACACGTAATACACTTTAATTTACCATGTTAAATAAGGGCATAACAAGAATTTAAATGTGTACTAAATAAATTTTCTTAATCTATGTGAAACTTGGGTGAAGACTATGTGTATTTGCATATGATTTTTCTCAATAGATTGAGGGTATCAAATCCTAATAAAGCACACTCATTAACTTCCTTAACTAAGTTGGTTCAGTATTCCACAACCTTAACCAAACACACCCTATCTTTTTTCAAACGAAGAAAATATAATTTTTCAATATTATGAATGAAAAACATGATTATGACACTGTAGTTTAGATAGAATATCAGAATACTCCCTCCTTTCCGGCTTAACTTGCGTAGTCGATTGAATACGGAGGTTAAGAAAAAACAGATTTTTTGGAATCTTTAATTTTTTCAAAGGTGTAAATTAGATGAAAAATTTGTCATTTGTAAACTAACATGTTAAATTAGGACAAATCGAAATGACAAATAGACAAATTAAACTAGTACGTAGTATCTTCACTCCACTCCTAAAATCAAGATTTTACTTCACTTCACCTTCCACCACCCCCACCACTGTCCTCTGTCTCATCTCACCCCCGCTCCACCCCCACCCCCACCCCCTCACCCCCATTCCTCTTCAACACTGTAATAAATGTGTGTTTAGACTCCCCTCCTATATTCTTGTCCAAATTGTGGTTCACTCTCCACCCCCAATCCCCACACACTCCTTTCTATTCTCTTCTCTTTTGTCTGTCACCTCTGACTCTACCACATTACTCCCATTTATTATTTCATACCTCTTTCACCATTGCTTTTTCACCTTCAATGCTTCAGATTTCTTTTCACATCAAATTTAATTTTTAGTCCCCTTTCATTTCCCTCTCTTCTCAGTCATCTCTCTGCATTTCATCACTACCCAGAAAACAGCTTTTCTCTTACAACCTGTGATCACTAATCAGGTATGTTCATCTTCTAGTTTCTGTCTAAAGATTCATTTTTTGTGTAAAGATTCAATTTTTATTAGTGGGTTTTGTTTTTGGAGGGTGAAAGTTCAAGATTTGGTGTAAAAATTCAATCTTTACTGATAATCTGATCAATGAGCTTACATTTCTCATATCTGTCACTGTGTGTGTAGTGTGTGTGTGAGTTCATTCATTTCTGTTTTCTGCCATTTTCATCTCAAGAGTGAGAAAAATCTTTAAACACACACTTACACGCATTTTGTGTGTGTTTCTCTCTCCTGAAGTTATTTAATTACTGTCAAAGATGTTAGCAGAGGCTGACACAACACAAACAACTCACTTTTTTGACTCGTTCCTTCTGTGAAAAAAGCTTCTTTCATTACGTCAAAGGTTTCTTTTTAAACCCTCTTTTTTCTTGCACGATTCCATTCTAACATCATAACTTTAGGTCGGTTTGTGAGTGTGCTTTATTAAGATTCGATCCTCTAAATTCATTGAGCTCAATCTAAAGCAAACGGACCCCTTGTTTTGTGCTATGCATGCCCCCACTCGTTTCTCAGCTCACTTCAGCCCCTGAGTCAACTCATTGCTTACTCGTGGATTCATTAACACTTTCTTTTTAATTATCTTTTCCTAATTATCTCTATTCTAACGTCCGGTCTAGCTCCGACTAATCTCCACTTAAACACTGGAAGTATATTTTGTCATCTATATTTTCGAATTTCTCTTCACTTAATTAGATTCTACGCTAGACTTCTATCGTCCGACTAGCTACTAACGTATTTCAGAACATTGTGCTTATCTAGGTGTTATTTAATTAGGTTTTATTCAACACATGTTTTGGGGTAATGGTTTAGAAACTTGGACCCTAACGGGTCTAAAAAGGAAACAAGCCACCGCAAAATTTGGTAAATCCCATAATTTAATGTTTTCTTCTTTATTTAATTAATTTTGTTGTTAATTATTAATTATTTTCCTTTAATTTTTTTGGCCCACATTTCTTTCTTTTCACACTATTTAAGCCACTTGATATGTATAACCAACGGAAAGTGTGGCTCATTAAAATTTTTTGTTAAATGATTTTTCGGGTATGTTCGTTTATAGTTTAGCCCAGTAAAATTAAATGATCAAATCCCAATGAAATACACTCACTAACTCTTTCCAGTACTCGCCAACACTAAACAAACATACCTATTCTAAATAAGTTTTGAAGGTAATTACAAATCCGTGTAGAAGTCCTTCTCATAATTTGACTAGACCCCGTCTAGATACTAGATTGTCATCAATCGTCTACATTTTCTCTCCAACTGTTCCCTGCTTAATTCTGCTAAATCTCGCCCATCTTTACCTTGGTCCTGTTTAACCTGTCTAAGCCCAAAAGCTAGATCCTTGTAGAGCCTGGATTAAATGCTAGACTTTATAACATTATCATTAACCCCAACTTCATTTCCTAGTTACTGTTGCCCTAGACTTTTAAGGGCTTTTATTTGTGAGTCCAACTTCGATATCACTGTGGTACCGATACTACTGTGACTGAGAGAAGAATATATATATATTTAAATATGATGGACTCACGGTACCACTGTGGTACCATAGAGTCACCCTTTATTTGTTTGCAAGGAAATAAACTATGATATATTAATTGAAATATTGTGTATCTTGCAATTAATTGTGTTTTTTTTTCTCTTTTTTTTTGGCAGGAGTTATTATATAATTTATATTTGTGAAGTTGATATTCAAGAAAAATGATCATGAGGAGGAGATTAGCTTGTTGCACTAGAGACATGAGGGATATCAGCATCGACTTTGATGAACAAGAAAGTAATTTTCTTTCCCTTTAATACTATTATTTCTCGCACTCGAACACCCGGCCTGACTTGCCTGACATTTTAGGAGAATTGGGTGTAGAAATTGTAACCTAAAGTATCATCTAACGTGATAGGTCCGAAGCCCACCAAATCATAGTGTATTTCAGGAGATGGTCGAGTTGGGCTCACCATCTTTTTGGTCAGATAAATTTTAGTCCGACCTGATCCGACCCTAATTGCAATGTGACATACTTGATAGTGTATCCATAACCAACTTGCGACTATGCTACATTTAAATTTTAATTGTTTACATGTGGGCATTAGTCAGGTTATGCACCTAATTACCTACCACATGGATTCTTGATGATAATTGTTCAGAAAATTAAATTTGAGGTACCCTTAATGAGGAAATGACTTAAGTGCCCCTTACCCAAAGTCAAATTGTCCAGACATGTATAGATGTGGATATTTGTTTGTTTGGTAACACAACTTGCTCTGTATAAGTAAGTGTAGTGTGTGTAAAATGTGGGTGTCTGGTATCAACATCTTCTTCAGTGCTGCAATCATCGTAGGAGATGTTGCACCATTAATAGGAGAAGATCCGACGGATCCACGATGTTGAAATAATTTCAAAGGTATTAATTTAAATTTAGAAGGGATTTAAAATCTATTAAAATTCATTCTCAAATACCTCCGTCCAAATGCGACATAGTGATTTTGGGGTTAAATACAAATTTACCAGAGAGCATCTTTCACATATCTAGGCAATGAACATGTCACATGTGGGCATAAGAATCTTAATTAACATTTATTCCACTCTGGAATAAGTAGTTGTTCTATGGATTATTAAAATATAATTATTATATTTTAAGATAATTTATTAATTTTCGGTTGATCCAGGGCAAAAGTAGGTTAATCGTATTCATATCGGTTTAATTTCGAATTTCTCTCTGTAAATTCGAATTGATTGAATTGGCTTTGTGTTGTCGAGTCGGGTTATAGAATTATTACCCCTCATAAAAGGTGTTATATATTACTCCCTCCGTCCCACTTTATCTTGCACACTTTCCTTAAACGGCCGTTCCATATTTTCTTGCACAGCCTAAAAAAGGAAAGTTATAACATAATCTTCACCCTCAATCCACCTTTGAAAAGTCAACAAACAACCAAAAAGTGACTTTTCTTAATGTGTAAGATAAGCTGCGACAGAGTGAGTAATAATTAAATTGTTTAAAGTCTTTGGGTGTGTTTGCACAGGCTAGGGAATACTAAGTTACTGTTGAATGAGGAAGTATACGAGTATTTATTTGTGATTGGGTCACCTTAATGAATAGGTGGGCAACCCAAAACAAGTATACTCATCTTGCTTTCAAAGTCGTTAAATGAATTTTTTAAATTAATTGTAGGTCAATTGGTAAAGTAGTCCGTAACCCAATTAATTGATCAAGGGTCGATTCTCATCGACCCCACCCCAATCCGATTGTACTAAAAAAGTTGTTAAATTGAGTGGCACTTTATTTGCTTCAAGTCAATTCTTGTGGCCCCAAAAATTCAAATTTTTTTCATAAAAATATAGGAAAAAAAAGTCTTGTTTTTTTGGTTTGTTTTTTTTCTTGCATGTAAATATGATTGGAAAGTGATTGGGATTTATCAATGGCAGCCATTGATGGAGGCATGATTGATTTTGTATGGCTCTTAAATTATTATTTTATTTAATATTATTTGACATCACAATTTACATGTCACACTGATGATAACTATATGAGGACAAGAATGTCATTTTCTTCTGACATTTCCTTTTTAAATTTGAATGGTTTTTATTTGGATCTACATCTACTATAGAATATCACCTTTCCCATCCATCTAATTTTGCCCATAACCAATTTATTATTTCCCAAATTTTGACTTTTAAGGTTCTATCTATGAAATATACAATAATCTTCACTGAGATCTCTTCAATAAAATAAAGTGTAGGTCCTAGTTGTAACTAGGGATGGCAAAATGCCCCGTACCTGAATGGGTAATGTATCCCTACCCCGAATACAATGGGGAATCCTTTCCCGATCATGCCAATAGGGTGGGGATGTGTTCGAGTCCTCCTGTCCCGATTCTGTAATTAACTGACATATATATATATATATATTAATGATCATATTTATAGTAATTATATATATAAAAAAAATTTATTTGTAAAATTATATCTTATTTAGAACATAATTGCTTAAGTTCTTTAGTGTATTGTTGAATACTCCCTCCGTTTCAAAATAATTGTATTTTTATTTTTTTTTAGAAAATTAAGGATGTATATAGAAGACAAATGTTTTCATATATAAAATTGGACGAATTATGGGTTTTTGTGCTTGAAAGACACTTATTTTGAAAAATTTCATTTGTCTAAAAAAATTCTTATTTTGAAACGGAGAAAGTATAACATAAATATGCATAATAATTAATTAAAGTATAACATTATAAATCTAAACAAAAATTAAGTTCTTGATGCCTCTGAAAGATTTCCCTGCACTTAAGTATAAATTAATTCAACGGGGATACTGCCTCCTGTTGATGCGACCCGTGCCCCACTCCTTCAAGTAGATACTAAAACTCGACCCGTCCCGCGCCATTGCCACTCCAACCATAGATGAGAGGAAGGTTGGTTTGTGGGATGATTCAGTTGGTGGTGTCTGATTATGACTTGTGGTGTGCTAGTTGAGGCCCATGTGCAGTTACACATTTGATGTACTTTGATTCCCGTGACTTTATAAGTCAAGATTTGGACAAAATTATACTACTATTTCATTTGCATGTGGATCTGCTTCAAACCGTAGGAAACAAGACAAGATACGATTTGTTAGCTTTTATTTTGGTTGTTTCTTGCTCTTTATGCCCCACATATCTTTTTTAATAGGCCAATGTGTTTTTCCTGCTACTTGTCTACTGCTGTGAAATTTGGCCCGGTATTGAACAGACGGCATATTAAGGTATAGCGGTTAGGGGTTTACGTAGGGTTAAGCAAGGAGGAGTTAGGGAAAAGCATAGGCTGCCGAGGACAGTTTTACAAATACGTGAGACATTTGGAGCTAGACGGGGATTCTTAGATCCGACATTAGGACTGGGCTGCATCATTAGTTCTTTCAACGTACTCACCTCTAACCTATGATAAATGATGCCACTTTTAGCACGATTCTAACAGTCCTTCGATTAGGTCCTATCTAGGCACTACATTGCCGTTGCAAGTTTATGTTTTTCCCTGTCTTCCCTGCGTTATTCCACCTAGATCCCGGTTAGGATTAAGCACTAGATCACAGTTTGCTTCCTAGATCTTGTTAAGATTAAGCACTAGACCTCAGTCTGTTGCACGACTAGTGCTAGCGCCTAACGTCTATAGAACAATGATTGGTAGGCATATACTTAATTTCTGGCAATTTCCTAGTATTGTTCTGAATCCAATTTTTTAACTTGCTGTTTGATTCTTTTTTTTATAAACTGGTTTTCATGTGGAACTAAATAGATACACTTACATTCAGGAATAATGACATACAATGGCCTGGAGAGCTGCATTCAGAACAGTAATCCGTTCGACAACGAAAGTGGGACCAGCAGAGGCGAAGGCTGTGTCACTGATTCATTCGACGAGGATGATTCCAGCTGCTCGTCCAGCACCAATGCCTTCGGATCATTCTCGTCTCTCTGGACTATAATGAAGAAAGACGACCAGTATCAGGAAGAGTGGGCTACCCCACGGCGCTCCCATGCAAAAGATAAACCCGAGCATGTCAACCAGTTGTCTGATTTTGAAACAATGAAGGAAAAATTCGCTAAGCTTTTGCTCGGCGAGGATATCACCGGGGGTATCAAGGGGGTTTCCACTGCGTTAGCGCTCTCGAATGCTATAAATAATCTTGCAGGTACGTCATTTTAGAGCTTTTAGGATTCGTTAACAATGTACTTAAATGGTGTTGGTGAATTCACAGCTTCCGTTTTTGGAGAGCTATGGAAGTTAGAGCCGTTGCCAGAGGAACGAAAGAGTAAATGGCGAAAGGAAATGGATTGGCTGTTATCGCCAACGAACTATATGGTTGAATTGGTTCCGGCAAAGCAAAACGGGGCAAATGGCCGAATGTTAGAGGTATCCGTTTCTTTCAATCAGTTGAAGATAAATACAACACAAGAATGGTTGATTATAACATTTGGTGTCGTGCAGATAATGACGCCAAAAGCTCGTGCAGACATCCATGTGAATCTTCCGGCTCTAAGGAAATTGGATTCCATGCTCATTGTAGGTGGTTTCCCACTCGATAAACTGTCCAAACTCTCTCTTTATCTCTCTCACGTTTGATCTAACAGGAAACGCTTGATTCAATGGTGAATACTGAGTTCTGGTACGCAGAAGTGGGCAGTCGGGCAGAAGGAAGAAGCAGGAGCGCTGGGCAGAGCATGCGATGGTGGCTTCCTTCTCCGCGTGTACCTACAATCGGTCTCTCGGAAGTAGAAAGAAAGAGAATGTTACATCAGGGAAAATTGATCTATCAGGTATTCAAAGCTGCCAAATCTATCAACGAAACTGTCTTGGCCGAAATGCCCATTCCTACGGCTGTCAAAGACGCCCTTCCTAAGGTACACGAGCTCTTTATTTTCTTACGACAAAATTAAGTTGTTCAATTGTGTACATTTGTTAGATTTCTTGTTGCTTTTTTCAGTCCGGAAAGGCAAGCCTGGGGGAGGAACTTTACAAGATATTGACAGCAGAGTCGATGTCTATTGACGAAATGGTGAACTGTCTTAATCTGAAATCCGATCACAATGCACTTGAAGCCATTAACAGATTGGAAGGTGCTATTTTTTGCTGGAAAGAGAGAGTTGCAGAACAAGGCAACGGCAAGTCTCCGGTTCGGACATCATGGTCATCTTTTGTCAAAGATCCTATATCCGAGCTGGATAAGATCGAATCGTTAGTGAGCCAAGCCGAACTACTTCTACTCCAGCTCAAGACTAAATACCCGAATCTCCCTCAGACATTCCTTGACGTCACGAAAATCCAATATGGCAAGGTAATTAAACGACACAAGATCAAGATATTGCACTTTTTCGATGCATGCTGATAATATGTACTTGATGTTCTTACATTAGGATGTGGGGCACTCGATTCTTGAAGCGTACTCTCGCGTCCTCGCCAACGTGGCATACAGCATTCTTTCACGAATAGGCGACATTCTCCAAGAGGACGTAATGAGCAACCCTAATTCGCCGGCAGCAATGTCCAATCTCGTTGGAGCTAGAATCCCCGGGATTTCAGACAGCCCGATGCTAGACCGCGTGCGACACTCCCTTATCCATCAGTTAAACAGCATAGATGCAAAATCTGTGAGCTCCCATGATACTGATGCTGATCATCACGACGAAGCTAAACTAAGCTCGGTTGGTGCAACGCCTAGCCGTAGCCGGGTGTGGTGCATCGGACGAGAGGCTTGCCAAAGTTTGTCGGCTCAAAATTCGCCGTGAAGGAACACGTGACAACTGTAAATAATACCATCTCTATATGATGAAGCAGCCATGTTTAGCTGTCTGTTTTGTTGTCACGTGATTTTCTTTGATCACTAAGAACATTTGTGGAACCAAAATGGGAGACATATATATTGAATTTAATGAGGAATATATATGTTTCATTATCCTTAGATAGAGTTGAATGTGCTTCATTACTAGTTTAATTTTCAGCCCTCCGACGAGCACGATTACACTGAAAAAAGAGATGGAGTAACGACTCGTTATCTTCTCCACAGATCTTGCAAATAGGATCACGATTACACTGAAAAAAGAGATGGAGTAACGACTCGTTAACTTCTCCACACATCTGCAAACAGGATCAAGAGAAACCCTTTAGACAAAAGCCGGTCAGATGTGGGAAGAAGATCAAGACAACAACTCCAAATAAAAAAATTGAGTTTTTAGATTCTTGACTTAAGCAACTTGTTAAATTAGATTATCTGCAAGAGCGGAACCAGGAATTTTAGTTAAGAGGGGTAATGTTACTTTTTCTTTTTTCAATAATATTAGGGACTAATTGATATATCTAGAAATTGGGGGAGAGGAGTTGAGATTCCAAAATATTTTGGGGAGCAAAACTTAATTTTTTTTATATTACACTATATATATATATATATATACTCTCTGTTATTTTTTTTTTTAAATTGAGGGGGGGGGGGGGGACCATCACCACTCGCCGCTTGGTTTCGTCCCTGATTATCTGAATTTATATACCTTACGCTCGAATGAAGTAACCAACATCAGAGATACACTTGACTCTACGAGCATTGGGTAAAAGTGCTCTAAAATCATCACAGTGTAATATAGCTGCTAATCCTCCAGCCAAACCACCCGCAAGTAGAGGCTATAACGAGCTTGGTTAGTGTTCGTTTGAACTGATTTATTTATGTTCGTTTAATAAACGAACAAATTAAGTTTGAACATCGAAGTGCTTATTTGTCAACAACGAGTGCACATATTTTAGGCTCGTTTGATAATAATAATACTAATATATTTATATTATTAATGTAAATAATTTATTTCAAAGCAAAACTAGAATAATATATAATATTTTCGGCCATGAACATTAAATATTAATAAACTTGGTATTCGTCAATATTCGTGGATAGTTTGAGAACATTAACGAACACCAAGTTAATAGGCCCTGTTTAAGCTTGATTCACTTAAAAACTTAGCAGATGTTACTCAAATATTCTAATGCGCAACCTACTCGACTCGATTCATTAACAATAATATATTTTGGGGAAAACAAATATTTTGTGACTGACGTTGATTTTATGATATTTTACAAACTATTTTGTGGCTGTATTCATGATATATAATACGGATACACATAAAGAAATTTTTGATATGCACATTACAGTGAGCATCTGCTGATATGCTGATACTGTAACTTATTGAAAAAATTTGTGTCATAAGCAAGTGCTCACGTAAGTGTAATATTATATATATTTTAATATGCGTTACAATTACCATGATACAACGCATAGTTACGATAAACACCTTCCTAACATTGCTTTATGATAGGTGCTCATAAAGATACTTATATATGTGTACAATTATATACACATATATATAAGCTCATCAAGAAAATGATAGATGTGGAGGTAAGGCATAGAGGTGGCAATTCGGACGGTTCGGCTTGATCGGGCCTGGTCAGTCGGATCAACGTCATATTTCGAGTCGGGTCGGGTCGAGCCCAGATTTTGTCGGACCTAACATTAGTCGGCCAGCCCCCGAGGCCCGTTGAGCTTTTGGCCCATCAGGCCATTCCGATCGGGCCAAGTAGTACTTCAGACCTACATTTTTATGGCCCAGCCCATCTAAAATATCGAGCCTACTGAATCGACTTGTCGGATCGGGTCGATTTTGCCATCTCTAGTATGGAGACATGGCCTGATATTCAACGAAGGTCATGGCGGCACCTGTCCCCATAACATTTATATGGTTCATTCTCCAATTAATCAATCACAACCAACATCATTTATCACAATATTTTAATACTATCAATCATCTTAAAATTTACTGATGTGACATTTACAGTACACATCTCGTCTAACACATTCCCTAAATAAAAATACATTTTCACTATTTAAGTAGACGTGACGTACCATCTGATGATGTGCCAAAATCGACGAAACACGTTTCACTATATTCCAAGACAAGTAATTCCAGGGGCCCCAATTTTGGAAAAATTGGATCGCACTTGGGCAAACTTATTAGGCAGTTAGGCTGTACATAGCCCAATATCTTATTATCCTTAAACAAAATGATTTGAGCCCACAAAAAATAGAAATTTGGTAATTGTAATGCGATTTAAACTCTAATTGGTCTTCTAATTCATAATAATGGACGGAAACTAATTATACTTCCTCCGTCCCATCCGAAGATGTCAATATCTTCTTTTTGTTTTTACTTAAATTAATAAAAGAAGATATTGACTATTAAAACAAAACTCTCTATCATTGAACCGAGAGTACATATATGTATTAATGGAACTCTGTGGAATGTAAAATTTCAAATTATAATATTCAATGACATCTTCTCTGCAATTAGACATATAAGTGAGTCGAGATAATTTACGAAAAATTCGTGATCGACTCATAAAAAGATTGAAATCAACTCGAGATAACGAGTCAATCTTGAGCGACTCGAAATTGACTCTAGCAAGCCTCTCGTCCGATGCACCACACCCGGCTCCGGCTAGGCGTTGCACCAACCGAGTTTATTTTAGCTTCTTCATGATGATCGATTGATCACCTCCATTAATTAATTTGTCATCAATGAAAGTTAATCTGTCATCAATGAAAATTTTAAACCTTAAATTTTATGTTGTCTTGACTTAAAATTTAAAAGTCCCCTGCTAGCTCCGTCTCTGCACATATTAGGATCTAGGACTTGAAGCTATCTCCCTAAATGATGTTAGAGTCTGGACCATTAGCAACTGATGTGGCAACCTTGAATTATAATATACGGTCTTATTTCGATAACTCTTGCAACAACATATATAGTGTGATGTAAAATGCGTAAATCATTGGTATAAGTGACAATTGTAAGAGTATGAAGAATATGTAATTCATTATTGGCTTTGTATTTATACAGGATAATCTATATATTGAGGCATTACAAGTGCTCGTACAATGTATTATGCATCACAGTTTATTGGAAAATCATAAACATCCATTAATTTGACCGAACTCCTATCGAAGTACCAATCTCCAACAGCTTTTGCAATGGTCTGAAAAACAAACAAACAATGGTTTTCATAAGTAATGTTTCACATTCGAAGGAATAAGAGAGAAAGATCGAAATAATCTAGTTAAGTGAAAATCTCAAATTAGGCCATAATTATGATAATTTTTAAAGAAACTTAAAGTATTAATTTACTACTTTAAAAACAAAAACTAATTCACAGTAATTCAACCATATAAATAATAAAGTATATTATTCTCCAATTTAAAGAAACCCTAAAACTTCAATTAGGCTATGAACCAATCACGGTTGTATTTGAGTTCAAACACCAATTAATCAATTTTATAATTATTTGTTAATATATGTTTAATATATTATCTAGAATTTTTGTAAAATAATGTATGTATTATCATTCGTAAAAAGATAATTCATATTCAATTCGTGTATTGCACAAAATATAAGTTTTCCCGTGAAATTACATATATTGCAAAGATGTGAAATAAAGTTAGTGACCAAATACATTATAAAAAAGAAAAAAAATATAATAGTTGCTACATAAGTCATTGTTTGTTAGAAAGAAAAAGAAAAGAAAGAAAGCAAATAAAATGAATTGACAAAAAATTGGGTGAGGCCGTCACACCATACGATGATCGCAGACGAGAAAAAAATATCATCTTTTTATATCAAAAGTTTCACTTTTATATGTAATTTATTATTTTTTCTGTAAAAGCATATTTCGTTACACGTGAGATCATCACACTCGACTCAGTTAATGAACTTACCTTATTTTCCAGTGTCAATCCTTTGTTATTCCAATTACCATCCAAATCATGAAGGTAGCAAGACTTGATAAACAATCCACTTGATGGATTATCAACCACTTTCTTTACTGCTACACGGAATGCACTTCCAAAATCTGAAATTAAATAAAATTACATAAATTTAATTAATAATTTAATTTAACTATTGAAATAATAAAAAAATAAAAATACCTTTAGTCGTTTTTATCATATCAAGTGTGCAATTAGTTGCATTCTTGAAACAATTGCCCCACTTATCTGGAAGAGGCCAACTCCCAGTTATCTGAAATAATATATAATCCAATTTTATTATTCTACTCAATACTCCCAAAGATAGAGATTTTATCGGTCAAGGCCACATAAGATAGGTCAATTAACAATTCAGGTCTTGGAAGATAAATTTTATCAATTCAGGGTCTACAAGATTCGAAACTATCAGTGGAAGACCCTTAAAGCCAAAATCATTAAGGCCCTATGATGATTTTGGATTTATGGGTCTTCCATTGATAGTTTCGAATTTTGTAGGCCCTAAATTGATAAAAATTATCTTTCAGGATCTAAATTGATAGTTGACATATCTTTCGAGTCCTTAATCGATAAAAACCCTAAAATATATATGAAGTTTTTACTCATCAAGGAGCTTACCTGAAAGAAATCAAAAGCACTATTCAATATAAAGAGTGGCGTCTTGATAGAGTCAAATACATATGCAGAAACGAAACACTGCAAATTGTGTTCAACACAGTCAATATCGTAATATAAGGATTTGGTTCTATTAGTACGTCACAGTAAATTTTGAAAATAGAGTAACAAGCCTTATTTTTTATATGTCAGTCTCTTTTTTAAAATTCACCGTAAAATACTCTAGAGGATCCGAATATCTGAAATAATAATGAATCTGAAAAGTACTTATATAGCTCCACTTACCAAACTTGAATCCATTCCCATTCTTGATGTGCAATCTTTTGGCAAGAAATTTGTCAAATTCTACAAGATGAAAAATGATTTTTTTTTTCTATGTCAATTGCTTGCAAATAATTCACATATGAACAAGGCTTGTAAATGTGCATTGTTACATTAGAAATTCAATTATAAATATCCATTATATTTTTATTTCTCAATTTTTTTAGATAGGGTCTACTTTCTCTTCTATTTTTATCTTTTGGACATCGATCATGTGGTTGATGGACCTAGTGAGTAGAGGTAGCAATTCAGTCAGTCCAGTCCAATTCATTGGATCAACATCATATGTCGAATTGTGTCAGGTCTAGGTCTGCAAACAAGTCGAGTCGAGTCGAGCTTGTTGTGTTCATATATGGCTCAGTTATTTTTAATCGACATCGAGCCGAGCCGAGCCGAGCTTGTTGTGTTCATATATGAACGTGTTTGACCATATTCGAGAACATTTGTACTCATGAACAGTTAATTTTTTTATTCACTAGCATCAAATAAATACAAATTTTCCTAAATCTCTATACAAATGAACGAAACTAAAAATATGTTCACTATAACAAGAGGTAATATAAGAATATTGCATTATATGTAGTATAAATGCTCTTGTTTATTTTTTCAATCTAAAAAAAGTACTATTGTTTTTTTCTTATTATTATCGTTATTACTAATTGAGTTTCTAACAAGCTTATTCGAGATTTTTTTATGAACGAGTCATTCAGGTTCAAGCCCTATTTGTTCATAAAACCAGCTCAAAAAATTATTCGTTTATTCAAATAAACAAGCTCGTTAAGGAGTTGTTCAACGAAAGCTTTGTTTGATTGCAGCATCCTAAAATTTCACTGGCTAAAAGTACTTAAGTTCCACTTATCCCCTAAAATATACTAGGGTTTTTAGTCCAATTCACGGTCCACAGAGTCGATCCTATTGGGTCTGATGGTATTTTAAACTGAGATTTCTATGATCCAATCCGTATAAAATATCAAACGATGAGCCAAACTGATTTTGCCACCTCCACTTGTGAGTCAAAATGTGTGTGCATATATAAAGAAAAGTAGAGATCAATACATGAAATTGTACGGTAGCATTGAAATAATAATGTCTGCACCAAAGAAATACACAAGTGTTAGTACAAATAACAATACATATTATTGATTATATAAATTAGGTTATCCAAAGGTGTTTTTACTTATTACTTGATCCAACTCATCGAGGATTAATCACATTATATTACTTTTTTCTTTTAATTATATTTTACACTAATAAGCTCAAACACAATCTACAACTAACAAAAGCACACACTCATTTATATTAACTCAATCTTCTCTGTCCACTTTATTTTTCCCGACCTACATTACTACAACTTCCTTCAGCCATAAGTAATCACAGCCTGAATATATATATCTTACGGTTGAATGAAGAAACCAGCATCGGAGAGACACTTGACTCTAGAAGCATTGGGTAAAAGTACTCTAAAATCATCACAGTGCAACATAGCTGCTAATCCTCCAGCCGAAGTACCTGCAAGTAGAGCCTATAACGAGCTTGGTTAGTGTTCGTTCAAACTCATTTATTTATGTTCGTTTAATAAACGAACAGAGTTTGAGCAGTAAAGAGCTCATTCTGTAACAACTTGTGAACATGTTTTACAGTGTTAGACCCGTCTAATAATAATAATAATAATTTATATTATTTGTGTAACTTATTTATTTTAAGATGCCGATGAATTTGTTATTGAAGAATAAAACTCAAGTTCTTTGTGCAAACCTAGAATAACATATCACGAACACAAAATATTAATAATATTGGTATTTATAATGTCATAAACATCAAGTTATCGAGGTCGGCTTGAGTTCGATTTACTTCAAATTAAATTTAGGATTATAACTCAGATAATTCAAAGTTCGGCTCAACTCGACTAAATTCATTAACAGAACTATACGTACATTGTTTGCGTTTTTCATTCCTTCCTCTAATAGCTCCTCCATTATAGCATTCCAAATCCTTGAACCCCTAAGTTCAAGAGGGATACCCTGAAATATTGAGAATATATATCACAACTTCATCAATAAATATTACTCTCTCCGTTTCTAAATAAAAATTGCATTAGAAAATTGATCGTGTACCTAAAAACAAAAAGCCATTCCAACAAATAAATCAATTTTTTTGCAATAGTGTCCCAATATTTTTTCCAAAAAATCTCCTAATTTTGTCGTTACCTTAGTTAATCATTCTTTTCCTTTGATAAATAAAGAGTTTCTAAGGAAAAAAACAAAGGAATTTAAGATAATTGAGATAGATTGCAGAGAGACATATTTGTTCATCCAGTGAATTTTTAATTTCTTCTTTAAAGTCTAAAACAACTTTTATTTAGAAACGAAGAGTCAAAAACAACTTTCGTTTGAAAATGGAGAATAGACGATTAGAAAACATACATTAAAATATGAAATCAAATTTAACGACTTACATTTTCATCTGCTGCTTTATCTCCCAAATAAGATCCTCCGTCACAATATTGGACATAAACTCTATTCCAATTATAAAATTCTACGGTTCAAATAAATTGAAATTGTATTGTCAGAATAATTGACAAATGTGTGAAGATATATGAAATTTCATGACTCGAAAGAATTAAAAATACACACAAAACTTTCAATTTTTATTTTTATTTTTTATTGAAATCTAACAAAATAAATAATTTATAGCAACGATCAATATGCTTTGCATATGCCAACTTGATTTAATTTTCACTTGCTAAATTCTAGTCTACCGTTTCAAAATAATAGCGGTTTTAGAAAAGTGCTTCAACTTAAGAAACTTCACAAAATGACACACATACTCTTATATAAATTTAATTATATTAACTTTTTGAAATGTTGTATCCTTTTCTAAATTATTAAC
Source organism: Ajuga chamaepitys (assembly GCA_958295605.1). Classification (NCBI taxonomy): domain Eukaryota; kingdom Viridiplantae; phylum Streptophyta; class Magnoliopsida; order Lamiales; family Lamiaceae; genus Ajuga; species Ajuga chamaepitys. The sequence goes on along the minus strand of OY282502.1, from coordinate 3,283,896 downwards.
AATAATTTTCCGTTTTCATTTTCCAATACTCGTTTATAATATAGGTAGTTTTGCAAGATTAGTGGAAGCCATAACTTGAATCTCTAAAACGATAACTATTTTAGGATAAATTTATAATTTAAAATAATAATTATTTTAGGACGGAAGGAGTAATACTAACAGCAGTTTGATATACTCTTTAACCTGGATTTTTGGATTTGTTAGAGCTTGTAATTGACATCGATCCAAAATCCTGAGGAAGGGCATATTTGGTACTGCCATTCCATTGCCGGCTTCTTGAACCGCAATTCCCAAACCAACACCATCCACCACCCTAAATAAATTTGATTAAACCTTGTTCTTAGATTAGGAGGAAAAAAATAAAAAAATAGAGTAGTTCTTTTACACATTAGTTGCACGGAACTTAAATTCGTGTAATCCGAGTCATCAATAGTTTTTGACAAAAAAATATTACTATGTTAGTATTTATGCTGAAAAGTATTACTTAATCTAAAAAAGGTACTATAACTTTCTTCAGGATAATATCTTTCAGCATGATCATTGAGATCTACTATTTAATCTGAATTACACAAACTTAATTAAGATCCGTGCACGTAATGCATATGAGAATTAGTTTACCATTAACCGTATCACCCAATTATTAGCTCCGTCTCCATGTCCCGGCTCATAATAGTAACCCGCTGGACTCCCATCTAGACAAACTGGAGGGGGTGAAGGGTTAGAAAATTATATAAAATAATATAGAGATAAACGGAAATGTTTCTCTATCCACAACTGTTGTCGCTAAGATGTAATGATTTTATGCTTGAATTACGAATACGATAATTAATTTATTTTATGAAAAATTAACAATCGGGAATTGATCCAAAATTTTTGCTAATTTTAGGGGGTGGGGAGAGTTCTTTTACTAATTTTTTGCCCAACAAACTTTTGGAACGTCCTGACGTAATTATCAAATGTTAAAGAAAGTTGAAAATTCATTTGTATTTAAATATGATTGAACTGTCATGAGATCGTCTGTTGCATTTTTGTGTTATATCTTGTGTTTCACTATATTCACTAACCGAAATACGTTAGGATATGATGTCACAAATTAACATGTGTCACGTAATGAATTGAGTGTAATAGATGATTTAACATCTACTGTAACATAGAATCGGAATTAAATTGTACCTGCCCCTTTCTCGGCCGCACGTTCAACATGTGTAAGGGTGACGTTGACACTATGGACTTGGGTGAAAAACATAAATAATGCAAAAGCAGCTAAGATTTGCAAATGACTACCCATTGTTTCGCCAACCCTAAAATTGAAGAAGAATTGTTAGTATCGATAAATATGAATATTTGAAAAATAATTTTTTTTCTTGCTCAGCAATAAATAAACTGAAAATAGGAAATTCTGCCGAAAAATAATAGTTTGTCGACATTTTTAATATTATCATATTGTCAGACATTTTTTATATTATTTAATATTGGGTTAATTACAAAATGCAACCTGTACTATTGGCCTTTTTTCCATTTCTAGTCCAAACTAAATATTTTTTCCGATTGCAACCTGTATAACACGTTTTTGTTGCAATTTGCAACTCCGGCCATATTTCAGGCTATATAGGCCATGTGCCATGCACATGACCTCCATGGGCCAATAATATGGCGACACGTGGCCACTAATAAAAAAAATGAAAAAAGGAAACAAATACTTATAAATTATTTAAAAATTTTAAAATAATTCATAAAAAATATAAAAATAATTTAAATTTATAAATATTTCATAAAAAAAATAAAAAATATTTTGAAAATTTGAAAATTCAAGAAATTAACAAAAAATTCTAAAATTAATTTTAAAAATTCTGAAAATAAATATAAAAAAAATCGAAAATACTTTTATTTTGAAAAAAATCAAAAAAAATTGTAAATTATTTTAAAAAATAAAATAATTTATTAAAAAATATAAAATTATATAAATTTCTAAATAATTTTATTTAAAAAATTAAAAATATATTTTGAAAATTTTAAAATTCAAGAAATTAACAAAAAAACCTAAAATTTATTTTAAAATTTCTAGAACTAAATAAAAATTTTGAATAATTATTTTGAAATTTTCAAATTCATTTAAAATCCAATAATTAAAAAAAATTATTTCTGAAAACTATTTTAAATGAATTTGGGAATTGAGAATTAAATTTCCAATTCCTCTCAATTTTCTTTACGCGCGCATAGAACAATAATAATGATCATGGACAGTAGAAGTCTGAGTCTTCTCCGATAAACCTGACTTCTCGGCCTAATGAAACCCGGCAGCTATTCAAGTGGCAAGATGACGACGGAACTGCGAGAGGGAAGGCCGACTTCTCTTTTTTTTTTTCTTTTTTTTTTCTAGTTTGACGTCTGCACCAGACAGCTGAATCTCCTTCAATGTGTCCGCCAACGAGAGAATTTTAAAATTCAGGAAATTAAAAAAAAAAATTATTCTTAAAATTCTAAAAAAACTAAAATTCAGGAAATTGACAAAAAAAAAAAAAAAAAGATTTTTTGTTAATTTCCTGAAATTTAAAATTTTCAATTTTTTTTTGCATTTTTTATATAAAATTATTTAAAAATTTATATAATTATATATTTTTAATAAATTATTTAATTTTTTAAAATAATTTACAATTTTTTCGATTTTTTTCAAAATAAAACTATTTTTGATTTTTTTTATATTTATTTTCAGAATTTTTAAAATTAATTTTAGATTTTCTTTTTGTTAATTTCCTGAATTTCAAAATTTTCGAAATATTTTATTTTTTTATATAAAATTATTTAGATATGTATATAATTTTTATATTTTTAATAAAAAAATTTACTTTTTTAAAATAATTTATAAGTATTTTCGATTTTTCTTTTTTTATATACTTAAGAATTTTTAAAATTAATTTTAGATTTTTTTTGTTAATTTCCTAAATTTTAAAATTTCAAAATATTTTTTTATGTTAAATATTTATAAATTTAAATTATTTTTATATTTTTTGTGAATTATTTTGAAATTTTTAAATAATTTATAAGTATTTTTTTCCTTTTTTTTCTTTTTTTTTTTAATTAGTGTCCACGTGTCGCCATATTATTGGCCCATGGAGGTCATGTGCATGGCACATGGCCTATATAGCCTGAAATATGGCCGGAGTTGCAAACTGCAAGAAAAACGTGTTATACAGGTTGCAATCGGAAAAAATATTTAGTTTGGACTAGAAATGGAAAAAAGGCTAATAGTACAGGTTGCATTCTGTAATTAACTCTTTAATATTTATAAATTAGTTGTAAACATTTTCATTTGTATCATTTTTTCCCTGAACATGTGCATTTATGTTAATTATAACAACTTATAAAATATCATCTTAAATTTTGAGATTTTAAATATATTTTAACTTTTTCTAAAATTGCACCGATATTTCTATCGAAATCGAAATTTTTCTAAAACTGAAACACTGATATTTCCGTAAAAACTGACACATGCACTAACATATATATATGATCAACTTAAAGAGAAATTAAAAGATGATTCTTTCAAAAGACAAATTGAAAGATGATGATAAAATCTAATTCGAAATGAAGTGTGCTGGAAAAAAAAATACACGGAGAAATCGAAAAATAAATAATATATTGGATTTATTGTAAATTTAATATTGCATGGCAAAAAAAAATTACCTCATGCATATATATTGAAGAAGCCACAAAACACTTTATATATTCTCAACGATTAAAACTGATATCTAAAATCAAAATTCTGCGAAAAACTAGATTTAGAGTTTATGGTGTTCAGAGACGGAGCCAACGAGGGCCTGGCAGTGGCCACCGCCTCCTTATTATAAAATCCTGACTCCGTCTCTGATGGTGTTTCCATTATTTTTATGTTAATGCACTATCGAATTTAGCATATTTTATTATAGAGAACATGTATATAGAGAGAAAAATGATCAGAAACTACCGATGAATTTCCTTTCGAACTGCGGCACGTCAAAAGTATATATATATAGATATATATATGTATGTTTGACGGAGGATAGAGGCAGCGGCTAGCGACAGTGCCGGGGAAGAGCACGGCGGCGGCTTCGGTAATGTTGGGGAAGACGATCGGAAGTGGGTAAGTAGGAAAGGGAAATATAGGTTTATATAGAAAATGACAGTAGACAATGGAATACCAAAAAAAGGCTTTACGGACTAGTGGATACGCATGCGCATCGCCATTAATGACTATATTTATCTAAGGTTGGACGAGGTTGTAGTACGGTATGTCGTAGGAAATAAATTATAAAAGATAGATTCAATTAAATAAATAGGTGTTTGATTTATTGGTTGATATGTAATTGGATTGGAACTTGTTTTTAATGTAAAACTGGTAAAAAAGTGATGTGATGTGTATAAATATATTGTCATCAATCTAAAAAAAAATCGTACCGATTAACTCAATCCTCAATGAATTGGGGATAAGTAAACACACCCTACATGTGCCCATTTAATAAATAAATAAAAAATCAATGATTTCGCCGAATTTTGTTTCGAACAACTTTTGTGCAAATTTTGTTGAAATTTCAATTAATTTTGTTTTTAATATTTTTTTTGCAAATGGTAAAAGAGCTTAGAATATCGTAACAAGGAGAGAGATGGAAAAATAAACTATGGTGATGATGAGTGATGACTTATTTATTTCACATGAGATCCTCTATTTCATTTTTATCTTATTTTAATTGCTCATTTTAAAATCGAGCTCATTATAATTATTTTTTTATGATTTGTGAATTTAAAATTCATGATTTAGGTTCAGATCAATTCATGATTCATGTTTAGATTTCATGTTTAAAGTTTAGGGTTTGACTTTCTTGGACTAGAATATATTTTCTATTGTAGACTTACGATTTCATGATTCACGGTTCATGAATAGCTCAGTGTTTATTATTCAACAAATCATAATTTAGGGTTCACAATTCATGTGTTCAGGGTTCACGATTCATATTGTATGACTCGATTTTGGAGTTGGACACGGTTGAGACAGGGTAATTGTGGGATGGAGGATCTTTACCCTTGTTTATTTAACTCCTATTTATTTATTTATTTATTTATTTATTTATTTATCTCTGAGATTAAATTTGATCTTGAGCGCTACATGAGCTACCGCTTAACTTTTTTTTTTTCCTCACGTTTTTTTTTTTCATTTCCTTGTGGAAGACAACTTGTTTCATTTTTTATTTTTTCTTAATTCATGGTTTACGAGTTCATAGTTCAAGTTTACCGTCTAGGGTTTAAGTTTTGTTATTTGGCTATAATTTTACTTCACGCTTCATGAATTCACGGTTCATGATTCATAATTCACGATTTATGTTTTAAATGTTAGAAATTTTAAAAGAATAAAAATATAAAAAAAATGAGGGCGATAACATATGTAGCGTATATTATTGTAGCAGAACGAGGTTGGCTCTGAGAATTTGCAGAAGAAAATTTAGTGATGGGCCAGCAAAAAGTATGTTGGGCCAGCCTGGGATCGACCCATACGAGTAGGCCCACTAACACACTATTCTCTCTGCCGCCCTCCCACTTTAATCTATCCATTCTCTCTCTTATTCTTTTACATTTTTTATTTACAAAACCAATGAATAAAACTTTAAAAAAAAATTAAAAAAAATTAACAAACAAACTTTTTCCCTAAATTCATACACAATAACACACACAAATATATATCAAGGAAAAATTATTTTTTAGTCCTATATGTTAGAATTTGTCTAAAAAATGTTTTGTATATTTCGAAATTTTATATTTAGTTCACTATGTTTTAAAAATTCAATTTAAAGACATCAGATGTTCGTGGTCAGTAATTGTGCCGCATTCGATTCAATAAATTGGAGATTTCGGTAAAATAGCTTATGTTGCAGTTATGAGTCCAGATGGACATGTAAGTAATTTAATAAATCCAAAATTGCGAGTTATTTCTCTCCAGGAAGTGTAGCATTGGTGTGGATTTAGATTTGTGAAACATAAATCGTGAATTATGAATCATGAAGCGTGAAGTAAAATTATAGCCAAATAACAAAGCTTAAATCCTAGGCGGTAAACTTGAACTAAGAACTTGTAAACAATGAATTAAGAACAAATAAAAAATGAAACAAGTTGTCTTCCACAAGGAAATGGAAAAAAAAAAAAAAGAAAGAAAGAAAGAAAAGAGTGAAAGGGAAAAAAAAAAAAAAAGCGGTAGCTCATATAGCGCAATTATTTGTAGCGCTCAAGATCAAATTCATTCTCAGAGATAAATAAACAGGAGTTAAATAAATGGGGTAAGGATACTCCATCCCACAATTACTCTGTCTCAACCGTATCACACTCTAAAATCGAGTTATGCAACATGAATCGTGAACCCTGAACACATGAATCGTGAATCCTAAATTATGATCTATTGAATTATAAACACCGAGTCATTAAATCATGAACCGTGAACTGTGAATCATGAAATTGTAAGTTTACAATAAAAAATATATTATAGTTCAAGAAAGTCGAACCCTAAATTTTGAACATGAAATTTAAACATGAATCTTAAATTCTGAACTTAAATCATGAACTTTAAATTATAAATTGACTTGATTTTTTAATGAAACATGATTGCAACAGAATAAAAATGGGATAGAGAATCTCACGTGAAATAAACTAATCATCACTCATCATCACCAAATTTCTATTCCTATCTCTCTCCTTGTTACGATATTCTACAGCTTTTTTACCATTTGCAAAAAAATAAAATAGAAAAAACGAAATTAATTGAAATTTCAACAAAATATGCACTAAGTTGTTCGAAACAAAATTCAGCGAAATCATTGATTTTTTTTTTTTTCAAATGAACACATTTAGGGTGTGTTTACTTATCCGGCAATCAGATCGTGTTTTCTTTGAAATTGATAACAATATATAATATACTTCCTCCGTTTTAAAATAAGTGACGTTTTAGTTTGTTAATGATTTTTCAAATTTAGTTAGATATATTTCACGATTTCTTCCAACTTTGTCTTAGTATCTTTTAAGCTACCAGTAAAGCGCCATAATATAAAGGAAGAAAGGAAATGAGTATAACGCGTAAATATAAAGGGTGAGAGGAAAGATAATGATTAAAACGTGATTTTAGGAATAATAGATGAGAGAAAGAAGATTAGTTGAGGGATATATCTGTCAAGATTTTTAATTCTTAATTATTCTCTTTCATTCTAAAACGTCACTTACTTTGAAACGGAGGGAGTATATTCATACAAATCACATCACATTTTCATCAGCTTTATACTAAAAATAAGTTTCAATCCAATTTTCAACCAACAAAGCCAAACACCTATTTATTTAATTTAATCTTTTCTTTCTGCGTTATTTCCCCGTACTACAACCTCGTCCAACCTTAGATAAACATAGTCGTAGCGTCACTACCATTAATGGCGACGCGCATGCGTATCCACTAGTCCGTAAAGCCTTTTTCGGTAACATTTCCATTATCTACTGTCATTTTCTATATAAACCTATATTCCCCTCTCCTACTTACCCACTTCCGATCGTCTTCCCCAACATTATCGAAACCGCCGCCGTGCCGGAAGGCCTGAACTGCCGCAGGCCGCTGCCTCTATCCTACGTCAAACACATATATATATACATATATATATATAATTTTGACGTGCCGCAGTTCGAAAGGAAATTCATCGGTAGTTTCTGATCATTTTTCTCTCTATATACATATTCTCTATAGTAAAATCTGCTAAATAAATGGTTTGTCAAGATTGATAGTGCATTAACATAAAAATAATGGAAAACCCACCAGGACGGAGCTAAGATATCATAATAAGAGGGGCGGTCGTCACCGCTAGCCCCTCGCTGGCTCCGTCTCTAAGCACCAGAAACTCTAAATCTATTTTTTCAAGAGATGAATGCAGAATTTTGATTTTCTCGGTTTTAATCGTTGAGAATATATAAAAAGTTTTGTGGCTTCTTCAATATATTTGCATGAGGTAATTTTTTTTTTTGCCATGCAATATTAAATTTACAATAAATCCAATACATTGTTTCTTTTTCTATTTCTCATTTTCTAGTGTATATTTCTTTTCCAGCACGCTTCATTTAGAATCTTTCAATTTGTCTTTTGAAAGAATCATCTTTTATTTCATATATATATATGGGTGCATGTGTGTATTGCAATGACGAAAATATCGGTGTTTCAATTTTAGAATAAATTTGGAGAAATTTCGATAATTCTTATAAATTTCTTTTTTTTTTTGTCAGAATTTCTTCTTTTCTTGTGTTTAATAATAATGTCTTTAACTCAAATAAGAACCAATTGCATATCATGTCAACTATTTAAAAGAAGTCGAAAATTTTCAAAATTTTCAATGAAATTAACCGAAATTTTGGTAGCCCAAATTACACCTGGAGATAGTCCAAATCGAAAATTTCGAAGATATTTTGAAATTTCTGAGATATTTTGGAGAAATTTTGACAGAAATTTATTACATCCGAATATGGTTTCGGAATCTAAAAAAAGAGAGATTTCTTGGTGTATTGTAATACATATTTGGGTAATAAAATTGGAGGTGGATAACTCATGAGTGTATGTTAATTTTTATAAATTTTCTTTTTTCAATTTATTTACTGCTCAGGAAAAAATAATATTTTATTTTTCAAATATTCATATTTATAGATACTAACAATTCTTCTTCAAAGTTAGGGTTGGCGAAACAATGGGTAGTCATCTGCAAATGTTAGCTGCTTTTGTATTATTTATGTTTTTCACCCAAGTCCATGGCGTCAACGTCACCCTTACAACTGTTGAACGTGCGGCTGAGAAAGGGGCAGGTACAATTCAATTCCGATTCTCTATTGCTTCATCCTCTATTATACTCAATTCATACGTGACACATATTAATTTATGACATCATGTCATACACGTTTCGATTAGTAAGTGATAAGATGATCTCATGACGGTACAATTAATAATATTTAAATACAAATGAATTTCCAACTTTCTTTTAACATTTGATAATTACATCGGGACGGTCCAAAATTTTACTGGGTCAAAAATTAGTAAGAAAACTCGGCCCACCCCATAAAATTTACTACAACCTTTTAGTCCTCTGTAGTATATCGGACTTTTGGTTCATTGGATCAAGTCTGTTGGTCTCAATTATGGCCAAACCCGACTAAAATGTCGATTGGATTGGGTCGGCCATCGAATCGGGTCGATTATGTCATCTCTAACAAGAACTAGTTAAAAATATCAAAGCATATTTCCTATTCTATTGGGAAGAAATATTACTCCCTCCGTTCTACTTGAAGTTGCACACCTAACTGTACACATATTTTAAGAAAAATCTATTTATCGTTTTATTGTTAACTTTTCAAATGTGAAGATTGAGGTTAGATATTTTGAAGATGGAGATTATGTGATAAATTTTCTTTTTGAGAATGTACAAATTACTATGGAACGTATCGAAAGTAAAAGAGTACAATTTCAAGTGGAACGTAGAGAGTATAATTATATAAAGTCAAGTAGCAATTAGTGATGCTAAAGAACCTCCAACAAATTCAAGCTAGGATTATCAATTTTGCAGGACATTGTGGGAAAATCTTGGATCAGTCCCTGATTGTTAAATTTTCACAAAATAAATTAATTATCGTATTCATAATTCAAGTATAAAATCATTACATATTAACGACAACAGTCGTGGATAGAGAAACATTTCCGTTTATCTCTATATTATTTTATATAATTTTCTAACCCCTCCCACCACCAGTTTGTCTAGATGGGAGCCCAGCAGGTTACTATTTTCAGCCGGGATATGGAGACGGAGTTAATAATTGGCTGGTCAAGTTAATGGTAAACCAATTCTCATATGCATTACGTGCACGAATCTTAATTAAGTTTGTGAATTCAGATTAAATGGTAGATCAATTATCATGCTGAAAGATATTACTCTGAAGAAAGTTATAATACCTTTTTTTTTAGATTAAGTAATACTTTTCAGCATAGATACTAACATAGTAATAATTTTTCGTTATGACTCGGATTACACAAATTTAAGTTTCGTACAACAAATGTATAAAAGAACTACTCTCTCTCTCTATATATATATATATATATATTTTTTTTTTCTCCTGATCTAAAAACAAAGTTTAATCGAATTTATTCAGGGTGGTGGATGGTGTTGGTTTGGGAATTGCGGTAAAAGAAGCACCCAATGGAATGGCAGTACCAAAGATGCCCCTTCTCAGGATTTTGGATGGATGTCAATTACAAGCTCTAACCAATCCAAAAATCCAGGTTAAAGAGTATATCAAATTGCTGTTAGTATTACTCCTCCCGTTCCAAAACAATTATTGTTTTAGATTATAAATATATCCTAAAATAATTATCGTTTTAGAAATTCAAGTTATAGCTTCCACTAATCTTCCAAAACTACCTATATTATAAGCGAGTATTGGACAATGAAGACGGAAAATTATTGTTAATCATTTAGAAAGAATACAACATTTCAAAAAGTTAATATAATTAAATTTATATAAGAGTATATGAGTCGTTTTGTGAAGCTTCTTAATATGACGCACTTTTCTAAAACCGCTATTATTTTGAAACGGCGGAATAGAATTTAGCAAGTGAAAATTAAATCATATTGATTGTTGCTATAAATTATTTATTTTGTTGGATTTCAATAAAAAATAAAAAATAAAAATTGAAAGTTTTGTGTGTATTTTTAATTCTTTCGCGTCATGAAATTTCATATATCTTCACAAATTTGTCAATTATTCTGACAATACAATTTCAATTTATTTCAACCGTAGAATTTTATAATTGGAATAGAGTTTATGTCCGATATTGTGATGGAGCATCTTATTTTGGAGATAAAGCAGCAAATGAAAATGTAAGTCACTAAATTTGATTTCATATTTTAATGTATGTTCTCCAATCGTCTACTCTCCGTTTTCAAACGAAAGTTGTTTTGGACTCTTCGCTCCTAAATAAAAGTCGTTTTAGACTTTAAAGAAGAAATGAAAAATTCACTGGATGAACAAATATGTCTCTCTGCAATCTATCTCAATTATCTTAAATTCTTTTGTTTTTTCTGAAAAACTCTTTATTTATCAATGGAAAAGAATAATTAAGTAAAGTAACGACAAAATTAGGAGATTTTTAGGGAAAAATATTGGGTCATTATTGCAAAAAAACTGATTTATTTGTTGGAATTACTTGTTTTCTTAGGTACAAGATTAATTTTCTAATGCAATTTTATTTACAAATTGAGAGAGTAATATTTATTGATGAAGTTGTGATATATATTCTCAATATTTCAGGGTATCCCTCTCGAACTTAGGGGTTCAAGGATTTGGAATGCTATAATGGAGGAGCTATTAGAGAAAGGAATGAAAAACGCAAACAATGTACGTATAGTTCTGTTAACGAATTCAGGCGAGTTGAACTGAACTTTGAATTATCTGAGTTATAATTTCTAAATTTTATTTGAAGTGAACCGAACTGAAGCCGACCTCGTTAACTTGATGTTCATGGACATTATAAATATTATTAATATTTTGTGTTCGTGATATGTTATTCTAGTTTTGCACAAAAAAGTTTGGTTTTATTCTTTTATGACAACACTAACCAAGCTCATTATAGGCTCTACTTGCGGGTGATTCGGCTGGAGGATTAGCAGCTATATTGCACTGTGATGATTTTAGAGCACTTTTACCCAATGCTTCTAGACTCAAGTGTCTCTCCGAAGCTGGTTTCTTCATTCGAGCGTAAGATATATAGATATTCAGGCTGTGTTTACTTATGGTTGAAGGAGGTTGTAGTATTGTAGACCGGGAAAAGTAAAGTGGAAAGAGAAGATTGAGTTAATATAAATGAGTGTCTGCTTTTATTAGTTGGAGATTGTGTTTGAGCTTGCTTTTAGTGTAAAATATGAGAAAAAAGTAATATGATGTGGTTAATCCTCGATGAATTGGGTCAAGTAATAAGTAAAAACACCTTTAGATAACCTACTTTATATAATCAATAATATGTATTGTTATTTTGTACTAACACTTGTGTATCTCTTTTGTGCAGAAATGATATTCCTTATAATGGGAAACCTAGAGATGATTCTTTCAATGCTACCGTACAATTTCATGTATTGATCTCTACTTTTCTTTATATATGCACACACATTTTGACTCACAAGTGGAGGTGGCAAAATTAGTTTGGCTCATCGTCTGATTATTTATACGGATTGGGTTATAGAAATCTCAGTCTAAAATACCATAAGACCCAATAGGTTCGACTCTGTGGACCGTGAACTGGCCTAAAAACCTTAGTATATTTTAGGGTATAAGCTGAACTTAATTACTTTTAGCCGGTAAAATTTTAGGATGCTGCAATCGAACAAAGCTTTCGTTGAACAACTCCTTAACGAGCTCGTTTATTTGAATAAACGAATAATTTTTTGAGTTGGTTTTATAAACAAATAGAGTTTGAACATAAATGACTCGTTCATTAAAAAATCACGAATAAGCTTGTTAGAAACTCAATTAATAATAACAGTGATAATAAGAAAAAAAAAAACAACAGTACTTTTGAAAAAAATAAATAATAGTATTTATACTACATATAATGTAATATTCTTATATTATCTCTTGTTATAGTGATCATGCATATTTTAATTTCGTTTATTTGTATGGAGATTTAGGAAAATTTGTATTTATTTGATGTTAGTGAATAAAATAATTAATTGTTCACAAGCACAAATGTTCCCGAATATGGCCAAACACGTTCATGAACATAATCAAACACTCTCAAATTTAGATCGGCTCAGCTCGATTTCGATTAAAAATAAATGAACCATATATGAACACAACAAGCTCAGCTCGACTCGACTTGTTTGCAGTCCTAGACCTGACCCAATTCAACATATGATGTTGACCCGACAAATTGGAATGAGTTGCTACCTCTCCTCACTAGGTCCATCTACCACATGATTGATGTCCAAAAGATTAAAATAGAAGAGAAAGTAGATCCTATCTAAAATTTTTGAGAAATAAAAATATAATGGATATTTATAATTGAATTTCTAATGTAACAATGCACATTTACAAGCCTTGTTCATATGTGAATTATTTGCAAGCAATTGACATAGAAAAAAGAAAAATCATTTTTTATCTTGTAGGATTTGACAAATTTCTTGCCAAAAGATTGCACATCAAGAATGGGAAAGGATGCAAGTTTGGTAAGTGGAGCTATATAAGTACTTTTCAGATTCATGATTATTTCAGATTATTCAGATCCTCTAGAGTATTTTACGGTGAATTTTAAAAGAGAGAGTGACACATTATGTCTGAATAAAATTTGTTACTTTATCTTCGAAATTTACCGTGACGTACTCTAATAGAACCAAATCCTTATATTACGATATTGACCGTGTTGAACACAATTTGCAGTGTTTCTTTCCTGAATATGCATTTGAGTCCGTCAAGACGCCACTCTTTATATTGAATAGTGCTTTTGATTTCTTTCAGGTAAGCTCCTTGATGAGTAAAAACTCCATATATATTTTAGGGTTTTTTATCGGTCAAGGACTCGAAAGATAGGTCAACTATCAATTTAGGCCCTGAAAGATAATTTCTATCAATTCAAGGCCTTAAAAATTTGAAACTATCAATGGAAGACCCATAAACCCAAAATCATCATAGGGCCTTAATGATTTTGGCTTTAAGGGTCTTCCATTGATAGATCGAATCTTGTAGGTCCTGAATTAATAAAAATTATCTTTCAGGACCTGAATTGTTAGTAGACCTATCTTTCGGGGCCTTGACCGATAAAATCCCTATATTTTTAGTGAACAAATATTGAGTTCAATAATAAAATTGGATTACATATTATTTCAGATAACCGGGAGTTGGCCTCTTCCAGATCAGTGGGGCAATTGTTTCAATAATGCAACTAATTGCACACTTGATATGTTAAATAGGACTAAAGGTATTTTTATTTTTTTAGTATTTCAATAGTTAAATCAAATTATTAATTAAATTTTAAGTAATTTTAATTTAATTTCAGATTTTGGAAGTGCATTTCGTGTAGCAGTAAAGAAAGTGGTTGATAATCCATCAAGTGGATTGTTTGTCAAGTCATGCTACATTCATGATTTGGATGAAAAATGGAATAACATAGGATTCACACTCGAAAATAAGGTAAGTTCATTGAGTGAGTCGGGTGTGATGGTCTCACGTGTGGCGCAATATACTTTTACAGGAAAAAATAATACTTTTACAGATAAAAATGATATTTTTGCTATAGAAAATGATAGTTTTTTCTCGTCGCACAATGCAACGGTCTCACCCAAAGTTTTGTCAAATTCATTTTATTAACTTTCTTTCTTTTCTTTTTCTTTCTAACAAACAATGACTTTTGTAGCAACTATCTTTATTATTATTATTAAAATTTTATAATGTATTCGATCACTAACTTTACTAGTAGTATCCCCGTGCGATGCACGGTTTGTAAGTGCAAATGAATAAATTAATATTTTTTTATATTTTTATATAATTTTAATATAATAAAATATTACAATCAATAAATAATAAGCTATGAAAAATTATATGTTAATGGAAAAAGGCTGCAGTGAAAAGTATTAAAGACTAAAATATATATTAGAATGGATATTTATTTTTCTTAATGTATGAATATCTCTAGCATCCTTCCATAGAAGTTATGTTGATGATTGGGGCTGGAATTGCAATATGCAGTTGACAGAGGATATATTTGTAATGTTAAAAATTAGTTACTGTCTTCATAAATAATTTTTCATTAATAATAGTCAATAAATTTATAAAAAGAAAATAATTTTAAAAAAATATATATTTTTTCAGCCCAGACAAAATCAGCCCAAATAGCTTTATCATATTTATTTAGGCTAATATATGGCAAGTTATTGCCAATAATTGTGTTTTATATTGGGTTGAATTTTATATACCAAAAATTGTGATTTCCAGAATTGGTAATAGATTTTGGGCGGGAAAACTTCAAAGTTACTAATTTCAGTGGATTTTGTTATTATATTAAGTATAGATAGTTGTTTCCAAATTCTAACCATAAGACTTCCAAATATGACGACATTGAAGTTGGAGAAGAATGCAGTTTTGGGTCACCCAGCCCATTACACGGCCCATGCGATATGAGTCGAGTCTTACATGAGTTTTTTCCTAATTTTTTGAGGATTTTCACCCTTCAACTCATATCTTAATTCCCCAACTATAAAGGGGGGCCTAAAGATAAATTTTTATACATCTTATGTCATAATTTGGAGTGTCAAGCAAGGGATTCAAGGAAGAGTTCAAGAATTCAAGAGCAAGAAATATTCAGTTATATCTTTTTAATTGTTTTGTTCTTAGCTACTTATGATATTTTTGAGGATTCATTTTTTACTACCGAGAGGTTTATTATTAAACTCTGACACTCAAAACTACACAGATTGAAATACAATGGTTCCTGAAGAAAAACACATTCCTGGAGAAAAATCAATATTTCCTATATATATAAACACCTTCCTGGAGAAAAATCAATTGGGCTTCATTACCGAGCCCAGAATATGAATACTTATCAATCACAATCTTTGGAAATTATAATATGATATACTGCCTTGAGTTTTGAGTTGGAAAGGTTATGTTGCGAGATTCGTGTAAATCAATTGTAACTTATTACCAAATTTAAATGCAATTCCGGAATTAAATGGTTTGAATGTTTTAACATATATAAGGTAATATCAATTAATGCAGCCAATTATACCATATATAAGGCTTAACCAATTAATGCAGCTAATATTGAAGTTTACCAGAATTAGTAATGTTGTTTTGGGCGGGAAAATGTTGATATTACTATTCTTGGCGGATTTTGTTATATTATATAGTATAGATTTCACAACATCTTTGCAATATATGCAATTTCACGGAAAAACTAGTATTTTGTGCAATACACGAATTAAATATGAATTATCTTTTTACGAATGATAATACATACATTAATTTTAAAAAAATCTAGATAAAATATTGAACATATATTAACAAATAATAATTAAATTGATTAATTGGTGTTTGAACTCAAATACAACCGTGATTGGTTCATAGCCTAATTGAAATTTTAGGGTTTCTTTACTATTTACATGGTTGAATTACTGTGCATTAGTTTTTGCTTTTAACGTAGTCAATTAATACTTTAAGTTTCTTTAAAAAATATCATATTCATGGCCTAATTTGAGATTTTCACTTAACTAGATTATTTCGATCCTTCGAATGCGAAACATTACTTATGAAAACGATTGTTTGTTTGTTTTTCAGACCATTGCAAAAGCTGTCGGAGATTGGTACTTTGATAGGAGCTCGGTCAAATTAATGGATACTTATGATTTTCCAATAAACTGTGATGCATAATACATTGTACGAGCACTTGTAATGCCTCAATATATAGATTATCCTGTATAAATACAAAGCCAATAATGAATTACATATTCTTCATACTCTTATAATTGTCACTTATACTAATGATTTACGCATTTTACATCAAATTATATAATCTGGTAACAAACCTTACCAGATTGCCCATAAATCCTAATATGAGTATACAATTGTATATGCTCAATTTTAAATACCACTATTTATAATATCTCGATGTTGTAGGTTACCATATGAAATTGATGACAAATTAATTTAGCATTAATGGAAGTGTTACAAAGATTAAAAAAGATTCTTAATTATGTCAAGATATCATAAAGTTTAAGCTTGAAAACTTCCATTGATGAACTTCCATTGATGACAAATTAATTAATGGAGGTGATCATCATGAAGAAGCTAAAATAAACTCGGTTGGTGCAACGCCTAGCCGGAGCCGGGTGTGGTGCATCGGACAATAGACTTGAGTAGCTCGAGATTGACTTGTTATCTTGAGTTGATTTTGATCTTTTTATGAGTCGATCGTGAATTGCTCGTAAGTTATCTCGACTTACTTATATGTCTAATGACAGGGAAGATGTCACTGAATGCTACAGTTTGAAATTTTACATTCCACGGAGTTCCACTAATGCATATATATTACTCTCGTTTTATGATCAGAGTTTTGTTTTAATAATCAATATCTTTTTATTAATTTGAGTCAAAAAATATTAAGTTTACTAATTAATTAAACACATATGATTGAATAAGTTATAAGAAATAGTTATATAACGCAATTTTATTATTTATAGTCGTACATTAGTCAAATTGATAAAGAAATTAAAAGAAAAAGAAAAATTGAACCTTCTACAATTCTTATTATGAAACGGATGGAGTAATATATTTGGATTAATATGGTCATCATTTTTTCCTTTTTTCTTTAAAGTTTTCATTGAATATATATAAGAAAATTAAAAAAAATATATATGTTTCATAATTTTTTAAAATTTATCATTAGAAACATGTAATTAGTTTTTTTTTGTTTTAGGGAAAACATTAAAATATATAACTAAACGATTCATGTTTTCTAACAAATCTAATACAAGGTTTCAATCACTTCTAATTAATTCACAACTTACATAAAAAATTACAATTATATTTTCATTTAATTTTCCATCTAAATTAGCCTACGTGGTAAATTTAAAACAATTTGTATATGTCACACATCGTTACATCTTTTTTCCTAACTTATTTTATTTCAAAACTAGCGTTTCCTAAATTTCCTTTAAATTATATAAGTAGCTTTTTTTCCATTATTATGAACTAGAAGACCAATTAGAGTTTAAAACGCATTTCAATTACATTTCTATTTTTTGTGGGCTATTATAGTAGATGTTTCATCTTCAGTTACACTTAATTCATTACGTGACACATATTAATTTATGACATTATACACATGTCGGTTAGTGAATGCAATGAAACACAATATGTAACACAAAAATGTAATAGTGAGATCTACCTGCGTATATAATTGTACACATGTTTAAGTATCTTTATGAGCACCTATTTATGATAAGTCATTAAATGTACTATATATTAAGTAATGCTAGCGGGGTGTTTATCGTAACTATGCAGTACATATTAAAATTATATATAGTTGTACACATACATGAGCACTTATTTATGAGATATTTTTTTCAATAAGTTACATTATCAGCATATCAACAAATGCTCGTTGTAACGTGCATCACTATTCCAAGATAAAACCAGTTCGTCCATCTTCATCGACCTCGACAAGAACCATAAGACCGGCTTCCTCCGCCGCGGAGCCCTTCATCGGAGCCTGAGAGAGGAACTGCCACAAATAAGGTATGCCTTTACCCGGAAAATATGAGAGATGATCTCCCCTTATGTGGGAAATGATAATACATCACTATTCCAAGATAAAACTTTTAAGTGATAACGTCGACGTTTTCTATCATGAGCACGAAAAAATTTAAGTAACATACCTTATTAAGTTGAAATAACTAACTTTAAGATTATAATGTAAGAAATAAGAGCATGCATGTGTGGACCCTAGATCCTTAATATGCGTATATCGACGTATATACTCAACCCTAAAGACCATCACTTGTAATGCCGGGATGTTGTAGGTTATCATTAATTTAACATCAACGGAAGTGTTGCAAAGATTAAACTATGGCAAAGTTTAAGCTTTAAAACTTTCATTGATGACATATTAATTTAGCATTAATGGTAGAGGGGTTTAGTGGGATATTATCTCTAGTCATCGGCCTAAGTTATGCTCAATCAATTTAGCTATAATCAATTTTCAAGTCGATTTTTAATTTGGTTAGTGTGAAGTGAAAGTAGAAAGGTGAATAATTCATCAATGTATGTGATATTGCAATAAATGTGTTTCCAATTTATTTATTGCTTGTAAAAAGTAGAATATTTTTCTAATATTCATATTTGTAATTTCTATCGAGATATACTAACAATTTATTTTCAATGTAAAGGATAGGAAAACAAATTCAGATCATGGTTGATCATCGACAAATACAATCTACTTTTGTATTATTTATGTCCTTGATCGAAGTCAGTGTCAATGTCAACATTACACTCGTTAATGACGCCACTAAAAAAGGGGCAGGTACAGTTATACTTAGGTCTCATTTGATTTTGTAGGTAAATAGGTAAAATAGAATATAATTGCACTTTAATTGATATTTTGAAAAAAGTTATATACCTATTTGGTTTTGTGATTTATAAGATTTATATTTCTTTTAATTTTCAAAATGTTCTAAACCTCCTTATCATATACTATCTCTACTTTTAGATACAGTTTTAGATTTTGTAAATTATTTATAAATAAATGTCCTTTTAATTTTTCCACCGTTGCTTTCAATATTATCCCTATAAAAATTCTCTAGTTTTCGAACATAATATATCCAGTACCATAAATAGAAAGAGATAACATAAAAGTAAGAGGAGGAGAAATTTACATGATTTTAGGGGTAAACGAAAATTTAGTTGATGATTTATTTATACAAACTTTCTTATCTCTTAATTTTACTATTCAAAATTAAAACTACATCTAAAAAACGAAGATAATATAATGTTGCTAACACTCTCTTCCCCGGCAGTTTGTATAGATGGGACCCCAGCAGGTTACTATTTTGAACGGGGATATGGAAATGGAGCCAATAGCTGGCTGATCCATTTAATGGTAAACTAGCCAAACTACATTTGTTTTTCAATTTATAAAAGGGTTAATTACGACAACTTCATTAAACTATCAGCGTTTTTTACGTAAATTATTACTTATTCTTTTGGCACTCATGCATATAAACTATACGGATTTTGCATGATAAACCACCAAACTTATTTCCAATCATTTTTAGTCGGAATTCCACACGTGACTTATGCGTTATAAATTTTAAGGGCTATTCTTGTCCAAACATGCTTTTAGTAGGTAGATGAACCGATGATCACCTTCAATAATGGAGGTACTATATTTGGGTGAGAGAACTATTGATGATTCGAATAAATTGTTGTGGAAAAGAAATATGTGAAAGAATTTGTTTTGTCATACTAAAAAGGTTGTTTGTACAAAAAATCACTAAAAGTTTATCATGCCAAGTCACGTGTGGAATTTCGACGAAAAATAATCGAAAAATAAGTTTTGTAGTTTATCTGTCAATCGAAAAATACCACCTCCTTGACCTTTACACTTTAGATCCCTTGTTGTCCCAAATATCCATTATTAAGCTAATTTTAAATTAAGTTAAGTCGGATCCAGTGTTTCCTAAAACATATATAAGTGCCCCAACATAATACTATACAGAAACATTTTCAAGTCGGAAGAAGCGTTTCAAGAAGTCAAAAATCTTATAGGATTTAGTGTTCCCAAAACTCTAAGTGTTTCTAAATATCTTTCTCGGGATGCTCTTTTATGCCTTAATAGATTACTTTTGTTGTAGTGTTATAAATTGGTTTAAGTGATTTAGTGTTTCGTTAACTATGATTTTAAATCGTCTTCAAAATATTTTAGGTTGCTAATTAAACACAAATAAAATTATGTCAATTTCATTGTTTGAATTTTTATAGCATCATATGTAGTGTAAAATTGACAACATAGGACATCTTTCGTCCAAAATATTGATCATGATTCAAATTGCAAAATAATGATAAGGTTGAAATCTATTTTACTAAATTTGGAATGTTATGTTAAGTTTGTAATTTTGTAAAAGTTCGTGACTTTTTTTGCAATTAAGTTATTTTTTAACTAAGAAGATCATAATTTTTTAATCATAGGATCTTAATTTTCTTTAAGGGACATTATTTTCATTATTCAAATTTTCTTGAATCATGTACCTATATTAATTTCAGTGAATCTTGTGTGTGACAGTCTCACATATGAAGGAATACACTTTTACAGTAAAAAATGATACTTTGATATTTTTACAGATAAAAATGATGTTTTTGCTATAAAAAGTGATTTTTTTTGGTTAAAAAAAAAATAATACTTTTATAGATAAAAATGATACTTTTACTATAAAAAAAAATGATTTTTTTTCCCGTCACACGATATGACGGTCTCACACAAGTTTCTGTCTATCGATTAATAAATATTTTGCACTACAAGAAAAAAGGGCATTTGCCACTAATTTTTTGCAACTACAAAGTAGTTAATAAAAATAACCCATTTTGTAACTACTAGTAGTTACATAAAATATTTAATACAATTTTAACCAAATTTGCTACAATATAACAAACTCTTTTGTAACTACTTGTAGTTACAAATATATTAGTAGCTACAAAGTAGTTGCAAAAAATAGTTACAAATACATTAGTAACTACAAAATAGTTGCAAAAAAACTTTTTGCATCTTATTATAAGTGACTACCCTATAGTAACTACTTTTAGATATTTAGTTACTAAAAATATTTTTTTAACTACTCTCCATTTTTTGTAACTACATTTTGTAGTGGCAAAAGACCTTATTTCTAGTTGTGTTGATTGGGTTTTTGCAGGGTGGTGGATGGTGCTGGTTTGGGAATTGCGCAGAAAGGAGGGGCCGATGGGATGGCAGTACCAAAGATGCCCCTCCTCAGGAGTTTGGAGGGATGTCAATTACAAGCTCTAACCAATCCAAAAATCCAGGTAACCCGTCATTAGTTTGGTCCGATAAAAAATGCAAACTTAGAAATAAGATTAAACTAGTTAAAACTGCTAAAAACTACAAAAAATTGAATCGGTGGAGTTGGAGAAATCGTTTTCTACTTTATTTTAAAAAAAAAATTATTATATGTCTTCTGATCCTTTATACTTTTATGTCTTTTTCTATGATACAATATATATTATGTTCTGTAAAAATATATAATATAACTAACCAAAAACCGGTATATAACATGCATCGATTGGTTCCACATACATTGATCATGACTCTTAATTTATATACTACCTACACAAAGACTAATTTAATCACGTCTATGTGTATTTTCCAATTCATCCGAATCGTGAAATTTCATATATCTGCATATACATTTGCCAATTACTACTATATTAAATAATATCTTTCAATTTATTTCAACCGTAGAATTTTATAATTGGAATAGAGTTTATGTTCGATATTGTGACGGAGGATCTTTTTTGGGAGATAAAACAGCGAATGAAAATGTAAGTCGTTTATTTAGTTTCATATTTTAAAGTACGTTCTTCAATCTTATACTCTTCGTTTTCAAATGAAAGTTGTTTTAGACTCTCCGTTTCTAAATAAAAGTCACTTTAGATTTAACGGAGAAATTAAATACTCACTGAATGAACAAATGTGTCTCCATGTTTATTATCTTGAATTCTTTTGTTTTTTCTGAAAAAAACTATTTATTCACTAAAGAGAGAGAATAATTAATTTAGGTAATAACAAAATTAGAAGATTTATAGGAAAATTTATTGGGAAATATTGCTAGGAAACTTGTTTTTCAGTACTAAGATTTTTTTTTTCTAAAACGTTTTTATTTGGAAACGGAGAGAGTAATATTTATTGATGAAGTTGTGATATATATTCTTAATATTTCAGGGTATACCTCTCGAACTTAGGGGTTCAAGGATTTGGATTGCCATAATGAAGGAGCTACTAAAGAAAGGAATGAAAAACGCAAACAATGTATGAATACTATACATGCTTTTCACCTAAATATAGGACTGATAAGAAATCAAGTCGAGCCGAGCTGAATTTTGGTTATTCGAGTAATGTTTACTAAGTTTAATTTGAAGTGGTCGAACTTGAGGCAAGCTTGTTAACTTGGTATTCATGAATAATAATGAACACCAAATTTGCTAATATTTTGTATTCGTGGACGTAAATATTATATATTAATATAGTTTTGCAAAAAAATGAGTTACATAATTAACATACAAGTATTATTATAATTATTAAACGAGTCAAAGTGTAAAATATGTTCATTGGTAATGAGCTCTTTAATGTTTAAGCTTTGTTCGTTTATTAAACGAATATAAATAAATGAGTTTGAACGAACACTAACCAAACTAGTTATAGGCTCTACTTGCGGGTGGTTCAGCTGGTGGATTAGCAGCTATATTACACTGTGATGATTTTAGAGCACTATTCCCCAATTCTTGTAGAGTGAAGTGTATCTCCAATGCTGGTTTCTTCATTCGAGCGTGAGATATATAAATTCAAATAACCTAATTTATATTTATATAATCAATAATATGTAGTATTATTTTGTACTAACACTGTATTTCTTTCGTGCAGAAATGATATTCCTTATAATGGGAGACCTAGAGATTATTATTTCAATGCTACTGTAAAATTTCATGTATTAATCTTCACTTTCCTTTATATGTGCACGCACATATTTTTACTCGAGGTGGCAAAATTAATCCGACTCATTATTGATATTTTATACGAACTGGACCGTAGAGATTTTGGTCTAAAATATCATCGGACCCAACAGGTCGGAGACCAACTTAAAAAATTTAGTATAGTTTAGGAGATAAGCTAGGCTTTACACTTTTCATCTTATAAAATTTTGAGCTAGCCTGATCCAATCCGACGTATGATGTTGGCTCGAAAAGTTGGATTTGACCACCTAAATATTTGAGAAATTAAAAAAAATAATAGATATTCTCATTTGAAATTTCTAATATAAATCATTTTTTATCTCGTAGAATTTGACTGGTTACTTGCCAAAAAATTGCACATCAAGAATGGGACAGGATGCTAGTTTGGTAAGTGGAGTTATATAAGTAAATTCTTGATTCTTAACTACTTGGAGAATTCGGATGCCTAGAGTATTTTACGATAAATTTTCGAAGAGAGAGTGATACATCTTACGTTTGAATAAAAAATAAGATGTGTTACTCTATTTTTCAAATTTACCGTAAAATACTCTAGTAGAATCAAATTCCTGTATTACGATATTGACGTTGTTGAACAAAATTGACAGTGCTTTTTGGCTGACTATGTATTCGGGTCCATCAAGACGCCGCTCTTTATATTAAATAATGCTTTTGATTATTTTCAGGTAAGCTCCTTTATGTGTTACAGTTCTTACATATGTTATTGGCTAATATAATTATTTTGCTAAACTATAGTAAATCCTGAGTATATTGAAAAAAACACATAAAAAATATATTTTCATATTGGCAAAAAGTAAATTAAACCACATTTTTTTATTTAGAAACTAAAAAGATATTCCCTCGGTCCCAAATGAACTTATATAGGGGGTTCGGCACACATATTAACAAAAAATTATTTTTTGGGAGTTTATTGACTTTTCAAATGTTGATTGAGAGTGGAGATTGAAGGTGAGGATTTTGAGGGTGGAGATTGTGTTATAACTTTCCTCTTTAAGAATGTGCAAGTTAATTTGGGAAGGAGGAAAACGGAAAGTGTGCAAGTTCATTTGGGACGGAGGGAATATTAAATAATAAAATTGGATTAAATATTATTTCAGATAGCCGGGTATTATCCTATTCCAGATGACTGGGAGAATTGTTTCAAGAATACAACTAATTGCACACTTGATATGATAAAAAGGACTAAAGGTATTTTTAACTTTTTAGAATTTCAATAGTTTTTTTTTAAACCCAAATCATATTATATATTAACTGGAATCAGTCGGCACTGGTTGACAGGGAAAAAGGGAAGAACAAATTTTTAATGAAATTTTAAGTATTTTCGATTTAATTTCAGATTTTGGAAGTGCATTCCGTGTAGCATTAAAGCAAGTTGTGGATAATCCATCAAGTGGAATGTTTATCAAGTCTTGCTACTTTCATGGTTTGGATTATAAATGGAATATCTTAGGATTCGAACTGGAAAATAAGGTAAGTTGATATATAACCTGAATAAACAAGAAAAAGAATATTGGAAAAGGGTAGTATTGTACTTTACTAATTTGATTATTGTATAGTGTCAACTTTTTAAGTGATAGCTTCTTATGTATTTCAAAAAAGTTATATTAAGATACATTAATAAAGATGGAGGGTCTATTTATATTCAAAAAGTTTGTAAGAACGATGTATTGTTTCTTTTCCTACATTTTCTACATCATATTTTTTTTTTGAAGAAAACTTAATATAAATATTAAAAATAAAATTTTTATAGTGATATTTCAAAAAATATGTTAGAATTAATTATTCACGTGCACTCGACTATAGTGATTAAATTTTCTCTAAAAAAACATCATATTCACGGCCTCCACTACAACATATATCACTTTATGTAACATTTCGTTTGTAACACTTTTAAAATTTTGACTTTTATGTAACACTTTTGTAACACTTATGAATATGTAACGCTTTTATGTAACACTTTTGTAACATCTGCGAATATGTAACACTTTCGTGTAACACTTTTAGAATATGTAACGCTTTGAACGTAACACTTTTAAATTGTAACACATTTAGGTAGCACTTTTAAATAAGTAACACTTTTTACGCAACACTTTTGAATAAGTAACACTTTTATGTAACACTTATAAATAAGTAACAATTGTAAATAATAAAATTATTTATTTTATTTTAAACTAATTAAATATTTGTGGATTATTTTTCTTATGTGACTTTTATTTTTATTTGTCTCATGTGTTACATCTTAATTATCACAACAGAATACCTGTAACATAAGTGGTGAAAATGATCGACTCATACCTACAAAAATAACAATCTATTAGAGCACCTAAAGATTTACTTATTCGTTAAGAATAAATTAAATTTTATTTGTGACTTATTTGTGGTTTTACTAAACAATTACAAAATAGACTTGTAGCTTTAAGAATTTGAATACATTTCTTAAGTGTGAGAACCTAAATTTGAGACATTTGGTCATGTATCTTCATGTTTATAAGTTTATTTTTTTATTTAAAATCTATAAAAAACAACAATGAAGGTGTCTTAATACATAAAATTATGGTAATTAAAATTAATGATAATGTCTTAAGATTTATATACAATAACTAGATGTATAAAATTAATGTGATATAAAATAAGTTATATATATATATATATATATAAGTGGGTGAAAATGAAAAAAAAATGGAAATATTGTGTCAAATTGATATGAATAATCTAAATAAAATTAAGTTAGATTGTAGTTTGATGAAAACTTAATTTTGAGTGTATTTTATTGATGTTACAATAAAATCTTGTGTATATATTGTTTTTCTTACAAAAAAAACTAAAATGTTATTGTAGCCTAGTGGTTAAGACTTTGCACTTAAGCTCCTGCAATCTAGCAACCTGGGTTCGAAACCCAGCAATGACAATTTTTTTATTTTTTTCTTCAATTAACAGTGTTACATAAAGGGGGTTATGTGTAACATTTTTTTAGTGTTACCGTAAAGTGTTACAATTTAAAATCTTATGTAACACTTATTAAAAGTGTTACTAAAGATCATCAAAAGTGTTACATTAGACTTTAGGTAGCACCGACAAATGTAACACCAATAAAGTGTTATATAAAGTCTATAGTAACATATTTTGGTATATATGTAACACTTTTTGGGTGTTACATTAGCTCATTTATATTGTAGTGCTCATTTGAGATTTTTAATTAAATAGATTATCTCGGTCTCTCTCTTCTTCCTTCGAATGCAAAACATTACTCTGAAAACGTTTGTTTGTTTGTTTTGTTTGAGATATTTCAAAAAAAATATGTAAGAATTAATTATTTATATATAAGGCACGTTTACTTCGACTATAGTGATTAAGTTTTCTTTAGAAAAATATCATATTCATGGCCTTATTTGAGATTTTCAATTAACTAGGTTATTTCGATCTCTCTATTTTTTCTTCAAATGTAAAACAATTACTCTAAAAACGTTTGTTTGTCTATTTGTTTTTCAGACGATTGCAAAGGCTGTCGGAGATTGGTATTTTGATAGAGGTTCTGTCAAATTAATGGACACATATGATTTTCCAATAAACTGTGATACATAATTGTAGGAGTACTTGTAATGCCTCAAGATATAGATTATCCTATAGGAAGAAAAAGATAGCCAATAATGAATTATACATTTATCAAATTATTACATTTTTCTCTAATACTAATGATTTAACATTTTATATCAATCTACATATGTGGTTGCAAGAGTTTACAAAATACAACTAGAAAGATTGCAAAATCTTACGAAGTATATTATTCGAAGCTGCTAAACCCGGTACATTAGAATATGCGACATGTATCACATTTTGAAAAAGATTTTCTTTATTTAACACTTAAAAAAAACTGTAAATTTGTAGACACATAAAATTATTTGTAATCAAACGATGACACGTGGAGCATAGTATATTGAATATTAATTTGTAATAGCTATTTTATTTTAATATTTTAATTCTTAAAAATAAACAATTTATTTATATTTTAATATATGTTTCATAGGTCAAACGAATTTGGCAAGTAATATTATTTTAAATTAAGTCAACATTACGAGAGCACAAAATTAACAAAATCTTTTTAATAGGGACGAATTTATTTTATTATTATTTTTAATAACGAAATATAATGGTTGATTATAATTATACACAAAATTCATTTGTGTATAAGGATTGGCCAACTATTGCTGCAAGAAAATTGTTATACATTATTCATATTTTAAGTGAAAAATTCACTAAATATTATATATTATTTTACAAATCAACTATCTTATACTCCCTTCGTTTTAAAGTAAGTGTCGTTTTAGTTTTTTTTTTTTTAAATAAGGATATATATATATATATACATATATATATATTGGGGCAAATATTTCCATACATAATCCATTTTATTGGTTATATTTTGTGGAATAAGGAAATAATCAATAAATTAAGTAAATTGTTTATGATAAAATTGGAAGAATTTTGATTTTTTTGTGCTAAAGCAACACTTAATTAGAAAACTAATAATCATTTTATCTAAAAAGACACTTATTTTAAGACGGAGGAAATAATAGATCTATTAATTGTTCATGATAGTAGTGTTTCTACAGTTGGCAATAAAGGATTGGTTGATTTGATTCCTAATTACTACAATAATTAGCCTTAATTAGGTTTATTTCTTTCCCATTTTGAAGATCTGTTTTAGGAAAAAAGATTATTCCCACCTTATTTGGTTATGTTAATTTGTTAATCGTGTTCCTACTTTTATATGTTTCCTATATTTATGCCAGCTTCGTGTTTGTTTGTTCGTTCATCCGTTTATTATTCGTTTGTTTAAGTTTACACTCAAAGGTACTACTTATTTCGTCTACGATAATTCTTTCTCCTGACTTTGTATAATTTTACTACATTACTTGTATTGAACTAAAGATATATTTCGAGCAACTTGAGCTTGATCTTTTTGTGAATTGATCTCAAATGGCTCGAGTTGTCTTGGCTTACTTATCGAGATGATATTAAATATTAGTTACTTGAAATTTTACATTCCACGGAGTTCCGTTGATGCATATATATTACTCATCATCCCATGATGAGAGTTTTGTTTTAATAGTCAATGTTATTTTTAGTAATTTGAGTAAAAGGTATTATTTTTAAAATTAGTTACATATGATTGAATAAGCCAGATAAAAAAAATCAGATAAGAAAAGTCATATAACTCAAATAGATTATTTTTAGAGAGTTATACATTAGTCAAATTGATAAAAAAATTAAAATAATTGAATCTTCTGATGTACACTCTCATTATGGGACGGCGAGAGTAATACATTTAGACTAATATGGTCATTTTTTCTTATTTTCTTTAAACTTTTGATTTAATATATATAAGTCAAAATTAAAAAAAAAAAAAAAACAAATTTATCCTTAAAAAAAATTAATTAATTTTTTTTTTCTGAAAACATACTAATATATAACGTTTCATGTTTAATAACAAATCCAAAACAACGTTTTAATCGTTCCTAATTAATTCACAACTTACAGAAAAATTATATCTTCATCTAAATTTCCATTGAAATTAGCCAAACGTGATACGTCAAATGTGATAGAAAATTCGAACCGATGTCATGATGTTATATCTCTTCTTTCTTACTTTTATCCTGTGGTACTTGAGAATTTTTTTCTATCTATTTTATTTCAGAACTAGTGTTTCCTAAACTTTAATTATATAATTAAAATTTGTGCATTATTAATGAATTAGAAGACCAATTAGAGTTCAAATTACAACATACTAACAATTCATCTTCAATGTAAAGGATGGGAAAACAAGTTCAGACCATGGCCGATCGTCGACAAATATTATCTACTTTTATATTATTTATGTCCTTGATCCAAGTCAGCATCAATGTCAACGTTACACTTGTTAATAACGCCATTGAAAAAGGGGCAGGTACAGTTACACTTAGGTCTTATTTGATTGTTGTGATATACTTTATTCGTTCCATATTAATTAACGTTCAATTTCCCCGACAGTTTGTATCGACGGGACCCCAGCAGGTTACTACTTTGAACGGGGACATGGAGATGGAGCTAATAACTGGCTGGTCAAATTAGTGGTAAACTACCCAAACTACATTTATCTTCCAATTTATAAAGTAAATTGTGAATTTTTATAAAATTGTAATTTTAACATGATTTTTCAATTTTCTCATAAATTGATTGTTTTTGTTTTTTTTTTTTTATCTATTTTTCATCATTTTTCTTATTGTTGTCCCTATGTCAATTCCAAAATATTTGTTACTTTCAACCTTCCACTAATATTTGACTTGATCAAATCTTGTCTCCTGGAGATGTTTTTAGCAATACATTTACTTTTTAATTCTTTCAATTCTTTCTAAAAAACAGCTAATTTGAAATTTAGGGAGTTTTTTCACTACAAAACTAACGTTGTTTAATCTCTTTTCATTAAAAAAATCATAGTGATCATAATTTATAGTATCTAAATTAATCAAAATAGGATATTTGGAAATATACATTATTAAGTTATTTTTTAAATAAGTTAAATAGGATCGCGCATTGCCCTATGACATATATAAGGCCGACATAGTACTATATAGAGATACTTTCAAATGCCCGAAAGAAGCATCCAAAGAACCTAAAATCTTATGGATATCATTCTTTTGGGATGTTTAATTTTAGCGTCTCCAAAACTCGAAGTGTCTGAAAATATTTTTTTTGGAAATGTTTTTATGTCATATTAGATGATTTTTGTTGTAGTGATAAATGGTTCAAGTGATTAAGCGTTTTGATAACTATGATTTTGAAATCGTCTTCGAAGTTGCTAATTGAAAAAACACATAAAATTATGTCATTTTTATTGTTTGAAATAGGATATTTTTCGCCAGAATATTGATCATGACTCAAATTGCAAAATAATGATATGTTTGTAATATATTTTGCTAAACTTGAAACTTTGTGTTAAGATTGAAATTTTGTAAAAGCTTGTGATTTATGTGGTAATTAATTTATTTTTTTAACTAAAACATATCTCAATTCTCTTTTAGGAACATTATTTTCACTATTCAAAATTTCTAGAATCATGTATAATTCAGTGGGTCCCTCATATTTAAATACATGTGTATTAAAGTTAGACTCTTAAGTTAAATATAATGTTTGATTGGATTTCAGGGTGGTGCATGGTGTTGGGTTGGGAATTGCGGCGCAATAAAGGGAAAATGGAATGGGAGTACCAAAAATGCCCCTCCTATTGAGTTTGCATGGATGCCAATTATAAGTTCAAACTATTCAAACAATCCAGGTACCTTATTACATGACTTTTCAAACACAAATAATCCATTACTGGTCCGATCCGGTAGAGAACGTAAACTTGAAAATAAGATTGAACTAGTTACAACTGCCAAAATCTAGAGGAAGTCGAATTTAGCAAGATTGAACTAGTTAAAATTGCCAGAATCTAGAGAATTAACAACTGCCAAAATCTAGAGAAAGTCGAATAGGTTGAATCGAAAAAACTGTTTCCTACATAAATTATTTTGTTTAGTCTCGTCTCTATGTACAATAATATGTTTTCAGATCCTTTTATACTTTTATGTCTTTTTCCGGTACAACATATATTATGTCCTATGAAAATATATAATATAATTTTGAAATATAATTAAATTATCGATTGAATAAGACACCGGTAACATGCAGCGATCGGTTCCACATACACTGATCATGACTCTTAATTTATACATTACCTACATAAAGACTAATTCAACTATGGGTGCTCTATTTTAAAATATTTTTGTTGGGCTCTAATTTGATTTTGTATGTTCAATCATATTTGAGTCCATCCGATCAAAATAGAGCACAACAAAAATATAACCGACTTAACACCAATGTAATCATGTCTACGTGTATTTTTCAATTCTTCCGAACTATGAAATTTTATGTATATTTGCACATATTTGTCAATTATTCTAAGATATCTTTCGATTTATTTCAAGCGTAGAATTCTATAATTGGAATCGAGTTTATGTTCGATATTGTGACGGAGGATGTTTTTTGGGAGATAAAGCAGCAGATGAAAATGTAAGTCGCTAAATTTGATTTCATATTTTAATGTACATTTTCCAATCTTATACTTCTATCCTATATAAGAGTTATATTTAAGAAAAAAAGAAAAAATATAGTTTTATAGATATAAGTCAATTTATAATTTGATGAAGTGGTTAGATAAGATTACATAGGTCGATTAAAAATATAAAATAAGTCATGTAAGAGAACCGGCAGAATATAGTCATATTGAACATTTAATACACGTTATGTGTTAATATGCGGTGCAATAAAAAAACATGAGGCGTTTGGAAGTTGTTTTCGAATACGAAATGGAATACATGCATATTGGAATAGAGAATCTCATCTGTTATATTTTGGTGTTTCATATTGTGTTTCACTATATTTACTAACCGGCACATGTATTCGATGATGTCATCAATTAATATATGTCGTTTATTGAATTGAGTGAAACAGAATATGAAACCATTATCGTAACAAATCATCTGAATTGTTCTATCTGTGTGTTTTCTCCTTTTATGCAAGAAACTGATTTGTCAAGATTACCCTCAGCATACTCTGTCATAGATCTAGTGTTTGTTCATCCATGATTTCATATCTATTTATGTTGTTTCGACGGTTTCTTCTTGTCAATCAATGCTGATTGATTTCAGCAATTTAATAATATTTCGTTATCTAAAAATATCATGTAAGTGGGAACATATAATTTTTGGAGAGTCATACCCTTGTTAAATTGATCGTAAATAAAAAACTATACATTTATAAATAGAATTCTTATCATAGGATAGAGGAAGTACTATTAATTGATGAAGTTGTAATATATATTCTCAATATTTCAGAGTATCCATCTCGAGCTTAGGGGTTCAAGGATTTGGAATGCTATAATGGAGGAGCTATTAGAGAGAGGAATGAAGAACGCAAATAACGTAAGGATATTATAAATGTTTTTCCCCTAAATATATTATTGTTAA
This sequence comes from Ajuga chamaepitys, assembly GCA_958295605.1. Taxonomy (NCBI): domain Eukaryota; kingdom Viridiplantae; phylum Streptophyta; class Magnoliopsida; order Lamiales; family Lamiaceae; genus Ajuga; species Ajuga chamaepitys. The sequence continues at coordinate 3,251,524 of OY282502.1, read as the reverse complement.
TGAATCGAGTCGAGCTAGGTTCAGCATTAGGATGTTTGACTAACATCTGCTAAGTTTTCAAGTAAACCAAGCTCAAACCGGGCCTATTGACTTGATGTTCGTTAATGTTCTGAAACGATCCGCGAATATTGACGAATACCAAGCTTATTAATATTTTATGTTCATGGTCGAGAATATTATATATTATTGTTGTTTTGCTTTAAAATAAATTGTTTACATAAATAATATAAAAATATTAGTATTATTATTACTAAACGAGCCTAAAATATGTTCAGGCATTGTTGACAAATGAGCACTTTGATGTTCAAATTTTGTTCGATTATTAAATGAATATAAATAAATGAGTTTGAACGAACACTAATCAAACTCTTTATAGGCTCTACTTGCGGGTGGTTCAGCTGGAGGATTAGCAGCTATATTACACTGTGATGATTTTAGAGCCCTTTTACCCAATGCTCGTCGAGTCAAGTGTATCTCCGATGCTGGTTACTTCATTCGAGCGTAAGATATATACATTCAGATAACTAGGGAGGGAACCAAGGGCGGTCGCCCCCCCCACCCCACCCTCACCCCTCAATTTTTAAAAAATTACAGAGTATATATATGTATAGTGTAATATAAAAAAAAAATGGATTTTGCCTCTCATAAAAATTTGAAATCTCGTCTCCCTTATCCCAACTTCTAAATACATCAATTAGTCCCTAATGTTGTTGAAAAAAATTGTATCAGCCCCCTTGGTTCCGTCCCAACAGACAACCTAATTATATAATTAGTAATCTGCAATATTTTGTACTAACACTTGTGTATTTCTTTGTTGCAGAAATGGTATTCCTTATAATGGGAGATCTAGAGATTATTATTTCAATGCTACCGTACAATTTCATGTATTCATCTCTACTTTCCTTAATATATGCACTTTTTACTCACAAGTAGAGGTTGGCAAAATTAACCCGAATCATCGTCTGACATTTTATACGGACTGAATTACAAAAATTTTGGTTCAAAATACCATTGGATCTAACAGGTCAGATTATGTGGATCGTGGACCGACCTACAAATTTTAGTATATTTTAGGAAATGAGCTTCACTCGATACTTTTTAGTCGGTGAAATTTTGGGCTACCCTCATCCAATACGACATACGATGTCGACCCGACAAGTTGGGTTGAAATTCCTAATATAATGCATATTTACAAGCCTTGTTCATATGTAGTTTATTTGCAATGCAATTGACATAGAAAAAAATCATTTTTTATCTTGTAGAACTTGACTCATTTCTTGCCAAAAGATTGCACATCAAGAATGGGAAAGGATGCAGATTTGGTAAGTGGAGTTCTATAACTAATTTCCAGATTCATGACTATTTCGAAATTCGAATCTTCTAGAGTATTTTACGTTGAATTTGAAAAAGAGAGTGACACATTTTGCGTCTTAATAAAAAATAAGACATGTTACTCTATCTTCAAAAATTTACCGTAAAATACTCTAGTGAAACTAAATCCCTGTATTACGATATTGACCGTGTTGAATAAAATTGGCAGTGTTTTTTTGCTGATTATGTATTTGAGTCCATCAAGACACCACTCTTTATATTGAGCAGTGCTTTTGATTTCCTAAAAGGTAAGCTTCTTTATGTGTAGAAAGTTCATATGTACTCCCTTCATTTCATTAATTGACGTTTTAGGATGTTCTTTTTTTTTTTTTTTAAATTAATTAACGTTTTACATATTATTCACCAATTCTACAAATTTTCCCCCTAAATTCAATCCTAAAATATTTATACTTCTCAATCTATCAGAGATATTTTGATTTGGCCAAATCTTTAGCTGATGGTAAAAATATTCAATCCTTAATTCTACCCTTTCATCATAAAACATCAATTAATATAGAACGGATGTAGTATATATTATTGGTTAATGTAATTATTTTTGCTAAACAATATAATAAATATTAAGCATAAATGGAAAAAATAAAAAAATATCCATAAATATAAAAAGTAAATTAAACCAAGATTTTTTTTCTCTAGAAACTAAAGATATTGAATAATAAAATTGAATTAAATATTATTTCAGATAACGGGGAGTTATCCAATTTTGGATTTCTGGGAGAAATGTTTGAGGAATATAACTAATTGCACACCTGATATGATAAAAATGACTAAAGGTATTTTTAATTTTAGAATTTTAATAGTTAAATCAAATTATTAATTAAATTTTAAGTAATTTCGATTTAATTTCAGATTTTGGGAGTGCATTTCGTGTAGCATTAAAGAAAGTGGTTGATAATCCATCAAGTGGATTGTTTATCAAATCTTGCTTTTTTCATGATTTGGATGGTAAATGGAATAACATAAGATACACGCTTGAAAATAAGGTAAGTTTATTTTATTTCTTACTTTTTTTCTTTCTAAATTTTGTGGAAAAGAAAAATAGACAATGACTTTTGTAGCTGAGGTTGTAAAAAAGTCGAATCGAGTCGAACGTACTGTTGTTCAAGCTTATTTGAAATGTGTTCGAGCTTTTAGTATAATATTTGAGTTTGTTTGATTATTAATCAAATCGAACTTGAACGAGCTGAACACGAGTCGAGCTCGAATAATTTGACAGTTTTACACTTGTTTTAACATATTTGACTTATCGAGCTCGAATCGAGCTTTAGATTTTATCAAACGTAAAAATATGTTCAAACTTGTTTGATATCTTTAATCGAACATAGTTCAAACGAGCTTTTAACAAACGATCTCGAATCGAGTATCGGATAACTTGGTTTGATTTTCAACCCTATTTATAGCAACTATTATTACTATTATTACTTTTTTAACCCACTTTACTATAGTAATTAAGTATCTTTAAAAAAAATTATCATATTCATGGGCTCAATTGAGATTTTCACTTAACTAGATTATTTGGATCTTTCTCTCTTTCTTCCTTCGAATGCGAAACATTACTTTAAAAACGATTATTTGTTTGTTTGTTTTCTCAGACCATTGCGAAAGCTGTCGGAGATTGGTACTTTAATAGGAGTTCGGTCAAATTAATGGACACTTATGATTTTCCGATAAACTGTGATACATAATAAATTGTAGAAGCACTTGTAATGCTTCAATATATAGATTATCCTATAGAAATAAAAAGATAACAAATAATGAATTACGTATTCATCAGATTCTTACAATTGCCACTTATGTTGAAAGGATTCAAAATAATCATAGTTTTTCTGTAAATACTATTGTTTTGTATTTCTGTGTGTTTTTGTATACAAGTGTATCATCTATTTATAATACAATGAAATGTCAAAAAAGGAAAAAGACAAGATCTGTTAAGATCCCTAATTACACGAATTACTAATCAATCACAAGATTAGTGGCTAATCAATTTAAAGAAATATTAATTTTTTCCTAATTTAACACTCCCCCTCAAGTTGGTAAGTGGAGGATCCCACATGCCCAACTTGTCAAGGACTTTATGAAAGGCTCGTCGAGATACGGCTTTTGTTAAGATATCAGCAAGTTGGTCTTCAGACTTGACAAACGGAAGGATGATATCTTCATTATCCAGTTTTTCCTTGATGAAATGTCGGTCAATCTCTATATGCTTGGTTCGATCATGCTGGACAGGATTATGAGAAATGCTAACAGCTGCTTTATTGTCACAGTAGAGTTTAAAAACTTTAGTTTCCAATAAGCCCATCTCTGTCATTAGCTTTTTTATCAATAATAATTCTGTAATCCCTTTACTACTCCTCGGAATTCTGCTTCTGCACTCGAGAGTGCTACGACTTTTTGTTTTTTGCTCCTCCAAGTTACCAAATTTCCTCCTACGAAAGTGAAGTATCCTGCTGTTGACCGTCTGTCTGTGATATTTCCTGCCCAGTCAGCATCAGTGTATCCAAAGACATCCAAGTGTTTGTTCTTCCGAAAGAATATTCCTTTCCCGGGAGATGACTTTAGGTACCTCAAAATTCTTATGGCTGCATCCATATGTTCCACTAGCGGTTTATGCATGAATTGACTTATGACTCCAACCGCATATGCTATGTCTGGCCTTGTATGTGAGAGGTAAATTAATTTACCAACGATCCTCTGGTATTGTTCTTTCTCTGCTGGCTCATCGCTTGAGTCTCCTCTTAGTCCATGATTGACAGCTATCGGTGTTTCTGCTGGTTTACAGTCGAGGAGTCCTGTTTCAGTAAGAAGGTCAAGAACATATTTCCTTTGGGACAGAAATATGCCCTCCTTGGACCTCATTACTTCTATTCCGAGAAAGGACTTCAGTCCACCGAGATTCTTCATTTCGAATTCAGAAAACAAATTCCTTTGAAGGAGTTTGATTTCTTCTTCATCATCACCTGAAATAATCATGTCATCAACATAAATAATTAAACACGTGATTTTAGAATACCTCTTCTTTAGGAACAATGTATGATCTGAATTGCTCTGAGTATATCCATATTTCTTCATGGCCGAGGTAAATCTTCCGAACCAGGCCCGAGGTGATTGTTTCAGCCCATAAAGCGATCTCTTTAGTTGACAAACTTCTCCTTCTCCAAACTCTCTCTCAAAGCCAGGTGGGATCTCCATGTACATTTCTTTGTTCAGATCTCCGTGAAGGAATGCATTCTTGACGTCAAACTGAAATAGAGGCCAATCACGGTTTGCTGCTACCGAGAGCAACACTCTTATAGTATCCAACTTTGCAACAGGGGAAAAAGTTTCTGCATAATCGATTCCATACACTTGAGTGTATCCTTTTGCAACCAGTCGTGCTTTGTACCGTTCCACTTCTCCGTCTGGATTATACTTGATGGTGAAGACCCATCTACATCCAACTGGTTTCTTCCCTGGAGGTAATCTACTTTTGTCCCATGTCCCACTTTTATTGAGTGCTGCCATTTCTTTATTCATTGCTTCTTTCCATTCTGGATATTTCTGTGCCTCTTCTGCATTCCTGGGTATCCACGCAGTAGATAACTTATCTCTGAACTGTTGAACTTTTCCATTTCCACCAGAAACAAAGTTAGCAATGGGATATTTGGAATTTTTAGGTCTGTATTCTGGACTATACTTTTGAGGAGGTACTCCTCTGTTCTGCCTTGGAGGGAGAGAGTAGGAGTTCTCGTTTTGACCTGTGATGTTAGAATTTGGAGAATAACTAGAGGTTTCAGGATCAGATTTAGAAACTTGTACCTCTGAGTTGTTCGTTGAGGGAGATATTGGGTTGGGGTTCTTTGGAGTGGACTGTACTTCTTTAGTGAATGGACTCGGTTCTTCAGTAGGGTTTGGTTCCCAGTTTTCTTTAAACAGCCAATCAGAGTGTTGACTAGTGTTCTCCCCCTCAACACTTGACCACGCAGATGCATAATAATAATCTGTTTCAACAAACTCGCAATCCATCGTAACATAGAGTTTTTTGGTGATGGGGTTGAGACATCGGTACCCTTTTTGGTGAATCCCATAACCAAGGAACACACACTTGACTGCACACGGATCAAGTTTATTTCGATGGATTTTCGGAATGTGTACATACACAGAACACCCGAAAACTCGAGGTGGTAACATAAGTATAGAGGGGAGGGTAAACTTAGAAGAAAGAACTGTGAGGGGGGTCTTGAATTTTAACATACGTGTAGGTAACCTATTAAGGAGGTAGACAGCGGAGGCAACAGCTTCAAACCAATAGGTGGATGGTACTTGAGATTCAAGTAACAGAGCACGGGTAGTTTCCTAGAATATGGCGGTTTTTTCGTTCGGCTACCCCATTTTGTTGAGGGGTATATGGGCAGGTGGTCTGATGAATAATCCCATTATTTTGAAAAAAACTTTTGAAATCATGGTTAACATATTCCCCCCCAATTATCAGAGCGTAGAACGTGAATCGTGCTATGAAATTGATTTTGCACAAGTTTGAAAAAATCAACAAACCTATTATAGACTTCGGATTTTTGTTTCAAAAAATACACCAACGTCATCCGAGTGCAATCATCGATAAAAGAGACAAACCATCGGAAGTCAGTGTCTATTGAATCAGGGGCTGGTCCCCAAACATCAGAGTGAACGAGTGAAAAAGGTATATTATTATTTTTATTATTAGCAGGCGAAAAAGAAGTTCGGTGGCTCTTGGCCAAATGACAAGTATCACAAAACACACGATCATTTTTCGAAAATAAAGACGGAAACAGATGTTTAAGGTAATCATCGGAGGGGTGGCCTAACCGACGATGCCACAACCACATCTGTCGGTTTTGGGATCCATGAGCTAAGTGGGCATTTCCTCCGTCAGATAGTTCATCAACATAGTACAGTCCATTTTTTTCAGAACCACGCCTAGTGATCTCCCTCAAACGAATATCCTGTAATAGACAGAAATTCGGGTAAATAAGCGCAGCACAATTAAGCTCCTTTGTTACTTGACTGATGGATAATAGTTTGCAGGACAAAGAGGGAACATAGAGACAATTAGATAATTTAATTTTAGGAGAAATCTCAATAGTCCCTGCCCCACAAACCGGAAAAGAACCCCCATTAGCGTTTTTAATGTACGTTTTATTCGGTTCTGAGGGATCAATAATGTCGTTTTGATCGAAAGTCATTGTGTCCGTTGCACCGCAATCAAATATCCATTTCCTATTAATGTCATTTTTAACATGAAAAGAAAGAGATGGCATAATCGAATTTTGTAAATGGGAGGGGGTCATATTGGGGTTTTTTAAAAGGGAGGGGGGCATAATGGAATTTTTAAAAAGGGAGGGGGTCATATTGGTATTTTGTAAAGGGAGTGAGGGCAAAACCGGAATCTCACCCTTATTAGGGTTTAAAACCGGTTCCCCACCCCTTTTACCTCTATTATCCATATCTGCTCCTCCTTGCGCCGCTGTTTCGTCTCTCTCTTCTTCTGAAGCTCCGCCAAGAGTGAAGGCGGCGAGCCCACTAGTCGAGGCCGTAGGGGTGCCGCCGCCGCCGCTGGTGGCCTGATTAGTGTTGCCGTGGGTGGCGGCCACCGCCGCCCTTCCTCCGCCGCTGTTTCTCTGTCTGTGTCGGTTCTCGTCCCACCACTCCGGGAATCCGTTCAGCTGAAAGCATGTCTCCTTCGTATGCTTGTTTCCACCACAATGGGTGCATTTAAGCTTTTCTTTATCGTTTGGGCGGGATGATGATTTTTGAGAAGCTGACCGTCCACTTCCGGAAGAACCTTTCACAACGAACGCCTCCCCTGTGTTTTGATGTTCTTCCGAGGACATCATCACTCCGAGTCGGAGTGCTTCTCGGCGGATGGTGGCGTAGGCCGAGGCCAGGGAAGGGAGGGGATTTTGGTTCAATATGTCCCGTTTCACGGGATCGAATCTGTCGTTCACCCCGGCTAAAAGCTGGTAAAGTCTCCCTTCCTGAGTTAAACGATTAAACAATTCTATGTTCTCCTCTCCTGTGAACTCATTGGGTTGCCTTTGGTCGATCTCGGCCTAGATTGCTTGCAATTTACTGTAGAATTGTTCTAATGTTTGATTCCCTTGTTTTGTTTGGCTGGCTCGAGTCATCAACTCGAAGATTTGCAGGTAGTTTGTGCCACTGTTGTATGTGGCTTCTAGCCCTTCCCACAATTCCTGTGCCGTTGAGTACTGTAAAAAATTGGGCACGAGGGTCGGTTCTATGGAACTGATAATCCATCCTTTTACAGCATTGTCAATGGCGTCCCAAGTTGAGAAACCGGGATCACTGACGGAAGGGGGGGAAGGATGGCCTGTGATGTGGTTGCCCCGTCCTCTTCCTCTGATGAACATTCCCATTAGTTTCGACCAGATTGTATAATTCCGGTTGTTTAATTTAACATTCACCATTAATGGTGATGTTTCGATTGTTGGGTTCTGGTTCATGGTATGTTTCTGAAGATATTGGATAAGGGTTGAGATATCTGTTTCTGAAGGTTGTGAGAGTGCTGTTTCGGTTGGGTTTGCCATGGTAGATGATGAAGAACGAAAGTTCGACTTCAACGAAGATCGAAACTCCGCTCTGATACCATGTTGAAAGGATTCAAAATAATCATAGTTTTTCTGTAAATACTATTGTTTTGTATTTCTGTGTGTTTTTGTATACAAGTGTATCATCTATTTATAATACAATGAAATGTCAAAAAAGGAAAAAGACAAGATCTGTTAAGATCCCTAATTACACGAATTACTAATCAATCACAAGATTAGTGGCTAATCAATTTAAAGAAATATTAATTTTTTCCTAATTCAACAACTTATACTAATGATTTACACCTTTTACATCAAACCTTATATGTTATTGCAAGAGTTTACGAATTCGGCTAGAAAGATTTGCAAAATCTTACACAGTCCATTATGATTCGATGCTGCCAAGCCAGTTGGTGATGGTCCGCGATAAGACTCTAACGTTGTTTAGGGAGATAGTTTTAAGTCCTTGGGCAATAGCGTCGACTGGAGTGTACACTGCTCCTACTTCCCACTTTGGCTCCTGATCGGACAAACACATCATATCATGCTTATAATCTCCAAATTGGATTACGTTTCTGTAGATTATGCTTAGCCAAACACCCTCAGTTTATGTGGTTTTAGCTGTTTAGATTATAAAATATATGGGCCTAACATATTTGAGATTAAATGCATATATTGACCATCTAATGATTCAAATACTTGCATTCTACCATTCATAATTAAGGGTCCGATGACCCCTCTAAACACACACGCACACACACACACACACCCGCCGGGGTATATCATATACGAGGAGAACTTAATCCTATTAGAGGTGGTTAGAAGTAAACAATCCGATTCATGGTTATTGCTCTTACCCAAGGACCATTTTCAAGAAACCGATCAATGAGTAAGAATGGTACCTGTACGCATGGAGTTATATGAGTACCGCGTAAAACAACTTTCTCAAGTTTCCCACCATAAGACTCAACACGAGGCTTTAGTGTCTCTTCTAGGAGATCTGTCTCATCAATTGCGTCGGAATCAAATTTTACCTGACAGAAAATTCACAGAATAAGCTTTCAGCACTGTCCCATTCTCAAGACTTAGATACAAAAATATAAGTAGTACCAATAGTGTGTGTTGAATGTTATATAACTTCTTGAAACAATCAAGATTCTCAGCAGGTGTAGGCTTGAATTCGGAGATCCCTTGTGCAACCTAAAAGTTGCAGAGAAGATCAGATAACTCCCATGGCTATAAGTTGAGAAATCGAAGCAGAAAAAATTGTTGTTTATGTTTAGCCTAAAGCACATGGAAGAGGAATAATTATAACATAAAGAGACCGACACCCATTGAGTCGATCTTGGTCGTCATAAACATTATCTCTGCATACCTGATTAAATACTGAGGGCAATTGATCAACGAATTTGGTCAAAGACACCGTAGCTTCTGGGTCATAGTCTGGGAGAACCGGAGAACTCTTTCAGCCACGTCTAATAGCGCCCTCAATCCATCCACTAAATCATATGCACATCTTCAGATTGCTGAAGCATCATACTAATAGATGAATCAAGAATGTAACAACTCATGCTAAGTTAATGACATTGTATAACTTAGTCGAGGCTTGGTTAGGAGTTTCAAGTCTTAGCCATGCTTTCTATTTTTCCCAGAAGAGCATTTATCCAATGAATAGGATTATAAATATTTGTTTTACCATGAACATTTATTCAACTGGAATAAACCAAAACAATCTCATAATAAAATCCATCTCAAAGGCTTTTGGTTTATGAAGCTCTTTCCGAACACGCCTCTTTAGAGATTAATGATGAGATTAGTAATAGGTGTTCAATAAGCTAGTTCATTCTCAAACTACTAGCCAGACTTCCATACATTGTACAGTGAGGTGAACCTTTTAATAAACTCACTCGTCCATGAACTCCTTTTTACATTAACGGAACATAATCAAATCGCATTCTTCAGTGTTCTGCTCAATTCTACGACTCTAATACCTTAAAGCTTGCAAAGTGGACTCATTCATGCAGGAAATAAGCAGGAAGTTTTCATATGAACTTCTAGAGTAAACTAAGCAAATGAGATGTTTGCATTTTTAACATAATATTACCCGACACACTCTGAGCCATTGAATACACAGGGGATGTCTCGATCACCGGCATCATCTGCTTGACTACAGGTCCCAGCTGCAGTACATGAGACAGACCCTTTACCGTAAGTATTGAATCGATCCATTGTTACTCCGAACCGGGTTCTTGCCGGGTGGTCAGTTGCTGCGATTTGAAGTGCATAAATAGCAGCTCGGTCATTTTGGAAAACACCATTTGGTCCAAATTCTGCTTGCAACCGCCGATAAAAGCAGAAAACCCGATGGATCGAGAAATGGCTTTCATGGATCTGGATCTTCTAAAATATAGAAATATTGTTATCGATAAATAGAAGGGGACATGATTTATCTGATAGAAATTTGGAGGTTATTGATTCAATTACAGAGAGAAGAATACAAGATAGAAATGACTTTGTTTGTATCGACATGGGAGACAGGAATAGTCTCGAGAGAGAGAGAGAGAGAGAGGTGGATGGAAGAGTCTAAGAGTGTCCAAGGAAAAAACTGTGAAAGGGCATGTCACTTCTTTGATGAAGGCGTAATTGAAATAATATTAAAAAAAAATGGAAATGATCGATAGTGTTGTACGGACCGTTTATCATTAATGGGATGGATGATGTTCTTTTAAGAATAAAAACATATTAGTTAGGACATTTGGGCCTAATATAATTAATGTGCTGGAAAAAATTAATTAAAAGAATAATTGTGTTTGCATGTTTCGTTAGGATGTGTGGGCTTCTTACATTTAATTAAAATTATGGCCTAATTTAATTAGTCATTTATCCCACAATAATGCATTACTTAAAATTTCTGATTTTAGAAATTAAATATGGGGCTTACTTAATTGCCTAATATGATTAATGGGATGGAAAACTAATATTCCCCCCTTCCATAAAAAAAGTGTTGCTTTAGATTTATTTGAAAAAAATTAAGAATGAGTGGAAATAGAAAGTATATTCCTACACGATCCATTTAATTAGGATATATTTTGTGAAATAAGGAAATAATCAACTAAATTAAGTAGATTGTTTAGGATGAGATAGAAAAAATTATGATTCTTTTGCTAAAATGACATTTTTTTTTAACATTTTCAACTGCTCTAAAACGACATTCTTTTTTAAACGGAGAGAGTAGTTAAAAGGTTAATTGTGATTGCATGTTTGGTTATAGTATGATGACTTCATATATTTCATTAAAATTCTGGTCCAATTTTATTAGTAATTTGTCCAACGATAATGCATATGTTTCTTACAACTGTTGATTTTAGAAGTTTAATAAAAGTCCAACTTTAGAATTTTTAGTAATTTGGCTCTTTAAGAGTTGGCACTGTCGCTATAACATATGAGTCTTGAACCCATAAGATGATATTTCACTATCAAAATGAAATATATATATATATATGTTCACTAATCACATTTTTAATGGTAATTATCGATCTCCACCTTTAGTTCAGTTGCAAAAAATATTTAAACACAAAAGTAAGGGAATATTTGGATTGAGATGTAATGGAATGTGCCCTGTCCGTTGGGGCACATCCGCCATTGGTCCATCCATTAAGGTAGGTTTGTTTAAGGTGTGTAGTAGGGTAGGATATGCACTGTAGATATCATATCAATATGTTTTAGGTGATGTAAATTATGATTAGTTGATTGAGTTATTTTAATAACTCGGATGCAAATACATTCTGCTTATCAACCTATCCTGTGCTACGACGATTAATAAAAGATAGGCACAATCTCATAGTCACATTGGTTCATTTTTAAAGAAACCTATTTTTCTCCATGTTCAGTTATATGTTAATATCTCTAGAGTTATAAATCGAAAAGGTTTAAAATCTTGGTATGTGATGAAGATGAACGACATAGGAAGACAACCTCAAATGTTACTTACAAGGAAGTTTTTAAAATATGTAAATAGCTAACTTTTTAATAGTTTGTAATATTTAACGATCATGTACGTCACGAAGCGAACGAGCTTGAAGATTTTAATATGTAATGATGAAAATTCGTAAAGAAAGTATTTCAGATTTTGCAATTGTTATGTTTATGTTTTTTTTCAAAATTCATGTTATTATAGAAATTGAGTGTATTTATGTTATGTTGTTGCTCCTTGACTCATCGTAGTATATATCACATGAGTAAAGAGAATATTTTTTTCAATCATCCGATTATATTTTTGAATTGTACATAAAATTGATAATATTTCGAATTACAATCAGAATAAATGTCAGTTGTTAAAGTTCTTCCCGTGCATCGCACGGGCAAATACTAGTATAAACAATACTTTGTCGCATTTTTTCATATTTTGCAACCTAAGCAAAATATACAGACATATATATATTAATTGTATCTTTAAATAAATTTCAACATATACATATATTATTAAGATATAGTGAAGAATTTATATGCTTTATTTTGTTAGTCCAACTATAGAATAATCATTTAATTTTATTTGATTAATATCAAGATTTATTTAAAATCTAAAAAGTATTTGAGTATATTAAACCACCATGTAAAATATTAAAACCTGAAAACTAATTTTTCTTTAAATAAAGTAAATAGTTATAGTTAAAATTTGAAAAATTATTTGGATAAATCAAAAAATTTAAAAAAAATTGAAAAAAAAAAAAGAAAACACTAATTTTCTAATAATACAATTCAATTTATTTTATTTTATATATTTTGGTGTGTCATGTGATATTTATGTATTTATGGTTGTTTTAATATTCATTTTCAATTAAGCTATTGCGGGTTCGCATAGGTTAAGGTGGATACACACACACAGACACACTAAATATATGTTTGGGTTTCATCCTGCCAATCCCCACCCCGAAATTGTCTCTGTGCAAGATCTAACAAAAGATGGAAAGAGGAAGAGATCTAAGACAAGAAGAGGTCTGAAATTCGACGGTTTCATAATCTCTTTTGCTGATTGATAAAATGATGTGTTATTCTCACTTCTCAGAGAGGCTCATCTTGGAGGTTTTTGAGACTATCTTCATTTTCCTTCTTTCTCCTCTAGTTTCACATGTTGATGCCTGATTATTACCTAGACTAGATATACACGACAATCATCCACGTATACATACAGGACACCAGACAAGGTTGGATATAAAACGAATTTAACTGTCAAAAAATGTTTTTCTTAAATGCTGTAAGCCTAATCTATCAGTAATACAAATGCACCGGTAAATGTGAAAATGTGATGGACGCCAAAATACCTTTCCATCTTCACTAATTTACTACAAGTCTGTACGGTGCATGTCTGCTTATCTTGTACACCATTTTCACCTGACCAAAAAATCTCAATTTCATCTTTGCCTCTTGTTCACCAAATCGCAACCTACTGCCAATGGAAAAACAGGGTGGCTTCACTAAACCAATCTTTCAACTATTATAATAATTATACAATCATAACAACTAACTAATATTTGAAACATGGCCAAATTCAAAGAATCTTAATCAATTCTTCCTCAATCCAAAAAGACATTAACTTTTGAAACGAGATTCATTTCGAAATAAAAACATATAAAGGATGAAGAAAAAAAGACTGATATTACACTAGGCTTAACTGGAGGAAGATTTTATAACAGATAATGGATAGGATTTGGTTTCCTTGGTTATCTTCTCGATATCTCACAAATTCTGCAAGCTAATCTGGATTAAGGTTTTTATTGAATGTGTCCATTACCTACCTTATTCCCAGTGTGGCTCGTGGAAACTGATTTCAACTGTGAAACGTACAATGTAACATGTTCCGGAAGGAGTAGGTCAAATTCTTTACCTTCTGAACCAGGTGTGATTTCATTACATCTATAACTCTCCTCTGCAAGATAACTTCATTAACTTCTGTGCTAGCTCAACATGGGTATGGCATATTCCAGCAATTAAGCCTTCCGCATACATACATAAAGGTGCTCATTTTCTGGCTTCTATATATGTTTCTCTAACACACCTTCATCTATTATCTCCTTTCCTGTAACCACATATAGCTTGAAAAACCATTACAGAATAATCTTCCCCCTAGGATATAGGAAGATCGACAACAGTCCCAATACTCTCTATGCAACTGTAAGATTTCTCTAAAATGAGGTTTTCCCTAAATCTACTGGAAATTACTCATGGTAACTGTAAAAAAAATCTGAAATGAGGTTCCCCAATACTAAAAGAGATTACTCATGGAGATCTCTAAACTCTTCACATATACTTTCTTCTTTGGACAATCTTGACGACAAGTCGGACACTCTGGCTTGGATTTCGTTAATACGTCCTAACAGGCCAGGGATAATTTGTTTGGTACGCGTACATATTTCCGGATCAATCCACCTCCAAAAACCGCAATTTCCATCCTGAAACAGAAAATAATGTTGTCAATAGCTTACCTAAACTAAATTGTTTTAACTGTCACATAAATTGCCAATTAACATATTGACATACCCCAGTGCGGGGACACTTCACAGAACGGCGTCCTGGATTCGTGGGCTTCCACGATGTCAACTGGATGGCCTCCAATCCACAGTCGCAATACGTTAATCTCCTACTGCTAGACCCATAATTAAGTGAACTCCCTGAACAAAAGCATACTCAAATTATTTATAAGAAAATTGATCATTGATGTGTAATAAAACACATAATCGCAAAGAACAATCAACCTTCTGAATTACTTTGTCTGGGTTGTTCCGATGGTGTAAAATTAGACATTATCCGGTCTCGAAATTATTGAGTCTACACCTTAAAGCCCTAATTCCGAAACAAAATTTAGGCAAACAAGAAATTGACCCGTAGAATAGAATGTGCGAAATGATTACACATATTTATTACTCGGAATGATTCTCAGCGGCATACCTTACTTTAGTTCAACAACGAATCCACCTGCGAGTCTCATCGGCTGCGAGAGAGCTCCTGAATTCTTCTGCAGCGTACGTAGCAGTAGAGAAACAAACTCTTTGCTTGTGATTTAGTGTCTGGACAATTTTGCCCTCATTGCAAATATTTTTAAAGATTAATAATGTAATTTCTGTTAATAAATAATGATTTAATAAGTTGAACCAAACACATAACTTACTAAACTTAGGCTAACTGGCTAAGCAAACCAACTACAACACTCTAACCAAACAAAATATTACATAAACCTATGTCTCTTTAATCACCCCAAAAACCCATTACTGCATAACAACCCAATTACTGATATAGCGAACCAAACAGAACCTAAAAGATAATCCTCTTCTAATTCTTTCTTCGCCGGCGCGCTATTTCGTCGGCGCCGCCATAAGTTTAAAGAAGCCCACTAAATAATAATCCTCCGGCGCACTATTTCGTCGGCAGAAGTAATTTCCCCATACGAAAATGCTGAGAATCGTAAACCCTAGGCAATCTAGATTCTTCCACCCTCCTTCCGCCACTACCACTACCGCCGCTATTTTATTTCCCTCCATCGTCAGACGTCCCTGCACGATTTCGTCGGCCTATCCTTTCTCGCCCTCCACCACTTCTACTGGATCTACTTCCGAGATTCACCATTCTGACCTTGTCACCTACTTCAGAGAATGGTTTATGTCGCGAAAGAACCATCTTTACGAACGAATCTTCGAAATTCTGCGCAGGCAGGAAGGTTCCTCTGCTGAAACTGCCCTTTCTGGATTCAATCTCCGCCTCACAGAGGGTTTAGTTCTTGACGTGTTGAATTATGAGAAAGAGGATGTCCTCTCATGTTTGAAGTTCTTCGATTGGGCAGGTCGACAGCATGGTTTTCACCACACAAAAGCCACGTTCTATGCAATCTTCCGGATAATTTCGAAAGCGAAGTTGATGAGCTTAATGGATGACTTATTGCAAAATTTTATGAGACGGAGTTATGATAACGTAATGTTCTGCAATACCTTGGTCATCGGTTATGCTGTAGCAGGCAAATCTGAGATTGCACTCCAACTGTTTGGTAGAATGCGCTTTCAGGGCCTTGATTTGGACAAGTTTGCCTACCATGTACTTCTCAAGTCCCTCGTTGAAGAGGGTCATTTTGATTTTGCCGAGAGTGTGGCTAAAGAGATCAGATACCGGGGGTTTGAAAACCATGTAACACATTCCATTATGATGACAAGTATCTGTAAGCAGAACGATTTGCAACGTGGCGAGGAGTATCTGCGTGGTGTTCTTGGGGGTGATAGGGCAGAGCTGAATGGGATTACTCTGGGTACCTTTGTTGCTGCCTTGTGTAAGAATAGACTATTTGAGAGGGCATCATTGATGATTGAGGAGTTCCGGAAAATGGGGTTGGGTTTAATGGAGCATGCATATGGCGTGTGGATTAATGAACTTGTCAAAGTTGGGAGGGTGGATCATGCATTAGAGTTCTTGAAGGATAAGCAGGGGGTTGACTCGTATGTACCAGATATCTTTCGTTGCAACACACTGATCCGCAGGCTTTTGAAGGAGAACAGGCTCGAGGAGGTGTATGATTTGTTGGTGGATATGAAAGAAAAGGGGACATTGCCTAATGATGCCACGATGAATTCTGTCTTGTGCTTTTTATGCAAGGCAGGACTGACAGGCATTGCACTGGATTTGTATGATTCCAGTGTGGAGTTTGGCCTCTCTGTTAATTACATGGCTTATAATTATCTTATAAATACTCTCCTGGGGGAAGTTAGTGCTAAAGAAGCATATCGTATCTTGAGAAATTCAATTGAACAGGGTTATTTGCCTGGAGGAAAGACATTTTCGATTCTTGCTGATGCTCTCCACAGAGATGGGAGGCTTGATGAGATGAAGGAGTTGGTTCTTTTCATCATAGACAATAATATTGTCCCCAATAGCATTATATATAACCAGTTCGTATCAGCACTTTGTAGTGCTGGCAGAGTTGAAGAAGGATACTTGTTACACGACCTGCTGACCAGAGTAAAGAAGCTATCCAAAAAGCATGTTTACAAGAACCTAATTAGCGGGTTTAGTAAGTCAAATAGAGGAGATATTGCAGCAAGATTACTCATTGAAATGCAAGAAAGTGGTTATAGCCCAGACAGGAAATTGTTTAGAGAGGTGCTTTGCTGCTTGTGTAAAATGGATAACGCAGAAAACAAATTCTTGGGATTATTTGAGATGCAACTGGCTCGCAATCGGTTGCCCACCTCTTCCACTTACCAGTTCTTCATTGATGGGGCTGGACGTGCTGGGAAGCCTCAACTCGCTATGCAAGTATATCAAATCATGACAAAAAGTGGTGTTGAACCAAGCTTGAAATCTGACATCCCATTGTTGCAATGTTATCTGAAAAACCAGAAAATTCCTCTTGCTTTGCAGCTATTCTGTGATTTGTCCATGAGATGGCGGACGAGAAAGCTGTGGCACGCCATGATTGTTGGTCTTTGCAAAGCAAGAGAACCCGAGTATGCCTTACAGGTATTTGAGAGTATGAGGACGAAGAGGCTAATTCCAAGTATTGAATGTTACGAGGAACTTATAAAGTTGTATTGTGACTTGGGGCTATATTATATATCTATCGATATTTTCAATGATATGACTAGAATTGGTCGTCCAGTTTCTCCCTTTATTGGCAACGTATTTTTGTTGCACGCATTGAAAAATAGGCAACTATATGATGCTTGGGTTTCTTCAAGTTTGAAGCAAGATCTAACTCCAGCCAGTTGGATGTTGGGCCACTTGGTTGGTATTTTTTGTGGATGTGTTGAAGGGGATTTTGATGATAAGTATATGGAATCACTGATCCAGAAATGCTTCCGGACTGATATTTATACGAATAATATGTTGTTGAGAAGATTGAGCATCAAAGGGATTGACTATGCTTGTAAATTTTTTAACACACTTCGGGAAAAAGGGTATGAACCCAATAGATGGAGTTATGATATAATTGTTTATGGTTTAGCCAAAGATGGTCGGATTGCAGAGGCTAGAACATGGATGGAAGAGATGCTCCATGAGGGGTTTGGTCCAACCGAGGCAACTCAAAGACTCATCTAGCATGAATACGAGGTTGACTTTGTTCGTTACAAGAAGGTATGGACATTTGTGCACCTCTAAAACAGCTAACTGATTTATTCACATTCTTAAGCGTAGTATACATTTTTGCTCATGGTTGTGATATTTGTTCTGTTATTTCTGCATATCTCAGTGTTTCTTGTGTATATATGCAGCATTTATCTTTTGTTAGAAGATAGGATAATAGGATACCCTGTAAATTTTCTATTCTTTTAAACGAATAGAACTAGCAGACTATATATAACTCGTAGCGAAATGGAAAAGTTACCGGGCAGCTCAGGATAACAGCATATCTATTTTCGATGAGAAAATAAATATGTAAATTATTTTTGAGGTTGATGATTTTTGTCTGTTTAGCGGTTTTTGTTTAAGCTAAGCGATTCCCCAATTTCATGAATGCCAAATATGGTGTGAAAGTTCCAGCAGATCCTTTTCAGTTTTTCGTATTCATGCATTTTCCACTTGGGTCTTACTGCTTAGGAAAATATTCTCAAACATTAAACTTTTCATATTTTGGGTTGAGGGAAATGGATTGGCAGTGAGTTTAGGCAGGGCCTAAGTGGGGCCAATTTGGGAAAATCAGGGATGACTAAGGGAGGTCGGTTGCTTGAAGTCTATCCGGGGTCTTTTTGAATGTTGACTGGGATGGTGCATTTGGGGAATCCCGATATTAAAACCATACAGGCTCAGACTCGAGGTAGATAGTGTTATACCACTGTGCAGGAGATATTCATTTTTAAAGTAGATATAATTTATTTTTGGGAAATTAGGTGTAGTAACCCTCCGCTTATAAAAAAATTGGCGAAATGACCTTTGACCAACCGACCATATTTTTCATTGAAGAAATAAAAAGAAAAAAATTGAATTAAATTTATGCAGATGAAATTAATCTGCCATTTTCACAATTCACGTTGGAGACCAGTAACTGGAGACACCAAATAGTTGCCATCAACAATTCAGTAAATAGCGTACATCGTCCAAGAACCCGAACTACCCAATTGCCGCCATCAACAATTCAGTGGATTTTACTTAGGGTTAGTCAGGAGATATCTATCAACATTGGAGTTGTTTCTTCAGGTAAGCGTTTCAATTAATAATCAAAGTGTGATCATTCTTGTCGAAATCGTCTTTCATTTTACTTTTCTGTATCCTGTTGTTTTAGGATTCATCTTTTAGTTATGTCATGTCCAGGTTATGGAGTAAAGAAGAATATTTCTCATATGCTAGAAAAATGCACATGATAAAGTTGTTTTGGTCTCAATCTGTTCGCTCAGGTTATGTAGTTTATTTGCTCCTATAAGGAATTGTGGTCTTTGACAAAAAACTGCCATGTTGCAAAGCTCTTTTATTTAAGCATAAGAATATTGAGGTGCAGCATCTGAGCCTTATGTTTTTTGCGCAATATTGAATTACAAATTGTGCATATATGTTTGAGGTTGCTTTTATGAAGATAATTTAGGTTGTTCCTACTTGTCTGAAACGTGCTAGATTAACCATGGAAGTTGAGGCAACTTGGTAATAGTTTATCCACATAAAATCTGAAAGTACAGCAGAGATGGGTATTTGGTATTGAGAAAAGGAAGAAATCGTCAATAGGATATGTTTCACTCTAACTTAAATTTGTTCTCTGTTTTCTTACAAAGAACGATAATAAAGATTTCCATTGTACCAGTCATTGTTTCACAGAGAGCTCTCTACAGGTGTACTTGATGAACTAAGAAGCATGCTGATAGGAAAAGAGGCTCGAGGAGATTCACAGTTGCTATAAAATAATGCTCATTAAAAGTTACATTGCATAAGCGAAAACCGTCAGTACCACCAATGCAGAATTTTTATTACGTAAACATGCATATTATACTAAATGCATTCACATCTTTTGGGAGGAACTTGTGGAATTTTTGAAGGGTATTCAACTAAAATTTCATTGTAGAGTGACTACCAGCAAAATGCATGGAATAAACCACTTGCCTTTTCTTCTTCTTTGGGAATAAATGATGTTTGTGAGCTGATCCATTCAGATTAATCTTTGGCTAGATATGTTTGGTAACGGGCAATTTAAAGATGAGTGTAAGAATACTAACTTCTATATTGTTAGATTATATGTTAGCACTTTATTTTTTAGTAGCTTTTATTTGTCTTTCTTGTTTCCCTTGTCCCATATAGGAAACTTACCTTTCCTAATTTTGTCTTTGGCCCTATATAAAGGGTCTCTTATGTCGTTATTATATACTTTCAATACATACAAATTGATCAATGATTTTCCTCTTGTGCTTGTATATCCATGGATTATATAAAATCTAACATATATAACTATCCCTACTGTCCTGCAGCTTGTCTGTTTAATTTGATTCAAAATAGTTTAACGAGTATATAGCTAAACCTTATTACTAAATAATTGTCAGTGGCATTTATCTCCTCTCACCAAGATCACTGTAATTTGATTTGTTTGTCTCAAGTTTGATGCATATTTTCTTTTCTAGTTAGCAGGTGTGTATTCTAAAGAACCAAGTTAACATTGGCAGTGGAACACCAAATAGGTATGGAGTGGTATGTTCTTGTTTGAGATGCTTGTCATATGTCACTTATTCTTGGTCTATTAACATGGCAAGTCTAATTTGAGACAGACTTGTGGATAGGTTGTGTCTGGTACCTCTTTAGCTTTTCTTTGTTGTTCTTTAAATGAGCTAAACAATATGTTTCAGGAGGAAGAAGTTGACTATCACAGTGGAGAAGGAAATTTGCAGTCGAGATTGTTGCCCATCATTTTGATCCATATGTTTACGCAACATTTTTTAGAATTTGTATTTAGTTTGTATGATTTCCATGTAATATTATTGTTATTCTGCAACAAATTCATTTTTGTTCTTTCTAATATGTAGGGAAAAAACAAAGAAATCTTGGCAATAAAGTTCGGATGTACTTTGTTATAACTTATAACACACTATTATGTTGAATTGTTCATATTTTGAGACTAAAAGTTGTGGAGTATATATTAGGTGCACTTTGGTTATGTTTTGTCATTATATGAATTGTCACTATTTGAGACAATAGGCTGTGAAAATAAAAGATAATTAAGATGATGTATAACAAACTATTGTGTATTAAATTCGATTTGTTGAGAAATAATTCTTGAAATTCAGTTGATGTGACATTATAATATCGATTCTGACTTTATTTTCGTATAGAACTCGAATCATGAATTTTTTAAGGAGCTGAATTATTTCCGTAGACGGTAGTCATGTCTTATCACTATGCTCAATATTAGAGATAGATCTGAAATTCTTTTTATAGTGCGCACAAAGTAAATATAATTATATTTCATAATTATTGTTTCTTATACTCTGATTATCTATTTGAACTCAGGAGCTATAATGAGTGATACAAAGAGAAAAACTATGCTTCTTTATTTCTCTTGTCCTAATCATTCGGATGACTGATACAAACAAATGATTAGTTGTGGAGGGGAAGTAATTTTTTCTCTATATATTGATGTAGAAAAGTTAAATAATAATATGAAATATCATAAGGACATTTGATGAGGTGTATTAAGTATATATTTTAGGGTAGGACAATTCTTTTCTTTTTAACATAATGTGTTTACAATTTTAAAATATATAGTTTATACAATTTTATCAAGTTACTCATTTGCTGTGTTTACTTAAGACTGGGGAGTGCTGAGTCAAACTTGGCTGATGAAATTAATGAGGGTGCTTTATTGGGAATTGGACCCCTAAATCTACTGAGGGAAGCCTTAAGCAAACACACCCATTGTTTATCGACTCAACAAGTATCCACGGTTTTACTCGATTTGACTTATCATATAAGCAAGTACCCGTTATTTAACCTGTTTAAGCTTATGGGTTCAACACATATTCACTATTGGACCCGATTGACTTATCCGTTCAACAAGTATCACTATTTGACCTTATTCTACTTATTGGATCAACAAGTACCCATTGTTTGACCCGATCTGACTTATCGACTCAAGAAATATCCACTATTTGACTCAATTTGGCTTATCATATATATAAATAAGTATTTATTATTTGACTCGTTTCGCATTATCGGCTCAACACTTATTCGGTATTTGACTCAATTTGACTTATCATCTAAAAAAGTAACTGTTATTTGACCCGTTTTGGATTATCGACTAAACAAGCATCCACTATTGGACCAGGTTGACTTATAGAGTACATAAGTATTCACTTTTTTACTCAATCTGGCTTATGAGATCAACAAGCATCCACTATTTGACTCGATTCGGCTTACCATACAAACAAGTACCTATTATTAGAGCTGTTTCGATGTATCAACTCGACAAGTATCCACTATTGGACTCAATTAACTTATCAAGTCAACAAGTCTTCACTATTTGACTCGATTTTGCCTATCATATAAACAAGTATCCATTAATTTTGATTCTTAATTTTATGTTGGAAACAATGCTCCTTTACTATATGACTACAATCCCTAAATAATATTTATAATACAATTAGAATACACAATTATTATTATTACTTGACTATAATTCTTAGATATCTTTATAACACACTTAAAAAATAAAAAATAATAATAATAATAATTAGAGTAAAAAATTGTGTTTGTACACTTGGGATCATTCCCGAATTTTCTAATTATATCCGCAAAAAAAATTGCGGGTACTATACTAGTTTTGCTATTAACAGTTTAACAATGAATACCACATATATATGATACTTTGTAATTTAAGTAACTAGCAATATTAGTTACAGTTAATAAGTTCAGCTAATTAAGGAAATAAAAAAGTAAAAAACATAAAGGAGAGTACAATAACATATGCAGTCGTAATCATAGTAACAAAATTCTTCAAACTTTTCAATTTCTCTCATATTTATCCCGTATTTTTTAGTAATAATAAAAAATACGACCAACACGCGAGATTTTCAAAATATAGTCACATATCCGAATATATCACGAATAATACCCGTATAATTCCCGAGAAATGTAAGGCTCTTTAAGTACTTTTCTTTTATTTTTCGTATATTTTTTTAAATTTTCAATTTAGAAGTAATATGTTCTAAAAATTTATAGAAATAAGGATACAACTTAGAATTATAAATTTATTAAATAATACAAGTTTAAATAAACTTTAAGGTTAATCAATACTAATACATATAGATCATAAGAAAACTTCACAATTTCTAGACTCAAAATATGTTTTCTAAAATAAAGAAAACATAAGTAGTACTCTCTCCGTCCCGCTCTAATTTGTCTACTTTCCTTTTCGGTTTGTTCCAATCTAATTTGTCAGCTCATAAATGATAAATTTCTCTCGCAATCTACTCCCTCAAAATCTTCACATTCAATCTCCACCTTTGAAAAAGTAAAAAATTCCACAAAATCTGTTTTTTCTTAACCTCCGTGCTCAGCCAAGGTATGCAAATCGGACCGGGACGGAGGGAGTATATAATACCTATAAGAAATACAAAAACATGATATAATAAGAATACAATCCAACACACTCTTACAATATATTATAATACTTATAAAGATTTTTTATACTATTAATATTTTAGATTATTTCATTTAATAAAATTAATATAAATAGCGTAAAATTATAACAAATAACATGTTTAATAGTAATTGTTAAAGCCTGAAAACTTAATAAATTTAACACCTAAAAACATAATAATTAATAAGATCAAGAAACATATTTAAGATTACGAAAAAATTTATTTAATGTATTAAACCCGATTTATTCCCCAATAATGCGTCGAATTTGGTCGATTAGACGTTATTTTCCTGATTTTATCGGTTTTGTTCACAAATGAAATCCAAACTGTGAATAATTGACGGTGTTGAATAATACTCGTATCCAAATTTTGCTACTATGACCGTAATAAATATTTAGACGTAGAACTCTGAAATAATTCGGCATAAGAAAATAATGCCAATGCATCACTATAAAAAATTTATAAACAGAGCAACACCAATATCGTTATGAGAAAGCAGCTATACAAATTGTATGTATCAGAAACGAAAAGTAAATTGGTATGTATTGTGCCGAGGAATATTTTCTTCAATGGTTCCCATCACTATAAAAAATTTATAAACAGAGCAACACCAATATCGTTAGGAGAAATTGATATTTACATAATTTATATTTTGAGTTTATATCATTTTACAACATGTAGTATGCGCGTTTTTTAATATAATTTTTTTTCAATCACAATCTGAACTATACGTTTTTCACGTTTGCAATATCTGCTAGCAATTTAAGTGCGAAAAATAAAAGTATTAGAAAATATTTAAGTAACATAAAATTTTTAAAAAATCTAAAAAATATTTTTTTAATTCTAAACCTCATTTAAAATACCAGAAAATTAACTTAAACATGTTGAAAATATATTAAAGAATTGAGTATTTTTATAAAAAAATTCAAATCAAATCATTTTAAGTAAGAAAAATAAAAAATTTATTATTTTTTTAAAATCATAAAATTGTTATAAATTTTTGAAAATTATCTTCTAAACTCTAAAAATTTATTTAAACTATTTGAAAGTTATCTTGAAAAGTTATTTTAAAATCTATAAAATTTCGTTTAAGACATGTGGAAGTATCTATGAAAAGTCAAATTTTATAATATAAGTATCTTTTTAATTATTGTTTTGAAAAAATAAATCTTTTTAAAAATATTTAAAGTTATTTGAAGTAATATAAACATTATTCGATCTTTTTTTATGAAAATTAATTTTTTTATTAGAATAATTTCTACATTTTTTCAGTTAAGTTTATGATATTTTAAATAATTTTTTAGAATTTAAGAATAAATATAGAAACATTTTTATTATTTTTAAATAATTTATTTTCTCTCCGAAAATTGCTACCAAAGGTTGCAAATGTAGGAAAGCGCAAAGTTCAGGTATCATAAAAAAAAGAAAAAATGATTATTTAAATATTCATTTAGTTAGAATATAATAATTCTATTTTTTTATATTAGATAATATTATATTTAATTTAATAAGATAATTACTTTTTAAATAAATTTTCGTGCATCGCACGGGAGCGATACTAGTACAACTAGAAAGATTGCAAAATCTTACGTAGTATATTATTCGAGACTGCTAAATCCGGTACACGGTACATTAGAATATGCGACATGTATCACATTTTGAAAAAGGTTTTCTTTATTTAACATTTAAAAAAATTTGTAAATTTGTAGACACATAAAATTATTTGAAATCAAACGATGACACGTGGAGCATAGTATATTGAATATTAATTTGTATTAGCTATTTTATTTTAATTCTTAAAATAAACAATTTATTTATATTTTAATATATGTTTTATAGGTCAAACGAATATGGCAAGTAATATTATTTTAAATTAAGTCAACATTACGAGAGCACAATATTAACAAAATCTTTTTAATAGGGACGAATTTATTTTATTATTATTTTTAATAACGAAATATAATGGTTGATTATAATTATACACAAAATTCATTTGTGTATAAGGATTGGGCCAACTATTGCTGCAAGAAAATTGTTATACATTATTCATACTTTAAGTGAAAAATTCACTAAATATTATATATTACAAATCAACTATCTTATACTCGCTTCGTTTCAAAATAATTGTCACTCTATATATATATATATATAAGACAAATATTTTTATACATAGTCCATTTTTTTGGCTATATTTTATGGAATAAGCAAATAATCAGTAGATTAAGTAGGTTGTTTATAATAAAATTGAAAGAATTGTGATTTTTTGTGCTAAAGCAACACTTATTTAAAAAAAAAAAAAATGTCTAAAACGACACTTATTTTGAAACGGAGAAAATAATAGATCTATTAATTGTTCATGATAGTAGTGTTTCTACAGTTGGCAATGAAGGATTGATTGATTTGATTCCTAATTACTACAATAATTAGCCTTAATTTGGTTTATTTCTTTCCCATTTTGAAGGTCTGTTTTAGGGTAAAGATTATTCCCACCTTATTTGGCTATGTTAATTTGTTAATCGTGTTCCTACTTTTATATGTTTCCTCTATTTATGCCAGCTGCGTGTTTGTTTGTTTGTTTGTTCGTTCGTTTATTATTCGTTTGTTTAAAATTACACTCAAAGGTACTACTTATTTTGCCTACGATAATTCTTTCTTCTCGCTTCATATAATTTTACTACATTACTTGTATTGAACTAAAGACATATTTCGAGCAACTTGAGCTTGATGAATTGATCTCAAATGGCTCGAGTAGTCTTGGCTTACTTATCGAGATGACACTAAATATTAGCTACTTGAAATTTTACATTCCACGAAGTTCCGTTAATGCATATATAATACTCCACTTCTTGTACCATGATGAGTAATTTGAGTAAAAGGTAGCATTTTTAAAATTAGTTACATATGATTGAATAAGCCAGATAAAAAAACTAGATAAGAAAAGTCATATATCTCACATAGATTATTTTTAAAGAGTTATACATTAATCGAATTGATAAAAAAACTAAAAAAAGAAAAAAAATTGAACCTTCTAATATACACTCTCATTATGGGACGGAGAGAGTAATACATTTAGACTAGTGTGGTCATTTTTTTTTTTGTTAAACTTTCCATTTAATATATATAAGTCAAAATTAAAAAAATTCAAATTTATCATAAAAAAAACTTTTAATTAAATTTTTCTTTTCTGAAAACATACTAATATATAACTGAACGTTTCATTTTTACTAACAAATCGTTCCCAATTAATTCACAACTTACACAAAAATTATATCTTCATCTAATTTTCCACTGAAATTAGTCAACGTGATACGGTAAATGTGGTAGAAAATTCGAACCGATGCGTTCCATCTCTTCTTTCTTACTTTTATCCTGGGGTACTTGAAATTTCTTTTCTAACTATTTTATTTCAGAACTAGTGTTTCCTAAACTTTAATTATATAATTAGTTTTTGTGCATTTCTAATGAATTTGAAGACCAACTAGAGTTCAAATTACAACATACTAACGATTCATCTTCAATGTAAAGGATGGGGAAACAAGTTCAGACCTTGGCCGATCGTCGACAAATATTATCTACTTTTGTATTATTTATGTCCTTGATTCAAGTCAGTGTCAATGTCAACGTTACACTTGTTAATAACGCCATTGAAAAAGGGGCAGGTACAGTTACACTTAAGCCTTATTTGATTGTTGTGATATACTTACTTCGTTCCGTATTAATTAACGTCCAATTTTCACGACAGTTTGTATCGACGGGACCCCAGCAGGTTACTACTTTGAACGGGGACATGGAGATGGAGCTAATAACTGGCTGGTCAAATTAGTGGTAAACTACCCAAACTACATTTGTCTTCCAATTTATAAAGTAAATTGTGAATTTTTATAAAATTGTAATTTTACATGATTTTTTTATATTTGCAAAATAAACATAAACTTAACATATTTTTATAATTTGAATTGAGGTCAATTTTTCATAAATTAATTGATTTTTTTATCTATTTTTCATCATTTTTCTTATTGTTGTCCCTATATCAATTCCAAAATATTTGTTACTTTCAACCTTCCACTAATATTTGACTCGATCAAATCTTATCTCCTGGAGATGTATTTAGCAATACATTTACTTTTTAATTCTTTCAATTCTTTCTAAAAAGCAGTTAATTTGAAATTTAGGGAGTTTTTTTACTACAAAACTAACGCGGTTTAATCTCTTTTCATTAAAAAAATCATAGTGATCATAATTTATAGTATCTAAATTAATCAAAATAGGATATTTGGAAATATACATTATTAAGTTATTTTTTAAATAAGTTAAATAGGATCCCGTGTTGTCCTATGACATATATAAGGCTGACATAGTACTATGTAGAGACACTTTCAAATACCCGAAATAAGCATCCAAAGAAGTAAAAATCTTGCGGGATATCATTCTTTTGGGACGTTTAATTTTAGCGTTCCCAAAACTCAAAGTGTCTTAAAATATCTTTTCTGGAACACTTTTTTATGTCATATTAGATGGTTTTTGTTGTAGTGATAAATGGTTCAAGTGATTAAGCGTTTTGATAATTATGATTTTGAAATTGTCTTCGAAATATTTTAGGTTGCTAATTGGAAACACACAAGACTATGTCATTTTTATTGTTTGAAATATGATATCTTTTGTCGAGAATATTGATCATGATTCAAATTACAAAATAATGATAAGTTTGTAATATATTTTGCTAAACTTGAAACTTTGTGTCAAGATTGAAATTTTGTAAAAGTTTGTGATTTATGTGGTAATTAAGTTATTTTTTAACTAAAAAATATCTTAATTCTCTTTTAGGAACATTATTTTCATTATTCAAATTTTCTAGAATCATGTACCTATATTAATTTAAGGGTGATTCTATGGTACCACAGTGGTATCGGTACCATTGTGAGATAAGAATGAAATTATACTACCTCCGTCCCGCTCAGATTTGCACGTAGAGACGGGCACGGAGATTAAGAAAAAGCTGTTTTTTGCTTTTTGGTTGACTTTTTTAAAGGTGGAGATTGAAAATGGAGATTTCAAGGGTGAAGATTATTTGAGAAATTTCCTTTTTAAGAGTGTGCAAATCTGAGTGGGACGGACCGAAAAGGAAAGTGTGCAAATCTAAGCGGGACGGAGGGAGTATAATTTAGTGGATCCCTCATATTTAAATACATATGTATTCTTCTCTCACATGGCATCGGTACTACAATAGTACCGAAGTTGGACTCTTAATTTAAATATTATGTTTGATTTGGAATTCAGGGTGGTGCATGGTGTTGGGTTGGGAATTGTGGTGCAATAAAGGGAAAATGGAATGGGAGTACCAAAAATGCCCCTCCTATTGAGTTTGCATGGATGTCAATTATAAGTTCAAACCATTCAAACAATCCAGGTAACTTACTACATGACTTTTCAAACACAAATAATTCGTTAGTAGCCCGATCCAGTAGAGAACGTAAACTTAAAAATGAGATTGAACTAGTTAAAATTGCCAAAATCTAGAGAAAATCGAATTTAACAAGTGCCAAAATCTAGAGAAAATTGAATAGGTTGAATCTAAAAAACTGTTTCCTATTATTATTATTATATATTATTAATTATTTTGTTTAGTCTCGTCTCTATGTATAATAAATCTGTTTTCAGATTTTATACTTTTAGGTCTTTTTTCGGTACAACATATATTATGTTCTATGAAAATATATAATATAATTTTGAAATATAATTAAACTATCGGTTGAATAAGACCCCGGTAACATGCATCGATTCGGTTTCACATACACTGATCATGACTCTTAATTTATACACTACCTACATAAAGACTAATTCAACTATGGGTGCTCTATTTTAAAATATTTTTGTTGTGGTCTAATTTGATTTTGTATGTTCAATCATATTATCACAAGATCAAATTAGAGCACAATAAAAATACGCCCGACTTAACACCAATTTAATCATGTCTACGTGTATTTTTTAATTCTTCCGAGCTATAAATTTTTATGTATATCTGCACACATTTGTCAATTATTCTATGATATCTTTCAATTTATTTCAACCATAGAATTCTATAATTGGAATCGAGTTTATGTTCGATATTGTGACGGAGGCTGTTTTTTGGGTGATAAAGCAGCAGATGAAAATGTAAGTCGTTAAATTTGATTTCATATTCTAATGTACGTTCTCCAATCTTATACTTCTTCTATCCTATATAAGAGTTCTATTTAATATATATATATATATATATATATATATATATATATCGTTTTATAAATATAAGTCAATTTATAATTTCATGAAGTAGTTAGATAAGATTCAATAGGTTAATTAAAAATATAAAATAAGTCATGTAAGGGAAACGACATAATATAGCCATATTGATCCTCTAATACACGCTATATGTTAATATCCGGTGCAATTATAAACATTAGGCGTGTGGAAGTTGTTTTGAAATTAATACGAGATAAAATACATATTGAAATAGAGGAGCTGGTTGTGTGTTTTCTCCTTCTTTTGTGCAAGAAACTGATTTGTCTAGATTACTCTCTGCATACTCTATCATAAATCTAGTGTTTGTTCATCCATTGTTCCATATCTACTTATATTGTTTCGACGGTTTCTTCTTGTCAATCAATACTTGCTGATTCCAACAATTTAATGATATTTTATTATCTCAAGAAAACAAAGTCGTGTAAGTGAGAATTGTTAATTTTTGGAGTTATACTCTTATTAAATTGATCATCAATAAAAAATTATACATTTATAAACAAAAAAAATTATTATAGGATAGAGGAAGTACTATTTATTGACGAAATTGTAATATATATTCTCAATACTTCAGAGTATCCATCTCGAGCTTAGGGGTTCAAGGATTTGGAATGCTATAATGGAGGAGCTATTAGAGAAAGGAATGAAGAATGCAAATAACGTAAGGATATCATATATGTTTTCCCTAAAATATATTAATGTTAATGAATTGAGTCGAGCTAGATTCAACATTAGAATGTTTGAGTGGCATCTGCTAAATTTTCAAGTGAATCGAGTTCAAACTGGACCTACTAACTTGGTGTTCGTTAATGTTCTCAAACTATCCCCGAATATTGACGAATACCAAGTTTATTAGTAATATTTTGTGTTCACGCCGCAAATATTATATATTATTCTAGTTTTGCTTTGAAATAAATTATTTACATAAATAATATAAAAATATTCGTATCATTATTATAAACAAGCCTAAAATATGTTCACACGTTGTTGACAAATAAGTACATCGATGTTGACAAGTGAGTACATCGATGTCCAAACTTTGTATTTGAACAACACTAATCAAACTTGTTATAGGCTCTACTTGCGGGTGGTTCGGCTGGAGGACTAGCAGCTATATTACACTGTGATGATTTTAGAACACTTTTACCCAATGCTCGTAGAGTCAAGTGTATCTCCGATGCTGGTTACTTCATTCGAGCGTAAGATATATACATTCAGATAACTAGGGACAGAACCAAGGGGCGGTAGCCCCCCTCTCAATTTTTTAAAAAATACGAAGTATATTATATGTACAGTGTAATATAACAAAACAAAAAAATATATAATTTTTGCCTCTAAAAAATTTGAAATCTCGCCTCCGCTACCCCAACTTTTAATACATCAATTAATCCCTAATATTGTTGAAAAAAAATTATATCGCTCCCCTCAACTAAAATTCTTGGTTCCGTCCCTACAAATAACCTAATTATATAATTAGTAATCTATAGTATTTTGTACTAACACTTGTGTATTTCTTTGTTGCAGAAATGGTATTCCGTATAATGGGAGATCTAGAGATTATTATTTCAATGCTACCGTACAATTTCATGTATTGATCACTACTTTCCTTTATATATATGCACACACATATTTTAAGTCATAAGTAGAGGCGGCAAAATTAATCCAAATTATCCCCCGACATTTTATACGGACTGAACTACAAAAATTTTGGTCCAAAATACCATCGGATCTAACAGGTTCGATTATGTGGATCGTGAACCGACCTGCAAATTTTAGTATATTTTAGGAAATGAGCTGCACTCAATACTTTTCAGCCGATGAAATTTTGGGCTAACCCCACCCAATCCGACATACGATATCGACCCGACAAGTTGGGTTGAAATTCCTAATATAATGCATATTTACAAGCCTTGTTCATATGTAGTTTATTTGCAAAGCAATTGACATAGAAAAAAAATCATTTTTTATCTTGTAGAACTTGACTCATTTCTTGCCAAAAGATTGCACATCAAGAATGGGAAAGGATGCAGATTTGGTAAGTGGAGTTCCTATAACTAATTTCCAGATTCATGACTATTTCGGGAATTCGAATCTTCTCGAGTATTTTACGTTGAATTTTGAAAAAAAGAGTGACACACTTTACATCTCAATAAAAAATAAGACATGTTACTCTATCTTCAAAAATTTCCCGTAAAATACTCTAATGGAACTAAACCCCTGTATTACGATATTGACCGTGTTTAACAAAATTGGCAGTGTTTTTTTGCTGATTATGTATTTGAGTCCATCAAGACACCACTCTTTATATTGAGCAGTGCTTTTGATTTCCTCCAGGTGAGCTTCTTTATGTGTAAAAAGTTCATATATACTCCCTCCATATCATTAATTGACGTTTTACATATTTTTCACCAAGTCTACCAATTTTCTTCCTGGACTCAATCCTAAATATCTCTACTTTTCAATCTATCAGAGATATTTTGATTTGGTCAAATCTTTAGCTGATGAGATATCTGTCAAACTATTCAATCCTTAGTTCTTCGCTTTCATCCTAAAACATCAATTAATATAGAATAGAGGAAGTATATGTTATTGCTAATGTAATTATTTTTGCTAAACAATAATAATACATATTAAGCATAAATGAAAAAACACAAAAATAAAATAAAAAATAGAATCATAAATATAAAAAGTAAATTAAACCAAGATTTTATTTCGGTAGAAAATAAAGATATTGAATAATAAAATTGGATTAAATATTATTTCAGATAACAGGGAGTTATCCAATTTTGGATTTCTGGGAGAAATGTTTGAGGAATATAACTAATTGCACACCTGATATGATAAAAATGACTAAAGGTATTTTTAATTTTTAGAATTTCAATAATTAAATAAAATTATTAATTAAATTTTAATTAATTTTGATTTAATTTCAGATTTTGGAAGTGCATTTCGTGTAGCCTTAAAAAAAGTGGTTGATAATCCATCAAGTGGATTGTTTATCAAGTCTTGCTTTTTTCATGATTTGGATGGTAAATGGAATAACATAAGATACACACTGGAAAATAAGGTAAGTTTATTTTATTTCTTGCTTATTCTTTCCAAATTTTGTGGAAAAGAAAAATAAACAATGACTTGTGTAGCGAGGCTGTAAATGAGTCGAATCGAAACGAACGAACTATTATTCAAGCTTGTTTGAAATGTGTCGAGCTTATAGTATAATGGTTGAGCTTGTTTGAGTATCAATCAAATCGAACTTAAACGAGTTTTAATCGAGTCGAGTTCGAGTAGTTTGACATTTTTACACTTGTTTTAGCATATTTGACTTATCGAGCTTGAGCTCGAGTCGAACTTTAAATTTTATCAAACGTAAAAGTATGTCCAAGCTTGTTTGATATCTTTAATCGAACATAATTCAAACGAGCTTTTAACAAACGATCTCGAATCGAGTATCAAACGAACTTTTAACAAACAATCTCGAATCGATAGCTTGGTTTCACTTTCAACCCTATTTATAGCAACTATTATTACTATTATTACTTTTTTAACCAACTTTACTATAGTGATTAAGTTTCTTTAAAAAAAATTATCATATTCATGGGCTCATTTGAGATTTTACTTTAACTAGATTATTTGGATCTCTCTCTTCTTCATTCGAATACGACATTACTTTAAAAACGATTGTTTGTTTGTTTTTTCAGACCATTGCAAAAGCTGTTGGAGATTGGTACTTTGATAGGAGCTCGGTTAAATTAATGGACACTTATGATTTTCCGATAAACTGTGATACATAATAAATTGTAGAAGCACTTGTAATGCCTCGATATATAGATTATCCTATAGAAATAAAAAAGATAACCAATAATGAATTACGTAATTCATCAGATTCTTACAATTGCCACTTATACTAATGATTTACACCTTTTACATCAAACCTTATATGTTGTTGCATGAGTTTACGAAATACGATTAGAAAGATTTGCAAAATCTTACACAGTACATTATGATTCGATGCTGCCAAGCCAGTTGGTGATGGTCCGCGATAAGACTCTAACGTCATTTAGGGAGATAGCTTTAAGTCCTTGGGCAATAGCGTCGACTGGAGTGTACACTGCTCCTACTTCCCACTTTGGCTCCTGATCGGACACACATCATATCACGCTTACAATCTCCAAATTGGATTACGTTTCTGTAGAGATTGTGCTTAGCCAAACACCCTCAGTTTATGTGGTTTTAGCTGTTCAGATTATAAAAATATATGGGCCTAACATATTTTAGATTAAATGCATATATTGACTATCTAATGCTTCATAATACTTGCATTCTACTCTTCATAATTAAGGGTCCAATGACCCCTCTAAACACACACACACGCACCCCCGCCGGGGTATATCATATACGAGAACTTAATCCTATTGGAGGTGGTTAGAAGTAAACAATCAGATTCATGGTTATTGCTCTTACTCAAGGACCATTTTCAAGAAACCGACCAATGAGTAGGAGTGGTACCTGTACGCATGGAGTTATATGAGTACCGCGTAAAACAACTTTCTCAAGTTTCCCACCATAAGACTCAACACGAGGCTTTAGTGTCTCTTCTAGGAGATCTGTCTCATCAATTGCGTCGAAATCAAATTTGACCTGACAGAAAATTCACAGAATAAGCTTTCAGCACTGTCCCATTTTCAAGACTTAGATACATAAAGTATAAGTAGTACCAATAGTGTGTGTTGAATGTTATATAACTTCTTGAAACAATCAAGATTCTCAGCAGGTGTAGGCTTGAACTCGGAGATCCCTTGTGCAACCTAAAAGTTGCAGAGAAGATCAGATAACTCCCATGGCTATAAGTTGAGAAATCGAAGCAGAAAAAATTGTTGTTTATGTTAAGCCTAAAGCACATGAAAGAGGAATAATTATAACATAAAGAGACTGACACCGATTGAGTCAATCTTGGTCGTCATGAACATTATCTCTGCATACCTGATTAAATACTGAGGGCAATTGATCAACGAATTTGGTCAAAGACACCGAAGCTTCTGGGTCATAGTCTGGGAGAACTATTTCAGCCACGTCTAATAGCGCCCTCAATCCATCCACTAAATCATATGCACATCTTCAGATTGCTGAAGCATCATACTAATTGATGAAACAAGAATGTAACAACTCATGCTAAGTTAATGACATTGTATAACTTAGTCGAGACTTGGTTATGGAGTTTCAAGTCTTGGCCATGCTTTCTATTTTTCCCAGAAGAGCATTTATCCAATGAATAGGATTATGAATATTTGTTTTACCATGAACATTTATTCAACTGGAATAAACCAAAACAATCTCATAACAAAGATCCGTCTCAAAGGCTTTTGGTTTATGAAGCTCTTTCCGAACACGCCCCTTACTTCAACGAAAGAAGGCTCTGACTCCAAAAACAAATAAAAAGAAAGTCTAAATAGGTCGAATTGCAAAAGCAATTTAGAGATTAATGATGTAATTAGTAATAGGTGTTCAATAAGCTATTTCATTATCAAACTACTAGCCAGACTTCCATACATTGTACAGCAAGGCGAACCTTTTTATAAACTCACTTGTCCATGAAATCCTTTTTACTTAACGGGACTTAATCAAGTCGCATTCTTCAGTGTTCTGCTCAATTCTACGACTCTAATACTTTAAAGCTTGCAAAGTGGACTCATTCATGCAGGAAATAAGCAGGAAGTTTTCATATGAACTTCTAGAGTAAACTAAGCAAATGAGATGTTTGCATTTTTAACATAATATTACCCGACACACTCTGAGCCATTGAATACACAGGGGATGTCTCGATCACCGGCATCATCTGCTTGACTACAGGTCCCAGCTGCAGTACATGAGACAGACCCTTTACCTTAAGTAATTGAATTAATTTTTTTGGATCCATCAAAATCGGTAGAGAAGCATAGAAGCAGATCCACATTGAAATTAATTTTTAGGGATCCATCAAAATCCACCAAAGGCAATGAAATTACTGTCTACTTTACTACAGCAATAAAGATTATACATTACGTTGAGCCTATGACATTTTTGAACCAAAAAGAGATAAGACAAGAAGCATATAAGATACATGGTTTGACCAAAGTGAATAGTCTGAATTAGGTAACACTGTTACATTTCCTGTAAGAATTTCAGATATGGCCAATTCTTTCAGAGATATTGGGAAAGCTTAACTATTGCCTATTACAACCTTTAAGCAGAACAAATCTCTAACTTAAACTGAACGTAAGTTACGGATTTGCTTACACACACTCTCATATGTCAACATCTTTCAATCAGTCAACAATTTCATAAATTCTTCGTGACTAAATGGGGCATCACAAATAATGAGCATATCTTTGTAATCATCCAAACATAAGTGAATAGAGGAACCACCTGCTCAAAGTAGGGTACTGCTTCTGATGCTGGTCTGTTGTTGTATGATATGATTGCATTGGCCTTCAACAACAAACATATTTATTCTCTGTCAAATATTCATCAAATTAGACATACATGGCCAGCTGGAGCAACAAAGAGGCACAGTGAACCTTAGGAATCTTCTCGCAGAAATAACTCCCTGTAAGCACTTGAAGAAGTGCGCCATTGCTGCACAAAATGGGCGTCAAACAAATGCAACCGAGGATGATTCAACCAGTCCTAATGATAGCAGGAGACACAATTTACAAAACTCCGCCATTTATAATCGCTTTTTGGTGAGGCTGAAGCAAATTACAACATCACAAACACATCATTTCTCTTTGTTTAGACGCCCTAAGGTACGTTGTGGATAATCACATATGCAAATTGGTACCAAAAACATAGATATAGCCACTAGACTCAATACGCAGATTCCTAGCAGTCGAAAACTATACAATTTTCAACAACAGTTAGAAGAAATCAGGAGACTTCAACCCAATCGAATTGATCACATCACCTGTGTCCAACGGAATAATATGGAAGATCAGCAATTTCAGCAGCTGAAATTCCATTTTCCGGCAATCCAGTGGTCAAAATCGAATCCAAACAAGAGTGAAACCGCTCATAGATCTCCCTGGTAACGTGTTCATGGTCGAAAGTCACATTGTATGGAACAGATACAATCAAATACCCTTCATTCGCCAACAGCTCGAGTAAGTAGCTGAAAATGGATAAACAAACAATGAAATTTTAAATTCCATGACTCCATCTGCACATACTCAAGTATGTGTGTGTGTGTAGCACCGATAAATGCTTTACCTATACGTCACTTCGGGGACGGCTCCAATGAAAGCACCGCCTAAGAATTTGATTAAAGCCTTGGGTTTTTTGCCTTTTGAAGGTGGAATTACCAGACAAGAGTCACGACGCCTGTATATCCGACCATTTCCGTCGCCAAAATTTCTAGAATTTTTCGCGGTTTTACCAATTTGGGTATTCGAGATCGTCATGCGCGGCAACAACGAGCGGCGGCGCTTCTCATGAAACCAAAAACTGCGAGGGACACAGTACGGGGATGGTGAGAATCGGAGTTTGAGCTGTGCGAAGTTGTTGGAAGCGAGGGTAGCAGCCGCCATGGAAGCTTACTCAGCGAACTGAGAAGCAAAGAAGAATTCAATAGAATATCTAATGCAGGGACAACCTCGTCCTTTTGTTTGAGAGTAGTGCACGTGGAAAGACCATGAGCGCTTCTTATAATTTAAGTAAATTTAATTGGGTTAATTACCAAATAAATCATAACATTTGGTCGGTTTTTCAATTGCAACATGCCTTTTCAAAGTTTTCAATGTTCGTCACATACTTTTTTGCCCTTTCATTTACAACATCGCCACCCGTCTCCGGCCTTGGGAAGCTGACCTGGCAGATGGGGCACGTGGTCTAGGCGCAAAACGACGTCGTTTTGCTTATGTTGGTGACAGATCAATTTTACACTTCATTAAAACTTTTTTTTTAAAGTCTACATCATAAATAAATTTTCAATTAATAACAAATCAAAACAAATTTCTTTATATTAATTTGAAACTTAGCCTAACATCACTCACACCCTCTCTCGTCAAATTATCCGTAGGCTGACCCCTTTCTTCCCCAAAGTTGTACATCCCCTCTGCAACAATGTCGAATTCGAGCTCGTCTTCTTCAACGCCAGCGGACCGTGCGAAGAGATGCAGGTGCGGGCTTCCTGCGCTTTTTCTGACTTCGTCGACGGACTTGCACCCGGCCCGGAGATTCTATCGTTGTCGGTTTTACGAGGTAAGGGTGTGACGTCATGTGTGGTATCTAGGAAACGATTCAGAAATTTTGTCATCCCTACTTGTTATCTAACAATTTGAAATGGGTCTCCTTTCAAGCTTGAATTTTTTCAGGATTTCAGTTTTAACTCGAAATAGGGAACCATTTAAGCTTGCTCGATTGTTATTAGAAATAGAGGGTTATTGCTCGATTGTAATTTGCCATTTAAGCTTGAAATTGCTTCATTTTTGAAGTAGTCATACTTGCTCGATTTCTACGATTTTTCTGGAATTTTAAATTTTTTTTTGTGTTACTGTGTATCGTAGCAACCCGGTGACTGTCGTTTTTTTGAGTGGTTCGACCCCGAGATGCCGATTTTTCAGAAGGGTGCTTTTTTGAGCTTGAAGGCACAAAAAGAGAGTCTCGAACAACGATTGGTATGCAAGAATGAGATGGAGGGATTACTGAATCAGAAATTGGATATTGCTGACCGAAGGACTGAAGAGTTGAATATGTTCGGCATTAATTTGGGCAAGCAGGTCGAGGAGCTTAAAAATACCAATTCGGAACTTTTACAGAAGAACAAGATCTTGAAGAAGATACTCAAGGATGCACGTTATATAACTAAAATACTGGGAGTTATAATTTCTGTTCAAATTTGTGTTTTGACTTGGTTGCTTTGCGATGGTGGTAGGAAAATGTTCAAGCATGATATGTATCTATCGTGACAAGTTAGATATTCAGTCGTATTATAATCCGAACGTAAAACTCTTTGCTTTTTTATGTGGA
Source organism: Ajuga chamaepitys (assembly GCA_958295605.1). NCBI lineage: Eukaryota > Viridiplantae > Streptophyta > Magnoliopsida > Lamiales > Lamiaceae > Ajuga > Ajuga chamaepitys. The sequence goes on along the minus strand of OY282502.1, from coordinate 3,212,712 downwards.
ATATATTAGAGTTTTTGTCAAATTTGAGATATTCAGTCGTATTTTAGTTGTAGGCATTTGTGTTGTTGTATTTCGAACCTCACTTGAATTAATTTGCACAAAGGTAATTTTGGCCCTTTAAAAGAGAGAAAAGAGAGAAGACAGAAAGAAAATAATAGCGTAAGGTTTTTCTCTGTTTTGAATTAACTAAGTATGTCTTCTAATGATCTCTAACTCCCTTTTTCGAGTTTGGGAACCTTCTTATATAGTTAAGGCCAAATTGGGCCCAAGATGGGCTTAAAATCATAAAACGCGCACACTCTGTTTTGGACGCGGAAAGCTACCTCGACCGAGTCAGAATCGGCCTCGACCGAGTCAGGTCAACTCGACCGAGGCAAAATCCCCCTCGACCGAGTTGGAGTCTCTGACCAATTTCTCGTTTTGCTCTTCATTTCTCCCTCGACCGAGTTGCTGAACAACTCGACCGAGTCAGACTTTCTAATCATGCTTCAACACCTCTTTGCTATTTCCGACTTTTCTTGCTCGTTTTCCATCCGAACCTTGCCCAAACGGACTTTTTGGCCTTTTTATACCTGAATAACACTAAAACAAGCAGAAACACGTCATCTAGCTCAAAAGATGGATTTTAATCACTTTTCGCCCAAATACACATGCATATGTCCCATATTACGACCTTTAATTGACCTAATATACATGTAAAACTAGCATGTATCAAAGGTGTGCCCACGCCTTATGCAAAAACATCTCCTGGAAATGCAATCTTTGTGGAAAATTATTGAATTCTTCAAAATCAACCGAATTTACATCCAAGTTGCTCAAATCATCCATTTAGAATATGATGCATAAATGTGAAATATGAGTCTTATCAATTTGCAATTCCAATTAATTTGTAGCTCATGTTATTAACTTTAGAAGACAATACAAATTCAACACCATGTTTAACAGAAATTTAACACCACAAAATAATCCTATAACCACAATTCCAATCACTTGTTCAGAATGTACAGATGGAAACACATTAACATCATAACCACAAAATATATGGGTTTATAGCAAAATGAAACTCCCATTAACCACAGTTCTCAAGAAGACTGGGACAAATTCCCAAAGAGGGGAAAAACAAAAGAAACCACAAATATTGTCATTTTCCAACAGTGCTTTCTTGGGTACTTGTTGTGGTAAATTTGATGCCCTTGGTGGGGACCCTTAAACTACTTCGACTCGTAGTAGGGGATGATCGAGCCCTTGACGAAACAGTTGACTTTGCGTATGAAGGGCCTTCAGAAGCCGAAGCTAACGGGACTTTAGGTGGTGGATGTGCTGTGTTGGTCGTCGCCTGCTTGGTGGCAATTGATCCACTCACATTGATGACCTTCCTTGATCCAGGATTCTGCAATAAATTAGATGTCAACATTCAAGCGAATACAAAAAATGAATTTGTAAAAATAAGAAAAGTTCGGGTATACCTTGAAATATATTTCCCCAGAAGCGGAGCAATATGCGCCGTACCCTTTCCTCGCATTTCTTAATTCTCTTGCTCGGTTTGAGTCTTTAGAGGCACTACCCTGCGAATATTTCTTCTTTTTCCTACTAGCAGTTCGAGTTGATTCAGCGGTATAGGATCTTGTCATGGGTCGCTTACTCCCGACTTTATCCTGTGAAAATATACATTCCTTAAATAATAATAACAAGAACTTAAATATGCCCAAATGCTTGTAAATGTAATACCTGATTTTTAACCTTTTCTTTGCTGGCTCCTTGTGGTTGAGACTGTGCGACTTCATTGTTCATCGAGCCCTTACGGGGTCTGCCTCTTTTCTGTTTGACTTGTTGGATATTTTTTGGAGGGTTCTTGCACGATCTCTTGTTATGTCCCTTTTCCCCACAGCTACGACAGGTCATTTCAATGCCATGTCTTGTGACCCGGTGCGGGTTCTTTGGGTCTTCCTCAGGGGCTCTTTTACGCTTCTTTTTAGGTCTCCCGGGCATCTTACGGTATGGAGGTGGTTTAACCGGATTGCCCTCGGATTGTGGCCACATTTTTCTACCATTAATTGGCTCAAGTGCATGCGAATACGCTTCAATGTATTTGTTAACACTAAAATGGTGACTCACAAAATCCGTCGTATCCTTTTTCATGAATCGAATACAAGCACATGCATGCATACATGGAATACCATTTATGTCCCAAACTCTACACGTGCAAGTCCATTGGCCCAAATCAACAATAAATTGGTCAGCACTAATTGACACTTGAAACTTTCCACCAATTGCCGGCTTAACGGAACATAACCTACCATTATACTCATTTCTTTCAAGTTTTTTCCGGATCAAGGGACATATCTTATCTAGCACACCGCTCATACTCTGCAATTTATCATGTTGTCTAGCCATAAGGGCGGTCCTAATATCCTCACACATGTCTATCAGATGTTTAGACCTAGACTTGACGATGTACCCATTAAAGGTCTCGCACACATTATTATCCACAATATCAGATTTCGGGAGAGTACTTACAAATGACTTACACCATTTGGTGGGGTCCCTCTCCAGAAAGTTATGATAGGCTGGTTCGTTAAATTTCTTCATTTTTTCCAAATAAGAAAGGTAATCTGCCTTGTATGCGCTTCGCACAGCCCCCCAAAACAAGTTCTTCAACGCTTGACCTCTAAAGTCCTTCTTCCAATTGCAATATACATGCCTCGCGCAATTTCTTATATCCGCGTGCGGGGTGAGATTTTGTATTGCATTCAACAGCCCCTGAAATTGCAAGAAACCAAAACGAACAGTAGCTATATGAATTGTATCCAAATATCAATCCATATAAAAATCATACTCCAATTAATAGAAATTGTACCCAAATTTCAATTCATATAAAATAAAACTTGGAACAGTAGCTATCTCAATGAATATACCAACTAAAAAAAGCATACACAAACTTAAAAACGCACATATCAGTGGCTATAAAAATGAATTTATCAACTTTAAAAAGATTTACACCAACTTCATATCAAATAAAATTAAACAGTAGCGATTATCATGCTATAACCCCTTTAACAATGCAAAAATAGATATCTTTAATACCTTTTGTTGATCGGATATGAATGTCCAGCCGAGACCGTCTCCTATCCTCAACTCTTCAAACATTATTGTCATGAACCACGTCCACATTTCCTCGTTCTCAGCCTCTACAACAACCCAACAAATCGGGTACATTTGGTTATTTCCGTCCTTTTCCACGGCTGCCAAGAGAGCTCCACCTAACACCGTCTTCAGAAAACATCCATCGAACCCAACAACCGGCCTACAACCTTTCACAAAACCCTTCATCAAACCGGTAAATCCAACGAAGAAACCTCTCAAACAACCGTTATCATTCAACAACAACTCGAATCTACCAGTTGGATCAACCCTTTTCAGCTCAGCTATGTAACTCCGCACATAAGAATAGTGCTCAAACACACTTCCCCGCAGCAGTTCAAGTGCCTTCCACCTCGCCCTATAACACTTAATCATGCTCAACTCTAGGCTTAGTTTGTCAAGTACTTCTTCCTTTAGGTTGGCAGCACTAAAGGACGGCTTCTGTCTCCATTTGTGCACAAATTCTTTGGCTATCCACGCGGACGTAGCAATTTTGTTGTCCATCACTCTATGACACGTGTGAGGCCCTACCAATGTTTTCACGAGGAATGTATGTCCCCACATGCTGCCGTAAAGTTTCCATACACAATCCGGATCTCTGCAATGAACCTCTACTTGCTTTTGATTACTCCTTATGAATTTCAGAGGTAAACCTTGCGCAACTGAGTACCTTATAATGGCATTTCGACACTGATGAGCACTTTCAAATCTCATATTCAACGTAAACTCGAATTTTGTATGGTCACATCTTGGATCATAACGCACACTCTTTTTTCTCCGCTTCCTACCTTCATCCACGGTATTCACATCCTCCTCACTACTAGAATCCGAATTTACGTCTCCATCGCTTTCTTCGTATTCGCTAACAAATCCACTTTGGTCTTCATTCACATCTTCATTCACACGCTCTTCAAACAATGCAAGGCTGCTACCCGCTAAAGAAGGTCTACGCGGGTCTTCAACATGCACGTAATTCTTGTATTTAACTTTGTCTTTCCTTGCCTTAATGTACTCTTCGTCATTGGATGCCAGCTCGTCATCCTCAAGCCCGTCATCGGTGTCACTATTGTCCACTTGATTCTCTTCAGTTGGGTGATAGTCTGGGTCTTCTTCATCGTCGGAATCTAGAGACATTCGGTCTTCTTCTCCAACACCATGTACGCGATTTTCTTTTTCTGGAACTACACCCACTTCACCATCGGAAAGATCCTCACTTGTCCATTCTTCCTCAGTCCCTTCGGAGTTAGCATCAGAGCCAATGTTATCAATTTCGGGTTGATCCTTTTCAAACCGACCCTCTTCATCAACTTCATAAGATTTTTTCCCAGAATCTACGTACAACAGAATCATTCTTTTATCGGGCTTAACCATCTTCAGCATATCCATCACGTCAGCATCACCCGATAAAAACTTTATCTCCATATCCTCCCTTGGAATTTTGTACCCGAGCTCCCGCCATGATGCGTAGCCCAAATTTTCCACGATGTCAACTAAATCCAAGAAACCAAATCGGTCCATATCCAGTGAATGCTTCATACAAATCTGTCCTCCACAATAATGAGGTATTGAACCCCCAGCCTGCAGCAACTCCCCTCCATGTTGTATATATAATGAAAATGAACTGATACAAAAACAAGACCAAGAAATTAATAAACTACACAGAATATTCGACCAGAGGGACCACTACAGTAAATTTATGAACCCTAGGGACCAAACAGAGAATAAAAAACATAAGCCCCAAACCAAAAAATCGAAAACCCTAGGGACCAAACAAAAAACGAGAACCCTAGGGACCACCACAATCAATTAAAAATTCGAGGGACCACATGGATTACATAAATCATGCTTTGAATCAATATGAATCAGAATAATATATATATTGTTTGAAGTAATTTTTACCTGTCGGCCATAGGAGCGACAAATCGGTGGTCCCCTGAATCTCCAACCTTACAAAAATTCGCGAGTTGAACTACACCCACTTTACAACAGCACTTGAACGAGAAGAAGAATCGAACCCAACTAAGCCACGCAATCTCTGACTACAAATTTCGCGAGGCGGACGGCGGGAAACAGAATTTCGCGCAGATTGCGCCTTCTTCGCTGTCGGACAAAACGGGCTTCGAAACCCAGTGGTTGCCCTCTTCGTTGAACCCTAGTGTCGGCCTCCTTTGGTAAGGAGAAGAATTTCAGAGTCTTGCAATTTGAGTGGAAAGAATTTGGTCTCAATTATTGTTTGATATTATTATTTTGTTATTTCATTTGTTTAGTGACGTGGATTTTCCAAAAAAAATGTGAAATGAGGTGTAAATCACTATAGTGGTAAATACGACCAAACGACGACGTTTATCTGCCATGTCAGCTTCCCACGGCCGGAGACGGGTGGCGATGTTGTAAATGAAAGGGCAAAAAAGTATGTGACGAACATTGAAAACTTTGAAAAGGCATGTTGCAATTGAAAAACCGACCAAAGGTTGTGATTTATTTGGTAATTAACCCAATTTAATTTAATAATCTTTCTTCATACCATATACGTGTCGGTTAGTGAATGAGTAAAACAAAAGATGTAATACTAAAGTGTAACAGATGATCTCATGGGGTTTCTTTACCTCTGCATTTCACTTGTAATTTAAATTAATACCAACTTAAATAGTACACCCTGTGCCTCACCTAATCTTGGACATTTTACTTAAACGGTGGTCCCACCTTATCTTGCACAGCCTAAAAAAGAAAGTTCGGTCGTTCCACCTTATCTTGCACAGCCTAAAAAAAAAAAGTTATAACATAATCTCCATCATCAATCTCCACAGAAGATCAGATGAGATCTTCTATTGCAATTCGTATTTCATCTTATATTTCATAACAATCATTACACGCCACGTGTATATGATGACATCACTAATTAATACATAGTGTGTAACAGATATAATGGAATACTAGATGGAATGCAAATTGGAATAGAGGATCCAATTCGCAATCTCCACCCTCAATCCACTTTTGAAAAGTCAACAAACAACCATTCTTAATACCTGTGCCGACCTCCCCTGTACAAGATAAGTTGGGACGAAGGGAGTACATAATAAGAGTTGACATATTAATATTATTATAATATAATGAAATATTATACTCAAATATATAATAAGTGAAGGAAAAATTATATTTTATTAATAAAAAAAGATCAATAAAAAATATAGAAATATGAGTAAATTATGAATATTTATATTTATTTATCTAAGATATGGATATTTTGTTTATCCTTGCACAATTTTAATGCTCATAATATATAAATATGAGTGAGTCTTGTGTATGCAGTCACACGTAACCAAGAAATATTATTTTTTGATGGTTCAAAATTTGGGTCATTTATCTAAAATTAGAATAGATCCGTCACAAGAATGCGACCGTGTGACCGTCAACATAAGTTTTTATCGATATATATATATATATATATATATATATATATATATATATATATATATATATATACGCACACATACGAGATATTCATACAATATGAATTATTCATCATTATGAAAAATCTAAAAAATCGTCATGTTTTGTTGCTCCAACGACATGGAAAAAAATGACTACTCATTTTAACAGTTAAAAAATTCAGGTGCATCATGTCTCTGAGATGTTGCAGTACTTTCGCATCTCGATTTTTAACTTTATGAATTTAAGAGGAATCAAGTGAAGTTCAATTGATTGAGTGTCAAGAAGTCTAGACAAATGATTTGAAATTTATTCCCGAATACTCCTCTCTTAAAATTTTAGGAGAAAAAAAAAATAAAAAATGTACTTTGTATATGTAATAAGATTAATGACTCATATTCATTTAAATAGTTAGAGTACTTGCTCTAATCGGTTCGAATATGGTGGTTATCTACTATAATTATCTGATTTACTTGATTTGTTGAATTAACTCGTTTGAGAAATGTCAGCAACATAAAAAGTTTGACCGATAAAACGACACTAAGGAGTATGGCGGATGTTTATAGTCTGACAGTTTGCCATTTTCCCTCAATTTTCTGATCGAGAAATTATGTTATGTCTCCCAAAATAAATGACAGAATTTGGCGTTTTCATTTATGGGTAATATATAATTAAATGTATACAAATGAAAAAAAAATAAAAAAATCATTAACATATATGATTTGAACTCTCCCACAATAAATGTCAGCAACATGTACAATTAGAATTTGACAGAATATAATTTTAAATCTTAGTTAATAATGATTGGAGATTCTTCCTTCAATATGGGAGTATTTCTTTTGGCAGATTATGGCGAGTCAGTTTAATATGATTGGAGATCTTTCCTTAATATGACCCAGTAATTATTGGCATAATATCATGACAAATACAACTAATATATGCTCGAAGATTTTTCCTTAAATATTATTTCACTTACATGTCATCAATTAGGCTCCATACGAAACCCGACATTGATAATCTCATATATAATCTCAGAAGAGTAATATGATTTCACTTACATATAATCAATTAGGCTCCATACGAACCAATATTAAGTTCATTATCATTACTATGTCTACCATCTAAATACCCATCTTAAAAATAGAAAAATGATATAAAAAAGTCCAAAAAATATGCTAACAAACTAATATCTATCTCACTATGCTACAAATTTTATCCAGTCAAATTATTTTTTGTATAATATATATGTATAATTAGGCTCCTTAAATATGATTTCAAATACATGTAATCAATTATGCTCCATACGAAACCCGACATAGAGTGATATATATAATCTCAGAAGAGTAATATGATTTTACTTACATATAATCAATTAGGCTCCATACGAACCAATATTAAGTTCATTATCATTGCTCTGTCTACCATCTAAATACCCATCTTAAAATAGAAAAATGATATAAAAAAGTCAAAAAAATATGCTAACAAACTAATGTCTATCTCACTATGCTACAAATTTTATTCAGGTAAAATTAATTTTTCGTATAATATATATGTATAATTTGGATTGCGTCGCCCTTCTTGTCCATGCTCAGGATCATCCTATATTTATTGTCATCATTGTTCCTACAATTCAAGCGGAGGAAATAGTAAGGAAAAACACAACAGCTAAGAAGTAAGGAACACTCACGGTATTTCAGTAGGCCCTTGGATACAACGCAATCATTGGGCGGAACACTCACGGTATTTCAGTGGCCCTTGATACAACGCAGTCATTGGGATTGACCTTTAGCTGCCAGCCTAGGCGCATCGGGCTTTTCCTTTAGCTGCGCGCCTTGCCGCCTAGCCGCATCGGGCTTTACCTTTAGCTGCGTGCCTTGCCGCACTAATTTCTTCATCTTTAATGTCTTCATCCGCATCAGGCTTTACCTTTAGCTGCCCGCCTAGGCGCATAGGAGCTTTTCCTTTAGCTGCGCACCTTGCTGCCTAGCCGCATCGGGCTTTACCTTTAGCTGCCCGCCTTGCCGCACTAATTTCTTCATCTTTATCTCCGGCAGGTTCTTCATCTTTATCTCCGGCAGGTCCTTCATCTTCCACCTTAGCCACCTTTGCTCTATCTTCAACAACTAACTTTATCAGTCTCAGCCTTTTTTTTCCTCTCCGGGCCACCTTTGTCCTAATCGCCAAAACCCCTCTGCCTTCCTCTCATGGCCACCTTTGTCTTAATTGTCAAAACCCCTCTGCATTCATTTTTCAACGTCGACATGATATAACTGCAAAAATTTCTTTGTAATCTCCACCTTTGCTCTATCTTCAACAACTAATTTTATCAGCCTCAGCCTTCCTTTTCCTCTCAGGGCCATCTTTGTCTTCATCGCCAAACCCCCTCTCCCTTCCTCTCATGGCCACCTCTGTCTTAATTGCCAAAACCGCCTTCCATTCATTTTTCAACGTCAACTTCCTCTTGCCAAAACCCCTCTCCCCATTCATTTTTCAACGTCGACATGATATCAACTGCAAAAATTTCTTTGTAATCTCTCGATATCTCTTTGTTGCTACGCTTTTAATAGAACATAGCATGCTACAAACGCGTATGGCATGAAGACGTGCAATATATAACGGATTAGAGCTGGAAAACAAAAAAGCCTATTGAAATGTCCATCTGGGAAGTTAGCGTGCTGTTTGCTCGAGAAAAAAAGCATCACATAATGCATCACTTTCAATGGTTAAAGATTACGAACAACCAATCTTGCAAAAATAAAGAACAAGATGTCTTAATTTTAATTCACGTCAAATCTGAAACTCCAAAGAATATGTGAGAAATTCTGTTCTCCTCATAACACATATGAGACTGAAAGTCTAGACATAATTAACCAAGGAGACAGGACAATTACAACTTTCAACTCTACACCACCATGTCAAAGACAAAGCATTTATCAGAATAAGAGAAGAAAAGTCGAATAAATATTAGTGCACATATAAATAAGACTAAACCAAGTAATCAAACTGATGAGATAGATTTCAAGTTAAAAAACACACTGCCATAATCTCCTCTAACCACAAAGGATTCGGTTATCAACTCACATAATTCATAGAAGCTAATTTCAACACCGTCTGCCACCACACGCCATACGCCATCCGCTGCCGCCAATAGAAGCTAATTGCCAATAAAAGCGCCATCCCCTGCCGCCAATAGAAGCTAATTTCAACTTAATTATATGGCAGCACCCGTGCTGCAGTGCCCCGGGCCATGAGAGAGATTTCAAATAAAAAAGTACACTGCCACACTCTCCTCCAACCACAACTTTCTTTTATACGGAACAATTCCTCTAACCCCAACTAATTCGATTATCAAGTCACATAATTCAATTACTGTTTTAAGATGTGTAAGAGTATATCATCATACAGAACATAGAATCCGAAAGAAGACAAACCATGTCTGCTTAATATCTAACAAAGAAAGAAGTTCACAATGTAATGTAGTTCTCATAATGCATATCCAAAATCAACAAAGCTAAAAGAAAGAAAAACTGTTTGGCCAAGATTGATATATCAAATAAACTCAATTTCCACTTCCTCGTTGATTGTTGTCGTCAATGCTGCTCATCGTTGTTGTTGTCCTCGTCCTCTTCGTGGTCATCATTCCCATTGTTGTTGTCCTCTTCGTGGTCCTTGCGGTATCCTACATCCAAAGACCTGATCATATCCCAAGTGGCCCCTCCAACTTCTCCAACTTCTCTCTCCATCCATTAGCCTCCATCCAATTGTAGTTTGCCATCTTCGTCTAGATTCTTTTCATCGAAGTAACCAAACTTTTCATCCAAAGACCTGAAAAAAACCCCTAGTGGCACAGATATGAACTCAGTCGCAACAGTTTCACTCTCTTTTCCATCAATCAAAGACGACGAAGGAATATCTGCTGCCTTCCTCCTCTTCTCATTGCCGCCATGGTTGTTTCTATCTCCTTGGTGATTGGCGGCGCTTCTCATGAAACCAAAAACTGCGAGGGACACAGTACGGGGATGGTGAGAATCGGAGTTTGAGCTGTGCGAAGTTGTTGGAAGCGAGGGTAGCAGCCGCCATGGAAGCTTACTCAGCGAACTGAGAAGCAAAGAAGAATTCAATAGAATATCTAATGCAGGGACAACCTCGTCCCTTATGTTTGTTTTAACGTACATAATTAATCAAGCTATTATGTATATAGATGAAGTATGTTGCACACACTAAATATTTGGATTTCAAATATAAAAAATGATTATTTTGAAAAATATGTATCTTCATGTTAATCTATAATATATATAATAAGGTATATTAAATTCGTATATGATATACGGAAAGTTTATATTTACATTACTTATAATTCTATTTATATTTTATCCTACATTTTAAAAAATATATATTTTATTAGAATAAAATAATCACATATCTAAATATTAGATTATATCATATTTAATTTTACAAAAATAAATATTTTAAATAAATTTTCATGCATCATACGAAAATATTACTATTTTGCATTAAAAAGAAAAAAGGAAAAGTTAGAAAAGTTTAAAGAACATGTGGCGTCATCTGAGCGTGTAATGATATTACCCGCGGAGTAGCTAGAAAAACCCCTTCTCCACTTCGCTTAGAGCATCTCCAACCTACTCTCTATTAATAGTGTGAATTTCGCAATAAAAATACAGTTTTTGTGTACACTATCTCCAACCCAACTCTATCCCGCTAAATTTACAGTTTTGTGTAACCATCTTCAACCCAACTCTATCCCACTAAATTTACAGTTTGGTGTAAACCATCTCCAACGCAACTTTATTCCACTAAATTTTACACAATAAGATTACTTACTTCTAATTTTATTTATAAATAATTATTTACGTTTAACTTATTATAAAAAATCAACACTATTTATTGTAGTTAAAATTTATTAATAATTTCACACAGAAAGATAAAACATTGCATTCAACACCATGAAAATAAAAAATTACATAAAACATTAATATTAATAAATCTACATAACAAACAAATTTAGATGCTTGCATTGCTAATTATATTGTTGTAATGAAGTTTTCATTGTGCTAATTACTTTCAATTTGATGTAACTAGTAATTTATCTTATTATTGTTTAATTATTTTTCAATAAGTAAGATTAATAAAAAAATTAATCAATTTTTTTTCGTAATTAACTTTAATTGAATTAGATAAATTATTAAATACAAATAATGATACAAATATAACATTTATGTAGTTAAAACGAGTATTTTGAGCATATAATGTATAAATACAGTTTTTGTGTGGATGAACAGTGTCTCCTTGGGAGGACACTATTCATCCTCCAAATATAAAGGGCTGTTTTAGAGTGTGGTTGGAGGGATAAACTCTAAAATCCTCCCAAAAATAGAGTTTTTGTGTGTGATTTATCGGAGATGATCTTAACGATAACGCCATCATTCTAGCAAAGACCCAATCAAGAGAGAATAATCAGGAAAAGAGAGCGAATTAGGTTTCCAAATTGTGAAAATGGCGACGGTTGGAGGGATGGGTGGCGGCAATGGCAATGATAAGAAGAGGAAGACATCAGATATTCCTTCGCCTTTGATTGTTGAAGATGGCAACGACGAAAGGAAGAAGTTGGATGAACGTTTGGGGTTATTGCGCAAAGAACGCCAGACCAGAGTTATCCTGGATGAAGATGATGATAACTATAACAACAATGGCAATCAAGATGAAGAGGACAAGAAAAATGGGAGCGACGACCAGATCAATCGAAACAATGTTAACAACAACCATGGCGGCAAAGGGAACAAGAGGAAGGCATCAGATATTCTTTCACTGCTTTCGATTGATGGAAAAGAGAGTGAAACTGTTGCCACTGAGTTCAACTTCTCAGATTTCAACTTCTCAGTACCGGCTTTTTTCAAGTTTTTGGATGATCCGTCTGGTACCCTTGATGACAATAACATAGATGAATATTGCAACTACAATTGGATGGAGGCTAATGGATGGAGAGAGAAGTTGGAGGAACGTCGGCATATGTTCAGGTCTTTGGATGTAGGATTCCAAGAGGACAACAACTATGGGAGCGATGACCAGATCAATCACCAAGGAGATGGAAACAACCATGGCGGCAATGAGAAAAAGATGAAGGCATCAGATATTCTTTCACTGCTTTCGATTGATGGAAAAGAGAGTGAAACTGTTGCCACTGAGTTCAACTTCTCAGATTTCAACTTCTCAGTACCGGCTTTTTTCAAGTTTTTGGATGATCCGTCTGGTACCCTCGATGACAATAACATAGATGAATATTGCAACTACAATTGGATGGAGGCTAATGGATGGAGAGAGAAGTTGGAGGAACGTCGGCATATGTTCAAGTCTTTGGATGTAGGATTCCAAGAGGACAACAACTATGGGAGCGATGACCACGAAGAGGACAACAACAATGGGAACGATGACCATGAAGAGGACAAGGACAACAACAATGAGAGCAATGACCAGATCAATCACCAAGGAGATGGAAACAATGAGCAGCACTGATGACAACAATCAACGAGGAAGTGGAAATTGAGTTTATTTGATATATCAATCTTGGACAAACAGTTTTTCCTTTCTTTTAGCTTTGTTAATTTTGAAAAATGCATTATGAGAACTACTGTACTTCATTGTGAACTTCTTTTATTGTTAGATATTATGCAGACATGTTTGGCATTCTGAAATGCGTAAAAAGTATTGAGGAGTTCTTTTGTCTTCTTTCGGTTTCTGTGTTATGTATGATTGTATACTCTTCCATGTCTTAAAACACTAATCGAAATCTGTGACTTGATAATCGAATTAGTTGGTGTTAGAGGAATTGTTTGTTATGGTTCAGAGGTCCAAAGTTCGACTACGAGGAGGAGGAGCCCAGATGCAGTTGCTGCCCACCTCAAATTGCTCCAATGTGATTTTCGTGGAGCAAAAAAACCCAGGTCATCGATTCAACTTTCTGAAGCATTCAGTATTTTAATCGCGGCTTCTTTACACTGTAATTCATTTAATAAACTCTAAATCGGCGCTTGTATTTTGATCTCGCTACTTAGTTTTTACAGATTAGGGTAGAAAATTAATTTATCAATTTGTCTGATTTCGACCTAAAATTTCGAGTTCTGGTATTTTGGGGTATCTGAATTCGAAAATTTGAACGAGTGTGTTAGGATTAAATGTTTTAGATGAAATATGTAGCGGGGAATGGGATTTTTGTTTGGTTCAATTGTCAATAAATAAAGAGAATGTAAATAACTTGCTGATATTTTGAGGGAAGTAGCACAATTTGTAGTTGAGAAAATCAGTGAGGAGGTATATATATGTTGTGCGTATGTATATTAGTTTTTTCAGTCTATCTCATTTAATCTATCTTGTATCATCCTAGTGCATTTCAAACAGTTTTTTATTTGTGTTTTTATCACTAGCTTTTTAAACATCCTTCATCAATGACAGACTCAGAATTATCTGTAGTATTGAGAAGCTTGTTTTCACTGGCAACTTGATGCATCTTTTCACCACTAAAGCTAAGGAAGACATGTTTGATTTTGATGTGCAGACTTAATGCAATTGTGTATGCACCATCAGATTGTGGATTCCGAACGTGGAGAATTGTTAATTAAACCAAATTATGATGCTTCTACAATTTGATGTTGATGCAACAATCAATCACGACATATATATATGTAAGTATTTAGACTTGTGTCATGTTGGTGTTTAGTTTCTCCGTTTGCTTCTAAGAGCATGGTTGGATCATAATCTGTTGGTTTGATTTTTGGTGGATTATTAGGGTTGTCAAGAATCGAGACATTAGACTTGTTTTATGTGCAGTGTCTGGAGCTTAAGGTTTCTGCAATTGATAGATAATATGTATGCTTATAATTACTTCTCCTGTACATGCTCTTCCTTATCTTAAGTGATCCCATCCCTTGCTTACTTTACTCTGCTTATTAAAGTCACATTTTTGGGTTTCTCACACACTCCTTGAAATTGGTGCTTGTTCATAGTGTGTGTGTGTGTGTGTGCAAACGCAATTTAGAGTGTGTCTAGTGTTTTTGTGTGTGTTTAGAGCGGTCTATGTGTTCTGCGTGTTGACCAACAAAAGTAAAGGGAGAGGAGACTGTAATTGTGTGCTTTGTGTGTTCCATGTGTGTGTGAGTGCTCTACATGTCGAGCGTGTGGAATTTTTTTTCCAAAATCACTGCAGCTGATTGCTTGTTTCTTTTCTAGTTGTATATGCTTGTTAAAGAGTGATTCTTGTTCATGAAGCTTGCATTTGATTAAGAACTCTTGTTTCTTCTTTAAATGTTTTAATGTGGTTCTTCTTTAACTTTTATTCTTATGGGTTATAGTATATTGTTATTTTTGTGTTAAAATGATGTCTATTTTGTACTGCATTACGAATTGCCTTTAAAAAATTTGTAGCAGTAGCTTTCATTTATATTTTTTTATAACCGAGATTCAATGTTGCGTTTGACTGAGGGGGTCTTTGGCTGGACTTCAAAGAGTTGATAAGTTTTGGAAAAATCCCCGGGTGAAAAATCATTGTTTCTATTTTTGGCTAGATGTCACTTTGCCTCAGTCATGTTTCAAATTTTGCATTGTTTTCTGGTACTTGCAATGTGCTTAACAATGAAGCCAAAAGATATGTAGGCATACAGAGGGCATTGGTTTTGGCAGCAATTTAAAAGTAGTGTGTCTAATATAATGCATTCCATAAAACATGCCTAACACAATCCTCTTCAATCCGGGCTTGGGACGGCTACATTTAGGCAGACAACTGTTTTCATGCGCTTGTGGATTTATAAGCCATCTGTTTATAAACCTATTGTTTTCATTAATTTTTTCAGGCTGTGGCAAATTCTACATCTGCAACTTTCTTGCGTCTCGTTGGAACTGAATTAATTTAGAAGTACCTGGGAGATGGTCCTAAGTTAGTGAGAGAACTCTTTAGAGTTGCTGATGATCTCTCGCCTTCTATTGTCTGCATTGATGAAATTGATGTTGTGGGCACAAAAATGTAATATATCCAAATTATACTGCCTTGAAATTGGTAAAGCTGGTACTAATTGGAATATTTTCTAACTGCAGGTATGATGCTCACTTAGGCGGTGAATGTGAGGTTCACAGGATAATGTTGGAAGTGCTGAAATCAGTTAGATGGTTTTGATTCAAGGGAAGATGTGAAAATAATTCTTGCAACCAATAAAATTGAAGGTTTTGATCCTGCTCTCATGAGGCCAGGTAGAATAGATAGGAAGATTGAATTTCCACTTCCAGATATCAAGACTAGAAGACGGATTTTCAAGGTATTGGCATTATTTACCACTTGAACTGAGTGTTTACTGAAATTACTCGCGACAATCTTACACATCAAGGATGACATTGTTGATAATTAGATACACAGCAAGGATGACATTGGCTGATGTTAATCTGGAAGAATATGTCATGACAAAGGATGAGTTTGTTGCCGATGGGTTTCTGGAGCTGATATCAAGGCCGTATGTACGGATTTGCTAGCTTTGAGAGAGCGCCGAAGGTACAGGTCTAGCCTTTCACTATTCTTTTTCTCTCCCAGCTTCTGTTAAGATGTGGGATGAATGACAGTTGCCAATGCATTTGGTTGTGATTTGAGTGATATTAGACGTAGTCTAATACGGTGTTTCTGTCGTTGGATATCCATATGCGATGATAATTGAAATTTGAATGCTGAATAGAGTGCTCAATTTTAACACACACACACACATATGACCGGCCTCATTGTTGTCCCGCAATTAACCAAATAAAAATTATTATTGGAACAAAAAGATATTTGCAACAACAATTATTTAATAAGTTGATTATTAAATTAAATATCAACCTGTGCTTTTAATTTAATAGAATATAGTATGCATCAATTGTTTAAGCAATGATTTTTCACTCAACATAAGAATTAAAAAAAAAAAAAAACTTCAGAAATAGATTTATCTTAAATAAAATAAACTAAGTAGTGATGCTTTTAATGAAATAATCAAGTTAAGTTAAATAATTTTATAACAAAATTATCTAACTAATTATAGTATAACTCACTAATTATGTGTGGTCGTTTCACTTTTTTGTAATTAGCTTAACTATTTAGGCTTGTCAACATAGGTCAGTAAGAATACAACATAAAAGAGATGTTTGAGTTTAAAACATAAATAAGTCAAATGTAGATTTTTTTGTTCTTAAAATTTATTTAGGTATAAATCTATGAAATAATTAATTTACAAATTAATAAATATATATATTCAATCTGCAAATCGCACGATAGAATGAATGTTCACATTTTTTATAATTTACTATGTACTCCCTTCGTCCTAGCTAATTTGTTACACATTTCATTTCGGTTCCGTGCCATTTAATTTTTCACACTCTTAAAATAGAAATTTCACTCACAATCTTCACTCTCAAAATTTCCACTCAATCTTCACCTTTAAAAAATTCAAAGAAAAAACAAACTTTGTTTTTTCCTAACATTCGTGTTCGATCATCTGCGACAAGTTAACTGGAATGGAGGAAGTATAATTCAAAATTTTAAAATATTTACTTCATTAAGTATACAAAAATTTACTTTTTTAAATTATTAAATAACATAAGTAGACTTCCGTACTATAATCAATTAACTCACTTGTCATAATGTAAGTAATTAATGAATTATGTTGTGATCTACTATCAAATTTTTTAAATTTCAAAACTAAAATATCAATACTTTAGTTAAATTTTTCAAAATGTGCTCTATGAGGTTACTAGGTTCAAGTAGAGTAATTTGTATATCTACTTTTAATTTTACAATAATATAAATAAACAATTTATTAATAATCTTGTGATTTCTTACTAATTTGGTGAATTCGGACTAGTCGATCAACTAAATTATATTTTACTATTATTATTTTTTTAATTTCACATAAAGACTTATGTGTAAATTACTCATAATGTTATTCCTTTCATGTTCCATTGAGTAAAATGATAATCGAATTAGTAATTTTGAAATGATAAAGGTATTTTTATACCATAGGATTCTAGCGATAATTATAGATTGTTGGTTACTTTCTATTTCAATATCCTAAAAGGTAAAAATAAACTTATGATCAAATCTAAAGGAAAATTATAAAAAAAAAAAAAAAATTGTACTCCCTGCTTCCCACTTTATCTTGCACATTTTTCGTTCTCGGACGTTCCAGGCTAAATTGCACACCCCTTAAAAAGGAAAGTTATAACACAATCTCACCCCTCAAACCTCCACCCTTAATCTCCACCCCAATTAACCTTTGAAAAGTCAACAAAATCTCAAAAAGTAATTTTTCTTAGGGAAAATTGGTAAAAATATCCCGTAAGTTTGCCCTAATTAAGAAAATATCCTTTAAGTTTGCCACTTAATGAAAATGCCTTCTAACTTTTAAAAAATTGGTAAAAATATCCCGTGACCGGCTATAGCAAGTAAGTCAATCAGTCAAAGGCTGACGTGGCGGTTAAAGAGTGATGTGGTGACTTTTTTCTTATGTGTTCTTAATATATTATTTTAAGTTATAATCCACATTATAAATAGACAGAAAATTCAAAACAGAAAATTCAAAAATAGATTTTAAAATTACTATATAAATTTTAAAATATTTAGTATTAATATTTATAAATAAATATATTAATATAAAAAATATATAATATTATTATAATAAAAATTTATAACCCACCCCCACTCCTTAACCCCTTCTTCTTATTCTGTGTTCATTTGCCTAATTTTCCCCCGATTCAAGAGGAAGATCCATGGGGCTGCTCTCAAATAGGGAAGTTTAATCATTATTTTTACTCAATCGATCGCATTATCTGTTTCGGAAGTCGCGATTTGGCTGATTTTATTTAGTGTGTGTTTGTGCGTGTGTGTTGTTTTGATTTTGTGAATATAAACGTGAAGAGTCCAAAGGAGCAGCCTCAAACCAGGGGATCACATCTATTCATGGCGGACTGCTTATATCTACGCTCATCATGGTTAGTTTTGATTAAACTTACCTGATTTCGAATTTGCTACAGATGCGACTCGGCAGATGTGTAATTGCTGTATCTCTCTGTTGAATATATACATACATATATATATATCTATAATATATATGTGTATATATATATATGTATCTGTATATATGTATTAGTAAGACGGTGATGGTCGACGGCGAAGAAGACGGTGGCGGCCGGCGACGAGGAAGACGGTGGCGGCCGGCGACGCGGAAGACGGTGATGGAGCAGCCGACTGTCATCGATCCGCCGCCGGATGCACGCGACCGTATTTTGAGAAGAAGAAAAGGATAGACAGGGAAAGGGAAGAAGATAAACTACCCCAACCCACATCCCCACCCTTCTTCTTGGTTCAGAATATATATACATATATATATGTATCTATAATATATATGTATGTATATATATATATATATATGTATTTGTATATATGTATCAGACAGGAAGACGGCGACGGCCGACGACGAGGAAGACGGTGACGACGGGGATGCGGAAGACGGTGGTGGAGCAGCCGATGACCATCGCCGGATTAGAAGGGGAAGATAAACAGGGGAGGGAGATAGGCAGGGGAGGGGGAAGGAGAAGGTGGTTTTTAGTATATTTTGAATTTATTAAGCCAAGTCAGTAGTAAAAACAAAATATTAAAAGACACATCAGATAAAAAACGCCACATCAGCCCGTCACCGGATGGGTAACTGACTGTAGCCGGTCGCGGGGCATTTTTATCAATTTTTTTAAAGTTAGAAGGCATTTTCATTAAGTGCCAAACATAAATGATATTTTCTTAATTATGGCAAAATTACGGGACATTTTTACCAATTTTCCCTTTTTCTTAATACTTGTGCCAACCTCCCCTGTGTAAGATAAGGTGGGACGGAGTGAGTAATTTTTTTATAAAAAATATATAGAAATTACTCTCTCCGTCCCAGCTAATTTTGCACATATGAAGGGGCACGTATATTAAGAAAAATTATTTTTTGTTTTTTAGTTGACTTTTTCAAATGTGGAGATTGAAGGTGGAGGTTTTGAGGGTGAAGATTGTGAGAGAAATTTCATTTTAAGGGTGTGCAAAGTTATGTGGGACAGACCAAAAGTGAAAGTGTGCAAAATTAGGTGGGACGGATGTAGTAGATATTTTAAGATATATATTTAGCAAAATGTTCGAGATAATAATTTCAAAATTATAAGGCATTTTGACTCATTATGACTCTAGAAGTAGCTATTGATTGTGGTTACTGTCTATTTCGATATCCTAAAGGTAATTAACCTTATGATAAATTCTAAAGGAAAATTAAAACAATTAATTATTTTATTTATAAGAATATACATAAAATACGATATTTTATGAAATCCATATAGTAAATTGTTAATCGAGACAATAATTTCAAAATTATAAGATTTTTTACTTCTAAGGATTCTAGCAATAGCTAGAGGTTATCGGGTACTCTCTATTTCGATATCTTAAAAGGTAAAATTAAACTTATTATATAATCTAAAGAAAATTAAAAAAATTAAATTTTTTAATTATTATATATATATGCATATATATATATAGCTATTTTACGATATGCATTTAGTAAAATATTAATTGAGATAATAATTTCAAAATTATAAGGACTTTTGACATCCTAGGACTTTAGCAATAACTATAGATTGTCGGTTACTTCCCATTTCGATATCTTAAAAGCTAAAATTAGACTTATGATAAAATTTAAAAGAAAATTAAAAATTTTTAAAAATGTAATTATTTTTTTATATAAATGTATAGAAAATTAGATATTTTAAGATATTCATTTAGTAAAATGTTAACCGAGATAATAATAATTTCAAAATGATAAGGTCAGGTTATTGTTCACTTTCTATTTCAATATCCTAAAAGGTAAAATTAAACTTATTTTAAAATAAAAGGCAAAAATATATTTTTTTTAAATGCAATTATCTTTTTATAAAAATATAAAGAAAATTAGATATTTTAAGATATGCATTTAATAAAAAGTTACCCGAGATAATAATTTCGAAATGCTAAGGTCTTCTAACATATTAGAACTCTAATAATAGCTATAGGGTATCAGTTACTTTCTATTTCGATATCCAAAAATGTAAAAGTTAAACTTATGATAAATCAAAAGGAAAAATTATAAAAACAAAAATTAAAATTAAATTTTAATTATTTTTATTTATAAAAATATATAGAAACCAGATATTTTAAGACATCCATATAGTAAAAATGTTAATCGAGATAATAATTTCAAAATTATAAGGTATTTTGATGCCTTAGGACTCTAAAAATACCTGTAGGGTGTCGATTACTTTTTATTTCGATATCCTAAAAGGTAAAAATAAACTTATGATAACATCTAAAGGAAAAATTTTAAAAAAATATATATTATTTATAAAAATATATAGAAAATTATTTATTTTAAGATATCTATATACTAAAATTTTGATAGAGATAATAATTTTAAAATTATAAGGTCTTTTGACACCCTAGAACTCTAGCAATAGCTATAGGTTGTCGGTTACTTTCTATTTCGATATCATAAAATGTAAAATTAAAGTTATGATAAAATCTAAGGGAAATTATTTTTTTTAGAAAACGTAAATATTTTTTTTCATAAAAATATATGGATAATTAGATATTTTAAGATATTCATATAGTAAAATGTTAATCGGGATGATAATTTCAAAATTATAAGGTCTTTTGACGCCTTAGGACTCTAGTAATAGCTAGAGGATGTCGGTTACTTTCTATTTCGATATCATAAAAGATAAAGTTAAACTTGTGATAAAGTTTAAAGGTAAAATAATAATAATAAATAATTATTTACAAAAATATATAGAAAATTAGATATTTTAAATGTTAATAGAGATAATAATTTTAAAATTATACGGTCTTTTGACACCTTAGAACTCTAGCAATAGTTATAGATTATCGGTTACTTTCTATTTCGATATCCAAAAGGTAAAATTAAACTTATTTTAGCTGTATCAATAGCAATATTTTTTATTCATAAATAATAAGTATATATTTAATCCAAAAAATT
Source organism: Ajuga chamaepitys (assembly GCA_958295605.1). Taxonomy (NCBI): domain Eukaryota; kingdom Viridiplantae; phylum Streptophyta; class Magnoliopsida; order Lamiales; family Lamiaceae; genus Ajuga; species Ajuga chamaepitys. Next base: position 3,191,062 of record OY282502.1, on the reverse strand, counting down.
TAGGGGAGAAAAGAATATTTACAATATTTAAAATTTTACTACAATATAATGCAAAGGTTAAGCTGGGACGGAGGTAGTATTTGTTAATTTAATTGATCTTAAATCTTGTTTGGTGAATCATAATTTTTAGATTAATGACAATTTGTTTTTTCTAATTATAGATTTCTTTTTAATTATCGACTAATAGTTCTTATGATAAACTTTTGAGAATAAGACTAAACGTAAAACTTAAACTAATATTTTGAATTTATATATTTTTATTACGTACTGAATAGTACTCTATTTATGTATAAATTAAAATGATTTACCGCGCCTTCATTGTTAAAATTCTAGGTACGCCACTTGTGTGATGTGTAAAGTGCGTGTATTGCATATAAAATAAGTGTGTAGAGTCAGTAAGTAAAATATGTGCAGTGTGTGTGAAGTATATGTATATGTGTACAACACGTGAAATTTGAAATTTGATATGTAGCAGTCTTGGAAATGGATCCTTTCTATTTCCTCTTGGTCAATTTCTTGTCATTTTTCGAAAAAAAAGATGTAAGGTAATAAAAAAAAGTTCACTTTTTCATATTTAATTTTTCATTTATTTTATTATTTTTTGTCTTTCTCTTCGAAATTGATAAAATGAAATGAAAAGGATCTATATCCGGTAGTCTTTGGGGTTTCAAAACTGGGCCACGGACCTAATAAAGTGGGCCACGGTAGTCAGCCCATTTTGAAAAATTCAAAATTATTCCACAATATATGGGCTTAAAGCCCACCATACGTTGGGGCAATCTCCTGCACCCATTAAGAAGGCATTGTTCAATAAATTCTATTCCTTCCGTCCCGGCTTATCTTGCATAGGGGGAGTCGGCACGAGTATTAAGAAAAGTTGTTTTTTGATTGTTTGTTGACTTTTCAAAGGTGGATTGAGGATGAAGATTGAGAGTGGAGCTTATGAGGGTGGAGATTAGAGCTGGCGATTCGGCCCGCCCAGCCCAACCCGGCCCAGCCCATCGGGCTAAGGTGTATGCTCGGGCTGGACTTGGTGGGCCCGACGTCTATTGGGCTGGTAAATGTATAGCCCAACCCGACCCACCTCGGCACGAGCCAGCCCATCACCTATTTTTTCTCTCAAACAACTTGTGTTATGACAAATTAACGATTTAAATTTAAACAACCACAACAAAAAAATCAACAAAATGAGAAGCTTAATTTAGAACTTGAGTTAAGTGTAGAATAAAAAAATATTTAATTAGTATTTACTAATTATTATTTAATTAAACTAAAAATCAATGGATAAACTAATAAAGTACATACGTGTTGATGAAGTGATGCTCCCAGCGTGATACAATGATAATGAATGCTAAAGACTTACTTAACAACTTAAGGATGAGGGTGGGGAAAAGGGGATTCAAGAAAAAAATAAATAAAGGGCGGGCCGGCCCGCGGCCCGTGGGCTACAATGGGCCGAAACCATGAGCCACGTCGGGCTGATGGGTCGGGCCTGGTGGGCCCGACGACTCCTGGGCCAGTAATTTTAGAGCCCAGCCCACCTAAAATATCGGGCGGGTCGGGCCGGCCCATCGGACTGGGTCAATTTTGCCGGCTCTAGTGGAGATTATGTTATAACTTTCATTTTTTAGGTTGTGCAATGTAAGATGGGACGACCGTTTAAGGAAAATGTACAAGATAAGGTGGGACGGAGGGAGTAGTTGAGTTCCTTATCCAATACTGGACCTAAATCCTCTATAGTTGAGACTGTGCATTTTGCTGGAGTTATCTTATCTCACATTTCTTTTTATAATGTGTTATAGAAAAAAAATGTATAACTACATTATAGAGACAGAGTATGAGAGAACTCCGCCGAAATGCATAAGCCTCAACTACAGAAAATTTGGATCCATCTAATACCACGTACGGTTGTTTTAATTGTTTTAATATGAGGGTCATATTTTAAAAATTAGTGTTTTGTTTTATTAGTTTTAAGAAAAAAATTAAATAGTTTAATTTAGCCAATTACTTACGTACGGTTGAGAATGCCAAATAAAAAAATAATTAAATAAATCGTGTAAGTACGAATTGATGTTACTGTAGATTTGTACTTTTGTCAAATTAATAAAAGATAAAAAGTTGTATATTTTTAAGACGACGACTATTTGCACCACACAAAAATTCTAAATGCAGCCCAATAATTTAATAAATTAAAATGTTATTGATAAAGGACTACAACATCCTAGATGGAAATTAACATAATTAATTAAAAACAATTTGTATATAATTAAAAAAAAAACATATAATTTTATTTCTTTTAGTTTCATCTTCGATAAGACATTTTTTGTGGGTCATTACTCATCTTTAATAAACCTTCGTCAATAGAGGACGTCTTTTTTTTTTTTTTTCCTTTTATATGTTACTAGTTGTCCACCCTTGCGATGCACGGAAAAGACTTTTTTTATTAATATAAAATGTGAAAAATGTAAAATATTGATAATTGTTAAGTATAATATAAACAATATGCATATTAATGAATAATATTGAATAATGTTTCAGAAAGATTTTCTGACAGAGCCATCACACAAAGAACACGACTAAGATTCCTATGAGGCATCTTACCGCTCCCTGGCACGGGGCGTCATTCCCTGGAAAATGGTTTTGAGAAAACATGGGTTTTTAACTCAGTGGATAAGACTGGTACTTAAATAAAAAACTTTAACAAAACATTCATGTCAGCCTGACGGCGTTGTGCCTTCTCCTTAAGTAGGGGCCGAACCCTCGACACGTCTATCCTCTCATCATTCATCATTACTCCTTATCTCGGTCAGTAGCCTTAATATACTTATTTACGGCCCTTGTGGCGGCTCATATTTACAAACATAGATATAAAGTAAGAATTTAAATAACAGATTTACCCACTTCCGAAGTTTAAGATGTGTCGTTGACTGCAAAAATCTATATCGGTATCTTAACTCGTCTAAGTGTGAAGTTGTGAACCTATTATTATTCAAACGTTATTATGTTTATTTATTAACCAAGTTTACGTTATTTATTATTTAAACAAAGAACCAAAAAAAAAAAAAAAAAAAAAATTCCTAATCCAAGAACAAAGAAAAAACTCTTTCCTCCTCCTCACGATGACTTGAACCCAAAATCAAAGATTTAGGTAGTAGATAATCTGCCACTTAACCTATCCAACTTCGTCATTCTTTACCATTTCTAACTTAACTCACTTTGTTCCTAAATATCATTTCTAAGTCATCCAAATTCATGTCATTCATTTCTAAATCATCATTCCTATATTAACACTTAGGGTCCGTTTGCTTAAAATTGAGGAGTGCTGCACCGAATCTAACTGAGAGAGTTAATGAGTGTGTTTTATTGGAATTCGATCCTCTAAATTTACTGAACTCAATCTTTAAGTAAACGAACCCTTAGTTCATTTTTATCCTACGTTGCACATAAGTCGTAGGTTGTACTATTTCAGATGAGATCCTCTATTCCAATCTGTGTTCCATCTTGTATTCCAAAACAACCACTACACGCCACGTGTATATGATGACATCACTAACTAACACATGACGTGTAATGATTGTTTTGAAATACAAGATGGAACACGGATTGGAATAGATGATCCAAACTATTTCGCATAAAATCATAATTTTCCTAACATATCAGCATTATATAAATTCGCATAAACACATTTTATAATTTAAACTACACATTATTACAATTAACTTAATCATGCATTAACAAATTTTAATCACATAAAATCATAACATGCGTATAATTCGAACTCTAATCATATTCGAACCCTAATTAATTCGAAACTCAGCTAATAAATTCTAGAGTGAGTCTTGTGTGTGAACGGTCACACGTCACACGCGTGATGGAATACACTTTTACAGAAAACATTGATACTTTTACAGTAAAAGGTGATACTTTTACAGTAAACAGTGATACTTTTACTACATTGATACTTTTACAGATAAATGTGATACTTTTGCTGCAAAAAGTGATAATTTTTTTGGTTAAGAAAATGTGATACTTTTACAGATAAACGTGATACTTTTACCACAAAAAAATGATATTTTTTCCCGTCACACCGTGTGACGACCGTGTGACGGTCACATACAAATTTTTGCCTAAATTCTAATCGTTTAATTGACCCACTTTTATCGCTGAAGTTACTTGATCTACCACTTAAGCCTAGGTTCTTCTTTTTTTATTTTTCAAAAATAAAGAACCTTATAACTTAACAAATAGCTATAAGTACAAGACTCTCGATCCATTTAATAAAATCATGCTCCATCAAAATAAACGAATTGGCTAGAAAAAATGAAAGAAAAAACGCATCTAAGTGATAAGCAATCGAAAAAATCTCTACTTCGTAACTGAATGCACAACAAGCAAAGAATCGGAAAACTATCACTATCATACCAAATAATAGAACAAATGTCATCTACAACAAATAAAAAACAAACTAAAAACTAAAGACACAACCTGGACGGCCAGCGAAAATACCAGATGGGCCGGCAAAAATCTCATGTCGGCGAGAAAAAATCCTAACGGAGAGGAGATCCTAAAAACCTAAAAATCGACGAAATAAAATAACAATTAAATGTAATTATTATATAAAAAGAACTAGAAAAAGACGGAATATGACCGGTACAAAAAACCGTCGGCTATTAAAGATTATAGAAAGAGCCGTAAAACAAATATTTTCAATCATCTTCGAACTCTATAATTATAGATAAAGAAATATGGTCGCACGAACTTCAACGATCTTCCAACCCTTCTTAAATTCAATTACTAACTACCAAAATTTTCCTAGTTCGCTAAATTCCTATTTCAGCTTAAAATATTGTTATTCATTTCCAATTGATTTCACTATAAAATTCCTACCCATTAATTTTATTTCTAATTTATTTATTTGAAGCCATCATCTTTTGCCATAACAAATACTGGGAAGGCGGATTAACGCGACTTCACTGTCGAGAATTAATTCTTCAGCCCACAGTTTTATGTAGTTGCAAGCAAACTTCTTCCTCGGGCTTCAACAGGTATACTCTCCTCCCAAATTATTATATTTTTTTATACTGAAAACTAGATAATGGGGGCATGTTGATTGGAGCTATTTCCTTCGTTGTAAATTATATGAAGTTTGAATCTTGTCCAATTAACAGTATGGACAGAGCTTATTATGGGAATAGGGTTTTGTTTGTGAATTCCTATCAAGAGTGCATCTAAGCAATTGGGCTTTCTATGACATTGGGGAAAAAATTAATTAGTTTTTCAACGCAGTAGCTTAAATCTGTATTTCATTCTTGTTATGCAGAAATCATGTGTTTTTGGATGTATATTTACCTATGAAATAAAGTAATTCTTGGTTCGGTATGCAACGATACTAATTTCAGAGAAAAATAACATGTTTGGTCTGTTGTATCGCCTTTCGTTTATCTTGTTATTGTGATGAAATGGAGAATGTTAGCAGATTAAGTTTTGGTAGAACTCTATATCTGGTTGCCTGCTTGAAATCATTATGCATCGATATTGCCCATTTTGAGTACTAGTTGTACTTTTTCGTTTAGATTGTGAAAGCAATGAGCTCCTGGAGATGGCATTGATTGCTGAGGGTCGAGTTGTGTAAGGCTAGTTTAGGTTGTTTCTAATGAGATAAACATAGTAAGATAGTAGCTTGTTTTCAACTTCTGGTTTTCTTGGTTTTAATGCTTTATTGCGCCTGTGAACTCCTTGATAACGATTGGATTCTTCACGTTAGTTGATAGTAAAAGATTGTGACTAACCATGGTCTTCTATTCTGGAAAAGAACAAAAGATTGAATTTTTACTTCCTCTTCGTATGATATCAAGTCAATTATATATTCATCTTTCATGCTGGTTATTGATAGAATATTGTGAAGAATGAGGTATGATGATTTTTCTTTTAAATGCCAGTACAGATTAAGTCATGGGGTTGCCAAGATTTACATCTCCCAAGGGAGGAGATGGTGAGTCGAGTCCTCACCTCTATGTAGCCAACTGTGGGCCCGCTGTAGGACTTTCATATGACACTATTGCATCTGTTTTTGGTGCATTTGGAGCAGTCGAGGGAGTCTGCGCTGCTGACGAGAGTGGGACTCGTGTTATTGTCTCCTATCATGATAAAAACAGTTCACAAGCTGCAATGGAAGCATTGAATGGACACCGATGTGCTAGTCTTGGAGGGCGTTACTTGCACATTCAGTATTCTGTGCAAACACTTGGTAAGGTACTGGCTTTTAATCCCACCAAATTTGATATCTATATTCATATTACTCTACACTGTCTCAACTGTATGTGAACTTCTGTTTATGAAGCTTGTCCGAATGATTAGATACTGTTTTCTTGTTTTTGTGTTCTGTTTGAGTTTCATAGTTATGGCTTCGAGTAGCGTATGGGGCAAGTCAGATTTATTCCAATTTAACTTGGCATTTTCTGTTGCTGTTGAAGTGTATATAGCGCGTCCAAAGCCATTGCTGTAATGTCTTAGCTTGATGTACTCTGCATGGAATATGTTGATCATCTTATGCCAAAAGACTATTCAATTTAATCGTGAAGTCTTTGGACAAATTTTGGTGTTGTAAAAGGTTTTTGACCTTTCCCTTTCCCTTATTGTTTTATGGATTTTTTACGCCACGTCCCTCTAAATAGGCGTTTTATAGTATTTAACTATTTATTAAGGCTATGGAGCAGCATTTTGATAAACCATTTTTATCTTTCAGGTAAGCAGTACAGCTTCAGTTCCAGTTTCAACATCAGCTTCAGACTTGGACATTCCTGGACTCTACTTGATGCACGACTTTGTCTCTGCCAAGGAAGAGCAAGTTAAGGATCAGATTTTCGAGTAATACATTGTTGATCTTTTTTCTTCGATATTATGTCTTTTATGTGTTCATCACCCTAGAAGTCTTTTTCTTCTTATTTCTCGCAGGAACTGCTTGCAGCAGTGGATAATATGCCGTGGAAACACCTTGCCAAAAGACGAGTTCAACATTATGGATATGAGTTCTGCTATGATGTAATTAATCTCTTATTATTAGTTTCCCCTTTCTTATTCATGTTTTCTGATTCGACTAGAACACGTCTGAATACATTTTTGCACATACACTAGATTTTTTTCGCTGATATCCTTTCTCACTTGCAGATAAGGAACGTAAATACGAACAAATACATGGGTGAGCTTCCATCCTTTATGTCTCCAGTACTAGAAAGGATCAAATCATTTCCAGCACTTGATCATACTGCAGATACATCTCTGGATCAACTAACTGTAAGTTAAATTTAAATTTCGAACGTTAACTGGCCCTTTTTGTCGTAGTTTTTGAAATTTTGGCGTGCTAGTCCTCAACAAGCAGTAATTTCTATCGAAACAAAAACAGGTGAATGAGTATCCACCTGGTGTGGGTTTGTCCCCGCATATAGACACCCATTCGGCATTTGAGGGATTGATTTTCAGCCTATCGCTAGCGGGCCCTTGCATAATGGAATTCAGAAAGTATACAACTGGTGTCTGGGAGGAGAAGCCAATCTCAAGTTCGGATTTAGAGAAACAGATCGTTGAAAAGAGCTCGAACTTCATGAGGAAAGCTATTTATCTTCCTCCTCGATCAATGTTGCTGTTGTCTGGAGAGGCTCGATATGCATGGCATCATTACATTCCTCACCACAAGGTACAATTTTTGAAATTTTCTGACCTAATCATGATTCATAAGTGTCCTTGAATTAAAATATGACAACTAAAATGCTGACTTAATGATTGATGCATAAATACAGTTGATTATGCCAAAGTTTGAAACGTGAGATTCTTGTCGTTTTGGTCTTATAATGTGATGTGCGTGGAGCTACTTGTACCGTTGTACGTGTTGCTTATGTTTCACTCTGAATACGTATAACTGAAAGAGTTTTGTTTCCTCGTGGACCCTCTGTACGTGTTTATATAATCATTCTTGCATCTTTTTAACCAAACCCGAAATCTTGGAATGTTAACTGTATGGCTGGTCAATAGTACCATGAAATAGGTTAATCTTGTCTAGGGGTTACTGGATTTCGAAGTTGCCAGTTTCATTCTGCTTAGCACTCAACAAGACCTTTCCTTGTTATTCGTGTTTCGTGAAGTTTGTCCCTGTTTTGATAGATGCACGGTCTGTAGATGCATATGACTTTCCCTGTAGATTCGCTTCCTAACGAAAAATGTTTGGGAGCAGGTGGATAAAGTGAATGACAGTTTGATTCGTAGGGCTTCAAGGAGGGTATCCTTTACATTGCGCAAGGTATGCGATTTTAGCATTGTTTCATGTGATCTTGTTAAATTCTTTTCAAAATGACACAAGGCTGAATATTGCCTCATGGAGGTTGTTCATCTTGGCTTCACTGTAGCATATGTTTACTTAGACATTTACCATTTTCTCATGGCAAATGTAGGTCTTGAAAGGTCCTTGCCGATGCGAATTCGCGCATTATTGTGATTCTCAAAGATAGTGAAGCTTTTCATTCTTAGTCATTCAGATTTATGATATCTAATCAGGACTATGTGTTCACCAGTCACCATTTCATCATTGTCTACCAAAAACCAAATACTTCTGTACTGGAATACAATGATGGCAATTTTGTACTTCTGATTATGTATGTTTTGGGTAATTTTAAATTCTTGTAAGAAGCTTTGTACTTCACAATTTATCAAACGATTGAACTAAAGTAAATAAAACTTAAGACCATGAATCATGATCCAGGTCTTTCAGGTATAGTTGATCAAAAGAATATAAGTGCTCAAGGTTAATTCATCTTCACATCATACTCCCCTCATTTACTTGTACCATCTCAGCACGAATAGAAACACTTTTACAAAAGCCTAATAAGCATTCTCGCTTACGGTGAAACTACTCTTTCAAAGTCGAAAAGGCCTCAACAATACATTGCAACGATGAATCACATCAAGCAGAATCGAACTTTACAATAACAGACTGTAACTGATGGAAATGGTGCCGAAGTAGAAATCCATTGCATCTTCTCTTATCTTGCAGCAGTAAATATCAGATCTCTTCCCACAATATTTCAAGATAAAAATATGGATTTTAGTTGCTGACATTTCCTGCAGTCAAGGTCCGTCCAGAGAATGATAACACAACGAACGGAATACAAGAAAATAACGAACCAAGACCAGACAGAAGACCCAAATAACATTTTTCCTAATTCGTGTTAGTTTTAATGACAGAAGACCCAAATAACATTTTTCCTAATTCTTGTTAGTTTTAATGCTTGGGACATATTTAACGACACTCAAATTTTATTAGTTCGTAAATTATCTTGAGCATAATGATGTGGAATTCAGGCTACGACATTGCAATCATAAACAGCTGCGATTTAGCATATTGCCAATCCAAATAGTGCAAGAAGACTCACCATGCATGCTTTTAATGAAGTAATCGATCTCTGAGAAGCAGATGGTCCTCTGGATCAATGGTGAAGGTTGTTGGAATACAAAGAAAGAGAAGTGATGCCGATCAGGATGGTTTCTTGGTCTTGCAGCCTCAATCAGCCTCGTGAATGCTTCTCTATCATAACATGGTTGTGAATTCTGACCAGCAACACTGAGCCCTTTGTCCCAAGCTGAATTAAGAACCTGCATGTTTCCAATTTATGCATCGAACCAAATTGCTGTCCAAAACATCTTTTTGTTATTCATCAAATGGTACCATAGTGGTGACTACTAACCTGCCAATTAAGGCCTTCGTGATCTGAAAATGCTTCATCGATTTCCTGATATGAAGCCTGAAATCCTGAGATGACATATTTCATTGTTACTCCGTGCTTCTCCAGCACTTCAAACAACGGAGAGTACCCATCCTGGTGCGAAGGGTTATGATAGCCAGCGGTGAGCTCTGCAGCATGGCTTGTTGTCTTGTACCACCAGTAAATTGATGGGACCTAGTTCAAAAATAAAAAAAAATAAAAAAATAAAAATAAAAATCTGTTAGTTCTCGCCCAAATTTACGAACAGGACTGGTGGAGGGGACTGAGGGACGGGGTACTAAAGGTATGAAAGGTACCCTGACAACTATTTGTATGTCCTCAAAGGCAAGCCTTGCAAGGGACAAAACATTATCAGCATGGTCAATTAAGACCTGAGCGTACCAACGCAGGAAGAAGCGTCCATAGTAGCTATCATAATCACCCCTTTCACAAAAGAAGCCAGTTTCGTGTGGCTTGGAGTTATAATAACCAGCATTGACAGGGGCCCTGGCCCAGAAGGAGTGTCCACGGAGTTTTGCAGCTTTTTGGAGACTTTGCAGCAAATATTTGTCATAGCACTGGAGAAAGATGAAACTTGAAATTGTAGAAACAAGATGGTAATAAATTATAAAAAATGAGCACGGCACTGCAGATAGTACAACAGGAACAGCCCACAAATACATTTTAGTGATAAAAGTTCCTAAAACAGCTTGGACACATCAAAACTTACAGTAATCAAATGTGGGGAAAGCTCACTTGAATAAATAAGGAAATTATAACTAAGAAACAGTTTTTTTGGGATAAAATTAACTCTATTGTATCACTTCCCCACCAAGATAACATGCCAATAAAAGATACAGAGAGTTACTAGATACCTGAAACTCACCAATACCCGGATATCTCCAACCCATCCTTTCTGAAAATGAAGGGTACTTCAGCTCTCCAGAAGCTCCAAGTCCAATTTCAATAGCAGAAATGAGGCCTTCAGAGAATAGATCATCGAACTCAGTTCGGAAGCTTCTCATGAAATCAAAATAGATCTGAAATTATAGAAACAATAAAGGTTAAGTTGAGGTAATACAATATTTCAATGTATAGAACAATCTAGGTAAATCATCTTTAGAAAAGGACAATCAAATCGTAATTCTCAGTACTGCTGTGTAGAGCAGGGTAACAGGTAGATATACCAACTAACAAAAAGGGAAGGGTATAAATCATATTACGGATCCCGACAATCTCTTGGGGAATTACGCAAAGTGGAACCTCATAAAGACAAGGAAAAGGGTTAATCTTAATTCAGTAACAAAGTCGATTCTCGAATTTTATTGGCTTCAAGCAATTGGACAAATTCACAATTCAGATGGCCAATATCAGTAATAGCAGAGGCAAGTAAGAGAATTGGAACACAAGGTTGAGTAACATGAAATCAAGAACATGAAGAACCAGGAAGCTTGAAAAGCTATAATCAATCATCTATCTTGAAAGCAAAGCAAGTAAATGACAACTAATTACCTCTATGCCGGTTCTTCCTTTAAGTACTCGTTCTTTATCGACGCCCCATGAAAGGCACTCGCTATTTCTTCTTCCTTCACGATCTGTGAAAAATATATCCTGATTGCTTTTCCCAATCTCCAAAACCCATTGGGGCAGGGATATGAATATTCCACCTGTATCATGTCCTCCATATTCATGGAATGCCATTACCACCTTCCAGAAGAAGGGTGCTTTAGAAATACTCGCGAAATGTGGAATAAAGCATGCTTTAAGCAAAGTTTTAGGTTATTCCTAAAGAATAAGGAAAAAGGGAACTTTTGGATAGTAAAAACTCACGACCAGATGATACAAAAGACAACCACAAAATGACATTTGAGGGAAATGATCAAAACTGGAAAAATTCTTCATTCAAGAGCTACTACTCTTCAGCAATCACGATGATATTTTCAGTTGATAACCGACCACAAGTAGGGACCGATATTTTTGAAGAGTTAAAACCCGTATTACCTGAAATTTCATGCCAAATTCTCGGATAATGTTAAACATTTCCCTGTATCCTGCCCATTCATACTTCTTAGGTGTCCATGCTTCAACAATGCCCCAAACACAATCCACAACAACACCATCAACACGTAAAGACTTCAGATATTGCAATTCCTCTTTAACACCTTCAGGATCTATTAACTGGCAGAAATTGTTGATCAAGCCGCTCTGCAATAATAAGTGATTTGTATATTTTACTTCCATAAGCAGCAGATAATAGTATGCTGACAGTCTTGTATAATTGATGCTGCAAATTGGACACTTACAGCAAGCCTCGCATAGACAGGGACATAGGAGGTTTCAGGAAAACCACTTCCTTGCTCCCCGCAGTGAACATCTTGCACAAGCTGCAAGAATCGACGATCACACAGAGTTATTCATTATGTACACAACCAAAGAATGTTTCTCCTCAAAGCAATGCCTTGAAAAATGAAGTTTAAACATCAACAGTTGAGATAAATTTTGCCATAGGACTGAGTCCACGTTTATATGCTTTCACCATGTGCATAATATAGCAAGAACTATTAGAATGCTTATGTGTTCAAATAAATTCATCTTTATATGTTTAGCAAACATAAATCACTGGTTTTGTTATCATTATTCTTTCCGCCATCTGGATGAGCCGGTGAGCCGGTTAGCTAGAGATAAAATATATAGACCACATATGAAGGAAAAAAAAAAAAACTGAAAAAGTGAATTCCAGTATCAACTATCTTCTAGACAGTATGCAAAATTCACAAATATTATATGAAAGCCAGATATAAAGTATATTTATCAAACTTAAGTGGTTCTGCTCTAGATCAGCAGTCAAAGATTACAATCTCAAGGTCCACTTTAGATGAATAAGTAGACATTAACTGAAATGTTTCCTTTACATGGGAGCACCATATTTCCAGCATGGTTACGAGAGAGAGGGAGGGAGGGATGGAGGGGGAGAGAGAGAGAGATATATGAATACCTGGCTTGCCTCCAAACATTCAGGTGAGTCAATGACACTAGCACCTGAATATTTGTCGACCTTCGCATCCCTCTCGGCAACAACTGAATCAAGGGATGCTGGCGATAAATTCTCGTCAACTCTGTGAACTGAAGGCTGACAATCTACTGACACTCTCATGGATTTCAAAGCACTAGAATATGGGCTTTCAACTGACCTAACTGGATGTGCCCCCTGCTTAAAATTAGCAGCAACACAGCACAGTCTTATCATGATAAGTGATATAGGGACGACAGATAACTTATTATAACCACATTACAACATCTATCATAAGAGTTGGATTACAATTTTGTCAGAGTGAAATCAGTTTGCAACTCTCCAACTTACATATCACAAACAATCAACTTCCACAACTATCAAATTTTGATCTTAAAAGGAACTTAAAAAAGAATACAAGAAGACAACATAACAGCATCCACATTGTAAAACTTGATATACCTCTGTTTGACAATAAGTGATGCTCTTTTTTGTGCAACTTTTAAAACTTGAAGATCAACAAACATTGTCCTCAAAAGAGATAAGCCAACAAACCAATAAAATAATTTGTAGAAATAAATAGATAGAGATGAACTTTTACTCCTGATGATCCAGGATAAGGCTGCATTATTATACATTGCAAAATTTCTTGAATGAATTATTTTCATAAGAATATTCTCCTTAGAGTTGCAAATCATCACACATATCTGATGATCTCTCAATACACAAAACCCAAGATGCCCGACTCATTAGGTTTACTTTTGAAGCTTCAAAGAGGAACATCAAAACCATTTTACGAATTTGTTAGTAAAAATCCAATAGTTCAATACAGACAACACAGACAGTGTACACAATATTGCACGGACGCCGAGTCTTATATGCTAAAACAGCTATAAAATTTCTGAAATCAAACTACAATGCACAATAACACAAACACTACAGCTACACAATAAAATGAAAACGAGAGTGCATATCTTCTCCGAATTGAAACCACTCACCACATTAGAGGCATTACTATTATTTTGTTGAACAGAATTGAATTGAGTAATAGGCAGCGGCTGTGACTGCGGTTGCAGCTGCATCTGTGTCGGAGCAGGCAACGACTGTCGGTAGGTGGTGCCGTCCGCTTCAACAGTCCAACCAGCATCACGAGCTAGGGCGGCAATGACGTCATTCATATCAGCGCGCGCAGGGAGGGGGAAGTTGCCGTACTGCCGGAGACCGGCAAGCATTCGGCTGGTGATGGCTCTACGGTGCCGTTCTCGAAGTTTCGTCCGCTCCTTCTCCTTTTCCCTCTCTTTTCTGCTTTTTGTTGCCGAGGTGGTGGTGTTATTATTGGAGTTTGTGGCGGCAAAGCCGCGGGGGCGGCGTTGGGGTTGGGGCTGCGGATGGTAAGGTTGGGTGGAAGCGGCGGGTGGCGGTGGCGATTGTTGGGGATCGAGATCCTGTGCCCCGGCGGTGAAACAGTGGTTCATGGTGTTGTTCATTTTGCAGCATCTGTCACTCACCAGCTCTTCTCAACGCTCTCCCTCACGCAGTCCGACACCATCATTCTTCGTCTTTTACGGGGAATTTGCAATTTACCCCCTCGGAATTGTCTTATTTAGCATCATGCGCCAAGGAAACATAATAATAGCACTTTAAATTAGTCTGTCTGTAAGAATATATATGTATATACACTAGCAAATTAGCAATTAATACGTGCATTATTGGCTCGTAAAAGTTTTTAAATAAAATATAAAATGACGAATTTAAAATAAATTTAATTCTATCTTATTTTATTATCATAAAAAATATTTTATGTACATATACTGCAATACAGTTAATAATTTTTTAATACTTTTTAACTCTTTTATATTAGTGAATTATATACACACATAATATTAGTTAATATAGATATTTCTCATCCATTGCAGTTTTTATTATATTTTTCGTGGAGCGTATTAAGAAATGAGTTGCAGTGAGAATTTTATTAAGTGAAGCGCATTAAGAAATGAGTTATATTGAAAAATTTATTAGATAGTAAATAATCGATGCCTATAAATTATATTTATCAAAATCATGAAACGTCGACATATATATTTGTATATTTTGCCTTTGTAAATTTCGAGGAACCATAACTCCCGCAAATTGATATTATTTACGGAAACAAATGTTTGGTAGATTTCTCGTAATTTTGCTTAAGTTGCAGGGCAGTTTTTATGGTCATGCAACAAAATATTAGATATGGTAGACAAATCAGAATTAGAAAGCATTACAGATAATAAAAGGCAACAAGTGTGTAATTTTTTGGTATTTTGCGTTCAAGTTGCCGTTGAGCATGAATTTAAAATTTAATATAACAAAACACATCAGCGATTCTTTGGACAGAATGGATTTTTTTATTTTTGAGTGGAGATCAGGAAAGCAAAGTTCCTACCCTGAACTAGACGATAAATTCATGAGACGATGTCACTATACCACCATTCCCGCTTCTCAGTTCAAATTTTAAGAAAAATAAATAAATAATAAAATATGATAAATATCTCTTACATTGTAGCAAGAAAATGTACTAATATATACTTGATATTACAAATATATTGTGTACATATTCAAATTCCACACTTATCATTCCTTTTAAACTTCAAAAGCCAAGTAAGAAAGGAACTATTAGGATTAATTACACCATGCTTCGTGGGTAATATCCGCAAAAGTTTTATATCATTGAATTGATGTGGAGATGTAAATATTATTTAAATTCACATTTACACACCAATTCAATGAGATATAACTAATTCAGGTATTATCCACGAAGTAGGGTGGAAAAACCGAGTATTAGTATTTTCACTCTTGTAAATCAAATCTAACAAAATAGAGCAAAAGAAAATTGTGAGAGCAGCAAAAGTGAGCTTTGCAAAGGCATTTGTATGGGTACAACAACCTCTCACTATGAGCAAAACAGAGATCTATGAGCTGCCAAAAGTGCAGGTCTTGCTAAAGGATACGTGAGGATAGTTTACAAGTCAGTTCGACAGACATCCCGTCTACAAAGTGGGCACACCCTGAGACGAAAAACAGTTACCAGTTATCGATTAAGAAGATAACTCTTACAGAGTAGTAGAGAGAATTGTTGGAATATTGAGTAAATAGCATTAGGGGCGAGAAAACACCTGTGAATTTCTTTGAGCCATTTATCGATGCATGCTCTATGAAATTCGTGATGGCAGGGTAGTATCCTCATGCTATCTCCATCGTCATACTCCACAAGGCATATGTAACATCTGCAAAGATTAAATGGAAAGAAAAATCAAATGGAGGAGATTAGGAATCATCATTACAAGAACAGGAAAGTGAAGAAAACATTTCGTTGTTTATGTATAATTTAGAATTGTGAAGACCGTAATTCCACATTTCTCATTTCGTATAGACAACTTCCTAGTTCTTTACCCGGCCATCCACAGAAATAGAAGGGGACAAAATGCAATGTACTGGTCTATTAACCTGCCCTGCTTCAAACTTATGCATAGATGCATTAATGAATAGAGATTTATGAAACTGTCAATGCAGTTACAGATCAGGGTTGATCTTGGCTTGTTCTTTGAATTGTTTCACAATAGTTTGAACGGGCTTCTTCATTGGATAATTATAGTATAGTACAAACTAGTGTTGTTCGTGATTCTGCAAAGAAACGTCAGGTGAAATAGTTTGAAAATCCTAAAGATAAAATGTGTTGGAGAGAGTAGGAGTAAATTGTAATTTAATAAGAGGAACTAATCGGAATCTGAAATTATAATCGTTTTATGTACTTTCTTGGCCAATGTGCTAAATGAACTGCAAAGTTAACTTACTGTGCAGCTTCTTCACATGGCTTCCTTCTGAATTTGCTAAATATCTTCAAAGGCAGGGAGTCCACCACTTCAATAGGAGCTGGAACAGATCCAGTGGAGGATACAGAAGGCCGAGATGACAAAACAACGGATTGCTGGTGAATTTCATCCAGAACCTAATTAAAATGAGGGCAAAAGATTTACACAATTTTAGCAACGAAAAGGATGTGCGTCGTGTATCCCCAGATCTGTATAATTACCTCAAACAAGGCCTCAGCTAACATGACAATTCTTGATATGCTAGCTCTAGCATTAGCGTCATCATTTGAATTAGCCTCACGAGCAGCAATTCGGCAATTGCAGCGACCGCCTTGATGCTGACCAGATAAGATGCAAGACCTCTCGTGAACAGACAAGTTCTCGAAACGGCTTCCCAGTCTCTGGAGTGCACGCACCTGAAATAGGAGTAGACATTGTTATGTAAACATCAAAAACTGTTCCTCTCAACTGGGTTTGTGATACTTACTCATAAGAACATGGGAAAAACCTGACCCCACCCAAAAAGAAAAGAAAAAGGAAAACAAACTATATTACAAAGTGGACGATATTTAGGCATGTCTAAAGAAAAAGGCAGAAAGGAAAAGCACAAGTGCATGGGAGAAACCTAAATAATCAGGAGTAATGAAGCATAACAAAGACTCTGATTCTGGTAACTGATTATTGGTATAGAGGAATATGTGCAAAATGAAGAGCTCCAACTTCTTGGCTTGATTTCGGCAATACACAGTCAGCAATATACTAACTTCATCATCATGGGTAAATATAACCCAGACAAATTAGACAATGTTTATTTACTAAGACAGAGCTCATCATTGTTTTAAACGAAAACTCGTGACACCAAGTATGAAGTACCACGGGCTAGTGCTTATAGCTTCTGCCAGTCTACTGTAGTTGCTTTTGAAGAAATCCAAGGTCAGCAACCATAATTATTTGGGCCTGTTTGTTACTACTCTACTTGCTTAATAATTAGTATTTCTCAAGATTCCTGTAAATTTTTACTAGCCGTAGCCGAACTAGGATGAGATAAGTGGAGAAAGAACGGTGTTTCTAGGTCATAAGGTCAATTCCTAGTTGTTCCACACAACACAAGTCATAAGGTCAATAAAATATGACTCAAAAGCTCAGTCGCATGAAATTCAACAGAAAGCATAAGTGTGTTAGTTAAACAGAACTTATGACTTCAAAAGCGTAAGCTGGATACTACATATGTCGAATAAGTCAGATAGGAAAAGAAAATACCTGTGATCTTATTCTACGTCTGCGCTCAATGAAATTTGACCTATGCTCCAGCAAATCTCTGTACCTGGTGTCTCTATTTCTTGGGGTTCCATACACATTATTTTGTCTACCATAGAAAGGGTTAGAGAAACTAGACGAGGCATCATCAGCAGAAACAGGCTGGCTGAAGTCATTATCATCTGACGTTGCTTCCAATTCTGCATGGCCTGAACCCTGGGATCCACTAACCTGACGTGTAAGCCTCACTTCCCTGTCTTGCGGAAAATGACACAACTCTAAATCAGAAGCAGGAGTTCTTCGAAGAACTCTATCACGAAGTCTACCAACACTTAAAGTTCTACTAAACCGAACATTCCGTTCTGCAGGTTCTCGAGCAGCAACCCGTCTTGCAGCACGCCTTATTGCAGCATCTTCAGAATTAATATGATCTAAATGAGAAAATAAATTTGGACTACTGTCTACCCTTGTATTATTTCTATTCCTCGGGGCATCATGATCAGAATTCAATTGTGCATTATCTTGGAAATTGCCGGAGAGATCACGGCTCGAGTTAGATGCACGACTTCGGTTCACCGTGTCAGGAGATCTACTTGTGAAGCAACCAGGAAAAAGGTCACAACCTTGTGGTCTGTAAGTTCTATCCACAAAACTAGTGGAAGGCTCCACAGATTCTTCTTCATTTGGAAGTGTTAAACCCGTAGAAGATGCAGGATAAGATCTAGCAGAACCCATACTGTTACCTCTAGATAGCCGAAAGCTTAAGTTGCCAGGATTAATACTGAATCTAGAAAAGAATCGACTAGGAGGGTTCAGTGAATGAGAGGAGAAAATCCTAGAAGTATTGCCTTCTCTAGACACAGTATTGGTGAAGCTGGATTCACCCCACTCAATGCCGGAGTTTATACAGTTCACTTCACCGCTGTCCTCAGTTTTATCTGCCCTGTAACATTCAGCTGAAACTTGGCAAGTGCCTGGTTTATTCTCATTTCGACGAAAGACCATCTTGCCATTTTCTTCACTTGGACCATCAGAGACCTAAAAACATGTCAAAAATGATGTCAATTAGGTGGAAATTGATCATTAGCACATAGTTCACCACATTTGACTTACAAGACTGCTCATTTTCACAAGTCACAACAACCATCACATTATGGTACGACTTTTTCTTGGAAAAACTGAAACCAATTCATATATCTCAAAGTTCTATCAAACACTCAATACAAACAGATTATGGTAACTCTTCCACCTATATGAGAGCAAATTAGTTTCTGAATAATAACAATAAAGTAAAACAATACTGGATAAAATCACTTCACAAAAAAGGTAACCGTGCACATTTTATACTACGCGGAAGCCCAAACAATGTAATTAGTAGATAGCTTTCGCCAAGTTTCTCATCAAAAAAAAAAAGAAAAAGGAGATAGCTTTTGCGTTTTCATGTTCTAATCTAAACCATAACCAACATAAGTTGCCTCACCGGAATAAACGATGAAACTTCTCAATGCAGGAAGAAAGAGATGACATAGACTCAGTGAACTTCACAACTACTTTTAAGTTAGCAATTCCAATCGCACAGATAAACAGGCAAATCGGACAAAAAAAAGGCAATTCCAGTTCCACTTTTACTAAAAAGGCATACAATCACATTAAATTATATGCACATTGCATTATGGAGAAACCGGATCTGTACAACAGAATCCGGAAAATCAAGTACCACAACCCGAGAACAGATAAACTCACCTGAATTTCATCATTATCGGAACGGTGAGATCCGAGACAAGACGACTTCAACACTCTGCTTCCACTCGATCGACTCCGCCTAACAGCAGCTGCAGAAGATGTCGACGACAATGACGAGGACGATGGACCAGGGGCATTGTGCTTACTACTCCTCAAACCCATTGATATTCATTTACATCATCATTTACATGAATGCGAAAGGTCCGCTGTAAATTCTGGCAGAGTTTTTAAATATACAATGCTCAGATCCAGAAATTGATGATAATTATTGCATCTGAAGCTACCTGTAAATGTACTCACCAGTAAATTATTGCAGGCATAGCGTAGTAGGAACGGGTGGGGCGGGGGGAGCGTGATATGTGGCAGTCTTTGGGGATTCAAAACTGGAATTTGGTCGGACGCCATTTCTGCAGCAAGACACATGCCCTGCGAAAGTGGGCCATGGTAGTCAGCCCATCTTCAAAAATTCAAAATTCACTCCATAATTATGGGCTTTAAAGCCCACCATACGTTGGGCCGATTTACTTCACCATTAAGGTTGTACGCCTTGTTTGGCTAAATTCCAGTTAAGTTTCTTATCTAATTAGTCGTGTTTGTTTATGGTTTCCCTCGATAAATTTATGGAGTCAAATATCAATAAAGCACATTCATTAACTACTTCAATTAAGTTTGACACAGTACTTACTTTAAAATTTAACGTATATTTTATTAGTCTAAGTTGAAATTAAAAATTACTTATATATGGTTGTGAATGTCAAATAAAAAAAATTAAGTAGATCGTATAAGTGTGAATTAATATTTTTGGAAAGTTGTATTTTTGTCAAATTAATAAAATATAAAAAGATTGTATATTTTCAAATATAACTCTCGTTATAGGATTGGGGAGATGATTTTAGTTGTTGAAATTTGAAATTTCTTTGGTTACATTTCAAATGTGAAAGTAAAAACATGTTTTGATTTTACTCACATTTTTTTGTATTTCTATGTGATAAAAGATGCATGATGAAGAGAAAAAAAAAAGAATTCAGATTTAAGAAATATGTGCAATAACTGTTGGATGTTATTTTCAAGTCAATTTTTAATTAATTATAAGTTAATTTAATAGATTTAGAACATTTATCGAATATAGTTGCACCATTAATTAAATTTGTATATAGGCCCTTCGCCACTTAATAACTTATTATTTGGCGACAAACATCTTATTTGATAGAAGGAAAGATACGACCACATCTTATTGAGAGATATAGAGATTTAATTTTGCGAGACGATTTCATTTGTCAGGGATGATGAATATTTTATATTTCTTTATACACAAATTAAAAAGTTGCGTCTCCTCCCTTAAAAGAGTAATCATGTATGTTCAAAGATACTTGTAAACCTCTATAAATTAGAGAATTTAAATTCTCTAAAATAAACTCTGAGATATCCTGTGAAATACCGTATAAGAGAATGCTTAAATTTCTTAAATTTTAGAGTGCGAAATTTGAGTAAGAACATTAGTCTTGAGCACATCAAATATTATGTTTTAAAAGTAAGTTTTTGTGTCAATTTATTTCGATTAATTTAATTTTTTTAAATTGTTCCAACAGTAATTATATACATAATGAAAGAGTTACATAGTGAGCAGGGCCGCTCCTTTTATGAGGCCAAGGAGGTGGTTGCCTCAGGCCCCGTAAAAAATGAAATATTTAGGGGCCTTTATAATACTCCCTCTCTTCCCTTTTCCAATCGATTAAGTTTTACATATTTTTCACAAATTCTACCAATTTTCTTTCTATACTCAATCCTAAAATATCTCTACTTTTTAATCTATCGGAGATATTTTGATTTGATTAAATCTTTAGTTGAAGGTATATCTGTCAAAATATTCAATCCTTAATTCTTCTCTTTCATCTTAAAACATCAATTAATATGAAACGAATGGAGTAGTATATATACATATAGATGTAAAAAATTAGTCGAGTTGTTCTAGTGGTTCATTTAAGCATTATGAGTAGTTTAGTCGGCCCATTTAAATAAAATCCACTATTCTGGGCTTAAAAGGCCCACATTTTGGTAAGGCCTTGTTTGGCTAAATTCCAATTGAGTTTCTTATTTAATATTTCGGCTGTTAAAAGTTGAAATTACTTTGGTTATATCTTCAAATGTGAAAGTACAAACATGTGTTATTTGCTTACACCTTTCTGTATCTCCATGGGAAAAAATATGCAAAATGAAGTAATTATATTCAGAGTCGTACTTCTTTCGTTCCATAAAAATAGACTTATAAATATTTTTACATAAATTAAAAAATAATAGTTAACATTATCAAACATATTAAATTCCAACTCTATTTTCTTTTTAAACTCCTACAGCTTACATATATTGATTGATATGGAGAACAAAGACACATTCTTCTTCTCTAAAAAAGACATATTAATTAGGAGCAAATATGTAAGAGTGAGTTTTGTATGTGACGGTCATACGTGTGACGAAATACACTTTTACAAAAGAAATTGATACTTTTACAAAAAACAGTGATACTTTTGACAAAATTGGATAACTTAAGTGGCAGAGCATCTACTACCTAGGCCTTTGGTGCTGGGTTCGAGTCACCGTGGGGGGAGGGGAGGGTTTTTTCTTTATTTCTTAGATTAGGAGAAATTTTTTTAAAAAAAAACAGTGATACTTTTACAGATAAAAGTGATATTTTTATTACAGTGATATTTTGCTACAAAAAGTGATACTTTTTTTTGTTCCAAAAAAGTAATAGTTTTACAGATAAACGTGATATTTTTACTACAAAAAGTAATACTTTTTTTCCCGTCACCGTGTGACGGTCTCATATAAATTTTTATCAATATGTAAATGGACAATTAATGAAATACTTGATATAATGAGTGACCTATAATTATAGGGCGGATTAAAATATAAAGTAAGCCTATCTCTATAAGAGAAGGATTATAGAAAAAAACCCTAATAAGTAATTTATTTTTATTTTTTAATTAATTAAAAATTGATTAAAAAATTTCAACTGGAGTAATATAAAAAATCCCTCCTATAAGTAGTATGGCTATATCGAAATCTACCACATGAGTTACAATCGATGTTCAAAAGGGTAATTTTGTATTACGTTTGATGGGGAAATTTTTATCTATCCGTAGGGATGATGCCCTCAAGCTATTGGATGCACGATATATGAACTTGTGCGAAAAATCAGTTTATCACTTTTTTCCATGTATTTGCATTCAGTGATGTGGGTTATTATTCTTATGGGTAGGTAAGAAAATTCATATTTAAGGATATTTTCTGCACACGGCATGATGTATATCATGTAGCATATCTTAAAAAAGTTATAAAATACTTCCAAACGTATGATTAAAAGGTGAAAAGCTTATGCAAAGAACCCTATAGTTTAATGATATGCTTGTAACCAAGAAGTTAAGGGTTCTAATCCCAGTCCACGCCCTAATTGTCATGGACGAAAAAAAAAAGTTGAAAGTTCACCTTGAAAAACCGACAAGTTAAAAATAGTAACTTCACTAATGATTGGAGTCAAAGTCCCAATGAGATCATCTGTTACATTTTAATGTTTCATCTTATGTTTCGTCATATACATCAATCGACATTTTAGTGTTTCATCTTGTGCCTATTCACCAATCGATACGTGTATTGGATGATTCACAAATTAGTATGTATCGTGAAATAAATTATGTGCAATAAAAGATGAAATCCCTATTCATTAGCAGTCTCGATTGATTAATTTATCTGAATTAATGAATTAACTTATATTCGTATCATTTTAGTCCAGATATGGGCTGATTCAATTCGGATATTCTATCCAGAGACGGAGCCAGCAAGGACTGATAGGTGCGACGATACTCCTCAAATTTTCCGACGAAACTATTGTATGCATATACAGGGTACTGTAGTTAAATAATAAATTCTGTCCTCCTTAAGTTCTAATTTTTTTTATAAATATCTAAAACAATAGTTTGCCCCCCTCATTACGATATCCTGGCTCCGTCCCTACTCTTATCCATAACACACATCTTTGATTTCCGGTTAGGAAAAAAATTAAGAAATTAAGAATCACATTAGAAATCATACAATAAAATTGGAAATCCATTTAATCATGGTTCCACAATAATTTTACACAATGAATATTGTGAAAATGAAATACTTCACCCACTTTTTTGGGTGTTACAGTGTATATTTCCATTTCCATTATTCAAAAACCTTGATAAATATTCTTCATTCATTTCTTTCTATTCTCTTTTCTCCTTCTTCTGTATACCATTTCAATATGTATAATTTGTATGTATAATGTTGCTATCTACTTTTATTTTTTCTTGATACTTTACTCTGTTCATGTATATCTATATCAATGGGTGCTCTTTCGGATCGAAAACGCGATTGTGACAAGTTTTGTCACAAGGATAAGGGCAATCTCCCTTCTGAAATGAACTTCTATCGTAAAACCAATCTCCTACCGCTTTAGCAATTGGCTGCAAAACAATATTATATTTTTTTTCAGCAATAAAAACCCGAAATTAACAATAAAGCATATTGAAAGTAATTTTTTAGTATATAAAAATATACTCCCTCTGTCACGTGGGAGTTTGCACGATTGACCTGGCACGTATATTAAGTAAAAATTATTTTTACTTTTTTGTAGACTTTTTTAAAGGTGGAGATTGTGAGAAAACTTTTTTTTTCAAGAGTGTGCAAATTGGTGTGGAACGTACTGAAAATGAAAGTGTGCAAATTCGATTGGGACGGAGAGGGTAGAAGATAATAATTAAAATGACCTTGTTAGCTAACTTTGGAGAATCAGTTGCAAGCCAGGTTTCCTGCATTTCAGTTTGGCAATGTGCATAACAAGAATTGATAAATAAGCCTCTTGATGCTGAAGGCCCTAATCCTGTCACTGCTCTAATAAACTCCAATCTAAATCCTGAAATAGAAAAAAAAACATCATGAGATAGAGAACAATGTTTGTGGGATCGGATCGGACTGAATAGTTCAATTGTGAACCGGTCTGGAAGGGTTGTAAAATTGAAAAGGTTAAACCGTTAAAAACCACCAAAAATCGTCGAATTGGTTTAACCTGAAAAACTACCATCAGGCACAACAAGCCCGATCCCATGAGCTAACGACCTGACAAGCTCCGGACAGACAAAAAATCATAGTATATTTAAGGGGAATAGACTAGGCCGGACTTGATAATTTTTTGCCCAATGAATTTTCAGCATGGCCCGACCCAATATACGGTATTGATCTCATAGATTGGGTCCTGCCAAATCGTTCGAATTGCCACCTCTATAAATCGATACCATGATCGATTTGCCCACGGTCCGATTCCACAAACACTAAGAGAAAGAGTGAGTATATATAATTTGTGCGGAGAATTGGATAAAACCTTGCATGGTTTGGAGCTGGGTAGTTGAGCATTTAAGTATATCAGTCTTGCAGTTGTGCCAGGTTCCATGTGGATCAGCAACACCAGGAGCCAGAATATTTTTTATCTGCTTAATATACACATATTAGCATATATATGAGCATAATACTCCTCCGTCTCACATTATCTTGCACATGAGGAATTGATATAAGTCTTAAGAAAATTTATTTTTTCAGATTTTGTTAAAAAATTAATCGAGGGTGAAGATTATGCTATAACTTTCCTTTTTTAAGGGATGTGCAAATTCGCCTGAAATGGACGAAAACAGAAAGTGTGCATGATAAGGTGGGACGGAGGGAGTCGCATATTAAATAAAACAATATTTTGTCTAACCTGCCATGAATCGTACGCTGCGTTTATAATGAAAAGGGGTGTACGAATTTCTTTTGCTGCATATTGCGGGAAAAAACACTGCATTTTTCACAAATTAATCACTATCATTTAATTAATTTACCAAAAAAAATTGAGAATGGTCTTACAAGGCTTGGTTTCATTTTAGAGGTACATGAAGGGGGTAAATTCTTTGCTGATCCCTGCAAATAAGCAACTGGATAAGTTACAATTATTGTCTAAGAAATCGGGAAAATTGTAAAAGTCGTCATGTAATTTATGGACAACTCTAAAAGTATTTATTGATTTTTTTAAATGCTGAACTTAGTTATTTATTTCGTAATTGCTCGATTTTTGTAATTGGAATCTGAAATTCTCACTGAATAATTGCATATAACTATATATGACTGCATCAAATTGAGATTGTAAATGACATGGACTTGCCACCTTGATAAGTAAGCGACACAAAAAAAAAATAACAAAAGTTGACTATGGGGACCACAAATTTATCTGGTAAAAAATAAAAATCTCTAATTTAACATGGTCATGTATTATAACACATGCAATTGTTCAACGAATTTTTTAATTATAGCTTAAAAAGAGACCTAATTCGAGCAATTATGGAGATAAATAACTGATTTTAGGACTGCACATATTTCAAGACAACCTTTGCCAATTTTCCTAACAAATCATATAAAATCAATATTGTAAAAAATTTCGACTAGCTCTGTTTTGCCGTCTAGAAATTAATAAAAGAGGATAAAAAGAAAATAAAAGGTAGGCAACGGCTTACATGTGTTGTAACTACATCGTGGTAAAAAGCTTGTATATGTTGTGCTCCAGAAACATCCTTTCTATTCACAAAATAATAATAATAAAGTTAAAAAAAATTATTAACTAAAACAGGACAGAAATATAATTGTTACAAAACACCGGGCTGAGCCTAATGTTAAAGTGGTCTGAATCGAGTGAGTTAAAAATTTGAGGCCTCAGATTTGCTCATACATTTTAATATAATTAAAATAATAAAAAAATACGTAATGTTCAAAATAATTCCATGATCAAGCGAAATTTCCTGCCACTTATATCTCTGAATTTTTTTACATCTATATATATATATATATATGATATATTCCCTCCGTCCCGACTGAGTTTGCACACTTGAGTCGGCACGTATATTAAGAAGAATTATTTTTTGCTTTTTGTTTGATTTTTTTAAAGGTGGAGATTGAAAGTGGAGATTTTAAAGGTGGAGATTGTGAAAAAACTTTCAAGGATGTGCAAACTTAGATGGGACACCCCGAAAAGAAAAGTGTGCAAACTCAGCCGGGACGGAGGAAGTATAAGATAATTTGAGACCCCCTAAATTCCTCGTTTTATTCGGGAGCCTGAGGCGATCGACTGTTCTGTCTCATAAGAAGAGCAGCCCTGGCAGAGCATGATATAAAAAATACTACCTCCGTCCCGACCTAATTTGTCTACTTTGGTCGGAAATGGAAGTTAAGAAAAAACAGATTTTGTGGAATCTGTGACTTTTTTAAAGGTGGGGATTGAAGGTGGAGATTGAGAGAAAAATTTGTCATTTATGAATTGACAAATTAGATTGAGATAAATCGAAAAAGAAAATAGAAAAATTAGAACGAGACGGAGGTAATAATAAATAAAGTGAACTTACGTATTGATGAAATAACCAGCATCAGAAAGGCACTTGACTTTGGTACCAATAGGAAGGAGAGTTTTGAAGTTGTCACAATGAAGAATTGCTGCTAAACCACCAGCTGAGCATCCAGATAAAATAGCCTATAAAAGGATTTAATTTAATTGGAATATTTTTTTTAAAAAATATTTGATTACTATAAGTGTAATTATTTGGAGGAAAATTAATACTCATTCGTTCATAAATAAATGTTATTTTAAATTTTTAGGTGGAATTTAAGAAATTATAAAATGGACAACAATATTCCTCCATTTTTCTCGCCTTCAATGTTTTTATTACCATAAATTTATTCATTTTTTTTCCATACCTTATTTATACTCCCTCCGATTCAATTTAATTGATCTTTTAGAAAATGTGAAAGAATTAAGAATTTATATTTTTTTCCAAATATATCCCAGATAATCTCCCTTCGCTATCACATCTAGATTAAAAAGTAAGAGATATTTTAGGGTTGACATAGGGACAAAATTGAAAGAAATGGGAAAAAATAGCTAAAAGATCAATTAAAAAGAAACGAATGGAATATAATATTATAAGATTAGTATGGAAATTTCTTTAGCTTTAACAAAGGACAATATTGGAAAAAAACACGCAAAAGATGTTAGAATGACATTCTTTTATAAAAAAATAATTTTTCATATAATAACACTTATTTATGAACGCAGAGAGTATCGGAGAATTTCTTACATTTTTGGCATTCTTCATTCCTTTTGCTAATAGGTCCTCCATAACAGCACGAAATACCCTTGCTCCTCGATAATAAAGTTTTGTAGCCTGTTCATATATTAATTACATCATAAGTATTAAAAATTTAAATCATGAAAATGGTAATTTCGTAATTTGTACTATGTTTAAAAAAAAATGTTGTTTCGAGACCTCAAAGTCTAACTTTTACTACTTTTCTTTTTTTAAAAAAAATTGTCCATGTTATAAATGAGTCTAAAACGATAAAAGAAAATGTTAATAAGATAAATGCATACACAACTTTTTAAAAGAATAATATAATAAGTAAATTTAAATAACGGCATACAATTCATTTATTAAAATCCCTATGTAAAATTGTCTTCTTAAAATAATAATTATTTTAAAACGGAGAGAGTAGTTAATTTGAAGTTACTCACAGGATTCACTGCAGCGACATCACCCGTGAATGATGAGCCATCGCAATATCTAACTTTGATTCGATTCCAATTATAGAAATCTGAAAATTAAAACAAGAACCGTTATATGTAAAAAATTTAAGAGGCCATAATTTATAAGTATATAGCAATTGCATTTGAGATCATAATTTTCTTCACTTTGATTCATGTCATTAGTCTATCAAGATCTAGAGGTGGCAATTAGGTGGCCGGCATATTAGGCCAATCATATGTTAAGCTGGCTCAAAATTTTATCGAGTTAAAAATTGGTCCATTCTCTTAAAACATATTATGATTTTCAAGTCGATCTAATTTTTTGGGTTCGATGGTACTTCGAATCAAGATTCATATAACCTAATTTATCTAAAATATTGAACGAATTAGGCTGGACGGCTGGACCGACCCAATAAATCTAACGATTTTGAGAATAATCAAAGTGTTTAGGGGCATACCCGGGCTAAACTGAGGCTTGTTGCTCAAAATACCGGAAAAAGCGAGTTGCTTAACCATTTGTTTGGAGGAACCTAATCGGTTGGTCTTGCGGGCCAAACAAGTGGTCGCGTTGTTGCACCATCCTCCTCCCTACAAACATTAATTTACAAATTCAGCCCAATGAATATCGATTCAGATTTTCTACAACTGTTGGTAAAACATCTTCTATAACGATTTATATAATCTTGTTAAGTATAATTAGTGTTGATGCATTGATGATATCATCATATACACATATTATGCATATATCAAGTAATGTAGAGAATGTTGCACCAACGACTGTAGAAGATCCAATACCATACATGACACAACATTTCTAACTAATTAAAACATCAATAAAATTTTCCAACATGAAACTTGGTAAGATTGCGCTGACGTGGATGCAAGACCTGTGCGGCTGTGCTTCTGCTACAATTCGAATTTTTTGTTACAATAAGTGTTTTATCCTCTGTTACATTTAATTCACTATGTGATACATATTAATTTGTGATATTATATTATACACGTGTTGGTTAATAAATATAATAAAATACAAAATATAACACCAAAATGTAACAAATGATCTCATAGGCTTTCGATGCTACATTACCTAGCAACGGTTTCTTTTTCTAACTTTCAGTTACTTAGTTTACTTCAACATTGTCGGATTAGGTAGTTAGTTTGTTTGCACCCACACTAAAAATAGGTTCTTGACCAACCGAAGCAAACTTTGGGTTGCTCCAACAATATTTGCTAAGTTTTGAAGCAACTGAGTTGGAATTGAATATTGACCAACAACAAATTTATAAATATTTTATGTTCATGAACGTAAATATTAGATATTGTTCAAGTTTGGTAAAATTTTGAGTTTTATTCGTCCATCAACAAAATCATGGACATTTTAAAATAAATCATTTACATAATAATGTAAAACACTACTATTATTATTATTATTATTATTATTATTATTATTATTATTTGAGCCTAACAAATATGTTCATGAGCAAATATTACGAAGGAACTCTATTCATTTATTCATCAAATAGAAATAAACGAACTTGAATAAACACTAAGGGGGTGTTTGATTTAAGCTTAAGTGTGTCGGGGGAAATTCCAACTTTGAAATCCTAGGATTTAAAAATAAAGGTAAATAATAAAGATGTATGTTTATTTTGAGATTGTATAAGGTAGGATTGTACTGCAGATGTCAATCAATGTTGGAAAATAGTTATATGTATTTGATTATGTATATAATAAGTGTAGGTAGATTTTATATGATAGAATTGTATTGGATAAAAATATTTTAATTTTAAATCTTAAAATAAACGAGAATTGAGTATTTTAACATCTAAAATCCGTTCGTATTAAGCTTAAAACAAACAACCCCTAATTCAACTCGAACACAATCTTTTAGCGAATACACTATTTCTCTGTAGCCAACTAAAACCACAAGTTGCATGTCTGTAACAACTTTTCCAAATCTCGAGGCAGAAATGTTTACTTAAAAAAATAATAACGAACAATAGTAATAAGTACTTTTTAGACAGAATAAGACAAACCTCAAGCTGAATTAACCAATTGTTGACTCCAGCTCCATATCCCCTGTCAAGATGGTATGCTGGTGGACTCCCATCCAAACAAACTGAAAAACACAACACAAATATATAAAAAAT
Source organism: Ajuga chamaepitys (assembly GCA_958295605.1). Lineage (NCBI taxonomy): Eukaryota > Viridiplantae > Streptophyta > Magnoliopsida > Lamiales > Lamiaceae > Ajuga > Ajuga chamaepitys. The sequence continues at coordinate 3,160,685 of OY282502.1, read as the reverse complement.
AGTAATTACAAAATATATAAATCATCACTAGTTTAAGTTAAAGTGAAAAATTAAATTGTTAATTATTCTCTCCGTCACAAATGAACTTGCACTAATAAGTTAACACACATATTAATAAAAGTTACTTTTCAAACTCATCTATTTGAATAGAATTTATGAGATTTGTTTCATTTTAAAAAAATATGCAAATTATTTGAGACGAAACGAAATAGAAAGTGTGCAAGTTTGGGGGAATATTAGTTAACCTGCTCCTTTTGCCACAGCACTCTGAACATAAGTAATATCCACATAAAAGCTTTCAGTTCTCAGCAGCATCAGCACATGCACCAGAATGTGCAGCCATTGCCATGAACTCCCCCTCATTATCCTGTTTATCTTCCAATCAGATTTTGCACCAAAAATATTCGAAAATTCTTAAGAAATGCATAATATTATACATAAACACTTATTTCCGACCAGTCGTCTTTTTTAACAAACGATAGAAATTTCATTCAAACTGACCAAAGAGCCAAACTGTCCACTTGGACTACCAAAGTAATCTAAACGGACCCAGAAAATCCAGATAACAATCCCAAAAGGATACTGAGTTCCAAATCCCTCAAAGAAATGGAGAAGAAGCACTCCAACGAGGGAGAAAACATTCCCAAACGGAAAACTTCGTTCTAAATCAAAGACAGAGACGAAATGATACAAAACATTTCTGATACGTCGCTTTCACTACCGATCAAATGCAAGTAACTAATCACAAAGTAAACGTGAAATTTATCAAATATGCTTCAAGATCAGTTTCCAGAATATGAATGCAATAAACCTCAGTTAAATGCAGAAGAACATAACAGATTCTGCAAAAGAAAAGAAAAAAAACGTACCTTTAATTTGATTCAGAACTCTCCAGATAAAGTGAAACCTAGTTGTTTATCTGGAGCAGATTTCAATCTGCAAACTATTAAACGAAACACGAAAAGAAAAAGGAAAAAAAAAAAGAAAGACAATAGTTAACGATAATAACAGTTTTTTGAAAATGTGAAAAGAATAATTTACAGAATGTGGAAATAATTAAAAAATTACTTAAAAGGGGAGAGAACCCAATACGCGACCGACACTTATTCTTGAATAAAATGGTCGAGTTTATATAGGTTGTCGTCTCTCAAAAATGGGTGGGTGGTTGCTACCCGACCCGTGAACGGGGACGGAGCTACATCCGATCAACATCAGGTTTCAGTTCAATATAAAATTTGTAGAATTTTATTATAGTAGTATATTTTTTATTATTTTAATTATTATTCACTCTAGATTTTATTCAATACCAATCGAATGAAATTCAAGTTGAGATAGTCGAATAGGTTCCTTTTTGGAAAGTTGTCCGCTTGCTCGTTTGGTCCTTCAAACTCGATCGTTCGGCCTACACACGAAAATGGTCCAAAAAGGGACTTGCAACTCCGCCCAGTTTTTTCAAGGGTCAGTACCGAAACGTTCTGTTAATCGGGGAAGTCCCGATTCTCTTAGCTGAGGATTTCTTCCTTCCATTCTTGCCATCTTTTCGATTTCACTTCATTGTTCACATGATCGTCTCTGACGCATATATAAATAAAATGATTCATAATTTTAATTATTTCGTTTTCAATTTATCTATTAATTATGTTAGTATATTTTCTAAAAAGATACTCCCCCATTCCATAATAATTAATGTTCTATCTAGTTATTCTTTTTTTAATTAATTGACGTTTTAGATACTTTCGCAAAGGTAAAGTCTCATGTGCATACGTTGCATGGTGTAATTTGGATTGAGTATCAGGATTTATGCTTAAAAGCATTACATTTTTACTGTGATATATTTACCCAACATATGTAATACATTTGGACATAAATAGTAATATATTTTTACCCATGACTCAGATTGCAAGGATCTAAGATTCGTACAACTGGTGCACAAAACACCTCCCCTTTCACAAATTCTACCAATTTTCACGTTGGGTTCAATCCTAAGATATCTCTACTTTTTAATCTATAACATATTTGGTCAAATCTTTATCCCTAAAACAAATATTAGTTGATGTTATATTTGTCAAGTTATTTAATTCCTTATTTTTTCCTTTAATCCTAAAACGTCAATCATTAATAAAAACTACTGTGTAGACTTTATTAGTAATGAATTTTCTTCCCCAAAAGAATTATTAATGAATGGTTTTAAAGCTTATAATAGGTTATAATTTTATTAACCTTTAAAAACTTCTCAATGCATATAATTTTCACGTTTCGATTCATCAATTAATAAATCCTGAATCCGTCCTCGTCCCGACCCATTACAGATGTGAAGCGAAAAGAAGTTGAGGAATCTCTTGTTTGACGCGCTGAACATTTAATGTGTTTATGGATTGTTAGTAGTGAGAATTTGTTTGTATGGTTGAGAGTGATGATGTAGAATGACGCGTGGGATGGCGGTGCTTTATTTATTCAGGCATATGCATATGTCTCTTGTTTCATCCCATCTGTATTTGCACTTTGCATCCATTTTTGGCCGCCATTTTTATCTAGTGGACACTTTTTCCCCTACTTTCTAGATCTATTTTCCTCGCACTTTGCATCAATTTTTGGCCGCATCTTTCCCCCTAAAATATACGAGCTCCGTCCCGAATAAATTTGCATATTTTTAAGTAATTTACGTACTTAAAAAAAAAAAAAACAAATCTCACAAATTCTACTTCTTTCGTCCCGTTTAAATTTGCATACTTTCATTTTCGGTCTGTCCCACTTAACTTTGCACACCCTTAAAAATGAAATTTCTCTCACAATCTGCACCCTCAAAATCTCCACCATTAAGATTTTCACCTTTGAAAAAGTCAAAGATTCCCCAAAATCTGTTTTTTCTTAACATTCGTGTCCGATCAACTGTGCAAAATTAGCTGGGACGGAGGGAGTACCTGACAATACACCTTTGTTTACTAAATACTACCTCCGTTTTTTTTAGATGTTCTTTTAGCTTTTGTACTTTGTTTATAAATAGTTGTTCTTTTAGCTTTTTTTCTACATTTTTTCCAATAGTACCTCTATAGCTACTCCTAAAAAAACTCTAATTATCTAACCTACTATATCTATATAATATAATTAAGGGCTTAATTGTCTATTTTCTACATTCCTTAATTTCCTTATCCAAACCTAAAAGAACATCTAAAAAAAACGGAGGTAGTAAATAAAAAGATAGGTTTGAAAAGTCAACATGGAATGGGGCTTGGGTGTACCACATACACAATAGTGCTATCATACACCACTCATGCATGATTTTTTTGTGCATTTAAGGTATGATTGATTTACCTATACAATATGGTTAATTTACTTAATCAGTATGATTGACTTATTCATACAATATGATAGTGACTTATTCATACAATATGATTGATTTACTAACTTATACAGTATGGTTGATTTGATCATAGTATTGCAGTGCACATAAGCCTATTATGCACCTTGTGCACACAAGTTTTTGCTATCCAAAAAACAACTTTTCTTAACATGTGCATCCACTTGCCAGTGCAAGTTCATTCGGGACGTAAAAGTACTATAATTTTCGCGACAGTTAATCGAATTTTTGGCCCATCAACTCGAGCTTGTAAGGCTCGATGGTACCGAGATCGAGATTTTTATTGTCCAATCCTTTTAAAATATCGAGTCAATGTTACCATCTCTAGTGTTGGTCAATACAGACGGTAGGACTGTAACAGTAGATGTTGAAATTGTGTAAGGAAAGTGAATTAGTTCTTGAGATGATCTCCACGATTTTAGAATAAGACGGATGATTAAATAGTCGAACATTAAATGAGTAGAATGGGCGATTTAAATATGTAGTTTTGTAGAGGCGATACGTGGTATGTAATTTATGCGGAGCTTGTCTATAATATCACCTGTTACATTTATAAGTTCCGTTCTATATTTTATTATGTTTATTAAGTGTCGTATGTGTTAGATGATGTCATTAATTAACATGTGTCATGCATTAAAAATTGTATAACAAAAGATAAACTGTTAGTGTAATAGATCATTCGAGTTGAGCTTGCTCTATAGACGACACGTACATGATTCGGTTCCTCCCATCTCAAATTTACAATTATCAAATGAGTTTTATATTTTTAAGGCTGAGTTCAACTATAATTATGGTTATGAACTTAAAACCATAGATGGCCTGGGGTGGTCAACCTGGTGCCGCCGCGTCAGGCTCCCAGCCGATCAAGGCATTCGATTTCTTTTATTTATTTATTTATATATATGTGTATAATTATATATACAAAAGTTAATAATTTTTTTTTTTTAAAATTAGGTGAGTTGCTTAAGTGGTCTGCAAACACTATAGCTATTTTTTAAAATCGACGATCTTGAGCTTAATTCTTGTCTCAGTTAGTTTTTTATTCTTGTATTAAATAAGTGTTTCTTTCTTTTTTTATTTGTACAATTTATAATTGATCCTTGTATTACAAATAAAATCAAGTCAGCTTCATATTATTTTATTTTCAATATGTAAAATTTTGTATCTTGACATGAAATTATGTACACAAGCACAATTTATTTTAGATTTTTTATTAGAAATATTTTGTGTATTATGAAATGAAAGTTAGTGACAATTAAAATTTAGTCCTTTTATTATTATTTATTTTATTTTAAATTTTTTTGTTATTTTACTTTTATCAAGAAAACCTATGTATTATGATATGAGAATTTGTGTTTCACCTAGGTACAATATCAATTTGTTATATAGAAATATTGTCTTTTAGGTTCTTGTTTTTTATTTCCATTAATAAAAAATTGTGTATTCTATAAAACTTTGTGTTTTCACATAGAGTTCCATTTTCTCAACTATGTGTAAAATTAATATTATGTGTAAATTCGTTTCGATGAGATTAGTATTGTTGAGATTGAATATCATCTTTTCAATTTTATACATATTAATTTTGTATTCGAAGAAAAATAATACTATTTTTAATAATTTTATTTATATGGAGACCCATTTTTTTCTTCGCATCGAATATCTTAAAATATTGGACCGGCCGAGCTTAACACTAATACTTTTGATAGTTACTCCAATTACTGATACTATATCAACTTTGGTCCATAGCTAGCCCATTAATTAGATATGTAAAAGTTAACAACATAATTATGTAACTTTAGAAATTAATGAATCCTAAAAAGTGTTTCTTTGGACGAATCATTTGAAAACCCATGAAATCTCTGAATATTAAAGTAGTTTGTAGTTTATTTAAAAAAAAAAATCGGAAAAGGTAAATTTTGTCTAGGAAATTAAATCCAGATAATTGGAATTACACATAATTGCAATTGTTGCTTTATACAAATTATACTACACTAACAAGTCCGGCTCGACCATTTTGACAACTCTATTTATACTTCACTATTCAACTTGTTACAACTACTTCTAAATAGGCAGTCGAAATGATTAATTCAATTACATGTGTTCTCAAAGTCGTTGATTGAAATAATTTAGATTCTTAATAGAGTGAATAGAAAAGAGTCAAAATATATAGTAAATAAACTGAACCAATTTACAATTATTCGTATTTGTATCGTGTTGATTTTGAATTAATTAAATTGTTAGCATATGAATTCTCTCAGTAAATTTAGATCGATTAGACGGAGTTCGTGTTGTCACGTCAAATTAAAGATTGTCACCCCTGCGATTTTAGTCATCTCAATCGAACAGTATAACGTTGGTATCATGGAAAAAATAATTTTGCAACTTGTGTGGTGGTGCTAAATGGTTATCCTTTCAAATGGATCAAATCAATTAGCAGCAGCCACAAGATTAAGATGGCTTAACCTCAAACTTTATCAAAATGTCACAATCACTTTTTCCATCTTTAGAAAAAAAATTATACTCCCTCCGTTCCGACATAATTTGCACACCCGCTTCGACGTGTATACTAAGAAAAAACTGTTTTTTGCTTTTTAGTTGACTTTTTTAAAAGGAGGGCGAATTTTTTAATAACTATGTTATATAGTATGGGGGCAGAATTTTTGAATCAAGGGGGGCGAAGTTTGGAAGAGTAAGGGGGGCAAACTCTTATATATTAAGAGTACTACTGAAAATTATTAGATAAAATTACATATATTTTTTTTTTAGAAGTCCAAGGGGGGCGACCACTGCCCCCAGCCTCCCCCTAAATCCGTTCCTGTTGAGGATGGAGTTTTTGAGATTTTTATTTTTTTTAAAAATGTATAAATTATTATGGAACGAACTGAAATGTAAAATGTGCAAATTGGGATGGGACGAGGCGAGCAATACCAAACTTGTAAGTTGATGCCAGAAGGCAATATAGGTCCACTATGAAAATGATGGAACTATAGGAAAAATGAAAGGGACTTTAGCTAAATTCTTATTTGGCACAATATTAAAACACCATGCATGTGTGTTGATTTGGCATAATAAGTTGTTACAACTTCTATGATTAGGTTTAGTCACATCAAATTTAATTTAATTTTCTAAGGAATTCTTCAAATGTACACTTTCTTTCTCTTCTAGTTTGTTGTGGATTTTGAATTTTAGATCTGGAGTTAACGAAATCGAACCCGACAAAGGTATAAGAGATTTGGGATAAGAAAGTTATGGCAAATGATTCATATTCTTTAAATCATGTATTTTTATAATGAAAGATGAAACATTAATATATAACCGCTCAAGTCCTTGCGTAGTATTTCGAGGCTTGAACACATCAAATAATTTACAACAACTTATTTAGGTTAGTTTATTTTGATATATAGTTCAAATAAAATAGAATAACTATGAGTACAAACTAGATAATTATTAACATACCTATAAATAATTATCTTAGGCGTGTTTGGTTGGTATGATTACTGATATTAGTCTATTTATCCTTGTTAAACTTGTATTTGGTTTGATTGACTAAAGTCTTGTCTGGATGGGAAGTCTGGTCTAAAATTTAATTTTTCCCAACAAATCTGCTGCTATTAATCACACCAATTATGGCAGATAAATAATACCCCCATTCCCAACAAATCAGCTGCTATTAGTGATGTTCCTATCTATCCCATAATCCAAACAACTTTACAAGACATCCTTAAAACATTCATGCTCTAAACCAAATATCATTATTAATATGAGTGAACAGTAGCATCTTAATGTATTCTATCTATCCTAACTAGTAAAGCAACAAGCCCTTAAAGATCTGAAATTAATTTAAAAATCAAAATACCCAAAAAGAAGAAAAGAGAGTATTTAATTATATGCTTAAAAAATTTGCAATACTTTGTGAGGCGTTAAACTTTTATTGATTCGTGACTTTTAATTGGGTATTATGTCACACATATATAGTTTTTCACAATAATAAGTTTTAGAAAATGTAATAAATTGTAACTATGAATAAATTTTAAATAATATGAAAGGATATTATATGAAGTTTGAAATGTATATATTGTTGAAGGAAAAATACTATTAGTTTGTTTTTGTCAAAAGTAACTGACGAAAGTAACTAATCATGGTCATTTAGATATTCATTGAACATATTATAACTGAAACCTTTATATTTAACACCCAAATTAAAAGTGATCAGATGAACAAGGGAACTCTAATTGTTCAGCGTCTCTTTGTTGTTCTTGTTTTCTATTTTCCTAATATATATACATATATGTGTGTGTGTGTGTATATTACCTTCGTCCCAAGTTATTTTGCACACTTTTCTTTTCGAGGTGTTCCACCCTATTTTGCACACCCCCGAAATAGAAAGAAATCTCACAATCTCCACGCTTAATCTTCATCTTTAGAAAAGTCAATTAAAAAGTAAAAAATAACTTTTTCTTATTCTACGTATTAAAGTAGGTGTGCAAAATAATTTGAGTAGGAGGAAGTATAATTTGAGATGGAGTGATTATGCCGGGTCAGACTTTTCATCCATTATTATAGCCCATATCACAATTAGAAGTCCTTTTCCAATACAGGATATCTTATTGGTGGATGATCAATCCATGTACCATGGCAATAGTGCATGTACATTTCTCACCTTATCTTCACTTTGGAAGTACTCCTCCTGTTCTATTCAGATTTGCATGTAAAATCGGATACGTATATTAATAAAAAATTATTATTTATTTTTTGTTGACTTTTTTAAAGTTTGAGATTGATGGTGGAAATTTTGAGGGTAGAGATTGTAAGAGAATTTTTTTTTTAAGAGTGTGCAAATTAATGTGGAACGTACCGAAAATAAAACGAAGGGAGTACTTGTTTTTTTTTTTTTTTTTTTGTTATATATTAGTGTTCGCGAAAATTTTGATTATATGAATTCAAAATATAATGTCTGGCTTAAAATAAAATGTGATAAAGTTTATAAAATACTATCTATCCACTTATATATAAAATTAGTTGAGGGTGATGGGATAGTGGGTTGACATTTTTCAACTACCAATTAAACAATCATTTTCTTTTCATTTTCCTTTTACTCGATATTTAAAAGTATTATGATTTTTCCGTCCCAATTTTATTTTCGATGAAAAATATATTAAATTAATATATTTTCACGATATTTGATTTGACATCAATGATATATATGTATAGGTAATATACTTTATTATTATTATTATTATCATCATTATATATTTTGATATTTATATTTTTCTATATAAAGTAGAAATATCACAATTACAAAAAGGTGTTCTTTTTGGAAGGATTATACTTAATGAATCTTAAAAGATTCAAATTATTTACAAATAATGTCCCTTCGGGGACATCCGATAAAATTGAAACGATACAGAGAAGATTAGCATGGCCCCTGCGCAAGGATGACACGCATAACTCGAGAAATTATTTACAAATAATTAAAAAAAAGGGAAATTACAATTGGGATGTACTTTATGTAAAGAAGCCCAACATGCAAGCCCAAATTCAATTAGGCCCAATTAGTCGAAGCCTGTTCTGACCTAATCTAACCGGAGCCCAGTTGGCTGCACCTGTGTCGCACAGTTCGGCCTGCGGGAGTAGAATCTCAGCCACCTCGCCGCCGTCGACAGCGGCTCTTTGGATTTTGGTGTTTGGTCTCTGCTAATTCAGCAATGCTGAGGTGCTTTTTCTTGCCTCCTGGATTAAGGTACCGACCTCTACATATAAAATTTCTGTATCTATACACTCTGAACTGATGGTGCATTACGCATACCCTAATACACGGGTTTTTGTGAAATTTATGATTGCATGTTTCAGTATTATGATTGATTTTTATTTCTTATTAATTTTGGCCTTGTAATTGCTAAAAACCATCAGAAATTTGTAAAAACTCAGCTATTTGAATTCTGGAAGAATTGCATGTAAAAAAAATCAACATTTGCAAGTATTTACTCTTTAGGTTTAATGGATTCCTGATACTAGTAGTGTTCTTTCTACCGTTTGTTCTAACTGCAGATTATATTTTATCCGCAGAGTAGCTTGTTCTAGAAAGATGAGTACAACTCCTGAACCAATAGTTCGAAAATTTGTTCCAGTTGAGCAGAGAGAAGTTACCTCAATCAGCAAACGTGATGGTGTGTGCATTGCATTACTTATTCTTGCAACTAATTTGATCTTCATTTTATGATTTTTCTTCTCTTCTTTTACTCATCTCTGATTTACCTTGTGCTCAATATAACAGGCTTGAAATTCCATCTTGTATCTTATAATATTCTGGCTCAGGTAAATGGATATTTTAATTTTTTTTTTTTTAAATTGTCTAATCTAAGGAAAGCTGATAGCTCTTTCTCTGATTTCATCATTTATATGATTACATTAAGTTCTGTTAAATTTCATATGATTAGCAAGCTATAGAAGTCTCTTGTTCGTTCTTACTTAATGACGGATAAACTTAACAGCGCCAGAATAGTTTCTAGCCTATTAATTTCATACCTTATGATGCCTTGTCCTTACGTTGTTATCTCACTGTATTTATTTTTCTGCGTTGTTGGAAGCTACTAACCTTTTCTATTATATTTATTAGTTAACTGTCATACTTTCAGGTATATGTCAAAAGTTCTTATTTTCCACACTCACCGGCACCAAGCCTCAGGTATGTACTCAAACAAATCTCTGGCTCAATGGGGGTATTTTTGTTTCATTTAATTCTTTCCACCAAATGACTGAATAAATGTAATGTTTAGTTTGCATTTTCATGCTGTAATCGTCTCTGATAATTTCCACACCAGCAAACTGGACAGAGAAATCCCATAACCTTCATTTAACAGCTGAAGACATGCTTATTTTTTTTTCCTTTCCTTTTGTCTGTCATTATCTCTCTCTCTCTCTCTCTCTCTGGTTTAGGTTAATTGGTATATGTTCTATATAGGTTTACAGAACCAACCGTATCCTGCATAATTAATCTATGATCCAGTAAGCATGCTATGACTTCTTTAGAGAAATATTGCTTGTTGTAGGTGTTTTCGATTTTTTAGTTCCTAAGACAATTGTTTTTTCTCGAAAGCTGTAGCACTAAATGGAGTATAATATATTAATCCTAAAAAATGTAATTAGTGTTGCTTACATATAGAAGTTTTTAGCTATGACTTTTACGTTCAAAGTCTATAATTTGAATAAAAATTAAGGCACTTGTTTGCATAATTCATCCTTTCCTGATACACCCACAATGCAAAAATTTCTGATGTTTTGCATCTCTTTTTAAGAGTGATTGTGCTACACATTTCATGTACATCTTTGCCTAAAAATTTTACATCTAAGAAGTGCATGTATAGGTGGAAAGCTCGTTCGCAAGCCGTTCTAACTGTTCTTAAAAACCTTCAGGCAGATTTCCTTTGTCTACAGGTCTCTACTTGGTTTCTTTCTTTTGTTCTGAACTTCGAGTAAATTCAATTTCCGTATCCTTTTATTTTCTCCAACCTTCATAAACCACAACTTTTGCTGTCTTTGAAGAATTGTTCATCGATACCAGGAAGTAGATGAGTATGATACCTTTTATAAGAAGAACATGGAGAGCCTTGGCTATGCAAGTATCTATATTCAAAGAAGTGGGAGAAAACGAGATGGATGCGGGATATTTTATAAACGGAACAAGTATGCTAGTTCTTTCACTAAATTACATTGACATTTTTTAAGTTAATCTTCAAATAACATGCAGCAATAATTCTTTGATATAATTCTTTTTAATGTTCTAATCCTTCGATCTTAATAGTTTGTCTGATACTCTAATTAGTGCAGAATTGATTATAGAAGACAAAATAGACTATAATGATTTGGTGGATTCAGTAGAAGACGGAAAAACCTCATCCGTGGATAACACCAACAGTTTAGGAGATGTTGGAAATAAAGAGAAATTAAAAGCTGGTAACTTTCTCAAAATGATTCTTGTGCTTTTCTTTTTCTTTATGTTGTCTCTCCAATATATTCACTTCGCTAATTAGTATTCTACTATCAACCATGTTCAGCGCGAATGCGTGCTTCTTTGTTGTCATCATCATCAATTCTTGCATTTAAGAAACTTTCTTGAAAAAAGAAAGAACTTTTCTTGGAAAATCTCAAAGTTCTGTTCTTAATTTAGATAAAAGAGCAAGGTGAAAATTTGCATTGTCATAAAAATAAGAAATATGCCTTGTTTCTCTGTTGTCACACTTCTCTTTGGAAGTCGAACCACTTTTCACCTCTTCAGATTATTTATTTTGAGATTGATCTGGATGTGAGCTATATATATGTTCTAAAGATTCAGAACTTGATAAACTGGTAGGACAGTAACTTTTTGTATATATTTTATCCGATAAATTGTCTTCACAGCTCAAGTTTCACCCTTTTCCATAGAGTAGAGTAATAGATAGTATATTATCATCTCTGTGGGTCCATTGTCATGTTAGCATCTTATTTTCAGGTTTAGAGCAGAAAGACAGCCAAGGAGAACGTGGAGATCCTAATGATCCTCGTGTAAGATTGAAGCGTGACTGTGTAGGAATTATGGCTGCCTTTAGACTCCAGAATCCTTCCCGTCATTATGTTATTATCGCAAACACTCATTTATATTGGTAAGCTGGTCTCTTCTTTCTGTAAATCCATACTGAAAAAAGATACTTCTCTGGGATGAGATTTTTTAATTTCTTTCCGAAGCTGAAAGTATTTTCTGCTGCTGCTTTTATTAAGTTTAAGTTGTACTCTAATTTATAAAAACCGTGTCCTAGTCTTTCATCTGCACTAAGATGTGGTCGCTATGTGGGTACTTTAGGGATCCCGAATGGGCTGATGTAAAAATCGCACAGGCTAAATACTTGCTCTCACGCCTAGCCGCATTCAAATTGCTCGTATCAGAAAAATTCGGTTGCTCCCCTTCAATAATCCTTGCTGGCGATTTCAATTCAGTCCCCGGTGATCAGGTCAGTTGGTTATTTCGGTCAAGAATTCACTCCTCATGCTAGTTTACATGCATATTTGTCAACAATGTGATTACACAATGCAAGATTTGATTTACGTTTGCTTCATTTATTCCAGGTATATCAATACCTAGTCTCAGGCACGAGTCTGGTGGGGCCCGAGACTGCGGATGATCTTCCAATCCCATTGTCAAGTGCGTACGCATTCACAAGAGGAGAACCGGAGTTCACAAACTACACCCCTGGTTTTATGGGCACTCTCGACTACATATTCTTCTCCCCTTCTGGAGATATAAAACCAGTCAGCTACCTTGAGCTTCCGGAATCAGAATCTTCCGATGTTAGCGGCGGCTTGCCGAATTATTTTCATCCGAGTGATCACCTTCCGATTGGGGCCGAGTTTGAAATTGAGGCATAGTATTTTCTTGGGAGTAGAAGTTGTGAGCTTCTTGAAGCTATGTAGTGTTTTATGAATTCTTTGTATCTTTAGTTGTTTTTCTATTGTCTTCGTTCATAGGGTTCAAATAATAGATGATACATACAGAGTGAGTTGGGCTAATAAAATAATGTGTTCACATTTTGAAATCTTTTGATCGGGGCTCGCTTGGTTGCAAATCATTAATGACAATAGATGAGTATGAATAAAGGGTCAATTATACTATCGAATAATGTGGGAGGAGTTGTTAATAAAATGATGTATTAATTATCTTATTCATTATGTACCAATCACCATAAATGAGAATGAGTCCTCATTCATCCTCATTTCCTATCCTTAAACCTCCAATTAAGCGGGCTCCGAGTTTACAAATTGTATTTGAACTTGTTTGGCAAGGAGTTCGAGTTTTAATTGATTCTACCCATTTGTATTGATTTCGAGCTGAAGTTGCACTCTCAATTAAGCATAAAATTGGTAATTTTTTTCGAAAAAAGAACTCAATTTTAAAAATTAATGTCTCGTTTTAATTTAAAGTAAAAATGCTGAGGTGTTTACCCCACAATAAGTTAATGTAATTGAATAATCCAAATAAAAACATAAAGTCGTATAAGTGAGAACGTGTCATGCTAAAAAGATTTTACTTTTATTTTATTAACAAAAAATAAAAAGATTTATTATTATGAAGTAGGATTTTTCTAGGGTACTTTATAATATTAGTGAACTTGATAAATGATAATAAATGAAAACGTAAAGGAAATTTGTTTTTAAAAAAAATAAAAAATAAAAAGGAAACCTCTCAAAGCGACATCGTTTTAGCTTCTTTCCTTTCTCACACCAAAACGACACCGTCCTAAATATCGAGTATTTAATTACTGGAGTGACTGCTGAGAATTCAGAAAACACTCGGGTTGCAGTCAGCAGTTCTACAGATCTGAGCTTCGCCGTCCGTTTTGTAATTAATCTTCCATTTTCAACGTAAGATTCTCATATCATTGTATTCTTACCTTTTTGTTTTTAATTTTATTAAGGATTTTGTTATATACATGTTCATATTCATGTTTGCGGAGCGATAATTTAATGTCTTTTATTTCTGGTTTCTTGATCTGCTAATCGAATTGATTGTTGTTTGATTACGGCAATGCGATCCATGACCTATTAGAGCTTTTGATTTGTTTAATTTGAGATTTTGGTCAATTTGTTCACTGATGCATTGACTCGATGAAATGCTTTGAAGTCCCTTAAATTTCTGTAATTTTGCTTGAAATTTTCGGTTTCAACCGTCTATACTTCCGTTGTGACGCAGGATTTCATTTCTTGTTAATGAGTAATCTTCATTTAAACTAAAAGGTACATTAATAATTTATTGAAAATGAAGGGAAGGGAAGAATGTGAACACATATGCTTGTTGATACCTACCCAATAAATTGCTAGCATAACAAAGGGGCATTTCGATTTCTGTTTTCGACCTTCGAAGAAACATTGCTACCTTCTTAGGGCAGGAGAGGAAAAGTTTGACTGCTGAAATTGTTCAAACTTTTGTTGTTTGAATTGGTTGATGTAAGTAAGCTCACTTAGTTTGTCTTTGGACGGAGAGATTTGAAATGCATGGATTTAGAATCAATGGATTTCAAACCGATTCAAGATAGAAGGATTTTAAATTCATTCAAATCCTTAAAAAATAGCTCAAAATGGAAGTGAATGATTTTCAAATCTGTGATGATCGAAACAACATCAATGGATTTGAAACTATGAATTTCAAATTCAATCTCAAATACTTCCATCCAAATACAACCTAAGATTTTAACTAGGATTTGTAAATAAGGATAATAGCATGGTTTTTATGGGCAGGCTTCTCATGTGTTTTAGGATTGTTTTCGAGACTCTTGTGAGTGATATTAACATAGGGACATTTAGAATGACGCAGCAATTCAAGTTTCTTTGACCTTTGCAGTTTTGTGAACTTGTGAAGTTGCATGAGGAAAGGAACTAATGAAATGAATAAATTGTGATGAAAGAATTGATGGTTGTTGATCAGATGGATTACTATGACTTGGAAATAGGGTTTTTTTTGTTAGCTTTTATCCAATTTCCCCAATTCAGTAAAATATCTAGTAGCTCCTAATTGGGCAAATATCACAATATATTTATATACTTTATCCTCGATGCAGATGATTGATGATCAGGACTTGGGTTTCTTTGCCAACTTTCTTGGTATCTTCATATTTGCACTGGTGATTGCTTATCATTATGTAATGGCTGACCCCAAATATGAGGGCAACTGATGAGTTTATCTTTAGTATTAATACGATAGACTTTGCGGAAGTACAATTCTCATGTGATGGTTTTCTCTGGAGAAATTCAGGAATTGAGATACATTTGATGTAGCATGACTTTTTGTGAGACAATTACTCTAGACTTACTGTTTATTCATGGATAATCTTTGAAAAAGAGACAATTCGGAATGAACTTTGCCTATTACATCGTATTTTTTCTTCTGATTTTGGTTTATCTTGCAACGCTTACCATTATTCGTTTCTTATTTGAGTACTTGGCACTTGGTGAGGATGCATATCATTACTTTCTCTGGTACTTGCTTTTGGAAGACTGTTATTTGGGAATTTAGAGTTATGTATTGTTGTTCATATTTGATTAAACAATTAGAACCCACTAATCGCTTATGTACGTGTGTTTTGAGATTTTATAGGGCAGAATATTACTTTGAAATGTAGATTGTTGCAATATTATTATGTTTCATATATGTTGGTAATGATTGAATGAGTGTGAGCAATGTTGTAGAAGTCCCTAATCGGAACCTAGGCAGCCCTAATTGGAGCATGGCCTTATTAGGTAGGAACGAATCAGGAAATAAACATAGGTTGTCAATGGGAGTCTAGCGTCTAGACAAAGATTAATCGGAGATTTTGAAGGTCGTTTTTCAAGATAAGACCCTATCTCACCCAGACAAAGATCTAAACACTTGAAAATAGAGAAGCATTTATATATTATACCATTCACATTCACATAATTACATTGACATTTCATACATGCCTAAGTGTTTACATCATAAACAACTCACTTTTACCCCATTCATTACCATCATACTATATTATTCATATAACATATCATACAATCACTTGCTTCTTGGGCTAGCAGCAACAGCAGCACTCTTACACCCAAATCCAGCCGACCTCCTACCTTTAGTCGAGTAAGCCACACTCCGGCATGGTTTCGGCGAAACAGGCCACTGCCCATGGCTAACAGCCATATCCCTCAAATTTTGCAGGCTTTCAAGAGTTTCGATTATGGCTGGCATCCTAGGCCTGTCTTTCGGGTTCAAGCTGACACATTGTTGGGCCAGAACGCCCATCTCCTTGGCCCCCTTTATCGAATACTGGCCAGCGAGTCGGGGGTCCATTATGTAGCGTAATCTTCGGCTACTTGTCAAGTAAGGCTTGGCCCAGTCCACTAGGTTCTGCTCGTTTTTGGCCCGGGTCTTGTCCATTGCTCTTCTTCCTGTTAGGAGTTCTAGTAGAACCACTCCAAAACTGTAGATGTCACTTTTTGTTGTTAGGTGACCTGCATCATATTAAAATTTTATTAAAAAATATACACAAAAAGTATATTGCAACTTTTTAGTAGATATTTTGAGACGAAGTTGGGCAGCTCTAAGTGATAGAACATCCACTATCTAGATTTTTAGTCGTGGATTCGAGTCAACTTGGAGAGTTGGAGGGGAATGGGAGGATTTTTCTTTTTCCTTTGTTCTTAGATTAGGAGAATTTTAGTAGATCATTTTGAGGTAGAGAACTCGAAGCAAAGATTAGTTTTCTAATCTTGTACACCAGTTATAAGAATTTTCGTCTATGCAATCGGGGTGATGGACAGGTTCGCTGGTCTTGTGCAATTTTCCGTGAAAGATATTACTCCATTTGTTTCAAATAAGTATCGTGTTAGCTTGTTTTGGAAAAATTAAAGATGGATAAAAAAAACAAATAAAGAAATAATCAACTAAATAAAGTAGGTTGTTTAGGGTAAAATTTGAATAATTGTGTTTTAAAAAACGACACTTATTTTATAAAAATTCAACTTGTATAAAGCGACACTTATTTTGAAACGGAGGAAGTAATGTTTATGTCGAATGATATTACTTGTTGTGTAGAAAGATATTTTAACAAATATTATTTTTTTCAAAACAAATAATAATACTTATCAACATGAACATTAATATATTTTCAAGGAAAAGCTCTACATAATCCGTGAATCCGCTTGCAACTCAAATTGCATATCCATGTACCTGGTGTATACGAGAACTCGCCTAAAAAGAATAATTACCAGTGCTAACATATTCGGGAGCCGCATAGCCGTATGTTCCCATGACCCGAGTTGTGACATGGGTATTTGATCCTTCAGGTCCCATTTTTGCTAGTCCGAAGTCTGATAACTTAGCATTGAAATCCTAATAAAAATTGGTAAACATACATTCATTAAAAAATTAGTTTTTTCTTTTTTATTATTCATTAGAGAGTGAAATGATAAATACCGAATCAAGTAGAATATTAGAAGTCTTGAAGTCACGATAAATAACAGGATTCTCAGCACCGTGCAAGAAAGCCAGCCCTTTTGCTGCCCCTATAGCAATCTTCAATCTTGTTGCCCATGGCAATGAAATCGATAGTCCTATGTTGAAATTCAAATAAAAACCAATCATATAACACCTAAAATCGGGATAAATAATTTTAGACGTTGATATTACAAAAATATTCTCTATCATTTTATTGCACTATTGATGTCGCATACGTGCGATGTTATCATCAACATGCACACAATTGGTATCACTACGATAAAATATGACCAGGAAAATTGTAAATAATCCTCTACTTTAGGATCATCAAAATATCAAGGTCCCACCTAAATATAGAAATAATTTTGTGTTCTTTTTTGAACCACATGAGAAGTCTAACATTACTAGAATCATTGATCGAATCAATTTATTAAATTTGAAAAATAGAGAATCTTATTCTTTGGAAATGAAAGACAAACAAAGAAACCCAACTTTTTGACTCAAATAATTAAAAACTTTCAAAATTTAGATTCTTAATTAAAATATTTTTTAAAATTCAAGACTTCAAGTGAAATTCTGTCGAGATACGAGGTTGTACTTACTTTTGAACAAATGATTCTCGAGGCTGCCACGTGGCATGAACTCATATACAAGAAGACGTTCTTCATCTTCACAGCAGTAGCCAATTAACTTCACCAAATTTGGATGCCTTAGCTGCCCAAGAAATATCACTTCCGCCTTCCAATATAAAAAAAGAAAAAAAATTCTAATTACTTTCTTATATTTAATGAATGAATAAATAAATAAATAACTCCCTCCGTCCCAGTTAATTTTACACACATGAAGATACACGTATATTAAGAAAAAACTGTTTGTTTTTTAGTTAACTTTTTTAAAGGTGGAGATTATAAGAGAAATTTCTGTTTTAAGGATATGCAAAATTGTGTTGAACGGACTAAAAGAGAAAATGTGCAAAATTAAACGGGACGTGGATAGTATTTAATTAAGAGACTAAAGGTTTCATATTCGGGCAACACTATTATTGAGATGTCCTTTGTTTTCTATATATATATTTTAGTGAAAGTTAACAAAATGACAATTTTAGTGTAGCCCACTCTATATAATGCCTACAGACAACAAATTATACCAAACATTTTTATTAAAATAATTTAAAGGTATTAAGTCACCTAATGTCAACATATTAAAAAAATAAAGGTACATTTTACTCAAGATTAATAATTAAGGGGATATATGTAGTTTACGAACCCTGGGCAAGGATGACACGCATAAATCGAGAAACGATAGGTAGTCTTTTAACTCAACTCTTTGTAAGTAGGTGAAAGATTAAGAACTGTTCCAGTAATGTATTACAATATAAATTGGTCATGTATATTTCTAATAATAATTAAAAACAAAACAAATTTAACAGTTTTAGCATATAGATTGAAAATGCTAAATAAATAAACTATAACAAACTAAAATATTATTTTGGACTTTCTCTTTTTATATTTTTTTTTTAAAAAAAATCCCTCTATTCCAAAATAATAGTTATTCAAAGCATACGAATTTTGTCCCAAAATAATTGTTTTTTAAGAAATTCAACACATAATTTCCACAAATTGTTCAATATTATCCATCCAATAGATAAGTTTTGAGAAAACAAAAATACTTTTAATAATAGAGAAATAAATAATTTTAAGAAAAAATAATATAATAATTAAGCTTAAATAACGATATAGGAGACATTTTTTATCAGATTTCTTAGTTCATGTAAAAATTTTGGGGCTAAAATTATTTTTGTTCCGTAAATTTTCACTCGTTAAATTTTGGTCCTAAACTAAAATTCAATTTAGGTCCGTAACTTTTAAATTGGTCCAGAATTGATCCTTTTTCCGCACTTGGTGACCAATTTCGCCAGAAAATAGCATGTGCAGGTCACGTGTTTCAATTCTGCGACCAATTTAATCGCACGTGGCACCTACAAGTGACCGACACGTGCTAGTTTCCGGTGACGGAAAAATAATCAAATTTGGATCAATTTAAAAATTACAGGACTAAATCGAATTTTTAACTTTTCCTAGGACCAAAATTAGGCAAAACCAGCTACGAGAACGGGAGCAAAAATAATTTTCGCCCAAAATTTTCTGAAACGATAATTATTTTGAAACGGACGGAGTAACAACTTACGAGCCATTCACGGTGACCCTGGAGGCCTTCAATATCAAGAAGCTTAACAGCAACAGGCTGAGCTTTCAACCCTGCTCTCAACCCTTGTTCCACATACCCCTTATGCACTCTCCCAAACCCTCCTTCTCCCAGCAAGAAATGGCTCGCAAAATTCTGCGTTGCCCCGCGCAGTTCCGCCACCTGGAAGTCGAACAAATCGCCCCCGAACGACTGGGCAAGATCTTCATTTATCCTTGCAGACGACGAGCCCAAGCTCACGTCGGAAAACGACAGTTTTCTGAATGAAGGCATTGGTTGCCCTATGTTCTTTGATAATTCAGATTTTGAGGTTCTGCAACGGCTCAAGTTTCCGAAAATGGTGTGGTCGTCTGCTGAGCAGCAGTAGCTTGCTGTTATGGGCTTCCATGGCTGCTGTTTTTGGGGTTTCATTGGATGTCTGGGTTTTTTGTTTTAGTGTGTGTTGTGTGTGAAATCTGGTGGTGTATGGTTGCATGTTATTATAGATGGAGGAGTTGTTTAATTAGGGATAAGATTAACTAATATTTTTAGGGAATGGTTTGTTTGTTTAATTAATTACTCTCTCTCCCTCTCGACTTAACTTGCCTAGTTAACCGGGCACGAATGTTAAAAAAAAATAGATTTTGTGGAATCTTTAAATTTTTGAAAGGTAGAGATTAAGGATGAAATGACAAACTAAGTTGGGACAAACCAAAATGACAAGTAGAGAGTTAAAGCTGGGAAGGAGAGAGTATTTGGGTGCGACTATTAACACCCTCGTTTCCTCTAAATATCTCTGTTGCAAAAATCTTCAACTATCTCCGATTAATTTTCGCCTAATTGCTACTCTTATTGACCATCTACGTTTATTTTTCGATTTCTCCACCGCCTAACAATGTTTATGTACGATTAGTCCTGCCTACGGACTAGTTGCTAGGCCCTATTTACGGCCTAATTAGTGTCCAGTGACTTCTACAACCTTGCTGAATATAACCCATAAAAGGTGTTACTTTACTTTGTTCAAATCGGTTTCACCGATCGAACATGTTTTTAGGTGTACGACTGACAAATCAAAACACTTCATTTTCAAACGCCTTGAAAGTGATCGCGCTACTAAAAAAATTCATTTTCGAGATGGAAATTAATTACAGATAATATAGGTCATTAAATAACAACAAAATAAAAAGAAAATAGTAACAGAAAATAGCATAACTTTTTTTCCCCCTATATTGTTTGTGTTCAGTTAGTGATGAATTAGCAATTAGCAACATAATATAATAACGGAATAACCCGTCTCTATTTCATATTATATATGAAAAAACGATCCCTAAAATTTAGAGTTAGAAAAAATTTGCTTCTAAATTTTAGCAACCAATATTATATACACCAAGTATTTCGTAAAAAATGACTACTACTTAAATTTAGCAACATATATCATGTGATTAGAGGTAATTTTTTTCATGACTAGTTCGATTTTTTCGTGTAATGTCAAGCGAGAAATTGAGGGTGTTAATAGTCCGAACCTTTTCATTTTTTTTTAAGTATATGGTTGTGGGGTTATCCTAATTGCAAGAAATGTATAATGGCCTTGTTTGAGGGGATAGTAAGACATAACTGCTCCAACCACTCTATTAAGTAGGGTTTTTAATATTTAATCTTGTTCTAATCTTTGATTGTGGATTACTTTTTTATTTCATTTTCTGTCTTATAGGGAATGTCTTGATGTGGAAAATTGTCATGGCAAGTGAAGTATTGGAGACTTTAATTTCATCAGCAATTTGGGCTATGTATATGCTTCCAGTCGGGTAGTATCTGATTAAGTGATTCAATAATTCATTTAAAAAGTGAATTGAGAGCAATGACTGATTCTTCTTTGATTTTCATATATTTTCTTGATGGATAATTAAATCATCTAGTCGGACACTATTCGACAAGGTAGTGTAAAATTTCTCTGCAATTTGACTCTCTGTTGTGAAAATTCAGTTTTGTGTCATTTTTTTAGTACATGTCATCATTTGATATATGTATGATTCTTAACCTCATGATTGTACATATTTGATGACCAGTTAAAGTGAAGCACAAATAGGAGGACAAATTGGACCATTGTCAACTGAGATTTAAATTCATGGATCCATTACTTCCTTAATTTCAAAATAATTACTCCCTCCGTCTCAATTATATAAGTTGATTGAATCTTTTCACGGAAATCAAGAAAATAATTGAAAAAATAAATTACTCCTAAAATCCATATTTTAATAATTTTAGATTTAGATTTTTTATGTGTAATAACTAATGGAGTACCTTATTTATCCCAGAAATTAACAATATTTCATGATGAATATGTACGACTCCCCCTGTTGAAACTAGCGAATTGTGTTTTCGAGAAGTTAGTAGGAGAAAAGTTGAATAGTTTATCTCTTCAAGCCTAATTAATAGTAGTATATTAATAAATGACTTAAATAAATTTTACAATATATAGTAACTGGACTATATATTTGAGACACTCTAAAAATGAATACAAGCCTATATAATTCGGATGGTGGGGTATTGTTTTAGGGGCTGAATTTTATTACTAATTAAATGAAATTTAGAAATATTAATCATTTTGTCCAACTTTATCCCTACTACTTCAAGGTAGTATGACCATTTGGGGGAGAATTAACTAGGGATATTGTTAATTATATTTATGTTCCTTAATTATTGACATGAACTCTAAAACGACTATTATTTTAGGGTGGTAATGAACGAGTTTGAGGCTGGTATTAAACATTCTATCCCTTCTATATTCTTTCAAATTATTTAAAAACAAGAAATATGTTTCGTTTTTATACAAAAGTAGAGAAAAATTATTGTACATGCAAATTGTTTGTTGGTAGAAGGGAATTCGAAAATACACTAGCTAGGATCTTCATGTCCTAAAATATGGATACGTATGACAAAGTAGGATAGCTCAAGTGGCAGAGCATCTACTACCTAGGCCTTTGGTCCTGGGTTTGAGTCACCGTGGGGGGAAGGGGAGGGTTTTTCTTTCTTTCTTAGATTAGGAGAAAAAAAATTTTTAAAATATGGATACGTATTATATATATTACAAATGAAATACACTATAGTAAATAATTAAGGAAACAAGGAATTCTCATTTTAATTAAGTTTGGATGAGGCAAGGATGGGGCGGGGAGCATGGATTCCGTCCCCACACCATCCCCGCTTAAGAAAAACGAAAAATCTCCATTCCCGCTCCCAATCTCGCTATCATTGAGGAATCCCCTACTTAATAATCTCGGATTTCAGCGAGGTTGGATCTCCACAGGGATTTTGCCACCCCTACTACTGTTTGAAAAGGGAGCGAGTATTTGTACAACTTGATTAATTCTCCATTTATGCCCGCTAAATTTATGGATTTTTTTAACATATTACTGGAGCTCAATTCACTATGAAAAATGGGTGAATTTAATATTGGTCGACATCGAGCTCTAATCCCGTACAAAATTTGTAGAATTATATTTTTGTATTATGATTTTTACTAAGCTCATCCTATTTAATCTTCGTTTTTGTTCACATTCTTGTTAGTATCCCAACAATAAATAAATATCTCAAAGCAAAATCATGTCCAATTCATTCAAGATTAATCTATCGGTTGTTGTAGTAAATTTTCAACAAATATCTAGTAAACTTTGTCGCCATTTTTTTTTTTGTTGTTGTCGCCTTGATATATAGTAAATCGCAATTTATTTTAACATTAATTTTTTTAATGCATTAAAACTTTTACGTCTTAATTTAGTCCATCACTAAATCTGGATCCGACCATGTCTATGAATATCTTTATATTAGTCATGATTATAATATATATACTAGGCAAAAAATGTTTTTCCTAAACTGTCCTCCGCATATTGATTATTTTTTTAAAATAGCTTTTCATCTTTTTACTTTGCATTTTTTTTTTTTTCCTGAAAGTCAAATAATCATGAACATGTAAACATCATATAGATATCACAAAATATCTATTTCATCTGTTTTAAGAAAAAAGTATAAGTGTGGGGTTCACCAACATGGATATGGTTGATGAGTACAATTACCACTTGGTGGCACCCATCTACAGTTTCCTATATATATTTGTGATGTACAAATTCCCGACTAATTTCGACTGATTCCTATCAAGGAGTTTATCACTTGGTGGCACTATTTCCTCTTCATATAGATCTCTTATGTAAAATTTTCGAGTAATTTCATGTTCATGTCTAGACACTAAACTCCTGTTGACCACCTACGAGTTGATTCCATTCGCCTAACAATACATACGTCTCGATTAATCCTGTATGGGGTTCGACTAGTCACTAGGCATCACAAAAAATCTCTGACTTAACTCCTACTAGTCTCCGCTTAGACGCTAGACTTCCATTGACAACCTACAATTTTTTCCTGATTCCAACCCCACCCAACAACACCTATGTTCCAGTTAGCCCCGACTGAAGTCCTTCTAGCCGTTAGGCTTAGGGCTGAAAATCAAACCAACCTACTCATCGTTTGTTAAAAGTTCGTTTGAACTATATTTGATTAAATATATCAAACAAACTTTTAGACATTTTTATGTTCGATAAAATCTAAAGCTCAACTCGAGCTCAAACTCGATAAGTTAAAGATACTGAAACAAGTATAAAAATGTCAAACTACTCGAGCTCGACTCGTGTTTGACTCGATTAAAGCTCAATTCCATTAATAATCAAACAAGCTCAAACAATATACTAACAACTCGATAATATTTCAAACAAGCTTGAACAACAGTATATTCGGCTCGATTCAACTCATTTACAATCCTAATTAAACCTTAGTCTATCGTCCGATTACGCCCCTAAACTAAATATTTTGGGTCTAAGTTATTGACATCAGAAATTTTGTTAGATAGTAGCTTCTATAATATCTGGGAGCAGTTAGAAGAATGACGCTCATTCATAGTTGCATTTTCCTGCTCCACCATAACTACCGTACCTTGGATGCTCTAATTCGTCAAAATAACCCAATACACACACCTACATATATTACTATCTTTATTTTATCCAATCTATTATTATTAAATATATAATTATGTAATCTTCTATTTGTAGTCACTTAGGACTTAGGAGAAATTCTATCCATAACTTAATTTTCATATATTGACCTTATTTTTTTTACATTTACATGCTTGATTTTGTTGGTCCGATGGATTGGTACGGATAGAGGTGGTAATTTCGGTTATTCGGTCCAAGCCTATTAGATTAGTGTTTTATGCTCGGACGAGTTAAGTTGAAAATTGGAGAAATAAGCCCAACTTGTCTCCTTGAATTGCGTTAAGATTTGTTGGGTCGATCCACGACTCGTCAGACTGTTAGCCTATTGTCACACACACGCACATACAATATATATATATATATATATATATATATATTGAGTTTTTTTGAAAATTGAAAGGGCCGGCTGCCCCACTCACCCCCGATTTCGTTCCTACCTTTTGGGCCGGCCGGGCTTATTGAATCCATTGATACTTCAGGTTAGTGCAAAATTCATTTTTAGTCCAGTATGTTAGGCCTTGTCCAGTAAAAATCCTGTATGTTAGAAAATTTCAATTTTAGTCCTGTATGTTTCCAAAGTTGTCCAATTTAAGGACACTGACCATCAGAAATGGTCAATTGGGCCACAATTAATCACGTGCGACACACGTCACTAATAAATTTGAGAAAGTTGAAGAAAGAAAAAATAAAAAATAAAAAATATAATGAAATGCACCTCATATGAAAATTAGGGGTTACCATTTTCTTTTCTTTTTTGGCTGAGCTACTAAAGTAATTTAATAATTTGACATGTTATCTGGACAAATACTTGATACATAAGCATTAGCACTCAAAAGCCCTAAATTTATTAGTCTAATTCCGACTAAATTGGTCGTTGGTGATGGTTAGTGTCCTTAAATTGGACAACTTTTGGAACATACAGGACTAAAATTAAAATTTTCTAACATACAGGACTTTTACTGGACAAGACCTAACATACTGGACTAAAAATGAATTTTTCCCCTTCAGGTTAAGGGTCATTTTGTTCAGTCCACATAAAATATTGGGTATATTGGACCAGCCTATATAGCAGAATGATTTTGTCACATCTAAGAACTAGTTTTGGTGGAGCGAGTGGAAAAATGAAAATGTCAAAATTGCTAAAGAAAATAAAAATTAAGTTATTTTCAAGCCAGAACTTTAAAATTCATTTTTTTGCATGCCAAATTTATTATTTTTAATGTTCTGCCCTTATCAACATATCAGTCCACACAACCCAAAATCAGGATCATTTACAAAATGAGATTCTATCTATAGAATAGTCCATTTCATCGTATTCACCTATATATGGGCCGCAGATCATGTGGGTGGACTGTTATCGGACTAACTGATAAAGCCCAAATCAATAAGGATTATTCGAATTTGTCTATTAAGTTTATTTGATTGAAAGTCTCAACCCAAATTCGAATCAATAAAAATTTGATAATCCAACATAACCTAATAAGCCCGCTAATATTTACATTAAGATTGATGTCTTGTTGTTTGTTCGTACTCACTAAATATATTACTATTATTAATTTTTGTAAAAATATAAAATAAATTTAAACATTTAAAGAAGTAACACAAATATTCTATAGTTAATATTCATTCACATAATTCTTTCAAATTCGCAAATGAATATTTCTCTAAAGGCAGCTAGTTCATGTCTCCAAACTTTTCTTCAAGTAAATTTCTTACACTAAATCAATCAACTCTTTCCTTACAAGTAAATATTAGTAATTAAAAAAATATTCAAAATATTACTAACGGAATTTTATAAACATCATGATTTGTAAATTTACTCACCCTAAAGAAGTCAAAATAGTGCTACTTACGTTAAGTTCATAAATGTAAATGTCGTGGTGAGATTTTTTAGCACTAAAATGAAAGTTTTAGTTTCAAAAAATGATGCAATATTATTATTAATAAGTAATAATTTCAAAAAAGTTATAGGGCTATTATCGGTTAATCGGGTGGACCCAAAATTTATCGTGTCTTATCAGGTTGACCCGATAATGATCCAAACTCAATAAACCTCAGCGCATACCCTAAAATTATCGTGCTAGTTCATGTCAAGTTTTACTACCCCTATATGCACCACATAAATATCGAACAGACTAGACCAGTTCATCGGGCCGAGCCAAATTTACTCCAATTTATAACAAATGGGTTCAAATTAATTGGGCTAATTTTATCACCTCTAATTATAACAAATGGGCCCAACTGTCTAATTACAATTATGGAAATTCAGTGAGTTTACTTACAAAACCATGGAGCTCGATGAATTTTAATATAAAGATGTTTATGTTTCATTGGCATTTTGAAATTGAAATTACAACCTATCATATTAGTAATTACTCCCTCTATCCCGGCCTTATTTACCTACCTTAATCGAGCACGGAGGTTTGAAAAAATAGATTTTGTGGAATCTTTGATTTTTTCAAAAATGGAGATTGAATGTGAAATTTTGAGGGTGGAGATTGTGAGAGAAATTTACCATTTATGAGTTAGCAAATTAGATAGAGATAAATTAAAAAAAAAAAAAAGTAAACAAATTAGAGCGGGACGGAGGAAATAGTTAAATAGGATTTAGAAATTCCATGAACCCTTGATCCCAGATATGGGCCCATTAAGAGCCTCAAATACCGGACGAGGCTCGAGTCCATCAATGTGTGTTTATAGTTGGGTATAACCGTCAAGAATTTAATCCAACTTATGTGTGTTTAATCTTAGATAACAAACTCAACCCCACCAATACCATAGACTTCAATTTGAACCAATACCCAGTCTCAACATCCACGGAACACTATTACGACAAACAAGATCAACCAACACTGCCCGACAACATCACAACCATATCTCAGCTATATGCTATGGCAAACATCACCCCCATATCACAACTGAAAGCCCAAACAGACCGACTCATAACCAAAACCACCTCATCTGCAGCTACACCAGCCTTAATACCTACAGCTGAAACTGAGCCAAAACCAATTAAGGTTGGCATCATCAAAAAACCAACCTGGAAAAGAAAGCCTACTAGAACCTCCCCCAAACACCGTAGTCATTCACCTCAAAACCAAATCAACCTCAAGAGACCTTTGGACGATACTGCAGATAAGTTAATGGATCTGGATTGTGAATTGATGCTAAGTACAAAGCGTATCAAGGAGGAAGCATTGGAACCAACGGCGGAGGTTGCACGCATGCAACCCCGCCGATCACAATGAGTTGCCTCAGCTGGAACTGTCGAGGGCTTGGGAACCCTCGGACAGTTCGGATTCTGTCGGATATTATCCGACGAGAAGACCCCAAAATAGTCTTCTTGATGGAGACTAGATTGTTGAAACATGAAATGGATGAAGTCAAACGTAAAATAGGATTGGAATGTTGTGAGACGGTAGATTGTGATCAGAGCGGAGGAGGCAGAAGTGGCGGTTTATGTCTATTATGGCATGAAGGCCTGGAGTTGACTGTAGAATCTAAATCGCTACATCATATCGACGCCTACATTGGACACGTCAATTCTGATAATCTTTGGAGACTTACGGGATTCTATGGATGGCCGGAAGAGGGGAATAAATCACTATCATGGGAACTACTACGAGAACTGGGAAGTACGAATCATAGCCCATGGCTTTGTCTTGGAGATTTTAATGAAATTTTGTTTGGCCACGAGAAAGAAGGAGGCCGAGTAAGAGAGATGCAAAAGATGGTGGACTTCAAAGAAGCACTTATATCCTGTGAGCTTGAGGATATTGGTTTTGAAGGGAATAATTTTACATGGACAAATGGCCAAGAGGGACTTTCGAATATCCAAGAAAGACTTGACAGGGGAGTAGCTACTTTGGCTTGGATAACAAAATACCCACATTATGCGGTGGAACACCTGGTGAGACAAGAATCAGATCATTGCCCCATTGTTATAACATGGCAGAAGCGGAAGGGAGGATCAGGAGCATATGGTAAGAGACAAAAAAGAGTGAAACTTTTCCGATTTGAGACTATGTGGCTACAAGACAGACGCTGTCATGATGTAATCCGAGAAGCCTGGGAAACGAATCAGACTTGTTCGGCCATCTCTCTATCCGAACAAATCAAAAATTGTGGGCTTGCATTGTTGAGATGGGACGGGGCACAATTCGGTAATGTACAGAAGAGGCTCAATACACTAAGAGAGTTACTGGAAAAGCTCCAAGCAAAAACTCCTACTACTGAAAACCTTGCGGCCTGTAGGTCAACTGAGGATAAAATTACATCCTTGATGAGGAGAGAAGAAGCGTTGTGGCACGTACGCTCGAGAGTGAACTGGATGCGAGATGGGGACAAAAATACTACGTTTTTCCATAGGGTGGCCTCGGGCAGACGGAAGAGAAATACGATCGAGTATATTATAGATGAGGGTGGTCGAAGATGGGAAGAAGATACAGATATTTCCCGAAGCTTCCAAGATTATTATAGCAGATTATTTGCAAAAGGGGAGTGTAGGGGAATGGATAAAGTGATTGATACAATTGAGCAGAAAGTGGACTCCACGAGATTGAAAAGCTTATCTGAGCCTTTTAGCAAGGATGAGGTGGGAGCAGCTTTAGGACAGATGCATCCGACAAAGGCCCCCGGCCCTGACGGTATGTCTGCCATCTTCTTCCAAAAGTTCTGGCCTATTGTTAGCGACAATGTTATATCTTGTGTATTGGATATTTTGAACAACCAGGGGGACCCTAGCTTTATAAACCAAACACATGTTGTCTTAATCCCTAAAAAGAGAAAAGCTGAATTTTTGAAAGATTATAGACCCATCAGCCTATGCAATGTTGTCATGAAAATTGTCACAAAAACCATAGCTAACCGAATAAAATCTTGTCTTGACTCCGTCATCGATTTAAGCCAATCAGCTTTTGTTCCTAATCGCTTAATCACTGACAATGCTCTTTTAGCTTTTGAAATATTTCACTCTATGAAAAATAATGGAGCGAAGAAAAAAGGAACTTTTGCATTTAAGTTGGACATGTCTAAAGCCTACGACCGGGTAGAATGGGAATTCCTTGAGAAAGTCATGTATAAAATTGGGCTCGGCAGCAACATTGTGCCTCTTATCATGAGATGTGTGAAGTCTGTGTCTTATTCGATTCTCATTAATGGAAGACCAGGAGAAAAATTTATCCCATCTCGGGGGCTCCGACAGGGAGACCCTTTGTCTCCTTATCTATTTCTTTTCTGTGCAGAGGGTTTTTCATCACTGATCAGAAGACAAGAGATGGATGGGCGTATACACGGTGCATTGATTTGTAGAGGGGCCCCGAGAGTTTCACACCTATTCTTCGCAGACGACAGTATCATTTTCGGGAGGGTGAATAGAAACGAGGTGGAAACTGTCAAGAGATTAATAGAGGAATATGAGGTCGCGTCAGGTCAACTAATAAGCAAAGAGAAATCTCAAATTGCTTTTAGCGGATCAGTTCCGGAGGAGAAGTCAAGTGAATTTGCGCTTCTAATGGGAGCTCCAAAAGTGAATAGGCATGAAGTTTACTTGGGTCTCCCAGCGAGTGTTGGAAGAAATAAAGCACAAATTTTCCAATCGGTGGTCAATAGAGTAGGAAAAAAGCTTAAGGATTGGAAAAGCAAAAATTTGAGTCAGGCAGGCCGAATGGTGTTGATAAAGTCGGTGGCCCAAGCAATACCGAACTATGTAATGTCTTGTTTTGTAATGCCATCAAAGGTGTGGAAGGTTCTCAATTCGATGATGTCTAGATTCTGGTGGGGGCAAAAAGGGGAGGAAAAGAGGATTCATTGGAAAAAATGGACGGACCTGTGTAATCATAAATTGGAGGGGGGACTAGGATTTCGGGATTTGGAAGCTTTCAACTTGGCTATGCTCGGGAAGCAAGGTTGGAGGCTATTACAGAATGAAGCAACCAATTTATATAAATGTTTAAAAGCGAGATACTTTCCGAAAAAAACTTTGCTAGAAGCCGGAGTGGGCTATAATTCGAGCTATAGCTGGAGAAGCATAATGGCTGGTTGTGAAATAATAAAACCTGGAATGAGATGGTTGGTTGGCAGTGGCAATTCCATTGAAGTATGGCGAGACCGGTGGATTCCGGACAATACTACTGGAAGGGCTCAATCGGACAGGGGACTGCTGCCTCTAGATATGAAAGTGAGGGAATTAATGCTGGAGTCTATGGATGGTTGGGATGAAACAAAAATCCGATTGATTTTCAACGAAGAAGAAGCAGGAGCAATTCTGACGATTCCTATCTCATTCACGTTAGGAGAGGATCGGATCAGCTGGAGTGCAGAAAAAGATGGAGTTTACAGAGTGAAATCGGGCTACCGAATAGCAAGAACCTGGTTGAACGAGGGACGGGATACGGCGTCTGGATCGGGAACTGATGTGAGGATGTGGAAGTGGCTGTGGGGTTTAGATGTACCAACAAAAATCCATTTATTCTTATGGAAATGCGTACATAATTTACTTCCGGTTAATAACAACCTAATCCGAAAACATGTAGATGTCGATCCAATATGCAAAAGATGTGGAGAGGGAACCGAGACCATTATCCATGCCCTGCGGGATTGTCCTTGGGCTGAATTTTTCTGGAAACAATGTGTCTTACGGCAGGACATCTCGGAGGTGGCAGGTTTGGGGAATATGGCCGACTGGATTACTCACATTAGCACTAAAGCAGATACCAATTACCTTTCTCTCTGGGCCGTACATGCATGGTTTATTTGGTATTCTCGGAACAAATTAATTTTTGATAACATGATTGTTGACCAGGTCCGTACATCATCGTTGGCGATGCAACACTTTATGGATTTTCAAGAAGCCAAATTACCAAAGATCAACCAAAATCAACTGGAAGGAAGTGAGAAATGGAGTTGTCCACCTGATGGGAAATGGAAGATTAATTCTGATGCTGCTGTCCGAGACCAACAATGCACAGGCTATGGGGCGGTGATTCGAGATTGCAGTGGCGCAGTGGTAAAAGCAAGATGGGGAAGAGATGAGGTGCCAAGGGAAGTAATCATAGCAGAAGCAATAGCTTGTAGAGATGGAGTCTATCTGGCCAAAAGCTTGCAAATCCCTCAAGTGGTAATTGAAACTGATTCGATGGTGCTATACTGGGCATTGAAGAAGGAAAAAACTGATCTATCTTACCTGGGCTCGATCGTATCTGATATTCTTTTTTGTTGTTCTAGTTTTACTGTCTTTGAATTCAGGTGGGTTAGGCGAACTGCTAACATGCTAGCCCATAAATTAGCCAAACTTTGTTTCAATCATGATTTTCCGGGGACTTTCGTTGGTGATATCCCCCTTTGTTTGCAGAACATTGTACACAGGGAGGCCGATTTGGCCAGCTAATGATAATTCTGTGTTACCCTCAAAAAAAAAAAAAAAAAATCTTAGGTTATGATCAATATATTGTGTTCAACCTTAAAGCACCCAATAAATTATTTTAACCATCAAACAACAAAACATCAATCCACTAACTACTTCTTACATACATCATCAATCGAACTCAATTCTCGATACAACTTTAATCAATAATCAATCATTCAATAACTACCTCTTACACACATTATCAATCAAACTAAATTCCTAATACAACTGTAATCAATAATCAATCATTCACTAACTACCTCTTACACACATTAAATTACATTTACCACCTTTCATATTATAATCATCTCACAACCCAATCTCCAGCCAACCTTAACAAACTCTCATTTATTTACCCCAACCTTATATTTCACTTTATTTTCCACCGCCTACAATACTTCAATCACCCACGGCCATAAACAAAGCCATAGGTTTCCTTTGTTTTTTTTTCTTTTCTCCTGTTTATATGCTTCCTTAAGACATCATCCGTGCAATTTAAATCATAGACAAATATGTATTAATGTTAATGTCTTATTTTAAAATATTATAGTGAAGGTTTCAAGTTTAGTACTACCTCCGTCCCAGCTTAACCTGCCTACTTGCCATTTTGGTTTGTCCCACCTTAACCTGCCAGTTCCATAAATGGCAAAATTTGCTCACAATCTCCACCCTCAAAATCTCCATTCTCAATCTCCACCTTTAAAAAAGTCAAAGATTCCACAAAATCTGCTTTTTCTTAAGCTCCGTGCCCGGTCAATCTAGGCAGGTTAAGCCGGGACGGAGGGAGTATATTATAATACTTTTACTCTGAACAACTAATATATTTAAACATAAATCTTGATTTCTAATCGGATTATGCATCTGATGTAAAGAAAACTTCTCCTAAATTTAAAAAGGAAAGCACCAAATGTCACTTTGTTGCATTTGAGCATTTTAACTCTTTATTGTGATTACCATTTATTTATTGTTGATTTTTGTTTGGAGGGCAAGAGGTAACCTATAACTTATAAAGCAACAGTATAATAGATAAAACTAATATTGGTTAGGGTAGCCAGATAAGAGCGTTGTCAATTTACTTCTTCACATAAAAATATGTGCATCTCTACCTTTGTTTATGTAAAGAGAAAAAAATTGTTTCCACATCATAGGACGCCTTCCCCAACAATATTTAAATAAAATCAATCTATTTTACACTAAACTATTGTCACATATATTAACTTAATATATAATAGATAAACACTAAAATTAAAATCACGCATAAATGGTAGCAGAAATTTGGACAAGAAGATTTAAAGTAAAAAAAAATGCCGTAAATATGGCAACAACAAGAAGTAACATAGAGAGAAAAAAAAAAGAAAAAAAAAACAGAGAGAAAAAAAAAAACAACACATATGTTTACCGAAGAAGGAGAAAAAAAAAACAACACATATGTTTACCGAAGAAGCATCAATTTAGGGGGTTTGGCAGTTATCTTTTAATATTATGTCGTCTATATTTATTGTTTACTATAATAACAATAAAGATATCATAAGGTAAGTCTTGTAAATATGTGGTTCGTATGGAGACCAAAACTTGTCTTGTGTATATATTGTTCGTACGGAAACCAAAACTTGAAAGTTCGTAGGATTCGTATGAAAATAAAATTTAAACCGGCATAGTCGATTTAGAAGACATTCAGTTTACATGAGTTCTTTCAAAAACACATTCTCATTCCATGGAAGCTTCGACTCAAAAAAAAAAAAAGATTTGGAGACCGCCTATTTGATCACACTGGCAGACCACAAGTGTCTTTTAGGAAAACAACCTACACATTATCCATGAGTTCTTTCAATAACGATCTTCCCATTCCATTGAAGCTCCGACTCAAGAAAGATTTGGAGACGGTCTATGTGATCACACTGGCAGACGACAAGTGCTCCAACTCAAGAAAGATTTGGAGACCGCCTGATTTGCAGACTGCGACAAGTGCTCCGAGAAAGATTTGGAGACTGGAGACCACCTGATTTGGAGACCGCGACAAGTGCATCGCTTCAACTCCATTGAAGCTCCGACTCAAGAAAGATTTGGAGACCGTCTATGTGATCACACTGGCAGACGACAAGTGCTCCAACTCAAGAAAGATTTGGCCTCATTTGGAGACCGCGACAACTGCTCCAACTCAAGAAAGATTTGGAGACTGGAGACCGCCTGATTTGGAGACCGCGACAAGTGCATCGCTCCAACTCAAGAAAGATTTGGAGACCGCCTATGTGATCTCCGACTCGTCTTTTAGGAAAACAACCTACACATTATACATGAGTTCTTTCAATAACGACCTTCTCATTCCATTGAAGCTCCGACTCAAGAAAGATTTGGAGACTGTCTATGTGATCACACTGTCAGACGACAAGTGCTCCGACTCAAGAAAGATTTGGAGACTGCCTATGTGATCTCCGACTCAAGAAAGATTTGGAGACCACACACTGGCAGTGACGACAAGTGTCTTTTGGGAAAACAACCTACACAATATATAAATAAATATACATTGATGGATTTTCTTATGGATATTCAGACATGGCAAGACAAATCATTAACCCATCAATAACATTAGCCATTATTGGTCAGGTGGTTCTCTAATTGTGCAATGTAAATTGTGAGATTAGAGACGTTAGTGCTGTAACATAAAATATTTGTATATTTCTTTTTCTTTTCTTTTTTCTTATAATTCACTGACTTCCTGTCATATTTATATACACTTATATTTATATATATATATATATATATATATATATGTAGATATAAAACACAAATACATATAAAACACAAATACTTATTTTGCAGGTTAACTATAAAGAGATTTATTATTTTCACATTTTGTAATTATCTCATTTATTTCAAAATAAAAAAAATTCTTATTGTGTGAGTGAATTGTCGACAATTTGAAATTAACTTTAGCCAGTTATTTTTTAATATTATGTACGCCTACATTTATTGTTTACTATAATAACAATAATGATATCATAAGGTAAGTCTTGTAAATATGTGCTTCGTATCGAAAGCAAAACTTATCCTGTATATACGTGGTTCGTATGGAAACCAAAACTTGAAAGTTCATAGAGTTCCTAAAAAAAAAATTAAATAGGCATAGTCGATGGTTCGTATGGAAACCAAAACTTGAAAGTTCACAGAGTTCCTAAAAGAAAATTTAAATAGGCATAGTCCATTTAAACGACCTTCTCATTCTATTAGAGCTTGGACTCAAGAAAGAAAGATTTGGAGACCGCTTATATGATCTCACCGACAGACCACAAGTCTATTTTAAGAAAATAACCTGTAGATTATATAAATATATATACACTGGTGGGTTTTCTTATGGATATGCACATGTGACCAGACAAATCATTAACCTTATCAATAACTTTGGCGATTATTGGTCAGGTGGTGGTTCTCGCAATTGTGCAATCTGAAGAATGAGATAAAAGACATTATTATTGTAGCATAAAATATTTTTATATTTTTATATTTTTTTTCTTTATTCTTTTACTTATGTTTCGTGAAAGGGTTGATCATGCAACTTACCACATCGGCATATTGGCTTCATAACAAATTTCACAAGCTTCTTGTCACTTATATATATACTTATTTTGCAGGGTTAACTATAAAAAGATTTATTATTTTCACATTTTGTAATTATCACATTTATTTCAAAAGTAAAAAAATTTCTTATTGTGTGAGTGAATTGTCGACAATTTGAAATTGATCTTAGCCGACAAAGGTCACATACTACATAAATAAAGTGAACACAATTTAAAATAAATAAATCTCATAAAGAACCAAACAACCATATATTTGTTATTTCTTTGTAATTCATTCCTCAAGAAGAGCTCACAACCAGGCATCCTTTAAGATTTCTCCTTTGAGACAAAGTAGGATAGCTCAAGTGGCAGAGTATCTACTACCTAGGCCTTTGATCCTGGGTTCGAGTCACCATGAGGGAGAGGGAAGGGTTTTTCTTTCTTTCTTAGATTAGGAGAATTTTTTTTTTTAAAAGATTTCCCCTTTGATTGGAGCATTCCTAGTGATGTATGTACTTGGTCAAGGTTTTTTAGTAATGGATCTTGAAATTGTTGCATTCACTGAATTGAAGCTGATTTATAAAAACAGCGAATTCTTTTAACAAATTATGGCAAAATGATAGACTACAAAGTATATTGATTCAAGAAAAAATTATCTTATGTGATGAACATAAAAATTATCATTTTTCTTGCATTTTTTACGATCATTTTTGTTGCGAAATTGCGTGTAATCATTATGTATAAGTGCAATTTCGTGTTTTATTGCATTTTTTAGTCTTAATTCCCTTTTGATATGATTTAATGCACTTTTGGATATTTTTTAGTTGTATTTTGAAGGTTAGGAAAAACCGAAAAAGAAAGAGGATTAATGGCACGCACCTTCCCATTTTGGCCCACAAAATGAGGCTCAAACGTATCCAATTCAGACCCTGCAAAAGCCCAACTCGAATTTCGTCGAGTCACGAACAAAAGTCGTGAAGGGATTGGATCGAAAAACCGATAAAAAAAAGGCCAAAACAACTACGGAAGAAGATGGGACGAAAAAAGGCACGAAAAGGGGTGTACCTCTCCAATACTGAAGCGGCACAAATTCCAGTGTGTTGCAGGCTCTCCCCTGCCGGAACGGTACCCGGCCGGTAGTTGACCGATTCGAGTTGTTTCGTCCGTTTCAGCATGTCTCCTTCATATTCTAGCCGTGAATTTTTCATACAAACTCGGATTCAAGCGATTCCATATGCCACACGATTGCGAGACGAAGATCTACAACTTTTATGTTTGGGCCAAGAGTTAATTTCTCACCAATTTTTTCCAAAAATTGCGAGAAGTGCGAGTCAAGCGCGTACGAGGGGCTCAACTCAACAACTTATGACCCCTTACTTTCTATCTCGTACTTTTACTGTTTTGTCCTTCCTAAAAGCCCCTATTGCAGCATATTTTGGTCTTTTTTGTACGAGAAGAGAGAGAGTCTATAAATACCCCTTCCGTCGCTTATTTTTGTAACTTTTTCTTAGCATTTGTCTTAGAAAACGCTATTCTCTTTAATTTTCTGAACTCCAAGAGAGTAATTAGGACTCTTAGTGGAAATTGTAAGAACACTCCAAGAAGGTGACACTCTTGAGGGTTCGCCGAAGATAATTTATAGGTGACATACTTTGATTGATTCATTTTATAAGAAAAATAAATAATTTATGGTTGTTTTTCCATTTTTGATGAAAAATATAGCAAAATAATTTTTTAATGACCTTTAATTTGACATCTACATTGCATATTTTAAAATAAGTTATATTAAAAAAATGCAATTGTTTGTCAAATATTTAAGTTAGATTTGTTTATGCAACATGAGTTGAATTATTTTATTAGGTCTTAGATACAAATTAATATATATATATATTAAGAATATATTTATACATATAATATTTTCGTTAAGCGTTGTTTTTATTTTAACTAATCTATATATTTATCTATCCTAAATATTACAACTCACTAACTATTTTTCAGTTTCTAGATTTACATATAATATATATATATTTTTTTTTCAAATAAAAAGAAATACGAAGGGAACATGTGTGCTCACTTTAGGGATGAGAAGAATTTAGAGAATTACTTTTTTTCGGTAGGGCTCTTTCTCTCTCACTCTCAAATGCTTTGATTTTTCCAACATTCTAAAGACACTAATAATTTTTTTCATTCTTGAATTCATTTATTTTAGTTGCAATAAACAGAAAAGGAAACCTTTTTCCTTAGTCTTAAAATGATACTGATGTTGAATATTTTGATATGATATATTAAACACAAAACAAACAATTGTTTGTTGGTTGATCATTGTGCTTAGATTTGAATATTTATTGTGAGTTGAGCTATTTTAGTGAAAATGAGATGAATTTTTTTTAATATTTTTCATTAATAACATTAAAAGTTATTAGATAATTTAATATTATTTAATTAACAAAAATTAAGTTATTCAACTATTTTGTTCAAATATTTAACTTTGATTTTTTTTACAAATAAATATATTTCAAATTGTGCATCGCATGAGGGAGAGTTATAGTTATGTGATTAACTTAAAAACCCTATAAATCTACTCAGATAATCTTAAATTTCATTTTTTTTTTCTCCAACACATTTCTCATTACCCTAAATTACCAATAGAAAGAACACATAATTTATGTAATAACTATATTATGAGATTTGTAGGCAGATTTATTTAAACTCATATCTAAAATGACTTATTGTGAACGGAAAGAGCATTATTAGTTTATTAGTAGCATTATTTGTTTATTAGTGCATAAATTATATTACAAGTATCGCATGGACGAACATCTAATTTGAATTAAATTCAAACAAGAAGAATAAATGAGGAATTAAAGAGATCACTAGAAATTTATCATTATCATCACCTTAACCATGCATATGTATAAAAAGCACATCACAATTTTCTCAATCTTGCTACTAATCTCCTCCTCTTTCATAGCGTTTTGTACAGGGACCATGTTAATCTTCTCTATATCGTTTTAATTTTATCGAACACATCATGAAGCAGTGAACCGAAACTCGAGTTTTTGCGCTCTTTCGCCCCGTCGACACGCAACCGATTGCGCAAGCACCTCCCCAGAAACACCATAAACGGGACTTCTGTTTCTTCTTCCCAAATTTTCCTGTTGGCTTTTTTGAGAATCGTTTGATTTCAGATGATTTTAAAGGACTTTTTTTCACATCTGTGAAAGCAATGGCCTTATCCATTATACAATCTCTTTCATCTCTATATGTGAAAACCCTATTATATTGTCCGGATTTTGGTCATATATAAAAGGAGCCTGCTAAATGGGCAGAATCTGCCTGGGCAGACAAAAAAAAATTGTGTGTATTTTTCTTAATTTTTCTTGATTATCTTCTACTTAAAATTACAAATATAATTGGTAACTATCATAAGACGAGATTTAAATGTTAACTATCATTTTGAAGCATTCTAAAAAAATGGCGTCTTTTGAAGCGTTTCTGATTCATGATCGAGTGTTAAAGTTAAAAGTTTATTTAGCGTTTTCATAAATAATTTTTTATTAATGTTAATAAACCTCACACCTAAGCTCTCAAATCAATGGAGCTTCTCAAACGGCCAAGAAACCAGAATGAATGCAAGAAACAGAAAAACAGAACAAGGAAATTTACGTGGTTCGGTTTTATCAACCTACATCCACGGGAGAGATACGAATCCACTATATCAATCACCAGAATACAACCATACAAGATAAACTACTTCACCGCAGCTTATTCCTCTTGTATAACACTCTCACCAAGATACAAAACACACAACTCACTAGAATGAATAAAGGAATTTCTAGACTATGTGTATTTGAGATGAATCTTCACATGATCAACCCCTTCAATCTCTGAGTGTTGCTGTATTTATAAGAGAATGAAATGAACTCCCCAGCTGAATGGAAACCGCTCCACTTGCAGAAAGAAAAGAAATAACAGAATAACTGAATTCTGTTTTGCATGAAAAAACCGTTGTTAAAGGTCAATGAAACCGTTGTTGAAAGTCTGACCAGAAAACTAACTGATTAATTTGCAAAACTGATTCTAACTGTATCTCAACTGCTTCTCCAAAATAATGCTGAGTTTGTATGCCACCAAACAGCTATATATCATCACAATTAATTTATAATATATTTATAAAAAATAAAAAATAAACTGTCCAGGCAACATTATCCTACATAAAATGCACCAAATTATAAGTTGCTTACCTTTTTTTCTATTTTTGCTCTTTGACTTCCTTTTCCAACTTCTGCTATTTTCACTTGATTTTGCTCTTTGACTTCCTTTTTTGCTCTTTAGGTAAATTTAAATTATCCATTTTCAAATTTCATGTTTTTTACCTATTAAAAAGTTATGGGGCACGTGTCGCTTGGACCGCTAATTATACACACCCAATCCAATATGATTTGGACACATCAATTCTACACACTAATTTTACATTAAGGGATGGTGTATCCGCATTGAAGATGACCCGATTCGATTTTATTTCACTTTATAAATCGGTCATTCAGATTGTTCAATCTTTTCCCATCCACCTATTATCTATGTCGCATTTTTCAATTCATAATTCATCACCTTTTTATTATTAGCTAGCATGTTACATCACATTTTACAATTTTCAATATACCTTTTACAATTTCTAATACACATTGTTATCATTACTCAATCAATCAATCATGACTTACATCATCTTTACCGATATATAATACTGCTCCGCCATCTTAAAGCATATTGATAGAACATTTACAGTGCATATCATACCATATTATACCTTATACAAAAGGCAAAAACTCGTATGTGACCGTCACACGGCTGTCACACGGTGTGACGGGAAAAAATATCACTTTTTGTGGTAAAAGTATCAGGTTTATCTGTAAAAGTATCACATTTTTTAAACAAAAAAAAAATATCACTTTTTGTAGTAAAAGTATCACCTTTAATCTGTAAAAGTATCAATGTAGTAAAAATATCACTTTTTCCTGTAAAAGTAACAATATTTTCTGTAAAAGTGTATTTCGTCACACGTGTTACCGTTCACACAAGACTCACTCTATACAAAAATACATTCTTACTATGCAAATAAATGTATCAACCGTGAATATGTTCCAACGAATATGACATTCCACTATATCTCAATCAAAATATCCGCTAATGCATTATACAAGGATTATGGTAGATCCAAACCCATTTTTAACCTCTTATTTATAGTTCATCATATTTTCAATGCCACTCATCATTTTATCTTTAATTAATTACATATCAGTGGATGTCTAAATAAACTAAATTAATAAATTTCTTTTTATGGTGAGCTAAATTAATAAGGTTACACTAAACGTACAATTTTTTGCTCAATTATCACTTCCAAGTCGCAACATGATATTTTAATTGTATTATAGAAATATACTATGTTTTTATATTTTTTTCAATTCAATGTATCAGAACAAATTTTAGATTCCGATTCCGATTACTAATGTGGAGCATGCAATTAGGAGTTTGACTCCTCCAATTGCATACGTGTAACCGTAAGACTTTTCTTAACTCCCTAATTAAATTAAAACGACATCATTGTATCACTAAACATAATCAGTAAAGTTATCATTTTTATTTAATTAAATTTTCATAAATACCGTGTAATTACATATCTGTAAGTGAGAGGCAAAATTCCGATTTCAAGCTTTACTTTAGCAAATACTCCCTCCGCCCTAAGATAATTTGCACACTTTCCTTTTCGGGTGTCCTAAGATAATTTGCACAACCTTAAAAATGAAATTTCTCTTATAATCTTCACCCTAAAAATCTCCACCCTCAATTTTCACCTTTAAAAAAGTCAACTAAAAAGCAAAAGGCAGCTCTTTTTTATTTCACATGCCGAGAAGAGTGTGCAAATTATCTCGGGACGGAGGGAGTAGAAACAAAAACTTGCCCTCAAGCTGCATTTTAAAGGGCAACAATAATAAATAGGAAGGAATATAACACCTGTGAATAATTAATATTTGCATGGCATGTCTGTGATTTTTGTTGAATGAACAACTAAGAAATACTCTGTTACCACCTAACCCACCCACCCCCAAAATATATATATATATTTCAATATTATTATATCATTTCATTCCATGATTTTTATACCAACAATTTTTTTAGGTTTAAAAATCAATTAATTTGTGTGTATATAATTTCTTCTACATTGCATGGATTCGCCATGGCTACATTGTTGCTTCTGGCGAAGATCAAAGAGAAGTGAAGATATAGATATGAGTGAAAAAAGCTCCCGAATTTCAGGGACGAAGGTCTACTATGGAGATTACGGTGTAGACGAAAATATTTACGGCGAAAACGGGGTTTTTCCGATGAAGATGCAGGAGAGACTGGTGAAACAAGCCATGGAAGAGCAAGCTATAGCAACTCTGAAGTTGGCCAAGAAAAAGTGGAGAGGCAAAAAATGAGTATTTGAGTTTCTCCCTCCGTCCCAGTTAACTTTTCACGGTTGACCGAGCACGAATGTTAAGAAAAAATAAATTTTACCTTTTCTTTGATTTTTTTAAGGATGAAGATTTTGAGGATGGAGATTTCTTCTTTAAAGATGTGAAAAGTTAAGTGGGACGAATCGAAATAGAAAATATGAAAAAATAGGCGGGATGGAGGGAGTATTTATTTAGCTTTTTTCTATTTCGTTTTTGTTGAGTTAAATTTTTTGGTATGAATTCTTTGTAGAGGCATAATATTAGTTTTTGAATATGTTATTGTGAAGTTTTATAACTAATCGATTATTTTCATAAACAGTTTTATTTGTTCGTTTATGGTATGTTTGTTTATGGATTTCTACGTCGACAGTTTAATTTAAGTAATTTATGGATTGTAACCAGCAAAGATGTGCTGTCACCGAGGAGGGTAAGGACAGGAAAAGCACTTTATTAAAGTTGCAATCCGCTTTTAAACTCAGCTTGCATTTCTCTATAAACTTATAAGTGGCGTTTTATTTTTATTTTATTTATTTCAGATGAAATATTTAATTTCATCTTTGATATGTTGAGACCTTGATAATTCAATGCCATTGCTTCACCAATTTATGATGAATGCCACGATTAATTGTGTCTAAATCTTGTTCCCTAAACATAAAATCAAACGGAACATATGTACCATAACGCTACATCTCCTATTATAGTTATGTCAATGCAAGATATATGCATATAATAAATGTATTTGATGGTGTCGCTTTCAAGAATGCAGAAGTCGACCGAGGCGGCAGCCTAGGTGCCAAGTCATAAGGCGGGAGCGGGACCTAGCGACTGATTTTATGTTGAACAGTCGTTTTAGGTGTCTTTTTTAAGTCCAGAACAGCTAGTCGAGCAATTAGGAAGTTAGGCGATCCAAATAATTTTTTGTAATTTTTTATATAGTTATTATTTATTTTTCTCAGTTTAAGATGGATACATCATTCAATTTTTCTGAATAATTTTTACACTATAAGTTTGGTAAGTTATACCTATGGTAAGTTTTAAAGTCGGTTTCAATTGTTTTAAATACTAATAACTCTTATATGCAAGATATATATCATTTAACGGTCTTTTCACGAGCTTTAATCTGACATCTGTATCACATATATTATGATGATATATATTAATCAAATATATATAAAATAGAGTTAGTCGCTTTATTTCATTTTACATATTTATTTAATATTTGATCTCCTATTGCATCAATATATATATACATATATATGTATATATGTATATAAAATTTGTACCATAATTGGTACGACCTCCATTTTTTATTAGAGGTAGTTCTAAGTTTTGTCAATTATTTCTAAATAAATATCTTTTTAGCTTTTTTTTCCAATTTTTTCAATACTATGCGTATCACTATCTCTAAAAATCTCTAATTTTCAACTTATCATATGCAGTGCCATATATAGATGTAAAGAAGAAATACTGTATAAAGGAATGACGAATATAAATAGGGAAATTCCACTAGAAAGCGTGAATTTTAGAAAATGTCCCAATTAGTGTCCTGAATTTTAGGAGTTCTCAGTTAGGAGCCTGCATTTTTTTTTTTTTTCAATTAAGGGTCTAGGATTTGAATTTTAATCTCAATTCAAAACTTAAGTCTTAAAAAAGAAGACACATTATCGGATCTGCCGAATGTTCGATACTATATATCTAAAATTTTAATCTACTCCATACATAATCTTCCGTACATTGAAAAAATTATTAAAAAAACATAGAAGAACTCGAGCCTTCTGTGAAAGTGAGCTTGAGAAAATGAGGGTTTAAGAGCTAAGGTTAATTGTCGAATATCTCCCTCCATTTTTGCTTATGTGTAATTTCATATTTTAATTTCTTTTCTTTAAAAAATATGTGGTATGCCACATGGATGATAGTCGCCACGTCAGACACACATCATCATAAAGTCCCAAATTTACGTGTCACATGCACATCATGTCATATTTTCCGGCCACATAATTGAAATTTGGTAAAAAATGTCCTTAAATTGGATAATGTATTAAGATCGGGACGCAAAATTCGTGAAAATTTCAACATAGAATGGCTAACCAACACCAAAAAAGGATGGCATGGGTTCTTTTCTTATCTCGCTGAATTTTTGGCTCAATGTCGGGCCAAGTTCTTTCGTTGATTGCTCTGTATTGTTTTGTTAAAATTTTGACGAAATTCAGTGTAACTTATTTTTTGAAAATTATATTTTATTTCTGTAACTGTTGAACAAAGCTGAAACATTGGTCGTAAAGATGGTGGGTGATTGACATATTTGGCTCTTTTTGGGGCATAGATCTTGATAGGGGAAATATGTACATATTCCCTGCATAGTATAAATAAATCATTTCGCCAAACGAGATGTGGCTGAGGCACATATCAATGTTGATTTGAGCCCACAATGGAGGTCTCGATCGGGGGCCATAAGTGGTCACCCAGCCCCGGTCATTTGGGAGCACAGCAGGGTTGTCGTTATCCCTGAAGAGTTGAGCATGATAGATCAACCAACACCTTGGTCAGCCCTGCAGAATTGAAGTATGATATACCAAACCAACGGCGTGGGTCAGCTCTTGAGGGTTCAGCAGAACTG
Source organism: Ajuga chamaepitys (assembly GCA_958295605.1). Lineage (NCBI taxonomy): Eukaryota > Viridiplantae > Streptophyta > Magnoliopsida > Lamiales > Lamiaceae > Ajuga > Ajuga chamaepitys. The sequence continues at coordinate 3,116,050 of OY282502.1, read as the reverse complement.
AGCTCTCCGCGGTCGATCAGTCAGCAGTGAACGGTGGGGTGCGGGATGATCCTTTAAATACTCTGATTAACACCACAGGAAGCAAGTGGAGCCTTGCAGCAGAAATATTACCATTGTGATTTGAGGACCAAGATATGTGTTCCCCAACCTCCGACAAGAAGTACAGACAACTATGAGTTGTCCTGAAAAAGGTACTGTACATTCTAACACCGTTGTCTGGTACAGAGAGACAGGTGGCACGATGTCATTGAACGGGTAAAATGACCTTTTGGTAATTTACCCTAGTAAACAGTAAGTATAAATATGTGATCCATTCAATCAAAAGGTTACACACTCTCTAAACCTTACTATTACATTGCTTGCTTGCTTGTGTTTCACTCTTTGAGCTGAGCACTAACTTGAGCGTCAGAGGGTTTACGTCGGGACCCCCCCGACTACGTTTTGTAGATACGCTGCTACGTGAAAGAGAAGAAGTATGTTCCTGTTTCGTGGTCTTAACTTGGATACTTCATAGGTATTCCTCCATTCTCTGAAACTCTAAACACTGTTGAGGATTGTATTTATAATAGCCTCTATCATATCTTAATTGGTGGTGGTGTAGAATCTGTTCCATTAGAACCTCATAGGACATCATTTCGATACTAGAAAGTAGTAATGTAGTACGAAAAGAGTTCATATTAGTTTAGACTCATCCTCCGCCCTAAGTTAAGGACTAAAAATAATTTTTTTCTTATAGGTGCTAGATTTGCGATATTTAAAAGGTTTAAATGAATAATTTATTACATAAATTTAAACTCAATTTTCATTTTTATCATATAGATGCAAGGCCCAATTTATATGTAATCATTTCAAATCAAAATACCCATAAAATTCTGGTTGGCAAGGCCTGAAAGACACTTATCCAAGATAAGATTCATAAATAATATTGGGCCATTCATCACCTAAAAAATAAATTGGAAACCCCTAGGCCCAATTCTTAAGCCCATAGATTGCAAATGTGAACACTACACAGCCCAACAATATTTTCAATTGACTTTTGATCCCCTCTCTCTCGATTCTTCTTATATCGACAAAAATTTGCGTGAAATCGTCACATCATGTACCGGGGAAAAAAAAATACTTTTTATATTAAAAGTATTACTTTTATATGTAATTTTTTTTAAAACAAAATAAGGATATTTTTTGTAGTAAATGTATCACTTTTATCTGTAAAAATACCATTTTTTCCTGTAAAAAGTGAATTCGGCCACACGTGAGACCGTGACACACAAGATTCAATCCCTTATATAATATGTTCGACAATGATCATATTTTCAACCAGTATCATGTTTATTTACAAACAAATATAATTTTTAAATTTAAGAAAAGTGAAAGTTCTGCTTCTTTTAAAAAAATAAACTTTGTTTTAATGGTACTTTTCATTTAAAGAAAGAAAAGCAAAACCTTAAGAAATCACATGCTACACTTTGTGTATTTTAATATTGTGTTTCATAATGTTTTTTAAGTATCACATGTATTTTGTCACTAATTAACAAGTAAGGTAGGACTAAAATCATTTTCAGTTATATATTTTTTCGTTCATACGCTTTTGATCCAAAAATAATTAATAATTCAGTTTAGTCCCATAATTTATGAAATTACTTGCAATTCGTACCTTTTTCGCGGCTAGCTACCGTATCAGGCAGAAAAGACATGAGTTAGTCATGTATTCTTTTACCAAAGCAAAACGAGCAAAAAGTTATAGAATAAAAAATAAATTTAGCCTCGTATTAAAACTTGTGTAATAAAAAATAAAACAGTTAGGGTTACAGAGAACTTAGGGTCCGTTTACTTTAGACTTGACTCAGTAGATTTAGAGGACCGAATCCCAATAAAGTACACTCATTAACTCCCTCAGTCAGGTTTAGCCCAGCACTCCCCAGTCTTAAGCAAACGAATTCTTAGTTAATTAGATAGTGAACCATTAATTTAGTTATGAATTAGATTACAATACAAAATGAATATGTATGACCACTACACACAAGTTTTTTATCTTCAAAAAACTATTTTGCGTTTTAAAGAATAATTAGATGTCGAGAATAATATTACAGTACCAATAAAAAAATAACTGAAATATAATAAGAATAAAGAAATAAATTCTTCATGGATTATAAATAATTTGTGAGTGATCATGTGGAATAAATTAAGGAGACTTTGCGATCATTGCGGTCCACAAAATTTATTATCAAGATGAAAATTATTCATGTCAAAATCAGTACGGTCCACAAACTTTATTATATTGTCGATTCAAAAGTAAGAAATAATGAATTTCAATCTTCCCAGCTGTAATAAGAAAGGGACGTCCCCATTACCTCAAAAACAATAGAAAAGATAAAATAAAATTAAAAAGTAAAGAATAAGAAAGTGCATTGTAAATTAATGTTTACTTTCTTTATTTTTTAAAACGGATCAATCCTACATAGCCGGGATTATGCGTATAATTTGAGACTATTGACTGCTTATTGGACGACCTCCCCCAGGATTGATTTAGTCATTTGGATTAGGATTTGATCCCTTAGACTTGAATTTGTTGGGAAAATGAAACACCAAAAGTAAACGGGCCCTTAGAGGATATTTAGATTGAGATATAGTGGAATATGCCCCGTTCCCTGTAACACATCAATGGCAGGTTCATTCATAAATGTATTTTTGTTTAAGAATGTAGTATGATAGGATGTCACGTCAATAAGTTTTAGGTGATGTAAATAATGATTGGTTGATTAGATGATGATAAAAAAATGTATTGGAAATTGTAAAAGATGTATTGAGAATGGTAAATGGTGATATAAAATGTTAGGTAATGATAAAGAAAGTGGATTGAAAATTGTAAAAGGTGATTAACATAATGGTGTGCATAATATGAGGCCGATCCATAAAGTAAAATACAAGCGGATCGGGTCATCCCCAATCCGGATTGTCCAATCTCAGTCCAAATATGCCCTTAGAAAGTGAATTGTAATCGATGATTATTTTTATTTCACTTTTTAGATGAATAATTGTATCACCAAATCGGACACTACCCGATTCGATATCATAGAATATACCTAAACACCTACGTCTACTATACTCTACTATTGCCAAATTTCCTTTACTAGTATCTTATTTTTCACAATGTCATAGGTGAACAGGTAAGACATTACTGTAACTTGAGTAAATTAGTTTCAAAATTATCTATTTTTTCCTTTTAATAGGTACACCTAATACACCTTAATTTTACTTCTTTCTCGAGATATGTAAGTATGGGATACATTGATCAATTTAATTTAATTTGAGTACAAATTTTGATAGGAGAACGGTTGGTAGAAATTGATTTCTGCTCAATTATTTGGGATACACGATACTTAACCAATTTAACTACAATCGATTTCTCCACTAACGGAGCTGCACTTGGGACAAATAAAATAGATAAATAAAGAGGTAAAATGCACGACGATCTCCTGTAGTTTTATAATCTTCGGTGAGGTCTCCACGAGATGTTAGAATTGTAGAAAAATTTCTAGATGGTTTCGATAATCCACCGCTTTCATTAATAGGCCCACATTGAGGCCAAGAGATCGACTGGGCACCCGTAGCCCCAGGGAATTTCGCTATTATATAATAATGTAGTTTGTGAATTTTAATACAACGAAACAAATAATCATATTATTTAATTAACTAATTATTTAGTAATCAATTAATGTAAAAAAACTTGGAAGGTGGTCATACTTTTAAATGTTAGCAATAAAAATGAAAAATTCCAAAAAAGTAAATAGAAATATTATAATGATAATCATATTTGATTATTCACCTTTTAGTATTCATACTAATTTAATCAATTTATTAATTTTGTCAATATAATTAGTAAATTTTACTCCCTCTGTCCCGGCTTAATCTGTCTATTTGTCTTTTTGGTTTATCCAAAATAACTTTGTCAGTCCAAAAAAAGAAATTTCTCTCACAATCTCTACCCCAAAATCTCCACCCTCAATTTTCACTTTTGAAAAAATCAAAAATTTCAAAAAATGTGATTTTTCTTAACCTTCATGTTCGATCAGAATATACAAATTAAGTCGGGACGGAGGTAATAATTTTTATTCTTGAATTGCGTATTGTTAATGTGACACAGACTAAGGGGATAATTGGACTGGGATGTAGTGGCATGTACCACGTCCGATGGAGCACATCCACGGACGGGACATCCAAAAAGGTATTTTAGTTTAAGGGTAGAGTAGGGTAGGATGTGTATTGAAAATTGTAAAAGGTATTTTGGAAATTGTAAAAGGTGAGGTAGGTAATAGGTTGCGGATGTGAAGGGATTGGTCATCCAGTGTAAAATAAAATACGTTAAGGATGTCCCATGCCACATCCGGATGGGGACATCCTAGTCTAATTATCCCCTAAGTTGCGGGATGGCAACGTCCCTCCTGGATTTTATGAGAGGTATAAAAATTTATCCCCTTGCACTAAAATATAACTTGAATTGGATCAACCTCGGAAACTAGATTTCGAGACAAAGTTTTTGGATCCGTCACCCAACACTTTGTCCCTCGTTTCCAATGCAATTTACACATAAATAAAATGTTTGTTTGCTTAAAATAAATAAGTGTTTAGTTACTATGGACTGTTGGTTGAAGGAGTACATAGTAGTGCTTTATCGTGATCGAATCCCGTCAATGAATTGAGGACAATCCAAAATAAACACGCCATAAATTTTATTTGATCAGAGAACCAGAAACCAAAACGTTAAACGGGTCGAAATTCAATTACACGCTACAATCCTGAAACCCAGAAGGGAACTACAAAATGTACAGAAACTATAAACATAAAAAAGAAAAGCTACATAAACAAGGCTCTTGGCTCACAGATATGCCATAATTACAGATGCTTAAAATATAGCCAGCAGCGTAATAGAGCCTAGAGCCAAAATTGGCTGGGAAAAACGGTAAACTAATTACTATTGATTAAACATCACAGATACATCTACAAATGTTTCTTCCCATGATTGTTCTCTGAATTAAAGATCTCTGCACTCGGAGACGCTCTTGGATAACGTTTAAGTTCGTTCAGAATCGACTCCCCTCCATCTGTAACGCTACCAGCGTGGGGCGTGATCGCCATTTCCTCAAGCGCCGTGGCTGATGCTAATAGATATTTTACGAACTCCATTTCAGCCTCGATCCCTGAGAATAATTGCATCTTCACAGTCTTAAGCTGACTCAGTGATTCGGAACTTGTTTGTGATCGGAGGAAATCTGCAACGGCATCCACCACGTCGAAAGTGAAAGCCTGGAGAAACAATATATGACTTCAGCTAATGATACAGTCTCTATATTCAGGCAATGGTGAAAAAGAAAAAAAATTGCATAGGATTAGTACTGCTTTTGATACGTACCGTGATTTTAAGCCGCTGTAAGTTAGGGCAGCTTCTGATGAAGCAAATGGCACAAGAAGATTCTTGGATTTTCTCGAAATACATGTCCGAAAGGTGAAGATTCTTCAACGCATTCAATGAAACGGGTAGCTTATTGGGGGCACCATGCTCGACAAGGTCCTGTAGATAACAAATATAATGTCATTACTTGTATGAAAATACATTTCTACTTTGGTCTCGAAGAATGCAATTTTCTTACCTCCAATGTATAAGCTTGCAATTGCAGGTCCTCAAGGGCAGGCAAACAACTTAGCGATTTCACCAAATCTAAGGAAAACCTGTTTCCACTTTTAAACTCCATGGACGAAAACGTCAATTTAACATCTGACAAAACAGGGCAATTCTTGAAGGAAACCGATCTGAAAACCCCATTGAACTCGAAATACTTCAACTTGGGACCAGTTATTTCGAGACAATCGAAGGTGGGGCAATGAATCAATTTCAGTCTTTCGACTGCTGGGCACGATGCAATGAACTTCCCAAATGTTTCCGGTGTAAGGGCAACCCTTTGCAGCTCAAGATTCACAAGTTTGGTAAATCCCTTAAACCCCGGTAAGGGATCAAACACACAGTTATAGAGCTTTAAGTTTCTCAAATGCTGGAAAGTTAGCAGATGAGAAGCCAACTTATGCGACTCTCCCCTTGAAACATGGAGAGTCAATTCCTGCAGAGTCTTGTTTGGAAGCAGACGAATCCATTCATCGATATCCGGATTGCTTTTGAGATCAGGGACCTGAAGAGCAAATTTCCGCAAGGGCCCTTGGTGAAGTCTCAAAATCTGGTAAATAAGGGGCTCGAGTTTGTGATCTCCCAGAAACATCTGATCGAACCAGAAATCAAAGACGATATCAGGACAAGAAACCCATTTGTACCTCCATTCACGGGACAAGATGCTTGTCCTAACAACATCTCTCAGAGGCAAGCATCCGAGGATGTTTTCGATTATGTTGTCGGGAAGATTGGTGATAAAATCAGCATCTGATCTTACAGCACAATCCATTCTGAAGAAACTGAAATATAAAACGAAAAATGCTATTCAGACAGATGATAAACATAAACATACCTAATAGAAAATTCAGAAACAATTCGTAGATGAATAGACAGCTAACAATAACCAAAAACGACAGTTGACCTAACACAACAACAATATGATATTCAGTAGGCTAAGTTGTCCGGGTTATAAAGGGTATCAAAACCAACCCACAAGATAGCTGAAGGGCCAATCACATGATACTGAAATATAACCACAACACTTGACCATATGAACCTACTTTTGCAAGAATTCAAGTCAGATTTTCAACTGATAATTACCAGTTCCCAAACGCCAATGTAGTTGGTTTTAACCTTTGACCGATTTACAGATTCAAATTACTAATCAAATAATTCAAATTAAACTATGATCAATGTATAATTAGAAAAAGGAATTCAAATGAATTAACCAGGAAAAAATGAATTCTTCTCCTATCTGAACCAGAGATAGAAGAACAAGTGGAAGAAAATTAAAAGAATATAATATTTTCAAAATTAGCTTAATGTATACAGGAGGGGCCAACTAATGAATAATATAGGATTATATGGAATATTTTAAAGAAAGAAAATACCAATTCTCTGTGTGCCGCCCCTCTCTTGCAGAAAAATAAAAGAATGAAAAGGAAAATGAAAAGTTGGAATTTTCTCCTGCAATACTGTTCCTTCACCGGATAACAGTTTCTGCGACTTTGTAGGAACATTTTTTTTTTTAATCAAAGGAACAATTTTAAAATGTATATTCTGATTTAAAAAATTACGCCACTCGAGATGATTACATATCAAGAGGCGACACGTGTGTAAACTGACTCACACACGTACCACACATGCCACCATCCCCCACCACAACGCCGCCGTTTGCGATAACAACACACGCTTCCAGAAAGGCACCGACAAGGCCGGCGGTGCCTTTTCTCATTCTCCTCCACCTAAGGAAGATCTATTTCTAAACAATAAATTAAGGCTACTCCCTCCTCCACCTAAGGAAGATCTATTTCTAAACAATAAATTAAGGCTACTCCGATAATCAATTACCATTTATTCAGATACATGATCGTTTATACATAGAGCTATTTGTCTTATAAAGAAAACCGGTCCCCGACCCCGGCGGTGCTGGCGGCGATAAATAACGAAGAGAGAGACTATTCCAGTGAAATTTAAACAGGAGAATTAGTTTTTCTTCGATTGAATACCGTCTAGTCCCACACTAAAGCCCAATTTCTCCTACCGGAGCTCATATCCATAAGTAGAGGAAATAATTTCATCAGAAAAAAATCCATACCAAATCGTAAATTGCAAAAAAAACTAATTCAGCAGAGGAGATAGTTCCTTATCGAACTGAAAAACACAAATTACCAAAAGAAATCAGAAAATTACATAGGACCTTCTACTCACCAGGAAAAATCACTTGAGCTTAATTCGGAGTTCAATTATGCAAAATCACGAGTGAATCAACAAAACAGTGCAAAAACACGAGATAATTTTACGAACAGGAGCGAGAGGCGGAAGAAACGAAGAAGAAATGGATATATCCAATCCCAATTGGCCACAGATGAATATATAGGCATAAATCCTGAATCAGAAGTTAGTGGGTCCCATTTTATTTTTTATTTATTTTTGGAAAAAAGAGAGGAGCTTGGGTGCACCATGTGCACAGTACTACTATGGTGCACTACTCATACAATATTTTTTTTGTACTAAAGATATGGTTGATTTATTCCCATAGTATATGACTATCAGTAAATTGATTTCCTCATACAGTTGGTTAATTTACTGACTCGTAAAGTATGTTTGATTTGCACTTAAGATTCGGTTGATTTATTCATACAATATGATTGATTTACTCATATAATATATCACTATCAGTATGATCGATTTACTCATACAATATTGTTAATTTACAGATTTATAAAATATAATTGATTTGCTCGTAAAGTATTGTGGTGCACCTTATGCACACAAGTTTTTATTCGGAGAAAGAACCATGAGTGGATCCCACTTTATTAGTTTAAGTTCAAAGTAGAAAATTACAGTGTGGGGCCCTTGTATTGAGTACTCCTACTCGGATGTTGATAAGATCAAGCCCAGTCGGACTCACTGCTTGCTTATTTTATCACTTACCATTTTTCCAGATGTAGTAGTACTATATGACGTGGCATTTTTTGTCTTTTTCATATTCTTTTTACTTTTTTATTTACTACTAGTAAAAAATAAGATAAACGGTCAATTATAATTAAATAAAGATAAGTTCCAGAAAATTAGCTCTATCTGTAGGGGTGTGTTTATTTATGGCTGGAGAATACTGGGTCAAATTTAATTAAAGGAGTTAATAAGTGTATTTTATCGAGAGTTGCGCCACTAAATCTACTGAGTTAAGTGTTAAGCAAACACACCTTAAATCTTTTTGTCTGTTTGTTTATGGTCTATGGATGGGGATTGGAATTGGGATGCTATGAGGTAGGATGTGAATATTTTGACGGTAAATTTTTTTAGGGAATAATTGGATTTGTATGTTTTCATTAGGATTTGCATGGGCTATCCTCAATGTATTTCATTTTATATTGGATGATTCATTTTTCTGCATCAATTCTCTATTACCTACATCATCTTTTATAATTTTCAACATACCTTTTACAATTTTCAGTGCACACTCTACCCTACTATTCCCTTAAATTAAAATAGCTTTTTGGATGTACCGTCTGTGGATGTGTCCTATCGAACATGATACATGTCACTACATCTCATTCCAATTATCCTCTTATTGTATACATTTTAAATGTAACATTTGTTTTGAAATAAAATGTGATAAAATTGATAAGTGATCAAAATATATTAAAAGGATTAAATAGTACCACTTCTTTTGTCTCGAAATAATAGTCTCCTTTTCTTTTTGGAATATCTAATAAAGATAATTCTTCTTTCCTTTTTAAGACTATATTAAATGCTAGTATTCCTATCATAATACTAAATTATTTATTGAAATTATCATTTACACGTAATATCCTTTTATCATCATATGAAATAAAATATGGCAGTAACTACATATGTAATAAAAGAATTTATTAATCCGTGTAAAATTTGAACGGGGACTTTTTTTTAGATGGAAGGAATAACTAATGAAATTATTGAATTAGATAGTCATGTCTCTCGATTAGTCGGATATATTCATAAACAAACATCGTCTTATGGATTATTAAAAAAAAAAAAAGGCAATATTTAGGTATCCTGTCTCCATTCGAAGTCCTACAATGTTGGGTCCATTTCATTAATGGGAATTACATGTACTTGGACTGGCTGTGAGTGAGTGAGGACGGTAGGGCCCACTATAATTGGGCCTTCCAATTAGGAGCCCATATTACACATATGGGTACACTATATATACTTTTATAATATTTTCGATCAAAATATATACCACCTGCTTCTCAATTAAATTTGTCTACTTATTTTATCGGTCAGTTTCAATTAACTTTACAATTCCATACATAAAAATTAATTCCCATAATTTTAAAGTGAAACAAATTCAAGACACAAAATTCTGACATAGGTATGATTGATTTACTCATAGGATCCGTTTGCTTAAGATTTGACTCAGTAGATTTAAGGGACCGAATCCCAATAAAGCACACTCATTACCTCCCTCAGTTAGATTTAGCCCAGCACTCCCCACCTTAAGCAAACGGACCTATAAAGTATGTTTGATATTTGCATATAGTTTGTTTGACAATTTCATAAAGTATGTTTAAGTCAAAATCCCATTTTTAGTCATAATTGGTTGCAGCCTCGACCAAATGTCGCGACCATGACCGAATCGAATCGGGTCCGAATGGCGTGAACCGATGTTAAACTGGATTGATACATAATAAAACTATTGTGCACCTTGTGCACGTGAGTTTTTGCCTTAACTTATTAGTTCTTATCGGTTCGGATCTTACACGAATCCAACCCATATAATTTAGCACCATTATCCAATACTAAGGTCTTACGTGTCCAATTATCATAATTTATTCCCATTATATTTTGTCACTATAGTGGGCAACGTGTTCTTCTGGGCCCATAGTAAGTCACCGTTTTATGGCCGACAATTCATAATTCAAAACCTTTCTGCTAAATAATTATTAGTTATTATTATCTATGTGCAATTTAATTTAAATTATTTTGAGTGGGAATTTGTCTTTGAATGTTGGGAGCAGATGCAAATGTTTAGGTAGTGCAGATTTATCCTTTATTTTTTTACTAAAAGAGTACACAGGCAGTGACTCGGTGAGCCGAAAGAAAAGACGGACGTGATGATCTCATGTGTGACGAAATAATTTTTATAGAAAAAGATGACACACTTATAGATAAAAATAATACTTCTGCTATAATGATATGTTTACAGGTAAAAGTGATGCTTTTGTTATAAAAAACTATATTTTTTTCTCGTCACAGTCAGTCTCACGTAAGTTTTTGTGAAAATAGAATATATATAGAGATGTCACATATGAGGCTGCACCACAGATAAGTATGATTTTTAATTTCAATTAAACATTAAAAGAATGCCATTCTTTTAAAAGAAAAATGATGTTCTTTATTATTTAATCAAAAGTGAAATTAAATACAAGATGCGTTAATTACTATCGTAAAATCATATTCAGCTCAAATCAGCAAATTTGTCTCGCGCGTAACTGCATCTATAACGAACAAGACATTAAAAAAAAATGCTGGGATATGTGCAACTCCACTGTGAACAGTTCAAGAATCAAGGTTTCTTATATATTAGTTGTATGTTTGTATAATTTCGATCATGATTTTATCCATATGAAAACGTATTACAATGAAAATGAGTTAATGTTTATTTTAAAAGGTATTTTGTTATTCTAAATAAATGTATCATGTTTATGCAATATAATCCTTTAGAGTAATAATAATTTTTCGTATAAATAGTGATATATTTTTATGAATCCGACGTACGACTCCAATGGCACGGACACCAATTTAAACCTCAACGAATTAAATCTATTCGAATTAGTTATTTTTAGTTGTGGGAAGTTAAGTTCGAACGTCACCAGACCAAAGCTTGTTCAACTAATTATTGGTCGAATTGAGGTTGAGTCAGTAAACTATGGTTAGAGCTGGTTTATCAACATTAATTACCTTTTTAACCTCAATTATATTTTATTGCAAAGTTTTAACCACTAATATAACTACGTTTTTGCAAATTTAATAAAAAAAACTCCAAGTAGAGATTTACCTCGCCGACGTGCAATATTCGTCGGTTTTTTTTGTTCTTTTTGTCGGTTTTTTTGTCTTCTTTAGGGATGTAAATGAGTCGGGTAGGGTACGGATATGCTTTCCCTCATACCCTATCCTATTTGATTCGGGTACGGGTACGGATAATATCCGTTTGATAATCGAGTTACCTGCGGGTAATTGGGTTACCCAATTGATATATAAAAAATATAAAAATAATATGTAATATGTATATATATCATATATAATGTGATACAATAAATCAAATATAACATATATAATATGTAAATGTTACATTATATGTTATTTTATATATTAAATCATATATTATAAACAAAATATATTAAATATAATGATAATTATATAATATATAACATATAAAATAATACGTAAGTATGTAATCGAGTAGGCGGGTGGTAATCGGGTAGGGTAAATGGGTAATATGTTAAACCCGTACCCAACCCTACTCGATGACAAAAATATCGGGTTCGGGCGATACCCGTCCCTATTACTTGTTTACACGCGGGTAAAATTGACATCCCTAGTCTTCTTTGCTATAGGCTTAAGTTGTCTATCCGCCTGTTTGAATGAGGCATAATTTTACTGATTGGATCGAGAATCTTATATGAATATTATTTAAGTAATAAGATTTTTATCTTTTGATAAAAAAAAAAAAATTATTATTGTTACAATTAATCATTATAGTTGAGCCCAGATTATGTTGCAAATCTTGTTTTCAAGAATATTGGTTAGTTTTGTTTTCTAAAATAAATGGGTTTATTATCGAAAAAAATCACATCTCTAGATCTTATTCAATTTTGAGTTGCAACATAACATTTACAACTTATTAATGTTTTGTTATCAACTTCGGTTTTTCTTAACTACAACATTGACGTTATTTTTTATATGTCACGATCACTACTATATATTAGGCACGTCGTGAGGGGCCGTTTAACATCAATAACTTATAGTACCATCAATTGCTACAACTGTAGTGAATAAAAAATTGAAATTATGGTTGCCACGCCTTTCGCTCTCAGACTGATAGTAAAACTGATAGAGGATAAATGAAGGTTTTGTCAAGACGTATTTAATGATGATGGTGCAATCAAGAGTCAATCAATGTTGTAATTGAAAAGAAAATGCACAATTGATGACAAACGTTAATAAATTTTAAAAATTATGTTGTACATTTCAAATTATACCTAAAAAGAATTATGGTACAATTCTGGACATTCAATAGATATCCATACCGAGAGTTGAACCAAACTGCGCCATTTGGTCCTATACCAAGATTGCAAATATATATATATATAAATATAACAATAAATTCATATATAGGTACTACACAAGTTTTGTGCATAATTTGCGTACATTATTACTTGGATTACCGTATTTGAAATGTTTACTTATGGCTTGACGTTTATATCACATGCCCACATTAATGCAAATTCCAGTTGCAACTCTGATATCGGTATCTTGATATTTTATTTCAGTTCTAACTTTAATATTTTCTCAAAATATCTTCAATTATCGAGTATGTTGTATTGAACGAAACCATCTAACTAAATATGTTAGATCTGAAAATTATACCAAATTGTTCCGAATGCCGGAACGGTTCGATAAGGATCTTCATAAGTATTAGTTCGATTATGATCCTTAAACTTTGGAAGTACCCTATTTTAAAACCATACTAAATTTCTCAATTTTTCGTACCGTAATGTTCCGTGCACACTCCTATAGAAAAAACTCAATAATCCTTTTTTTAATATAATAAGACAAAGAAAAACAACAATATCTAGCAAATTGACAATTATGTATCTATATAGATATAGAAGATCTATTGGCCCCAATATTATTAGGGAATTGAAGGCTAAAATACAGCTTCATCATGGTCCTGAAAATGACATATCTACCCATGCCCACACCCAACTATAATGCTCAAAGAGGGCTCCCCACTAAATAATTATATATGCAAAAAGTTTTCAACAAATAATAATTCTGATATTTTTACATTCAACTAATAATTAAAAAAAATGGCACTACAACGAATTTGGATCCAGTAATGTGCACAATACGTGCAAAAAGTTTTCAAGAAATAATCATTCTGATATTTCCTGTTTTTGTTTTTTAATTAGTGCATACAGTGAACGGTGTAGTAGAAACTAGGACGAATAATGTAGTATTCCACGAGAATTGATCGCAAGCCTACAAATATTGTGATCCTAGTCAGGGACGGAGTTAGGATTTTATGATGAGGGAATGTAATCTTTTTTTTTTTAAATATATAAACGTTTCCGAAAATTTAAGAATGTCGAAATCAATTTTATAACTATAATTACATTGTATATGTATATATACAATATATCGGTCCGAATATTTTTCCCAGATCCTAGTAATCTAGCTATGTTTAAACAACCAAAAATTGGTTTTTGATATTTAATTTACAATATGAAAAGATTCCATAGCAAGAATAGATTCTCTAATAATAATTAGGTTAATTATGTAAAAATCAACGATCAACCTTTTAATCAATTATCATTTACAACATAACTTATTAATAATAACATAGAAATATCCCACTTTTATAAATTTTTCAATTCAATACACCGACTAAGTTTTGGCTTCGCTTACTGATGTAGAGCTCGAAAATGAGATTTTAATCAACCTAATTGCATACATGTAGTTATGCAAATTCTTTTAACCCTTAATTATATGAAAAAAATTATTATTTTATCGTTAAATCTAATTATAAAACGTTATTGTTTCATTTAATTAGAGGTTTATAAATATTGTATGATTATATGTATGTAGCTGAGATAGATAAAATCTCGATTCCGAGCTCAATGTCAGAAATTGGACCAAAAATTCTATTCGGGTGTATTGACTTGAAAAAATCATAAAGGTGGTGTATTTCTATGTTATGCTTGAAAAATTATGATGTAAATAATAATTGAATAAAAGATCGTAAATTTTCACGTTATTAACCCTAATAATTATATGCGACAGTTTATCGTCATAAAATATTGTACAAGTACTTTAAGGTCACTTTTAAACTTTTTTAAGAGAACAAGTGGTGCAAAAGAATGTTTAAGGTCACGTTTTGAAAATTAAATGCGACCGAGTTATTGAAACGAGTAATTAGTAATGACATATTATCTCTAACAATAAAGTTGTGATAAATAATCATTATTCGAGACCACTTTTTATTACTCCAAAAAACTATTTTTCTTGCATAACCCATACTTTGACTTTTGATTATCTTCATAACCTAGTTTATTACTTAAATTCTGGCCAATGTTTTTTCATAATCTGTGTACAGCAGTACCAGATCCAAATCCACTATAACACCATTAGCTGCTCTTAATTAAAAATAAAAAATAAAAAATCCGACAATTTAAAATTAACAATTATAGTTGACTTTTGGCGTTTAGGATTAGAAATTGGGCAGTGTTGACTTTTTAATTTCTTAATTTATGTAATGGAATTTTTGAGTTGATGCCCATAATTGCTTGTTAGATATTATATTAGATCATTTTATTTTAAATGAATTGAGTTTTTTCCGTGTCCCAAATGCACATGTATGTACATAATTAAGTTATGAGTGACTCTTGTGTTTGACGGTCTCACGTGTGACGATATATACAAGAAAAAATGATACTTTTACAGATAAAAGTGATATTTTGCTATAAAAAGTGATACATTTCTTTGTTCAGACAAAATAATACTTTTATAAATAAACGTGATACTTTTACTACAAAAAATAATATCTTTTTCCCGTCGCACTTGTAACAGCCGTATGACGGTCTCATAAATATTTTTGCCTTTAAGTTATTCCACTACATTTGCATTATTTTTTTACAGAGAAAGAAGAATTATTAGAATTAGTTACTTATACATTGTTAAATGAGTAGTGCTCGAGTATAATAGAGATATCACATTACTATGTAATTTCTGGGATATATATATATATAGATATATATAATTTGAAAGCCAAACTCCATTAGGTCCAAAGAAAAGCTAAAATTCATATAAACTACTTTGTTAAAGAATTTTCCGTTTTATCTCCGACAATACTTCGTCTAGGTATTAGACGGTCGCTGACAGCCTATATTTTTTTTTTCGATTTCTCTCCACTTAATCCTACTTAAATCCCATTAATTTCGCATAGGCCGCACTTATGTGCTAGATTTTTATATATCGTCCGACTAACGCCAATATCTTCTGAAACATTGATAAATTATACTAGGCTTGTTCTAATCATTGGGCCGTATTCACCATCTGTTCTGGACAAGGCCCAACGCAAATTCTGCTTTAAGCCCACTCTAGACCTCAACTTGTTCGGGAGGACATTAAATAATGGTCCCCTTTTAAAATTATTTTCAAATTTAAACAGATATACTTATTAAAGACATTAGCTAAATAATACTCCCTCCGTATTAAAAAAATATTGATTTGGCATTTTCTAGAATAATTAAGAATGTGGTAATTTTACAAGACATGTTGTGTATGATACAGGACATGATACACGACAACAGGACATGATACACGACAACAGAACATGATACACGACATGTCGTGTATTATGTACGAAGTGGGTGACAGTGACGGTGAGGGTGAGAATAAATTAAATGAAGAGTATAATGTACATCACAGTCGAAAAGTGAGTATTTTTGCAATTTAAAAATCAAAGTGGCAGGAAAGAGTTTTCGACTCTTTGTCTGGCTACAGTAAATTTTTTCCCATTAAGAATAGATAATCTATTTAATCGAAATATATTTTATGGAATAAGGAAAATTTGAACTAAACTAAATAGGTTGTTTAGGATAGGATTGGAATAATTGTATTTTTTTCCCGCTAAAATGACGTTTTTTGAATTTTTTTATCTTTCTTCAAAACGATACTTTTTCTTGAGACGGAGGGTGTATATTATTAAGCTATATTTGATATCTCACTACAACACTTTATGTATACTAACTTCTGTTTTTTTAACTTGTTATTTTAGGTTTAGAATAGATAATTAAGAATTATATAAGATAAATGAATACACTCAAATTTCTTTTATTTGTGAAGCATAGTTAGGTACTTGTGACGTTGATATGTCTTTAATAAGTTGATAGTTCATCGTAAAAGATCAAACATCATATTCCCTCCGTCCCAACTTAACTTTCCTACTTTAATCGGGCATGGAGATTAAAAAGGAGTAGATTTTATGGAATCTTTAATTTTTTTAAAGGTAGAAATTGAGGGTGAAAATTATAAGAGAAATTTGCCATTTATAAAATGAAAAGTTAAATTGAGACAAATCGAAAAGAAAAATTAGAGCGGGACGGAGGTATTATATGTTTTTGGTAAATGTGTATTTCAAAATCTTCGTGGTCCAACATATATATATATAGATCAAATATTTTATTAATTGAACAATTGGATTTGCTTTCGGTGAATAGTGTTTATTACTATTATATTATCCTCATGAAATAATTATTGTATTACTTGGCTTCGGTATAGGGGTGGCGATACGGGTCATCGGATCGATTCGGATACTATATTAAGAAAGATTTGAAACGTATAACTATTGTATTTTAAGAGAAAATATTAATTTCGAGTTAATTCTAATCAAAATTAGGTTAGTATAACAAATTAGCTGCAAATTTTTCTTAATAAATTTATATCGGGTTGGGTCGAATCCATCGGGTCAGGGTTGCCGCCCCTTGGCTACTAGCATACTGGCTGTTTGCTACTTTCGGTTTTCCTTTTTTTCTTTTTTATATGTATAAATATAAAAAAATAAAAGGTGATGGACACCTGTAAGATTGAGCTCTCAAATAAATTGCTTCGATGATTGATGTTTTTGACTATTATATAAAAGTTCATCTCAAAATGCATTTTTTTTTTATATTTTTTACTACTTTAATTCTTTTCATTGTTTTGAATTATGCCGACATAACATTAAAAAGTTAAATAAATAATTTGCGTGAAACATGTTAATAATTGTTCTAAGTCCAATTTATAAAATATAGGTTCTGAGTTAACATTATACACCCTCCTTCACGGTTTATTTTGTACACTTTCTGTTTTCGATCGTCTCAATTTATTTTGCACACCCCTTAAAAAGAAACTTCTTCTACAATCTACATCCTCAAAATCTCAACACTCAATTTTCACCTTTTAAAAAGTCAAAGAAATAGCAAAATCTATTTTTTCTTAACATCAGTGTCTGATCAACTATGCAAAATAAACCAGAACGGAGGAAATAACAATTAACAGAATTAGTAAATTTAGAAAATTATAAAATAGAATATATAGACAATTAGCGATAAATAGTTCATTCACCTTTTTGGTTTAATTCAATACTATAAAGTTCCAAATTCTTCCTTATAAACCACATTGATGTAGGGTTTGTTACAAATTTTTCATATGTCACGCTACAGTTAAACCATTAAATCTTTTCACTATTTTGTCAGTCATCGTAACATAAACTATTGACAAATACTTCCCCCGACTTCCTTACGTCAATCAGTGTTGGCTGATTCCAACTTCTTTTATGTGATTTTTCACTAATGGTAAATCCTAGTCCAATAATGGTATAAGAGAATATTATTGTACCTTAAAATCATGAAACACGCGTCTAGAGAATGATTAGAAATGGGTGGGAGGAATCTTTGCTAATTTACAAACAAGTAATTAGCCACCGACTCACCAACACGTTGCCGTCGGTGAATGGATGGGGACGCCAGCAACTCCCATATTTTAAAATAGGCAAAAATTTGTATGAGACCGTCACACCGAGAAAAAATATCATTTTTTCTTAACAAAAAAAAGTATATTTTTGTAGCAAAAGTATCATTTTTATCCGTAAAAGTATCACTGCAGCAAAAGTATTACTTTTATCTGTAAAAGTATAACTTTTTCTTGTAAAAGTGTATTCCATCGCACGTGAGAGTGTGAGACCGTCCCACACAAGACTCGCTCTTTAAAATATACTCCCGGTTCACAAATAAATGTCATTTAGACTTTCAGAAGGAATTTAAGAAATTATAGGATAGAAAACAACACCCCTCCAATTTTTTCTCCCTCGTTTTCTTTGTTACCATAAATTTCTCCGAACCTTCTTTTTATTTAATATTATAAATTATTGTTAATACAAAATTAATCATTACAATAATTAAAAACAGTAGTCTGACGTATAAAATTTTTCACCGAAAATAATTATAGAAGTTCCTCAATATTTCGTAAATATAAAAGAAAAAGAATCCCAACTCGGGTCGTGGGCGTAAAAATTAAGGTTGTAAAAGTCGTTAGGATTAGTTAGGCGATGAATTGGGGCCTAGCGATTAGTCGAAGCGTAGGCGAGTCTAATCGAAACATATAGACGAGGAGAAATCAAAAAATAAACATAGAAATCAATGAAAATCTAGCGCTTAGGTAAAGATTAATCGGAGTTAGTCGAAGATTTTTACAACGTAAAAATAGATTGCCTAAATTTTTTAATCAATAGTATGGGCCTTGGACTAAGCATCATATCAATTGGGCCATGTGAATAAAGTGTAAAAGGCGGACGGAGGAGCTTGCATAGGCCCAATTTTTCCTACATTTTTAATAATGTGTGTATATGTACCTATTCTAGAGATTTTTTCATAAAAAGATTAGATATATTTTTATTTATTTATTTATTTATTTATTTTACTTTCTAAAATGGATAGATTTAAATCATACTAATATAATAATATATTTGTAAATACATGGTAAAACTTTGTATATATATGATAAAATCTTTCGAAAATTAGTTCTAAATATAATTTTTCCTGGCAATTTGCTATATAAAAAAATATATGTGACAACTTTTAATTGATTCATTTTATAATAACAATGGAATAATTAAAAGGCAAATAATTTTCGGTTCTTTTTCTATTTTTAATGTAAAATATAGAAAATTAATCTTTTTCATGACCTTTAATTTGATATCTACATTGCATGCTCAAAATAAGTTATATTAAAAAAATACAATTGTTTGTCGCTTATTTAGGTTATATTTATTTATGTAATAGGAGTCAAATTATTTGGTTGGGCAACGCTAATAAAATTTAGATAAATGTTGAGAATGTTTTTTCTAGATCCACAACTACTATTCGTTTTTGTTATGAACAAAAAAAAAAAAAAAAAAAAATAGCGGGGTCCACATGTGTGGAGATCTGCTGCATATTTTGTAGCCTCAAATATTTTTGATATAATATATAAATTTTGAAATAAATAATTATTTTTTGGTTGATTATTGTGCTTAAATTTAAATATTTATTGTGAATTGAACTATTTTCATTGAATGTAAGTTGCAAATAAAAATAATTAAATATCTTTTATTAATAAAATAAAGAATTATTAGATAATTTAATATTCTTTTATTTAACAAAAAATAAATTATACAGTTATTTTATTTGATATTTAACTTTAATAATTTTTCGTACTAATATCTATATTTCAAATGGTGCGACGCACCATGGGCAATTCTAGTAATCCAGAAAATGAAAATTAAGCTAACACGAGCTTGGTCTCGATCAATGGAGCACTGGGCCTCCATCGTTTCTGATGATTACAAGATAATCAATACTATCCTCCTGCAAGGGTGTGCTCTGAGCATGCTCTGTTCAGTGGATCAGGACAAATTTAAGAAGCCAGGTGACGCGGAGAAGTTCCAACACGATTTGTAGATGGAGAAGGGAGTCAGCAAGCAGCTCATGAACGAAAGTCTGACTTGAAGAAGTTGGCGGAGAACTGCTCGGAGGCTATCGACAGTTGAGAGAGCTCTAAGCCATGTCGAAGCGAGGCAAGGTCGTATGCAGGAGCTGGAGGTGGAGAACAGAGCTCTACGAGAAAAGATTGTCTCCGTTCCTGGTATGCTGAATGATGCTAAAAAAGCTACCATGGCGGAGTACCAGGCGGGAGAGGGACTGGTCTCTTCAAACCAAAACTTCATTATGGCCTACCAGGATGCCATAAGTCTAATCTGCGGTCTAAATTCTACGGTCGATGGCCGTTCTGCTTATGAAGCTGCCAAACGCTTCTTGGAAAGTCACCGTTCCTCTCCAGGCCTAGAACCTCTTTTCGTAGATGCTGAGGTCTTTGGTGTCGAGGAGGAGGAGGACTCTCCACTGAATGACGATGAAGTGGGGGGAAAATATGACACTATCCCCCCGCCTATGGAGACAGTAGGAGTTGAAGTCACGAGCTCCCGTCCTGAGGACCTCGGTGATCCTGCTTTGGAGGACCCCTCAACCACAGTCCCTCCTTCTGTTGTTCCCGAGCTCGTAGTGGCTACTAAAAATCCGACCATGGGGGTTGTTGAGCCAGAAAATGAGCTCCCTACCGGATAGTAACTTGCGTTCCTTTGTCGTTGTCTTCTTTTCTCTTTTATATGTACATATTTTTGTAACTTTGGGCCATTAGCGCCTTGCTTTTGTTATCAATGAAAGAATCCTTTCTTTTTTTAATCTTTGTGCATTTTTCACTTGCTTTACATATTATTGTGTATATTTTGTTTTTTTTGGTATTTATGAATGCCTACTCGGATTGCCATATTAATGACGTCCACTCTGTGTCTGATGAATCCAATCACTACGGGGTTCTCCTCATTCTGGATTGATCAGAACACCACCAAATGACTCCGACGAATGCCCTACTCTGGGTTTTTTCTGGTGTGGTTTTATATAGTGACCATTCTGAGGGCATACCCTTCTTTAGGTCTAAAATTTTCACGTCTTCTTAATCACTATGGGGAAAGAAAACCCACTCTAGATTATTTGAAGACTTTAACTCAGATTGTTGTTGTTCGTTGTTTCATATTACACTTAGTAAGAGACTTTAATTCTAAAAGAGAAATATGACATAGCCATTACCAAAAAGGGTAAAACATAACTAATTACAATACAAACCAGGACATCTTTTGGGAATTTGAAACAACCTATTTTCTTCACCAAAACAAGAACATATATGAATGGTCTGTGCATTTAAGAACGCTGACGGCCTTGATCTACCAGCTTGCACTTTAAGAGATCCTTCTTCTGAACCTATTCTTCCTTCGAGCCCTAAGGTTGTTGGAGGCCTATTGGAAATATTTCTTTAAGTGTCTTGTGTTCCAAGGATGGACCAACTTCCATCGAAGTGGATCTTCCAACTCATAGGCCCCGTTGGGCAAACATCTTAACACCTTATACGGCCCATCTCAGTTCGGACCCAATGTCCCCGTTCTCGGGTCCTTCATTCCTGGTAGCACCTCTCTGAGTACCAGATCACCAGCCATAAACTTCCTCACTCGAACTTGTTTATTATAAAACTTCTCCGAATTATGTTTATAAGTTGCATTCGACCTTTCAGCCTTCAACCTTCAACCTTCTTTCCTCCCTGAAATCCAATTCTTCTTCCAAGGCCTTCCCATTTTCTACGTCATTATATTTCAACACCCTAAAAGATGGTTCCCCCATTTCAACCGGGATAACAACTTCCATCCCGAATGCCAAACTGAAAGGAGTTTCTCCAGTAGGATCCCTTGCTATCGTACTGTACAACCAGAGTACACCCGGTAGCTCTTCTGCCTAGTAACCCTTCTTTCCGGTTAGCCGTGCCTTCAATGTGTATCTCAGTACTTTATTCACAGCCTCCACCTGTCCGTTCGACTGAGGGTAATCGGGCGTGGAGAAGTGATTTCTGATTCGCAAATTGCCACGAAATTCTGGGAAATGTTTGCTATCGAACTACTTTCCGTTGTCTGAGACTATCGAATGAGGAACTCCAAAGCGACACACTATTGATTTCCACACAAAATTAATTATGTTGGTGTGTGTGAGCTCTCCAAGGGGCTCTGTTTCTTCCCACTTTGTGAAATAATCCACCACAACAACAGCTTGTGTGAAA
Organism: Ajuga chamaepitys; assembly: GCA_958295605.1. Classification (NCBI taxonomy): domain Eukaryota; kingdom Viridiplantae; phylum Streptophyta; class Magnoliopsida; order Lamiales; family Lamiaceae; genus Ajuga; species Ajuga chamaepitys. The sequence goes on along the minus strand of OY282502.1, from coordinate 3,093,441 downwards.
CCTTCTTTTGCCTTAGGGAAAGGCCCAATGAGGTCTATCCCTCATTTGGCAAATTGCCAAGGACTCCTAACCGACATGAGGTACTCCGCAACACTTCGTACAAGGGGTGTGCATATCTGACATCTGTTGCAGGCTTTAACAAAGGCTACTGCATCCTTCTTGAGGGATGGCCAAAAGTAGCCTTGTCTTAGAATTTTATGAACGAGCATTTGTCCTCCAACATGGTTTCCGCGGAGGCCTTCGTGTATTTTCCTGAGGATGTACTCTTGTTTGTGCTCGGGCATACACTTTTGCAATGGCATGGAAAGCCTCCATTTATACAAGACGTCGTTGATCAGGGTGTAGTGAAATAAAAGTATTATTTGCTTTCCTAGGTCTTATGTCTCTTTATTCATTTACTTGCTTATCAAATTCCTTGAGAGAAAATGATTAAGGCAAGACTGGTGAATTAAAACGTTCAAAATGCTTAATAAAAAGAGAAATTCATGTCTAACGGCTTCTAGTAACTTTCCAACTTCATTTTCTTGTTGTGCTTAATTGTCTAATTTGCTCGGGGATGAGCAAAATTTAAGTTTGTGGGGATGATGAACGTGAAAATACCCATTTTTCTCATTTTGCTTACATTCATATTCGTGTGTGAATTGCGAGTATCTATCATGTTTTAGTGTGATTACATGTTCTCAATGCATTTTCAGGTTTGAAATCCTTTAGATATGATTTAATATTGGGTGTTTTAAGTGATATTTTTAAGGATAGGAAAATCCAGGAAACCAAGAAACCTAATTACACTCGTTCCTAACTCCGACCCACAAATTGAGGCTCGAATGGGCCCAAATCAAGTATGGACTGAGCCCAATTCAAAGATCATCAAGTCCCAGAGAATAGTCGTGAAGGGTCAGGTCGAGAAAACGAAAAGAAGAGCTCCGAAAAGACGATAGAAGAAGAGGGTGCACGACGGGAAAAAGTTGCATGCTCGATGATTGAATGCTGGACATTTATAGAGATTCCGACAGTGGCACCGGCCTGATAGTTGGCCCAGCAAGAAATTGTCGGCGGCGGTACTGGCCCTTACGGGTCCGGTATGTGCGCCGGTTCACTCTCGGTCGGCCGCTGCATGTTCGTTTTTCAGCCGTATCTCTCTCATTCGAACTCTGATTTGGGTGATTCAAGTTGCCATCTAAAGATAAGACAAAAATCTATAATTTTTCGACCGGGATCGAGAGCCAATCCTAGACTAGGTGGCCTTAAAATCTCCGAGAAGATCAAGTCGAGCGCATTTGAAGAGCTCGACTGAACAACTTAAAGCCCCTTGCACTCTTATTTGTTAAAAGATTATTTTACCCTTTCTTAGCTGCATATTTTCTTGTCTTTTCACCTTAGGAGGGTTAGCAGTCTAAATTTATCCCCTCCCTTGCTTCATTTCATAACTTATGATTCATGTTACTCTCTAGTGTCAATTTCTTTTGTAATAGCTTAGGGATTTTCAGATTTTTTAGGGTTGGTCCTCTTTAAAAAGAAAACTAGGGTTCTTGGTGGAGAATTGCAAGATTGCTTCAAGGGAGGATTATCAAAGATTTCCGACATTATCATTATTATTGAGCATTTTTCCCCTTCTCTTCCTTTTTTTTTTTTTTTTGTGTGTATTGTTGCTTGATAATGTTGATATTTGGGCTATCTTTGATGATTTCTTAGTAGGATTTATTGTTTTCTGAAGCAAATGGAGTAACCTGAGCTTCGGGGTTTTGATGTTCGACTGAATGTGTGTAGTGTGTTTAGTGTGTGAAGTATAGGTACATGTGTGAAGTGTGTGAAGTGTGTGAAATATGTGCACAGTGTGAAGTGTGTGTAAATGTGTGAAGTATATGAAGTGTGTGTAAATGTGTGTAGTGTGTGTAAATATGTGTTGTGTGTGTAAATGTGTGTTGTGTGTGAAATGTGTGTAGTGTGAAGTGTTTGTGTAGTAGGTGAAATTTGAGTGTAATTTATAAGATCTTAAAAAATAAGTTGGACTAGTGGAACTTTTTTTTTTTTTTTGAACTTATGAGCTCTCAAACTATCTTATAAGATGTTTTGAGGAACTTATAAGCTTAGTCAAACACCCTCTATATTTCAGGTTAGATCAAAATTTGATCAGGTCTAAAATTAGTCGGTCCGGCCCGAGATATTCCGTTATAATATACTAAGATTATTGGACCGGCTCGGAACCCATCGGACTTTTGACCCATCGAACCGGCTCGATCGAGTCAAATAGTACTTCGAACCTACATTACTATGACCTGACCCATCTAAAATATCGAGCTTATTAGGTCGGTCCGTTGGACCAAACTGATATTGCCACCTCTAGTAATCTTACATCGAAACCTATGATTTTAAGTAAAAGTAGGGAAATAAATGACTTATTCTATACTACCCACTTAAATAGTTACCAAATAGATAATTTACTATACAATTAAAAAATGTATAAAAATCAAATAACTAATTTTATTTGATCTTCATACACTTTTTAAGTGTATGTTTACTTCCCATGAGATCACCTGTTACACTTTGGTATTACATCTTGTGTTTCACTCATTCACTAACCGACACGTGTATCATATGATGTCACAAATTAATATGTGTCACCTAATGAATTGAGTGTAATAGAGGATGAAACATCTACTGTAATATGAAATCCGAATTGATGTTTACTTAAGGCTTGACTCAGTAAATTTAAGGGTTCAAATCTCAATAAAACATACTCATAAACTCCTTCAGTTAGATTTGACCCAACATTCTCCAACCTTATATAAACATACCCAAGTGTATGATTACTCATCCGAGTGGACAATATCCACCGGGTAGGGTTGAATTTACAATATAGTGCCCCAATCTGAATTCTTGGAAGGGCCAAATAGAACAAAGTTTACAGAGCCGTAAAGTCTACTTTTTGGGCCATAAATTCTCTTCCTCTGAATTCCAACTCTCACTTTCGCCGACACTTCAACTTTTTCTTGTACTATTCTACTAAAATTCCAGCGCATCATTAACACCCCCACTACTCTTGTATCATTTGTTCATCCTGTTTTCCCCTTTTCCCCTCTTCATGGAATCAAACTCCCTTTTCTTGTGCGTTTATGTGTGAGAGAAAGAGAGTTGTTTTTGGGAAGTTTAGGTGTTCTTAATAGGAAGTGAAGAATTGTGGGAAGTTGGTTGATGTTGTTTTAGCAAATATGGAAGCTATAAAGAAGCAAGCAACTAAATTGAGAGAGCAAGTGGCTAGACAGCAACAGGTATGGAATTTTGCTCTCCTTCAATACAAGCATGTTATTGGATGAAGGAAAAAGATTGATCTTTTATAAGTACAGGTAGAATTATAATTATAATCTTGTGCTGAATCATGTTTTTCTGTGAGATAAGTTATCCCTAGGAGAAGGGTAAACGTAGGCTACACTGTAGAATTTCAGGTGTTTGGTTTTTCTGTTATTGTATCTTTAGGTTTTTTACTTATTGTCTTTATAACTGTATAAATGAATGCTCAATTGATTCAAAAGAGTTTAATTCGTAGTACCTAGGTGAAAAGCAATGTTCTAAATGACGGTAGGGGTTAGTCGGGCGATACACTAGGGTGTAGCGTCTAGTCAGGGCTTAGCCGGGGTTAAGCTCGGTCTAGGACGTCGGAAGGTCGAGGACAATTTAGCGCCTAGGTGGGTTTTAGTCGGAGGTGGACTGGGACTTTAGAAGAAAGGTGATAAGACAATAATCGCGGGTTTTCTTTGTAGAACGAATAAATTTATCAAGAAATAAGGACCAAATAATTTTGGAGACTGCATATATGGCTTGTTTGTCATTCTTTATATAAAGATATACTTGTTCTTCACTGTAGGCAATTCTTAGACAACTAGGGCAGTTAGGCCATGGAGGAGTTATGATCGACGATGCTGATGTGGAAATTCACCAGCAATTACAGAATTTGTACAAATCGACAAGGGCAGCCAAGGTAAAATTCATGGAGGAATGTCTGTGATTACCTGTGAGGCCTGTTGAGTGGTTTCTGAATCTAATGAATTCTCTTATATAACTTCAGCAGTCACATTTAAGGAGGTTTTTGTTGCACAGCATTTCCAGAGAGATATTGTGCGTGGGTTAGAAGGATTTATTTCGACTAGCAAAAAGCAAATGGAGATAGGTATGTTGTCGTTTTTGTCTTCTCATTTGAGTTTCATTGGTCGTGAACTGAATGCATAACTTTCGACTTCACTTTGTAGCTAAAAAGCTGGCTGAAGATTGTTGCAAGTATGGTATTGAAAACCAAGATTCTGCTTATCCCCTCTCAAGGGTTGCCTCAGATTTTGGCACCTCACATGCCTCGATGGAAGATCATAGAGATCGAATGCTTGGAATTCTAGGTTATCAGGTAAGTTAGATCTTAATTAGAAAAAGAAATATATTACAGCAAAATAATCTAATTTTAGTAATTAAAAATAGGAAAGTTTGCGATAACTTCTTTGTGACGTGTAGGTTTCCGAGCCGCTTCGTGCACTGGTGAACGGTGCTCCTCTTGAAGATGCCCGCCATTTAACTCACCGTTATGATAGAATGCGTCAGGAGTTTGAAATCCAGGTTTTAATACTTTGTCTTTCTGTGGACTTGATTTCGAATTTAATTTAGTCGGTCAGCCTATAAGTTTAGAAGTTCCATTCAGGCAGCTGAAGTGATACGAAGGCAATCGAAATCCAGAGATACTTCTTCCGAAAATGCTTTGAAGCTTAAAGCTGCTGAAAAAAGGTTGACAGAGATTAAGTCTTCCATGTTATCACTTGGAAGAGAAGCTGCTGCTGCTATGTCATCTGTAGAGGATCAGCAACAGGAGACGACTTTCCAGAAGCTTCTTACTATGGTATCAATGCTTCAAGTTTGCATTTTTATTTCATTAATGGTTTTGATATGAGGGTATAGTGGAACCTATAAACTAGTAGATGCAAAATTTAACCATGTCTTAGCTATTGCAGTAGAAACTTTGGCCATTATGGAAGTTATTATACCAAAGACTGCTGATTGATAGTTTTAGGAGTTAACGTTTCGCCTTTCGTTTTCTTTTTTAAGCTTTAATCCCAAAGTGTAGCATTAAAGTTCAACAAGATTCTAAAATATGTATAGTTACGTAATGATATACTTGTGTAACGAAAATGAGATGATCATTGTGAATTTTCTCCCTACCAGGATATACGTGATGTTTATCATTTTGTATGCTACATATGTCAACTGGCTTCAATCAATGATAGATTGTAGATAACATCTTCTGTTTACCACTCATCATATGAACATTTTTGACTTTCACGATCATGCGTCACTGAAGTTAACACTGGAACATAAATTGTTTTTTGGCTCTACGAGCGTCATTAGATCCTTTGATGTATGAAACAAATACTTACTCCAACAATGAACTTAAATGTAGTACTGAAATTGGAGACTGGCAACACGCGCTCTAGCTTTAGAGCTAACATGTACAAGTGAAATAAGATGTCGCTTTAAGTTTCTCTGAATTAATTAAAATCAGCAAAAGATTGTTCTTTTACAGTTTGTGATTTTTTATGATGATACTGAAGTAGGGACACGATAGAGGATCTGGGCCCGTGAAATATGTCTCCATTTATTGCACTAGTTGGTTAACTACTAAACCGAAGGCATTTTAACCAGGAAAAGTCGATAAAAATAATCGTCAACATGTTTTTAACTGGAAAAGTTTTCACCGATGCTCGTTTCAAAGATATGAAATAAATTCTTGCTCACAACTTTTTCAAGTTTTCACTGATGCTCATTTCAAAGATATGAATTGGATGTTGAGTCATTCTTAAGCTGCTTTGAATTTTTTTGCACTATGAGATGTTTAAAGGCTTTGCTCACAGGTCGCTGCTGAAAGAAGTTATCATCAAAATGTAATTGCTATTTTGGAGAAGCTGCATTCTGAGGTTTGTCATATCTATCCTGTTCGTTACGTAAGTTCGAGAAGAATTTTTTTAAAGCATTTCCTTTGAGGGCATAAAAGTGCTTCTTGGATATAGTTTTTAGTTTTGCTTCATCATCATCGTTTGCAGCATTTCATTTGCTTAATATCTTTCTGGTTATAACATCAGTGCTTATACTCTTATAGATGATCTTGGAGGAGGAGGAAACGGAAGGCTCTTCATTGCAGTCAGAAATTCCAGCAAGAGATGATAATATACCATCTTCTGATGATGGAATTGTTTTGAATAGATCTAAGGGTCAGGATGATGAGAATAAAAGTGATATGTACTTCATCGCAAAGGTAACATCTGTTTCATGCTGGGTTCTTTGTATGCTCTGGGCCGTCCATGGCTTATGCCATTTTTCCAGGTTTTGGGCCTCTTGATCTCTGAGAATGGCAACTTTACGTGCTTGTTTTAAACATTTTGCCAGGTCATACACTCATTTGATGCTCAATCAGACGGTGAATTAAGTTTTGAGGTCGATGATTATGTGGTAGTTCGACAGGTAAAAAAATTGTTCTTTGATAGTCGCATTCATTATGCAGTTTTGTCCCTATGAAGACCTCCTTACAGCCATTTAGTATGAAATCTTGTCCCTTCTGGATATCTTGATGAATAACATTATTTCTTCGGGATAATTACAAAAGAACCTCGCGTTTCAGCGCTCGTTGATGGTTTTTTTCTTGGAGAAAAGAAAGACCAAGACTTTGTAGTTTGCATTAGTCACATTTGAGATCATAATTCCTTTTAATTTGATGCATACTTAAACAAGAAAGGTACTCCCTCCGTCTCAGCTTAACTTTCCTACTTTGACCGGGCAAGGAGGTTAAGAAAAAACAGATTTTGTGGAATTTTTTACTTTTTTAAAAGTGGAGATTGAGGTGGAGATTGTGAGAGAAATTTGTCATTTATGGGCTGAAAAGTTAAGTTGAGACAAACCGAAAAGGAAAGTAGGAAAGTTAGAGCAAGACGGAGGTAGTACATAACTAGAAACCTTGATTTATGTGTTTCTGTTCAAAACTGAACAGAATAATTACTGTCTTCTGTGCACTGATTAAATCTTTCAAAATTATACAAAACATAGTATGCAGATGTTTAAAGAAAACAAATCTTATGAACTTCTCTTGATATGATTATAATGCACTGTCCACAGGTTTCTTCGAATGGATGGTCGGAAGGTGAATGCCGAGGCAAAGCTGGATGGTTCCCGTCTGCGTACGTAGAAAAGATCGACAGTGTCCCAACGAGCAAATTCTCAGGAGACGATTAGTCACCGTAAATATGATTCTATATTTTGAGTCTCCCGTTAATAGGGGGTGTGTATTTGTGCATTAACATTATACAGCATCATACAACTTGTAATGTTCTTTTGGTATTCCGATGAGTGTTTGTATCATTTTGGACGTCCTTTGCAAATACAGAAAATATAATTCATTGTCTATGTCAATAATATTCTGTGTTTTCTGGCTTGCTAAAAGCTGTGTATCGGAAAAGACAAAAACTTGTGTGAGATCGTCACACCATGTGACTCAATACCTAATCCTGAGGATGCTCCAGAATGTGCTCGAGAAGGTCCCTCAGTTCCTCGGCAGCAAAGCCCCTCTATTGATAGATCAAGGGCCATCCTGCCGGGAAAAAGTATCGCTGTTTTGTAACAAAAAAAAAACTTTGTAGCAAAACTATCGCTTTTATTTGTAAAAGTATCATTTTTTTAAAAGTGTATTTCATTGCATGCGAAAACGTCACATGCAAGACTCACTCATTAGATCGCATGTGAGAACGTCATATACAAGACTCGGTCAATGAAAAATACTAGTGGGGCAGCTATGCCATTGGTGTGTCCAGGTTTGCTTTATCTTTTGATGATTACTGCTAATGTATAAAATAGTGGAGAGCACACTTGTAAAAATAGTTGGCGAGCTTCAACTAATCTCTGTGTAGGCACTAAAATTTCGTTGGTCGTTTGTATTGTATTCCTACCCACCTAATCATGCCTAAAAATTGCTTAACCTGAGCTCCATCTGGGTCCTAATTTGTCACCCGTTGAGATATCAATTTTGCAAGGTGCGGTTATCAATGGTAAAATGATAAATGAGCAGGTAGCGGAGTTTAGGATAATCGGGTAGGAAATATCTATACCCGTCAAATTATATGAGGGTAAGGATAGAGTATGAATTTAATATTAAACCCGCTTACCCTATTAACCTACCCAATATTTTGATTTTACTATATATATATATATATATATATATTTAAATAATATTATGTATGTTTTAATTTATAATTTTTAATGAAGTCATTTAAGAAAAAGTTTTTTCTTTTCAAGCAGAAAAAAAAGTCGGTAACCAGATTGGATTCATCTAATATTTGTGTTAATAGTATTTATATTAATTTGTATTCCATCTAACATCATATTATACAAATATGTCGTGTTAACAAATGATGTCATCATAAAAATATAACGTGGATCGATTATTTTAAAATACAAGATGAAATATATTCACATGGTTAAAAATACTCTCCATTTCGAAAGTATTACTCTTTCAAGTTTCAAACAAATTAAGAAATTTCACTTACTACAACTGAAAATTCCTACTTTCCTCCATTTCATTTTAGCTTGTTAAAAAATTTCCTAATTAATTATCGATATAGATATTTTTCATTATTTCTTTCTATTGATCATACCTCAATCATAAAATATCTCTTAATCTTTAACTACCATATTAAAGAGAGAAAATGAATCATTATTGAGAACGTAATTTTAAGAATTAATGAGAGGAAAAAATAATTACCGAGGGATATATTTGTCAAACTATTCAATTATTAATTCATCCACAATATTCTAAACGTCAATTAAAAAGAAACGACGGAATAGTTTCCAATTCTACCCAGGATTAACATAGTTAATTAAAAGATGCTAAATATAAATAATAATTTAAATGAACATTAAGTAGAAATTAAGAAGTCGGGTTATCCTTCCGACCTAGGATAAAATGTTAAAATTCAAATAAAACCTTAGATAATAATCTAGGTTCCTCCTTAAAATAGTTTTACCCAATACTTGGAATAACATTATCAAAATTACATTTCTATCACTTACTACTCCTTTCTTTTACAAACTTAATATCACCTTTATCCAATTCTCCATATATCACAAAGTAAAAGGTGGATATCCTTATCCAAGATGTTATATGTTACCGTGAACATTGAAAATGGACCATGAACTTATCTTGTTAGCCTAGTTAATTATGTTATCTCTATGTGTCAAAGGTAAACGAATATTTAAGAGTATATTACATACATTTTTTATATACTACTACTAAATGAAATGGATAACAATTTATATCTTATCCCATGAACTTATCTTGTTAGCCTAGTTAATTATATTATCTCTATTTGTCAAAGGTAAACGAATCTTATGTTACATACATTTTTTATATACTACTACTAAATGATTCATTACGATTTCAAGTTATATAAGACTTATTAAATAAAGGATATATTAGTAATTTACACCTGTAATAAATAAATTTCTTAATTTGGGTGAAGTCAGAGAAACTATCTTGTGGAGGGAGTAGTAGGATTTATCCTGCATCAATAGCATTCAAATGTACCATCATGATAATAAAAAACATGCTAAATCATGATATGAAGCTTTAGAAAAAAAAACATTAGGGGTCCGTTTGCTTAAAACTGGAGAGTGCTGGACCAAACCTAACTGAAGGAATTAATGAGTGTGCTTTATTGGAATTCGATCCTCTAAATCAACTGAGCCAAGTCTTAAGCAAACGAACCTTAGGTACATCCAAATAACCACCACCACAACGACCAAGAGGGAAAAGGTGACATGAAAGTCAGAAAGAAAAGACAGGTAAATACTATTTGAAGCTATAGAATCATAACATGAAAATGAAGAAAATTTAAGACGATCAAAGATCGGAATAATCTGTCGCATCAATCATTAAGACGGAATATTATACAAAAATGTAACCAATAACATGTCGAGACGCCGATCAACTTGAACATTTCATATACAATTGAATTCAGAGGAAGTCACCGTAAACAAAAGATAGAAGGGAAAGAGCGAAGATGAGCAATAGTTCGTAGCATAATCGAAGAATGTCATGTGCAAGAAGAAAGATACCTGATGCTGCTGCAAAGCTAAACGAGGAGACCAAATGTCGAGTGGCGTAGTGGCAGATCGCTTTCTCTAAGTTGAGGACAACAAACCACGAGCATCTTGAGCATATCCAATCACAGAATTTTGGCAGAAAAGAATAAATAAATAAACTTGGCAATAAATTAAAGCAGACTCCGAGACTCTCTGCGCTCGTGTTGCTTCTGCACTTTTGCCATGGATACATATGTCTCTTCTCTTTAACCACAATAGACATCCTCAGTCAGAGCTTGAGTCATAAAAGTCACTAGGGCATGGAGTTGTGACCTCGGATTCAAGTATCTGAACCACCCGATGCATGGTGGGACGTTCTTCTGGAATTGAAGAAACACATTGGATGGCTATTGAAAGTAGGGCATCGAGGCTTTCAGTCTGCACTCCTTCACAGTGTAAATCAACTATTTCTCGTTGTCTATTTTCCACAACTAAATAATTTAACTGCAGTGTAACAAGAGATATATGAGACAAGAGATCAGGACTTTATAAATATAAATAATACGAAGTCGAGCAACTTTTTAGCAATGAGAGATTGAAGCCCTTAATATGGTGGATTTCTACTAAAATTAACTATCTAGGTGCCAAGAACCTTGTAATTCAATTGCATCACTCTTAGTCTTGTAACCAAGAGGTGAAGGGTTCTACCCATTCCCCACCCCTAAATCCCCAATGTATTGAAAAACAAAAAACAAAAAAAAAAAAAAACTATCTAGGCGCTAAAAACCCAAGAGGATTTAAGATCTGAAGACAATTCATGTATTTGATGTTGATTACGATTATGCTTAAGATCAAACCAAATGTTTGGTTCAGCTTCAAGGTAAGACATTACAGTGGCTCATCCAAATAAGTTCACATATTCATTTTCAATAACTAAAAATCAAAGGGGAAAATGAAAACCATACCCATCCAACAATGTTGAGGCCCTTCTCGATGAAGGATGCATCAGTAGGCCGCTTTCCACTCACAATTTCAAGCACCAGAACACCAAAACTATAAACATCCGTCTTCTCTGTAGCTCTTCCACTTTGCATATATTCTGTTCATGTATCTTTGTTAGAAAATTCAGCCCAAATTCTAAGTTTCATAAAAACAGAAATAAAGTATCCATAAATGCATAAAACAAAGACGCACTAAGGAAGTATATTACTGGTGGATCCAATAGAGTGTCAGTATAACATCTCCCCCCACCCCCCACCCCCCTTTGGGTGTACATTTTACCTTTTGAATATATAATAAATGAAGAGCCTATATGCACATGATTGTCCGTTAACACACGTTTTTTCAGCGTCTTGCTCCGTTGACATCAATACTTGTCACAAGTGAAGGGAAGACAAGGTCCAAGACAATATTTTTTGCAGATTCTATACGCTTTGTGGATATGTTCCACAGAACGACACAAAGACAGACACAGACACAGACACATGGCACCACAAGGAAAATGTCATTCTTGAGGAAAAAAGAAGGGTAGGATTGCAATTAATTGAAAAGAAGGGTAGGATTGCAATTAATTGAAAAGAAGGGTAGGATTGCAATTAATTGAAAAGAAGGGTCCTGCTCCTTCCCAAAGGATGCAGGTGGGTAAAATACAAAAACAAAATAAATATAAGCATTTCTCATGCAAACAAATTAAATGGTGACACTAAGAAAAATAAGTTACACAATAAAGCATGACATCAGACCTGCCTATCTTTCTAGTCCAGAATCAAATTCATACTAAATTAGCATAATGTCAAACTCAGAAATGTCAAAGAGAAGCTACGAATAATAGTCTAGTATTTAACAGTCCCTACCAGGGGCTAGATATCCAAACGTGCCAGCAACTATTGTTGTAATGTGGGATTCCTCATCCTCCAATAATTTAGCCAGTCCAAAGTCAGACACTCGAGCATCAAAATTTCCATCGAGTAAAATATTGCTGGACTTGATGTCACGATGAATAATTCGAGGGGAACAATCATGATGTAGATATGCAAGCCCTTTTGCAGCTCCCATGATAATATTGATACGAGCCTCCCAATCAAGTTGCTCACCTCTCTCTGCAGCAAAGATAAATAGCATGATTCTATGGCAAAAGGTACATACTAGCTTATATGGTACACATGAACACATGAAATTAAAATATGATTGGGTCGTAAGCTATCTAAGTTTTGATGCTTTCTGAAACTTCAGACAGAATTTACACTTGGAGCTCCCTAACAAATACTTGCTCTCCCCGATGAATTCATCCTCCTTCATCTGACGTTCACATCCAGACTTGGTAATTTTTCTCCCGAAAAGCACTCTTTATTAAAAAAACATAAAAGGAGTGAAGTAAAAAAAAAAAAAGAAAAACCAAATATCTTACTTTTCAAGATAAACAATATTCTTACATTGAGACTGCTCAGAAAGGAGTATAAGTAGGGTTATGGTTCTAATTAAGGATTGGTGCTATTTTCATAGTTTGTGTGAACTCTTTTGTATTGTAATCTATCTACACACACACACACACACATATATATATATATTGTGCTGTTAGGGATCTCTCAACCCTATTATATATATATTGTACCGTTAGGGATCTCTCATCCCTATCGTATGTATATAAACATGCAGTGCACCTAATGAGTGCTTTCTCAAAGGTTATTAAGTTAAGTTATATGATGCCAAATATTGAAAAGACAGAGTTACACTCCAAAATGTCTGAATTGTTCCTACTGCTACTTTCTAATGTATCAAACGTTCAAAGTAAGAGATGGAAAAGCAACTGATGCACTCTATGTAAGTAGTCCTATAGTAAGAAACTACAAAGTAAACGTAAGATATTGAAATCAAAGGAGAAGTCCAAACCATGAAGAGCTTCATCCAGGCTGCCTCCAGATAGGAAATCATATATTAACAACTTGGACGTCGGGGAATTGCAATATCCTCGAAGATTCACCAAGTATTTGTGTTTGATACTACCAAGAATTTCAAGCTCCCTCTCAAAAAAACGATCAAAACCCTCGTTCACCTTCACAATCCTTTTCAATGCAAATATATTGCCATCATCCATTGCAAGCTTGTAAACGGTTCCAAAACCACCCACTCCAATAACATGCTCTTCATTTAGATTCTCCAATTTCTTTATGATATCCTTTGAAGAGTAGGGCAGGTCTCCATGAAACATTACAATTGAGGCCCCTGAAGCAATTTCAAAACATAAAACTGGGCTCGTTTTAGAATGACAAAAATAACAATACTCGAAGGGCAAGGAGATTAATCAGATTGTTTATTAAAATAATATAAAAGAAATAGAGGACCGGAAGAGGAAAAAAATAGTCAATGTCATTTTCATGTATAGGTATCAGATCTGCACCTCCACTGACATCCACCGCAAGGCCTTTGCCATCATTTTTCCCAAGCCTCTTATACAGGTAGCAGCCCCAGAAACACATAAGTGCAACCAGCAGCAATGCACCCACTGTGGCCAATGCACTTATTAGGAGCCTCCCCGAATTCTTCTTGGCCTGTTGTAGACCTAATAACACCAAAAGAAAAGGTCAAGTGCTGCTAATGGGAAAATGAAAAACATACAATCAGGAAGGTGATAAAAGTTAAAACAAACTTCGATTTAATATGCTCAACAAACATTTGCTACATTTTAATGGCATCTTTCTCTTCGAAATACGACAAAATACATAGAGAGGAAGGGGGATTGGCGAACTTCATGATACAAAAATCAAAGTCTAATAAACCTCAAAAAATTATCGGCTCCGGATGTTTCTAAGAAACAAGCTAGTCCATTTTGACTTCTATTATACATCAAATCCAGCCCTGCTTTCCTCTGAATTGGTTTTATACTTATTTCAGCCCATCAATAGAGAAGAAGCTTGGTTCTTAAGTTACTCCACTAAACTCATTTGATCCAGCAAACTTTTTTCACATTAGCGAAATCCTGCAGGAGACTTTTCCACTGAGTGTGGTCCTATTATTTACTCAAGATTCTCCACAAGAGCAAGGTTTTAAGATAACAAAAATTCTAGATAATCTCAAGTTACGGAAAAGGAAGATGAGTCAGTAATCAGCCTCAATTAGCAATGAATAAAGGATATTTTATCCTAAAAAGGATGATTTCTGCAATTGGCAAGTGAGTTTTGCTGTGTAAGGTGGCGTCTATAAGCTTGATGAGAACCTTGAGTAGGAATGGAACGAACAAGCTCTTTTGACAGCACAAAGTCAGCTACAACAATCACAAGATCCTCTCTCATTTCTCATAATAAATTAGAACTACGAAGATGAGACTCAACGTAAAATTTTGCAACAGGTTCATCTAGAATTGGAGGTAATAGTTAACTTTTTTATTATTTTAACAGTCAGTAATTATTATTATAGAGGATGCTTGCCATCCCCTAGTATCATGTGGTTCTGGTTGACCATATGTACCAGAAAGACAGCATCAGATATTCGACATCCATAGAGACTGGCTAGATGAAGTATAATTTCCTCACTCCTAGGGGCAGAGGAATATTCCCTTGCCAAGAAATTTGCCATATCTTTCAAAGAGAAGAATGAAGTTTTGGATGAAGTCAATATGCAAAGTTGATCACGACATTTTGCTACACGGCAATTTCACAAGCATGAAGATTTGAAGATGCTGACAAGGTCACAATGACTCCACACAAAACGTTTTACCTGATCCACCAGGCTGAGAAAACGGCGAAGAGCCATTGTTCTTGCACATTTGGGTTTGCTTGCCACACAACTCACGGTTACCAAGAAAGCTGCAACGAAGATCACCAGATTCATAAACAAAGTACCAATTACAGTAGACCAACATTAATCGAAACTTCTTTTTTATTATAATAATTTTTTTTGTTGGGGGAGTGGTGGAGATGGTTGTTGTGTAAGGTGGCATCTATAAGCTTGATGAGAAATAATAAGTATGAAACCACAAGACACATTGACAAAAGAAATCCCACTTACGAATCATTCCGGAAGTTTGCAAGAACACCATCAGAAGGTATAGGTCCCACCAAGAAATTTGTTGATACATTGCTTAAAACATTAAAAGAAATACTGAATTAGAATAAAGAGAAGTATACATGAGTGGTGTAACTCTGTAATTTAATGTGTCACTCACAAGCTTGAGAGTTTGCTCAACTTCCCAAGTGAAGGGGGAATGCTTCCACTGAGAGAGTTGCTTGAAACATCCCTGCAAATAAATAGAGAATCAGAAAACTAAACAAATAAATAAAGTAAGTGGGCAGAATGTTTAACTTTGGAGAAGTTCAATACCCTGTTTAGAAGAGCATCTATTGATTCTGCTACTAAAATCCATCAGATATAGCTAAAATAAGTGTGCTTGTCACGTAACAAATAGCAAAAAAATATGAAGAAATAACAGTTTTCATCAGACTCTAAACAGTACATTATGAAGCACCCTGGGTCAGATATAACAAACATGTAGAAGTTAATACTAGGTAAATTAGTTCTGGAGGGGGTTGGAATCCATTTAGACCACATATTTGTGAAGGTTACTTAGTGAACAATGAAAGAGGAGGTGCTCCTTTCTTGCGCATTTACACTCGGCGGGGGAAGAAAGGATCTGCGAATTGATTATTTCCTTTCTATTTTCAAATATTTTCCTTTTTATTGTGATCAGTTGATTAGCTTGATTAAGGCCATAATCGTGTTCCAATAAATCTGGGATTGATTGATAGCTTGGGGGAGAGATTAGCCTATAAGTCTACGCAAGAAGGGGGAGAAGGGCATTAAGTGAAGTTATTGGTTATAGTTTGTACTGGGCAGACCGTAGAGTTATCTGGGTCTGACAGGAGTAATCCTGGAATCCTTGTTTCCGTTATATTCCTTTCAGTTTAATGTCATAAACTTCCCATACAGTTCTGATCTACAGATTTCACTACATTTCATTAAGTTCAATTGCTCTTCACTCTATCAACAAGGGTCTATAATTTTGTTCGATGCTCAGATCTAATTATTGGAAACATTAGAAGAGTCATGGTAATTATCAGTTCATTCGCTAGGGAGTACTTGTGAAGATGTGATTAAACACGATGAGTTTATTTGGTTGGAGCTCCATGTTGTTTTGATACGAACCAATACCTTTACCTAAGGAAGAATCTCAATTGCAACAAACTACTAGATATAAATCTACTCAAGCAAGTCCAAAATTGATAATCCAGAATCAAGTTACTTACAGATTTTCTAGCTGAGAAAGGTAACCCAGTTCACCAGGAATCAATCCACTTAAGTAGTTACCCTGCAAAAATCTGTATAACATGGAAAGAGACATTATAGTCAACCCGGAAAACACAAAAAATTGATACATTCAAGATAAAACGGTGGTGCAGAAATTCTTGCAGTGATCTATCAACCTTTTCTGTTTGTCCATTTACAAACATATAAGGTAGGTCAAACAATATAAACAAGTCTCTCCGTATTCTTTGAAATCAGAAATCAATTGCAGCCTACAGAGTTATGCACGAGGATGGGCAGTAGAAACTGAGACTGCTACCCATCGGGGTTCAAGTGAATGACAAAAGGAACAGGCAACCATGAAACTGACAAGAATTATAGTACTCTGGCACCGTTTGATGCAACATAATCAAACATATTGAAACACAGTAGCACACTCCAACTGCATGCTCAACTAAGCAGTGCTTGGACCAGGCATTTTGGTAAATAAAGCATGAAAGAAAATAATTTCCTTTCTAATTGAAGCAGTTTATGTTTTACGTTGTATTACTCTCTCATAGGGGTGCAGTTGAGCCAAGACGATGCATGTACTATTCAACTATACCTAAGTTAATAGAGTTGAGCTCGAGTTCAACAATACCTCGCAATTCTAAGCTATATTTCAACTAGTTTAACCTTATATATCTAGTTAACTGCACATGGCCTTATTTTACCCTTAATATATTTGGTTATTTGGTTATTTAAAAGGTTTCAAAATAACCATACAATCAATTATGTCAAGCTCTCAAGCTGGAGTTATTGAGTTTTATCACTCCTATTATATACAGGAGTACAGTGTTCCACCTTCCGCAACACTGATTGCCATGAACAAGACAATACCAAGTCAAGCTCGAACCTGAGCTTAGCAACGTATCAAATCGACTCAGCTTGGATACACCCTATGATACTACTCCTTTCCCATGCTCCAATGAAAGCACTAAGAAGTTTTAGTCTCCAGTGTACCAAGGAACTTATGCAAGGAATACTTTGCTGCCAATCCTTCACAGTAACAAGCAGCAAAACCAAAAGAAATTTTGCTTCGAATCATTTTCCAATGCTTGAATTAAAAATGACATCATTTTCAAATGCTTCAAGTTAAAAACTAGAGGTAAAGCTATTAACAACTAACTTTGCAAGAGAACACTCTATCTACTTACACTGATTGCAACTGGGTACAGTTCCCCAGCTCTGGAGGGATGGCTCCATATAAATTGTTGTCATGAAGAGCTCTACAAAAAAACATAGTTTAAAAGCACCATCAGCAGGATGTTTTTAAAAATGTGAAAGCAGAATCAAACGATACATACAGAAATTGCAGGCTTTCTAGCTTCCCAATCTCTGCTGATAAGGGTCCACTCAGCTTGTGATTAGGGAGGCTCCTGCACCATCAAATTATACGAATGACATTTTGCAGTAAATTTATAGGGATATGCTAATTCTATAGTATCACATATCTGTGCATGCTCAAAATATCAGTAAATAGAATTAAACATGAAATGTGACAACTTAACGCTGAGAAGCAACAACGAAGAGAACGAATCCGTAACGTCACATATATATTGCAAAAAAACTGGGTGACAGGTGAAGAACAATTTCCACTTCAAAAAGAAAAGTCAAAAAATGCATTCCAAATTAAAAGCTAGTATTCATGCTTGAGTAGAAAATGTCTTTGTATGGCAAAATCATGTCAACAAGCTTTATATTGAGAAATTCAGTAGCCCGTTGTACTGCTGCTTTATATTGAAAAAATCAGTAGCCCATCGTACTGCTCTTGCGCTAGTAATCACACTATATATGCATAAAAGCAGGCGCTCTTTAAAAAGAATAGCAAAAATTGACAGGATGAATGAATTCCTTGTTGTGGGTTAAAGTCAATTACAAGCCTATTGGATAACTAGAAAAAGCTTATGAAATATTTTCTTTATTTCCATTAAATGGTAAAAAGATTTGTAAGCACTTTTCAAAGTTTCAATGCATAAAGAGAACAAGGCATTAGAGTTAATTCAGAAAATGACAAAATGCAGTAGCAAAAGTGAAGCATCTTATTTAGTCCTCTAAATGTATCTCTAAAAGAATTAAGTAGAAATACTTAACTGAATATAACAATATTTTAGTGCAAATGTTAGACAACAGAGAAGCTAAAAGAATAACAAAAGGAAAAAGGAAAAGAAACACACACAAGAGCTCTCTCTCTCTCTCTCTCTCTCTGATGCAGTATCCTAATTACAAATCATGGACTGAACGGGCAATATATAAATTTGGGTAAGACTTTAAGACACCGTGCAGCAACTTACAAGGCTGTAACCCTTTTCGATTTGAAGTCACATTTAACTCCTTTCCATCCACATGGATCCTCGTCCTCCGGTCTCCACTGAAGCAGAACACCATCTGAACTAATTATGGATGTCCTAAAGTTGACAAGAGCTTGACCTGCAAATCAGATGCAAATTATAACCTTTCCTACTTCAAAGGATAATGGCTCCTTGACGGGAAATCCAAGCTAGCCAGATAACAACCATATTAACAAGCTAGCCAGATGACAATGGATGCTAAACAAATAATTAACCAGCGTACCATCAGGACTGAGAGCTGTAGTTTCTTTTGGTAGGCTGTAAAACAATAGAACGCATAGAATCCACTGCTGAAAATTCACAGTGAAACCCATTGCGGCTCACGTCAAGCATAATAGGTTTACTACAAATCATCAGATGTATGAAGCTCCAAAATTACTCGCATCGGCGTGCAGCTATATAGTTTACCATGCCCTAAAGTGGCCACTTGGGTAAATAAATAGTTGTGTCCTGTCAATCAAAGAAGTGTCATTAATTCTCATAAATAACAAAGAAAAAGGAACTTGTAGAAATCAACTTATGTTTGTTATTCTCTCAGCATCGAAGAAGACAGATAATAATGCATAAGGCAAATGCACCCAGCACATGTAAGAAAAGATACTAACATAGTTCTGAATGATACTTAGAATCAGACCAAGGAGACACAGATTTGAAGTAATTTAGGCACACGTTGTACGACCAAGCAAAGTTTATGTCTGAAAAAGATCATACAACATAAGACCAAAACAAATAGCTTTTTCAGGGAAAAAGAAAATCAAAGAAGTAGATGGAGCACTACAGTATAGGAAATTAGACATTCCTGGGCATAATAAAACCAACTCAGAAGATTATAACTGCCTACTCAACTAGATAATGTGGGATTGAAAGCTCTAATTGCATAGTAATATACAAATAATAGAAGTTCAAGACTGCAACTTTTACAAGCAACAAAACAAACTAGCAGACTCTAACCAATGCATCAAAGATAAATGCGGTAACCAAATTCTCTCAAACCAAAAAACAACTATTTTAACTTTAAATGTAGGACAGTTTAGGATGATTCCTCCACCCACATATCAGATACAACTAAAGTCAGAGCTCCATTCTGGGCCAATAAGTAACAAACAGGCAGGTCGGATCTGTGCCGTTAAAAACTCAAAA
Organism: Ajuga chamaepitys; assembly: GCA_958295605.1. Lineage (NCBI taxonomy): Eukaryota > Viridiplantae > Streptophyta > Magnoliopsida > Lamiales > Lamiaceae > Ajuga > Ajuga chamaepitys. The sequence goes on along the minus strand of OY282502.1, from coordinate 3,073,576 downwards.
AGGAGCCCTATAAACTATGCAAACCAGCAGAAAACTATTTTTCAGGTGAAGTTGTTAATATCCTGCTTTTTCCTACTTCCCGAAACCATTTCGCCAAGATAGGATGAACAGACTTATTAAAATAATAATAATAGATCTCATCTGCTGGAGTTTGATATACTGCCAATTAGACTGCTAGTACCTAAAGCAATACGGGACTTTCTACATTGACATATCACACGTTTCATGAACATTTATCCTAATCTCATAAAATAAATCCCTAACTCGTCCTTTTATCTATCCTGTTCAACATAAATGCAACAAAAAATTTGAAAGGGAAAACTAAATGAGCAATAATCAATCGTCATCATTGTTCAGCACAGTATAGAACACTGATTTCCTGCTTTCTTCCTCCAAATGGTCACACCATCTTATTCTTCATTACAGTAAAGTAATATGCCCATTACAACCAGCAACAGCAGACAAAGGAAAAGGGTAAGCATTCCGACACAAGAATTGGGAGAGGTGTGCATCTCCTTCCGATTAAAGACAAGACAGAGTGCATGTGATCAAACCTCACAACTTTTACCAACTCAATCTAGGCCGCCCGTGAATATCCATCCCCTCTTTCTTCCATCACAAATCCACATTCCACCACGGTCTCACCCAATTAAAACCAAAAACTACACCATCAAAAGGTCACATCATTGTCCAACACCCCGAAGCACAAGGTACAAGCATATTACAGCTCATAGTGGCTCCTACTAGCCACAGCTAAATTTAATAATTGCTACACTGGCAAACATATGGTCTACATATTTCTGAAAATTTAGGAATATCGGCAGGGTTAAATTTCGAAATGCGACTACAATTATTCACCAAATAATTAAGAAAATGAACAGAATACCTAGCAGTAGTAGCAGATTTGATCTGTGCAAATTCAGCTGAAGCAAGAGAGAGAAACAACGAGAGACATGGAAATTGAAGGTTGAGCTGTAAAGTAATGTAATAGCAACAAAAATTAAAGGCCCCCTCCCGTTGAGTTTCTCTCTCTAGAATTATGTGTAGGTGCAGTAGTAGAAGTGGAGAGGAGTGAGAGATTTGAGTGTAGAGAGAGGAGAGAGAAAACAGATGGTAGAATTTAAAGGGCAATGAGTATAGTGAACCAATGAGAGTGGAGTGGGGCGGCACGGGCGAACGCGACATACCTCACGTGCGACCGACGGTGTAGAGAAGGATCAGATTTTGCGTGACTCAATTTACTGTTTTGCTCCTTTATTTTTTATTCCCGTATAATAAATAGATAGGGTTAATAGCGTCAAAATTCATAACGGAGTCCGTTTGTTTAATATTGAGTTCAGTAATATAGAGGATCGAATTTCAATAAAACATACTCATTAATTCGCTGAGTAAAATTTGATCCAACACTCTCCAATTTTAAGCAAACGGACCCAACGTTTTACTCAATTATCATTTATAATCTAATCTTTCAAACATAATAAAACATATTATAGAAGTTCACCATCTTTAAGATTTTTTCAATTCAATACGTCCCAATAAACTTTTGGCTCCAATTGTTAACGTAAAGCTCAAAATAGGAATTTTGGCTATATCTCAACTCTAGACGTGTAATCATACAATATTTATAAATGCCTAATTAAATGAAAATGATAAGGCTTGATGCTTATGTTTAATGATAAAATAAAGTTTTTCCCATTTAAATTAAGGGTTAAAAGAATTCGTGCAACCACACTTATGCAATTGGGCATGTTAATTTTACAATATCGACCTCTATGTTAGCAATTAGAGCAAGAAATTTGCTCGAGTGCATTGAATTGAAAAAATTATAATGATGGGTTGTTTCTATGTTACATTTAAAAAGTTATGTTACAAATGATAATTAACTAAAAGTTTGTGAATTTTCACGTAATTAATCCATGGATAGATTGTTAAAAGTGGAGGTTTTAGACACTATTAATGGGCGTTTGCAAATAATTGTATATTTAGAAAAGTAATTTAAATTAATTTTGCGAAAAAATAAGAATCTGAGTGCTTAGAAATAAAATGATGTTAAAGTTAAAAGCTAATAGAAGCTGGGTGTTAACAACTTCCGAGAATCAGTTTTTAAGTGATTTTGAGAAGTAATTTCACATCTCAAATGTAGGGGGTGTTTTTATTTGCTTAACTTTTGAAGAAGTAATTAAAAGTAGAGATTGTAGTAGAATTGCTTAAAATTAAAAGTGTGTTTGAGAATAAAAGTGATTTTTGACAAATATAAAAGTTAGAGCGTTTGATTTAAGCAGTTTTAGCTATTGAGTGAGAGAAAACACTTCTATTTATCTATCAAAATACTAAAAGTTGAAAAAAAAAAATTATTTTCTACTTTTAGCTTTTGTCGTAAACATATTTTTATTGAAGCTGAAGTTGTTTTCATAAACACTCCAAAATAAATATTCTCAAGTTATAAGCTAAAAAATATTTGGAAAAAGCAATTACCAACACCCCCGTAATATTGCAAATACTTCCTCGATTTTTGAGTGCTTCTCAGAAGCAATTTTGGGGGTGTTTGCATTTGTTTTTTCTAAGTGATTTTCAGCAAATAACTTGATAAAAATTATTTTGTAGTGTTTGCAAAACCAACTTCTGCTTTAAAAGAAGTGATTCTAATTTAAAGTTAAAAACATAAATTTAATGTTTTTCTCCACTCAATGGCAATTCCGTAAATAATATGATATTTTTTAAAAGACATAAGTCATTCTATAGCAAACACTCCAAATTCTACTTTTATTGAGAATCATTTTTTTTGCAAACACTACCTACTTTTTATAGAAGTGAAATTTTAATCATTTTTTTAAAAGTAAAAGCAATCGCAAACACCACCTTATATCAACATTGAGATTGCAAAAACCCCTAAATGATTTTACGGGAATCATAAATAGTACTCCCTCGATTCCGGTTAAAGCTTCCACTTTGACCGGTGATAAAGCGCAATCCGGTAACCAAGGACTATAACGGTAATCGACGTAAACAATATGGAAAAACACAGGATTTACATGGTTCAATCCGGAGATCTACGTCCACGGGCAGAAAATCACTCTTGCCGAGGTGTTTCTTTCACTAGAATGTTGAGTTTACAGATAGTAATTCAGTATACAGAGTGCGAACCCTAATTCCGAGTTCTTTTCACCTATTTATACTACCAAATCAAAACCCTAACTAAATCCCTATAATCTTGCCCACCAAATCTGCATGGCAGTTGGGAAAAGATCATGGGCCTTGATTCGCGGAACTGACTACGTTCTGGGCCAACGCGTGTTGCTGGGCCTGCTGGGCCTGGGCCTTCGCGCCTGCTGGCGCGTTTGCTGGGCCGGTAAGTGGGCTCAGGTATTAACCCGACCCGAAGTAACCAGGTTATCCCTATCAGATGCCCCCCCCCCAGCCGAAGCGAGGAGGGAGCTTCGGTTGTCACCGGAGTGGTACGGTAAGCAGGAAGGGCCGTGGTCACTGGCCGGCCGAAGTGTTTACGGTCGAATAAGTCGATCCGAGTCCCCGGAGGACTTGGTGGAGCAGTTTGTGAATATGCAGTCGAGCTAGGCCGGAGTGTCTAAGACCTTTATCGGGATGCCAAACTTCCCAGAAGCAAGAAACGCGGTGTAAGTACGTAACAACCTGGCCGAGGTGGGAGGTTCACCGGAGTGGGTTGTCTGGACAACATGAAGGGAACCCCGGAGTGTGGTAGTGTGACCGAGGAGGGCGATACACCGGAGTGTAGTTTGAATCTTTCTGACGAAGGGTGAGGTTGATGTGATTGGCGGCGCCATCATGAGAGAGAGAGATGTGAAGTGACACGCTCTGCAACTTCCAACAAACCTGTTCCCCACGCGCCTGGGGAACTGTAAAGCGCGTGAGCAACACGTTTAAATCCCCATTATTGAATTTGAATCGCTTGCATCAACGCCGTTGATTTTTGCGTATATAATTGGAGTAATTGCACAGTAACCTTTCATCTCCTTCATTGCGATTCATCAGTTTAGAAAGCGGGAAAAAGAGGAAATCTGCATTCGTGATTCATCTCAGATCAAAAAACTTCTCAAATCAACCCTTTCAAATTCAAACCAAGTAAGTATGTCTTCCTCTTCATCTTCTTCATCTTCTACCCCATCTTCGGCCTCGATTGAAGAATTAGGGACTTCGAATGCCCCGTTAGATATCCCCCCCCTATCATATCTCATTCCGGAGAGGAATGAGGTTATAACAGTAGACAGAGTTGATGGCTTAGATTGCAACGTCATGATGGTTTCGTTTTATGAATGCACGGTGGAGGATCTTGAGGTGTCCTCTATAGCGATACGGATGTCGCGAGAGCAAATTTTGAGGGAGCTCCCGTCTTTTTACCTTCCCTTCGACCTTGAGTACATAATCCCTACCCCCGAGGATAGGGCCTGTTGCCCACCGCAGGGGTTTATTACCGTGTATATAGATTCTCTTAGAGTAGGATTGAGATTGCCGCTGTGGGACGTAGTCATCGAATTGTTAAAATACGACGGTATTGCTCTCTGTCAATTAGCGCCGAACGCGGTGAGGCAGGTGGTGGGATTCACCGTGGTCTGTAAACAGGCCGGAGTAGAACCAACTGTAGAGCTTTTTAGGTTCTTCTACCAGCTAAAAAACTTCGGGAAATCCAAGGGGTGGTATTCCTTTAGTCCCCGAGCCCGAGGAGGGTTCAAGGTTCAGAACCCGAGCAAAGTAGAGGGGTGGAAGGAGAGGTTCATATTCATTAGGAATAAAATAGCTCTCCCGAAGTGGAGGAGTGGCGAGGTGCTTGATACCGCCCCCGTGGAGAGCCCGGAGGACGAAATGAAGCATACGTTCCGGACAGTGGGGACTTTCAAAACCCTCTGCTCCGAGGAGGAATTGGAGAAGGCAGGATTGAGCCTGTACTATTCGGGCACGGCGGGTGCCGAAGAGGGTAGGAGTTTTTTATGTTGATGTTTATAACTGTCGTTTTGCGCAGGACTAACCATAAACATATATGCAGTGGGACGCTTCGGAAAGCAACCAACAGCAGGAAGCCCCGCTAAGACTGCAGCGGCCAAGAAGAAGGGGAAAGCCGCTGAGGTGTCCCCCCGGGGGAAGATGCCCCCCAGTGCGCGACCAGAGGCGGGGTCTGGTATGTCGGCGGAGCCATCTCCCGTGATGAAAAAGAGGCCGGAGCCTACCGGCACTCCGCTGGCACCGTCCAAAAGACCTCGAGTAGGGGAGAGTACGGAGGTAATACTCAAAACGCTGATCATAACTTTTACGTACGCGAGGTGTATAGTATGAGGTCTGAGCTCGTTGTCGTGTTGTATTCAACTTATCCAGGTAGAACAGGTGACCCCCAGTAGGCTGGGGTTTGACTGCGCGGACGCCGAGAAGATTCTGCAGCTGGCCAGAGGAATCATAGAGGTTGGCCTGAAGAGCGAAGTGGAGGCCAGAGAAGAGCTGGCCGCGGCAGCGCGGGATCTTCGCTCGCGAAATGACAAGCTAGCTCACGACTTAGCCGAGGCGCGTAAAAGGGCGTCTTTGGTCGAAAACGAAGTGGTGCGCTTGCACAGTGTGGGGGCCGAGAACGCTGCTCTGCGGGGAGAAAATCTGCAGCTTCGGACGGAGATGGAGGCGCGGGAAGCCGCTGTGATCGAAGGGCAAGGAGCGATGCTGAAGGCGTTCGCCGAAAAATTATTACACACCAGCACGTTCCTTGACTTCCAGACGGAGTTTGTGGCAATAGGGGACAAAGCCACACGAGCCTTGGTGCTGGAGGAGGTGAAGGAGGCGTACCCGAATGTGGACATCAATCGTCCGGAATTCAGGTATGACTCTGAGGCGGTGGCCGAGGTGGAAAAGGCCTATTACGCCGCTTTAGCGAAGCTGCCGGAGTGGCCTCTGGTGAAGGCGCTCGGGGAGAAGAAGCAGCTTCTGACGGCCGCGGAAGTTGTAAACTGCGAGGTGGACCAGGACGAAGGATTTACTGGCATTCTGCCGCGGTGAACTGGCTACCGCACCCCGGAGCACCGAGCCCCCCCCACGGATGGAGGTCGAAGCCCCAGCTGCGATCGAGGCCGTCGCAGCAGCTGAAGGAGAAGAAGCCGAAGTGTCCGAGGGCCGGCGAGAGGAGTTGCCCGAAGAGACTGAGGCAATTGAGCGGGAGGTCAGTCGATCCCCGCAGATTTAAAGTTGTACTTATTTAGAAATGCTAGGAATGATGTACTGTGTTGAACAATTGTAATCTGCCTTGTGAAATACAATCATGTTTCTCAGTCTCTTGAACTTCTTGTTGTACTTGCATGAGCAATTTTATGTCTGTTGTCGAACTGAATGTAACTCTTTACATACTTGAGAATAATCGATCTGGTTGTCTTCGTTGTCTGTTTAGAACACCGCGGAGCTACACGAAACAATAAAGAAGCTCATGCGATCACTTGAGTGGTTCCGCGGAGAGAAGAATCATCTGCAGACGCACGTAGTGCCAAAGCTGGAAAAGCAGGTTGCCTCGGCAGAGAAGAAGGTGGTTGAGGCCAATGAAAGAGCCAAAGACTTCGAGATGAAGTATCGAACTACAGTTGCCGAGATGAGCCGCGTCCGTGTTCATCAGAAGGAGTATGAACGAATTCTTTCAGAGTTCGGTCTTCTGACTTTCAAAGAAGTAGAGGAGCGGGTCGTTGAGATCCAGAGTGACATCGCGGCATTGATGTCGAGGAGCTCTGTCGAGTCCGCGGAGCTCGTGAGGAAACGAGAAGTCCTGGAGCTGCTTCTCAATATGTATGAAGGGCTGAAGAGCCGAGGCAGGTGGAGGCCTACTGCTGAAGAATTCATCGCGAGCTCCAGTCGGGACCGAAGTACGCAGAGAGCTCCTCGGAAGGATAAGAAAAAACCCTCCGGAAAGACCAAAGGCATAGTTATCCAAGAGCCAGCTCCAGTAGTCACAGTCGAAGAAGAACCCGTGGCGGTTGCCGAAGAGGTTGTCGAGGAGTTGGCCAGGGAAATCGAGGTGATGGTTCCGGAGGAGTGGGACCCTGAGCAATGGGCCCAAACTCCAAGGTCCGTGCCACAACAAAGTAGCCAGGCGCGGACCAGAGATGAAGCCCCCAGGCAAGCGCCTAGAGCAAGTCCTCGGCGTAGGGAAACTCGAAGGGATGACCGAGCCGGAGCCCGAGGCCGGAGAACGTCAAGGCCCCGGAGGACGCAGCGAAGACCAAGAAGCAGGCAACAACGCCGGAGCGCTGAGTATTGGCTCGGGGGCCATAGATAGTTGTTTTATTTTTTTTTTTTTTTTTTTTTGCGAAGTCTTATGTAAAAAACTTCTTAATGTTGTAATATTCAGATAATAATAAAACTGTTGTAGTGTGTACGAACTGGTTTAATGAAGGTAACAGGTTACGAACCAACTTAATCGGGTGTTCGGGAACACGACGGAAAAAATTATTAACTGTTTAATTGGGTGTTCGGGAACACAGTATGGATTAGTCCAATCTCCCCGGACGGATCAGGCGGGAGTAATATATCTCCCCGGACGGATCAGGCGGGAGTAAACACTTCTCCGGTTAAACAGACGAGAAAATGGTATGAGTCCGGGGACTAAAAATGCTAATCTCCTCGGACGGACCGAAAGAGAGATTTAATTGTCCGGAGACGAATAATGATAATATGACTGCGTTAGGGCGTCCCCGTAACGTAAAGGATAACACACTGGGTTATATAAGCAAAGAATTTTATTCAATAATAAGTGCCGGAGCAAACTGAAAAGTACAAAGAGGGTAATAACTGTAAAAGAAATGAAAGATAAGATAGTACTTGAGATGTGGCCGTCACAGATAGAAACGCCTCAAGTTAGTGACGTGCCAACTTCGGGGAATCGGGGTTCCGTTGAGATGTTCAAGCTGATAGGATCCAGAGTCGTGTGCGGCAACGACTCGGTAGGGACCTTCCCAAGAAGCGTGTAATTTCCCTTCGGGGGCAGCTTTGCTGGCTGAGTTGAGCCGAAGGACTAAGTCCCCGACATTGAACTGAGTGCCTCGGACCCGGAGGCTATGATACCGGGCTGCTCGTTGCTTACATCTGGCCTGTTGAATGAATGACTGTTCGCGGCGGTGTTCAAGTTCATCCAAATTCGCCCGGAGAGCCTCGTCATTATCCTCTGGAACCAATGTGAGGAGGCGGGGGCTCGGCACACTGATTTCAGCAGGGATCACAGCTTCGGAACCGTAGGTAAGACTGTAAGGAGTCTCCCCGGTAGATGTATGAGGTGTTGTGCGATAGGACTTGTGGAAGGTTTTCAGCCCAGAGACCTTTGGCATTATCCAGGCGCTTCTTTATTCCCGTGAGCAGTGTCCTATTGGTTACCTCAACCTGCCCGTTGGCTTGAGGGTGAGCGACCGAAGTGAAAATCTGTTTGATGTGGAGCTCTTCACACCATGAGCGGAATGGATCGTTGGCAAACTGTTTACCATTGTCCGAGATAATAGTGCTCGGGATGCCGAAGCGACAAACAATATTGCGCCACACGAATTTCAAGATATTCTGACCAGTAATGGCTGTAAGTGGTTCGGCTTCGACCCACTTAGTGAAGTAGTCCACGGCAACGACCAGGAACTTCAACCCTCCCGGAGCAACGGGGAATGGTCCAACAATATCAATACCCCACTGAATAAATGGCCACGCACTCTGGATTCCCGTGAGTTCGGTCTGTGGCAGATGCTTTACGCGGGAGTGTAGTTGGCACTTGCTGCATTTGGACACTAAGTCATGAGCTTCGTTGAACAGGGTTGGCCAATAGTATCTCCAGCGGAGAACTTTCTTAGCTAATGTGCGAGAACCGATATGGCTGGCACAGGCCCCTTCGTGAACCTCCTGCAGAACTTGGGTAGCTTCGGCAGGATCAAGACACCGGAGACTCGGTTGTAGGTATGATCGCCGGTATAAGACTCCATCATGAAAGGAGTATTTGGGGGCTTTGAGGACCACTTGCCGAGCTCGTAGCTTGTCAATGGGCAGGACTCCATCTCGGAGATATTGGATGATAGGAGTCATCCAATTCGAATCATTATCGGTCAGTACCGAAACCGTGGCCTCATGAACCGCTGGATGAGGTAGATCTTCAACCATGATATCCGGAGATATATTAGTTCGGACCGCGGAGGCCAACTTGCTGAGCGCGTCTGCTCTTGTATTTTGTGCACGCGGTATTTTCTGGATAGTAACTGCCTCAAAGGTTGACATGAGCTTGAGTATTAGAGCACGATACCTGACCAATGTCTCATCTTTGGCGACATAAGTCCCCTGAATTTGCCTGGATACGACCTCGGAGTCCGTGAAGAGCTCGAGATGACGAACACCCAAGGACTGAGCGAGCCGGAGCCCGGCGAGAACTGCCTCGTACTCCGCTTCATTATTAGTCACCTTAAACTTGAATCTGATGACATATTTAACTTCCACCTCCTCGGGGTCAATAAGAAGCAGCCCGGCACCACTTCCTCGGACCGCGGATGCTCCATCCACGAAGAGTTGCCAATTCCGGGGTGAAGGAGTGAGGGTAGCATGGTGATGTGTATCACCGTCCACAGGAGACTCAGGATTGTCTCCCGGGGCTTCGGCCAGGAAGTCGGCGAGTGCTTGACCCTTAATTGCTCGGCGGGGGAGAAACTGGATGTCATATTCGCCCAACTCAATGGCCCACTTGGCGAGGCGCCCAGACACTTCAGGTTTTACAAGAATCTGGCGGATGGGGTGATTGGTCAGAACTCGTATTTCACGTCCTTGGAAGTATGGCCGAAGACGCCGAGCTGCCATAACAAGGGCCAAAGCGGTTTTTTCAAGCTCAGAATATCGCGTCTCTGCCCCGTGAAGTACTCGGCTTGCGAAGTACACGGGATGCTGGACGCCATCGATTTCGCGTACGAGAGCTGCACTAATAGCTTCCTCAGCGGAAGCCAGATACAGGTAGAGCGGCTCTCCAGGGAGAGGAACTGACAAAGTAGGCAGCTGCTGTATATGATGTTTCAAAGCTTCAAAAGCTTCGGTACACTCCGGAGTCCACTCAAAGGACTTCGCTTGCCTCAAAACTTTAAAGAATGGGAGCTGTCGTTCTGCCGCTTTGGACAAAAATCGATTTAAAGCTGCCAAACCACCTATGAGGCGTTGAACATCCCTGAATGTTTTAGGTGGCTGCAGATCTAACACATCACGGAGTTTGGCCGGATTGACTTGCAGGCCGTTTTGCGAAACCATATAACCGAGAAACTTCCCGGAGCCAACACCAAAAGTGCATTTTGCTGGATTGAGCCGCAAGTTATAGCGTCGCAGAGTGCGCAATGTTTCGGTAATGTCTTGCACACATGAAAGATGGGAGGAGCTTTTGATGACCAAGTCATCGACGTAAACCTCCACGTTACGACCAATCTGGGCGTGGAAGACAAAGTCCATTAAACGTTGATAGGTGGCTCCAGCGTTCTTGAGCCCGAAGGGCAGTTTCTTAAAAGCGTAGCACCCAAAGGCAGTGATAAATGCCGTTTTGAGAGCATCCTGCGGATCCATAAAAATCTGATGGTATCCCTTGTACAGATCTAGGAAGCAAAGTGCCACGTACCCCGTAATGGCTTCGGCCTTTTGGTCGATGGAGGGCAGAGGATAGCAGTCTTTCGGACAGTGTTTATTGAGATCGGAGAAATCGACACACATCCGCCATGCCCCACTGGTTTTTGTCACCATTACCGGATTGGATAACTAAGAGGGGTAGAATACCTCAAACAAGATGTCCGCATCCAGGAGTTTTTGCACCTCGATTCGAATGGCTTCATTTCGCTCCGGAGCGAATTTCCTCTGCTTCTGTTGAATTGGCTTTACGCTGGGATCGATGTTCAGTTTGTGAGTAATCACTTCGGGAGAAACCCCGGGCATATCTAGAGGAGACCATGCAAAAACATCGGAATATTCTCGCAGGGTTTGAATAATGGCCTGATGTAACCATGGCACATCCACAGCGCCCACAGTTACTGTCTGTTCCGGCTTAGACGGATCTAGCGGGACTTGGGCAGTGGCATCCCCCAATGGGGTACATTCCCGAGGTTCCAGAGCCGGTGATGTTACCTGGAGCTGCTGTTTGGGAGGAACCTTAGCAGTCTTTTTTAGTGCTACATACATACACTCCTTTGAGACCCTCTGACTCCCACGGATAGCCACTTCGCCATGCGAAGTGGGGAATTTTAATGCGAGGTGATATGTGGAGCATACAGCTTTGGCAGGAGTAAGCCAGTCCCGGCCCAATATCATGTTGTATGGTGACGGGGAGTTCACCACATAAAAATCCACGAAGATGGTTTTTATCCTCGGATAAGTCCCCAAAGATGCTGGGAGAGTGATGACACCTTCCGGCTGGACTTCACCTTGAGTGAAAGTCTGCAGTGGCCCGGGGGCCGGCCGAAGTTGGTCCCGTGAAATCTCCATCCTTTGAAAACAGTCGGCAAATATAACACTCACCGCGGCCCCATTATCCACGAAGACCCGCCTTACTGTTATGTTGGCTACAGTCATGTCGATGACAATAGCGTCTGTGTGAGGTGTTATCTCCGGAACCGGGTCCCTATCCGTGAAGCTGACAGTCTCGGACTGATGGAGGCGTTTATGACGTGGCTCCTCGGGAGGAGGACGTCGAGCTTCTGCCTTTAAGGCATGTCGTGAAGCCCCGGTGGGTAAGGCTCCATATATCACGTTTATCACGTGAGGGGGTGCATTGTCTCCGGGTCCTCCCAGAGGAGGAGGTGGTGGTGGGAGACGTGGTTGCTGGCGATTGCCAGAATCTTGCCGTGCATAGTTGTTTGGCCCCGGCCGGTTATTTTGCCACGGCGGTCGGTTTTGTTGTGTGCCGCGGTCATGATATCCGTGATTATTGGATGACCCCCCATTTTGACCTGTCCGGAGCTTATCATCAGTTCGCGCAACGTATTGGCGCAAGAATCCTTTCCTAAGGCACTCCTCGATTTCCTTACCGAGTTCTCGGCACTCCTCTGTCTCGTGCCCATGATCTCGGTGGTACGCACACCACTTTCCACGATTTCTCTTCTCAGGAGGCGCGGTCATCCGCGGACAAGGTCGCAGATCATTCTTGTGGATAGATAGGATTTCAGCTCGTGACTTCGTCAACGGAGTCAATTGTGGAATTTCGCTTCGGGATTCTGAACGCCCCGGTGTCAGGCGGGAAAATGCACTAGGTCGAGTACTAGGCCCGGTTTGTGCTTTGTCGGATTGCCGCTTGCTAGCGTGTTTCTCTCGCTTCTGACGAGTCTGCTCCTCGGCCTTAGCAAAATTTGCACACTGTTTTGAACAGTGCTCGAGTTGTGACCGGTGTGTTCCGAGCTAACTCGGTGTAAAGTGCTCCGGGGCGGAGTCCATTCATAAATGCGTTGATGACTACGTCGTCGGGGCAATTTCCCACCTTGAGACTTACCGCTGTGAAGCGGTCAAGAAATTGCGTAACGGTTTCACCTTCCCGCTGTTCCATGTTCATGACATCGGCCAGGGTGGCCATGGGCTTCGCCCGTGCTTCGAACCGCGCCCAAAAGTGCTCGGCAAGTTCTCTGAAGGAGGATACGCTGTTGCGTGGGAGAGAATCAAACCAAACCCGAGCTTCATCCTGTAAGTACTCAGGGAAAATCTTGCAGTACTGGAGGGATGTAATGTTATCATGGCTAAGCATACTGTGCCTAAAAGCCCCAAGAAAATTGGCTGGATCTCCGGTGCCATTGTAAGGTGGAATGGCTGGCCGTTTGAACCCTTCGGGAAGGGTAGTGGCCATGATTTCTGAGGAGAACGGCGTGATGATATCTCCATTGGCATCAAGACCCAGAATTCTGTCCAGTTCAACATTGCGTTGAACTTGCTCATACTCTTGAAGATCTAGAGCATGAGGATTGGCATAGCGAACTCTCTTAGCCGCATTAAGTGGACGGCGGCGATCCACATCAGTAGGTTCCTCATTGCGAGGTCTTGATTCATTAGAACTCCCATGGTCCTCGGAAGAACCAGGTCGTTCCCGTCGTCGATCCTGACGCCCGCGGTGCCCCGGGTCCTGTTGATCACGCGAACGGGGTGGAGGCACCACGGGATTAGCATTATGGCCGGCAGGCCCCGCGGCAAGCTCCGCGGGATGTAGGCGATTAACTGCCCAATCTTGAAGAACATGTGCATGCTCTTGTAAGAAAGCCTGGAGCAGTTCTGGGGTAATTTGAATGTTAACCGGGGGTTGAGCAGCAGCAAGATTAGGGTTTTGCAGGTCTTGAGAGAGTGGTGGGTTTTGATTGCCCTGATGATTAGACGTACTCCCTGCCGGCAATTGCCTCGGCGGCAAAACTTGATCCACGGGCGGATCCTGGTTAGATTGATCACCGTGGCGAGATTGATTCAAACGTGTTGTCACCATGATTCTGGAATGCGATGTAAACGTCAAAAATTGTTGGTTAAAGCGTTCCCACAGACGGCGCCAATTGATAAAGCGCAATCCGGTAACCAAGGACTATAACGGTAATCGACATAAACAAGTACGTGGTTCGATCCGGAGATCTACGTCCACGGGCAGAAAATCACTCTTGCCGAGGTGTTTCTTTCACTAGAATGTTGAGTTTACAGATAGTAATTCAGTATATAGAGTGCGAACCCTAATTCCGAGTTCTTTTCACCTATTTATACTACCAAATCAAAACCCTAACTAAATCCCTATAATCTTGCCCACCAAATCTGCATGGCAGTTGGGAAAAGATCATGGGCCTTGATTTGCGGAACTGACTACGTTCTGGGCCAACGCGTGTTGCTGGGCCTGCTGGGCCTGGGCCTTCGCGCCTGCTGGCGCGTTTGCTGGGCCGGTAAGTGGGCTCAGGTATTAACCCGACCCGAAGTAACCAGGTTATCCCTATCAACCGGGCACGAATGTTAAGAAAAAATAGGTAGTTGACTTTTTTAAAGGTGGAGATTGAGTGGTTGAGGTTTTGAGGGCGAGGATTGTGGGATTAATTTTCTTTTTTGGGGTGTCAACTTTAATTGGGACGGACCAAAAAGACAAGTAGGCAGCTTTAAACGGGATGGAGGGAGTAACCCATAATCAACTTTCTTCGAATATAGTAATATATTTATATTTCAAAATATATTATTTTATGTTTTTGAAGATATATTATTTTCCTTTATAGATGTTACTCCGTAATCGTTCAGAACAAGTCATTACTTTACGCAGTTGATTACATGGCTTATGAACTTTAAATCTTTACAGAAAAAATTGTAATGAATCTCCATATTTTATTTAAGGTTATTGCAAATAAATTCATCAATTTTGTATAAAATTTACATCACAGTATTAATATTATTTTTTAAATTTAATTGTATTATCAAGAACATAATTAGATGCAGTTAGAAGAAACTGTCGTTCATTGTTAGTGTTGTAATGAGTCGAAGTGTTGAAACACAGTTGTCACAATTTTCGCTCTCAATCCACCATTATAAAGAAAATAAATTGAAAAATAATTTATAAAATATAGGATGATGTCGTCAATATGAAACTTATAATATTGGCCGTGACAATTAAATATCAAAATTTGGGCAATATTGAAATTAAAAATGATAATGATCTATTTATTAGGTCCCAAAATTCATGTGGTACTTAAAAATTCTCCCAAAGTTAATGATTTTTTTTTCCATTTAATCCTTTATCAACTAGGAAGGAGTTCATTACCAGACTAGTTTCTAACACCTTTCTAGATGAATTCCTATATCATTAAATTCTTCTCCAACCATGAATTTTGCTGATATAATTTAGTCATCATATTGCAATCCTTGGGTTCACAAAAGAGTCAAAATGAAAATTTGAAAAGTAGTGAAATCCTTATGACACTCAACAGGAAAATAACACAGTTATAGAAAAGCCGTTATTCCACTAGTTAGCGAATACCATCCTGATGTGCCACATTCTTCGGGTACTGCCCACCCGGGTAGCAATTAACATAGAACAACAAGCAAAACGATAGTTTATAGACACCAGATTAGGCGGAGAAACACTTTCCTAATTGCATGATATACTTAGAAGTGAAGCTGCAAGACGAACCATACTTCACAAAGAAGCAAGTACTTAGTAACATTAGGTTAACAAGTCATCAGCTCCTGCATTCCAAACTTTAGCCAAGAATGCAAATTCGTGCGTCTAACAGAGTGTGCAAAGGTAATTAACGAGCTTGGTAAACAACGTTGTGTTTGTCAGTCAAGAAATCAATGATCTCTCTGTTGAATAACATTCGCATTCAGACCTTCCTCATGAGAATAAATAACTTCTGGTCAAGCTCAAACCTAGAAGCAATGGAAGGGTCTCCTTTAAGCATCATCAGGAGTCCACCAAAAGAGACGTATATATCCCTGAAACCAAATATGATAATGGAAGTAATTATTACGAAGAACGACAAATTTGCAGTACGCATTAAATGACTTCAAAGAGAAGATGTAATAAGCAAACCGGATGGAAGGATTTGAAGTATATAATAGAAAATCCATAGGTGGTTGTTTTGATTGGTTCTTTTCTCAACGCATTTGAAATCCGCTCTAATTTGGATGGATCGCAAAACAATTCATTTCAAATCTTCGAATTCAAATCCATCAATCCAAATGCAACTGATAATAGCAACACATGGTTTAGAAACATACGCCTTAACTTGCTTCTCTCTTGATTCCTCTGAGATTCTGTACAATTTTCCTTGCATGACGTAGTCAAACTTATCTGCAAGTGATTTCCTGTTGCCCTGAAATCGTTCCAGTAGCACTGGATAAGTTTCTACAGCAATTTACAGCATAAAACGTGGCAGCTTGTGCAGCGTATCTAACTCCCTCAAACATGAATCAACAATAAGGTAGTTGAACGCTAAATTGGACAACAAACTACTAAATTACATGAATTCGTGAGTTGAATGGATAAGGCTAAGCAGGTCGGAATTGACATTCTGAAAGCTCCAACGACCAACAAATGGCTATACCGAAGCAATACAAGCAACATAATAGCCGTCGTCTAAACCTTTTATTAGGAAAAAACGAATGAGTTTTAACCTGTCCCAGTTGCAGGGATTACCTCGTATACAAAAGACTCTACAATATAGTATAAATGTGACTCCATCATTGTCAAAGATGCACACTTCTCTCTATTTCAAGGACAGTAACAATATTACCATCAGCCACATAGAATTCAAACCAAGGTCGGTAGCAACACCACAACTTCTACTTTGATGTTACTGTAACAATTCATTAACAAATAACAAGCAGATAATTTTTTTCAGGCAATACATAAACATGTGTAAATGTGCATGTATCTCTAAATTTATCCCACTCAAAACTTGCAACACAAGGGTAAGTAGGTGCTATGGCAAATTCTACAAATTGAATCACGAGTTGCAGAAAATAATAATAAAATAAATGTGATGATGATTTTACCGGGGTGTAAAAACCACTATCAGGTGTTCCGTCCAAATTCAGAGTCGATGCTAATACCATCATAAACTTCTCTCCAGGATACATAGGGTAGATCTCAGTGTTGACATCAAGGTGCATGAGCATGTCAAACTGCTCACTCCTAGCGGAAATGCGAGATACTACAGAGAATATCACACTTTCAGAAAAACATGTAAACTACAACATGGAGTTCAGGAAGACTGCAAGTAAAAACTACAAGGCTTAAAATTTGAAGGATGATAATATACACATTACTGGATACTATTCAACCAGCATTTGAAACATGAATATGAATAAAAATTTAACACACATCTTATTCAACTCAAGAACATATATACCCAAAATTTAGCTCAACATTTGCAGTTATTCCACAGGAATTGTTTTAGTTAAATGATCTTAACCGAACAGTTCGACTGCTTATTTTTACCGGAATTAAGTTAGAAATTACATTTAGAGATTGTAAGGGATCTTAAGTTGCTCGAAAGCATTTTGAATTAATAATGTAACTGATATATCTTTCATTTTAATTTATCTTCTTCTAATGTCCTCTTTCTGATGTTCTGTTTTCTATATGTTCTCTACACATTCTAGACCATATAAGGAACCTTATATTTTTATGCTACAAACACTACACACCACAAACCAAGAGAAGGTACAATAAGAGAGGGAAAAGGGTGAAAATTCAAGATATCATACCCCTATCAAACTTTTTGCCATCTGGGTCTAGCGCATCAACTCGGAAAATATCTTCGAAAAGTGTTTCCACCATCTTTAGAGTACCGAAAAGAACCTGAATCACATTAAACCTTTCCCTCAAAATACACCTCTTACTGCTTTATAAATTCAAATCAATTCTAGTCTCGTCAGCTATATTTCAACACAATTTGAACAATAAAAAGAAGTTCGCAGCAAAATAATCAAATGCTAACAAGGAAAAAATGTCATAATTTATCTTTTCGACTAGATAATCACATAATGCTTGGGACAGTGGTTTACAATGCCAACGACAGAACAAACTAGGCTACAATAGCATATTAAACAGCATTCAGCTCCATTTCAAATCAATTGGATTTGGGTGGATTCAAAACCCTTTCATTTCAAACATTTTTAATCCAAATCCAACCTAAGTAATATAAAATATCACCAGTGAACCAGATAACATCACATATACTATACCTCGTGAAACAGACAAGCAAATCTCGAGAGACAGAGATACACGTCTCGAAAGAAAAACATAAAACATATTTTTCCTCTCATAACTCATAACTGGTAGACGGAATATGCAATATTAAGCAAAGTCTCTTCAATAATTTGTTCGCTGAAAGGGACAAATAGACGAAGACTTGGGCCAATTTTACCACTAATCGATCGATAAACACTGCATCTTCTGAAATTCAGTCTGTTTCATATGAAATTCTAGCTCACACAGTATGCATAAAGTCGAAGCAAATTAAAAAAAACTACTAGAGAATGAACCCAAAACCATGAAACAGAAAGGCCCGAAAAGAAAACAGAGAACCAAATAAAAACCCTAGATTAATCAATCACCTGATATCAAAAGGACACTGAAAGTTCTAGAGAAACCAACTGATTCTAAGCGCGAGTGAGCGTCGGAAAAGCAGCTTCCGGAGGTAGATAGGAGAGAACTGAACGACTTTTTTTTTTTATATTTTGGTTGCGATGTATCGCGGATTGGATCCTCTGTTCCAATTTATATTTCATCTTGTATTTCATTATATTCAGTACACGTCATGTGTTAATTAGTAATGTTACCATATACACGTGACGTATAGTGATTATGTTAGGGGATGTTTGCTTGGGGTTTGCCAAACCCATAATCAGTTTGGCCAACCCCAAGTGATGTTTGTTTGGCCAAGCCACGATATTAGGGTTTGGTGGGGGGACATCAATCACAAATCAAAAAATTATTTTAATTATTCTCCCAATCATTAATAACTACCTCTTACTCATATTACATCACATTTCACAATTAATAATTAAATTTCCCACCCAACCAAACATCACTCTTTAACATCCCAAGCCATTAACTCCAGCCACTTCCTCCAGCCCAGCCACCCCAGCCCCAACCAAACATCCCCTTAGAATATGAGATGAATACGAATTGGAATAGAGGATGTCATTTGATGTCTTGGGCCGCATTATTTCCCATTGGACTGGCAATGCGTGGGTCGGGCTCGTAACTGGGCCGGTTATAATTTTGGTTGGGCTGAGAGAAGTCTCTGTAGACAAAGAGATACTCCTTCCGTCCCACATAAATTACAAATGGGATCATCTATTCTAATTCATAAATCATTTTATATTTCAAAACAATCACTATACGTCACGTGTATATGATGACATCACTAATTAACACATGACTTATGGTAGATATAATGGAATATTAGATGAAACACAAATTGGAATAGTGAATCCAATCCGTATAAATTAGCACATTTTTCTTATTGGTATATTCCAAATGAATTTGTACATCTAAAAATATATATATATTCACAATTTTCACCTTTAAAAAGTCAAAAATAAAACAAAAAACATATTTTTCTTAAAATATGTGCACATTTAGTGTGCAAGATTATGTGGGACGGAGGTAGCATTAATAATTTGTTTGGTTTTGTTGGGTATTAAGAGCATCTCCAACCCATCTTTTATAAATGACGTGGATGTGGATTTCTCATTAAATATACATTTTTTTTGTATAATATCTCCAGTCCAATTCTATCCTACTAAATTTATAATTTTGTGCTAATATTTACACTAAATTTTACACCAAAATAATAATTAATTCTTATTTTAATTTATAATTGATTTTATTTTATTTATTGTAAAGTTTTAAACTATTTATTTTAAATGGAATTTATTAACGGTAATATTTGAAATATATATATATATAACTAAATTTAAAGAATGATAATTTTATATTGCAAATTTCGTCAAAATTCATTAAGCATTTATTCATAATTAAATTTAATTAAATATCTATGATAATAAAATATAACATTTATGTAATTAAAATTGAATTTTAGGAGTATTTTGAGGATATAATGTAAAATGATTTTTTTTTGTGGATGAACATTGTCCTCGTATTAATTGAGGGGCATTGTTCATCCCCCAATTATAGAAAGCAAATGTAGAGTAGGTTTGGGAAGAAATTGTGTAAAAACTCCCATATTTATTGTGTTCTAGAGTATGGTTGGAGATGGTCTAAGACGTGTTTATTTATAGATGAAGTCATGGACATGGGCGTGCAAATTTGTTTATATGAATATTAGATCTAATGTTTAGTTTGAGTTCGGATGAATAAAGTATATTAATTCATGTTTAAAATTGATTAAAATATACTCCATCTATTTCATAATAATTGTCGTTTTATAAAAATGATGAAAAAATTAATGATGAAATATTTTGATAGATATACCATCCGCTAATATTAGAAGATAAGAATTTGACCAAATAAAATATATGTGTTACGTTGAAAAGTAGAGATATTCTAAGATTGTGCCAAGGAGAAAATTGGTAAAATCCGTGAAAAATATCTAAAACGTCAATTAATTATAAAAAATAAGAAGTAGGTAGAACGACAATTAATATAGAACCTGTAGTGTCATAATGAAACAAGGTTCGGCTTTACAATAAGATTACAATAATGTACCTAAAACAATATTCAGTTAAATCCCTCGATTGATCGCCATTAAGCTGGTCCTTGGAGGAAAACCTGCAAAAGCTCAACACCGGAGGGGATCTCCGATGAGGATCCTCTGAACGCTCAAGTCAGCGATCGGAGACGGAGTGTTTTTAGCAAAGGTGGCAAGTGATTTAAATGGAATAGTATAAAATATCTATGTTACCTTGGTCAAGAAGAAATAGTTTGGTTTATGTACTTGTTGCATTAGGGCTCAGGGGTAAGGTAGTCATTTCATGAGTGCCACCTAAACCCTAATCCTAATCAGCCACCTACTCTGGAACTTTTTATAGAAATAAATCAGTGGTCCCCTCTCCCCTTTGGCAGGAGAAAAACGATTGACTAGTATGATGTCAGTCATCAGGCCACTTTTGTGTCGGGTCCTCCACTAGAGAACTTCTTTCGTCGTCCCAATTACCGTTCAAGGGTATGTGTATGCAACTATATCATGCCGTGTACTATGCTGAAGGGTCACTCGGTATGAACCCCAACGATTCAGATCGTGCTTCGTGATCCGTGCCAAGAGGAAGTCTTCTCGTCCTAGTCCTCTGATTTGGACCATGCTTCGCGCTTAGTGTCAATGGAATTTTGTCAGGGTGGATTTTATGATTCAGATCTTGCTTCGGGTCCTTGAAATTTTCTCATAAGATATTACAGTTGTGACCATCCGGAAATCAAAAATCAGCGGTCAAAGATTCCGAAACCGTTGACTCGGTTTAGTTCAGAACCAGCGATTAACGATTCTAGAACCGGAATGATAATCGAATATAAGGTGGTTCGGTTTCGGTTTGCAATATTTGAAAATGGGAATCACCGCCGGTTCCATTATTATTTTTTAACCCCCTCCCCCCTTTTTACTTTTTTTATTGACTATGCAGTTTTCTGATTATGCACTTTTATATTTTTTGTTTTGAAGTTGTAAGTAACTTGTAATTCAATAATTATTATCTTTTTTTAATTTTTGTTTAGTTAGTATTACATTTTAGAGATGAATTTTATAATTTGTAATTTTTGAATTGTAACTTGTAAATTTTTAACTAACTTGCATTACGATTTATTTTCCTAAGCTTATTTAAGAAACCGTTGTAAATGAAAAAAAAAAAAACGATTTATTTTCCTAAACTTATTTAAAAAACTGTTGTAAATGTTAAAGAAAAAGAACAAAATATTAAAAAAATCGGCAGGAACCAAGGGTTAAAATTAAACCCACAATTTTTTATCAATATCGAACCATAACCATAACCATAACCTTTAAGTCTACGATTTAATTTCGGTTCCTCTTGAACATTTTCGGAACCAGCGATTTTCGAACCGAATGGCACCTCAACCTACTAAAAAATTTATGGGCCTTTTATCCATCATTTTACTTTCCTATGTTTTCCACCTCAGCTATATTCATACATTTATATTAATTTCTCTCCACCTCTCAAAAAATATTAATTTCTCTCTCTTAATGCGTGTAAAAGCTTGAATATTTGAAATCCCTCATCAACACGCAGAGGAAAATCGAGGGAGGAAAAGGAGATGACGAGAGGAAAACAGAAGATCGAGGCTCAGAGGAAGAACGCAGAGAAGAATCAGAAGTCCAAAGGCTCGCAGATCGAGGCCCGCGCTGTTGGCCTCAAAGTCATCTGCCCCATTTGTAAAGTAATCTCACCATTTCAACCTCAATCTTATGATTTTCGTATGTCTCTCTGTTGGAATTATGTGGAAATTGATTCAGTTTTTCCAATTGCTGAAGATATGGTTTTTGGTTGTTTTAGGGATTTTTTGTGCAGTTGTTTGTTTTCCTTGATTAATTAATCAGATTTTTTTACATAATTTTACTATATTAGGGTTGAATCAGGACTTTGATCACTCGATAGTGTAAAAAATGGGGGGTTTTGCTCAGATTAGGCAAGTTGATTTCTTAAAAAATGAAGCTCACTTCTTTGTAGGATTTATGAATAGTTAGGTAAGCAAGATTCATCAATTTGATGTAGAATCTCCACAAGTTTTCGTTTCGTGGATCTTACGTTTTGATCAAGTTGATGAATCTTGCTCCTAATTCATCCTGTGCTTTTGGTTAACATCTATAAATTGCTAGTAACTGTTTTATAAGATTCTTGCTAGAGCCACTTGCAACAAGTCCTCTCTATCTGTTGTCTACGGTTAGTCCCTTAATCTACAGATCACTCACTTGACAGTATTACACCCCTTCACAGGATAACATACTCCTTTTCCTGAAACTCACATCACAGCTCCGTGAACTTAAATTATGATGCATACTTTAAGAGCTTTCTAAGGGGCCAATAAAGGTTAAACAATTACGTTTCCTCTAATTTTCTAATGTGTTTTGTCTCTGTAACATAAGGAACTGTGTCTTACTGAGATTTCCCCAAGATCGTCTAGATTTATCCTTGCGTTGTCTTTACATGATGTTGACGCTTAACCATGTTGTGCCTTATATTTTGTGCTGGTCATACCTTAGTATAATAAATTAAGGTGGTTCATGGCTCAGAAACCACCAAGCTCTAGTGGCTTTTGCTGTTATGGTAACAAGAACGCTATTTTTGTTGCAATGCCCCCCTCCCCAAGATTAAGGGACTTTATAACAATAACTGGTAATCTTCAGCAACTCTTCGGCGTATTTTATTGTGTATGGAATTATCCAAGTCTAAAGGGCATACGAGTATCCGACCAAGCAGCGGTTACCAGAGCACAGTATTGGTCTGTTAGTATTACTTAGCGTTATTACGTTACTGACCAGAAAACTTCATAGGCACCACCACATTTCTTCAGAAGCAAATCAGTTAGATATCTCAACATCTCTGGATGCAGCAGAGTTTGCATTGTGCATCCTCTTTAAACGAAAGTCTTTTCTGTGTTGTGTTGCTGTGGTGTCAATAATCATCCTCTTTGGAGAAATGTGGTTCCATATACAATGTTTGACATCATACGGTTTGAAATTTCAGGTTCAGCTAGCAAATCATAATCAGCTCGTCGATCACTATGGCTCCAAGCATCCAAAGGAGAAGCCTCCAAGCAACTCCGAATAGCAGCAGCAGCCGATTACCTGGTCTCTCTTTGATGCCTTGAAAATGTAATTAGACTCTCAGAAAATCGACATCGAATGGAAGAGTTCCTATATATGCTCTGTGTTTATAAGAATGTAGCATTATGAATTTATGAAGCATATGAGAAACAGATTGTAAACTGCGCAATTGACCTTTTCTGCTGCCTGTGGAATAATATCAGTTGTCATCAGATTATGGTTTCTTACATTTTTGTTTGAAGTTTGCCATTGGATGAAGTACTTCAATATTGGTCACAACTATAATTTTTCAATGGGAAAATTGGTAAAAATGTCCCGTAAGTTTGCCCTAATTAAGAAAATATCCTTTAAATTTGGCACTTTTTAAAAATGTCTTCTAACTTATAAAAAATTGATAAAAATGCCCCGTGACCGGCTACTGCAGGTTACCCATCAGGTCATCCATGAGCTGACTTTTTTTGCTTATGTGGCACTTAATTTTTTTACTTTTTTTGTGTTTTTCCTGCTTAGTCACTTATTAGGATAGTAAAGAAATTAAAATATATATATATATATAAAAATTAATATAATATTAAATTTAGATATAAATGATAATTAAGTTTATATAATATTTAAAAATTCATAGTTTTAAATCCTAATCTAAGAAATTATTTTAATTTTGAATTAATCTAGATTGTAAAATATATAAAATATCCAAAATAAATTATAGAATGATTTAAAAACAAAAATATATATAGATATATGATTACTAAAATCTTTAATGCTAATTTTTTTTTTTTAATCTATAAAATCAGTAAAATTATTTTAGTAAATCTTAAAGTAACTTGAAATTTTTTAAAATTAATTTATAAAAATAAAATTAATTTTATAAGAGTCTTAAATCTTAAATTATTTTATATATCTAAAATTTAGATATATTTTATTGATTTTATAAACCATTCTATAATTTATTTTTAGATATATAAAATAATTTGAGATTTAAGACACTTCTAAAAATTAAATTTACTTTTATAAATTAATTTTAAAAAATTTCAAGTTACTTTAAGATTTACTAAAATAATTTTACTAATTTTAAAATTTTAAAAAATAATTTAATATTAAAGATTTTAGTAATCATATATCTATATATATTTTTGTTTTAAAATTATTTTATAATTTATTTTGAATATTTTATATATTTTACAATCTAGATTAATTCAAAATAATATATAAAAAATTTATTAAAATAGTTTCTCAAATTAGGATTTAAAACTATGAATTTTACAGCCATTCCTTTCATAAACCTAAACTCACTAGGTGTGTTTGCAACGTCAATTGGGGAATACAATTGCTTTTCAGAAGCATTTCAAAGCTACGGGGTATTGATTCCTCATCCAAATAATTTCGGACCCCAACAGGAATGGGTCCCCACGAAATTTTTGCCGCCCCTAAATACACGTGGCTTATAGGGATTATTTTGGCACAAAGGATGAAATACATATTGGAATTAAAGATTTTATTTGCACAAAATATGGACTCTAATAACACCAACAATGACTTGCCAAAGAGAGGAGAGACAGAGCAACTGGTAACATTAGACAGTGTTGCCGAACTCGGGCTAGGTAGCCAACTAGTCAGCGCCTAGTTGCTAGTCGGCCACCGACCAACCCAAGTTCATCCTAGTCGGTCCATTTAGTCGTTGCGTCAATTAATCCCAGACTAGTCGAGTTAGACACCGACTAGTCGGCCAAATAGACCAAGCTGGTTTTAATAATTTATTTTTATTAAAAAAAATTATAAAAGGGCATCGTTTTAGTACTTAAATAAAACATATTAATTTAATTCTTATTTCTCACAAACCATTGTATATCTATATTAGTAAGTACTTTTTATTTTCTCCGTTTTGAATGTTAGTTGATTTATTAGAGAGGCAAGAAAAAGAAGTCGAACTGACTAGTCGGCTAGTAGTCATCCTAGGCGCTATTCGGCCACTCCTCGCCCGACTATCGATTTCCGATTTCTGCAACCTTGGACACAATATGTAGTTTACAGACCACCTCTATGCAGCTCCAAAACACAGGAATTAACACTTTACCAAAGTCAGTAGAATTCAATCCACAAAAAAGAAAAAAAAAGAAAAAAAAAAAACCAGAGCCCATAATCAGTATATATTTAGTTCAAATGTAACCTATTTCAACTTGTCATGATATCTTCTCCATCTAGACTATCTAAAGAACTCTCATTCTACCTGGTTAAGTTAGATATGCTTCCTTCCTCCAACCAATCTTCATGGATTTTCTTCATCAATAAGTCTGTTAAGAAGCATCGTCAAAAGGGCGTCCCTTCTCTCTGCTCGACTCTCTTCTCTCAACCTCCGTTGCTCTTCCCTCTCCCTCCAAGCTCGTTCCATCGTCATCTTCTCCTTTTCCAGATTCGCCATTGTTTGCCTCCATTCTTGCTCGAAAACCTCCCTTTCTTGTGCATGCTTCTCCATTGCCTCCTTCCACTGCATATCGATTCTCTGTTGCTGCTGCATGAAACTTCTAAGCATCTCCTGGATACTGCTTGCAACACTTCCGTCAGACTGTTTGTCCGGTTTTTCCTTCTTATGCCGTTTTACTCTGTTGCCCTTCTTTCCTGGAGCGACAGTATTGTCATCTTCATTCTCCTGTTCGTCTTCTGAGTACTCTTCATGGGATTCGTGGCCTGGAGCATTTTCGAGCCTCTTCTTTCCTTTGATT
Organism: Ajuga chamaepitys; assembly: GCA_958295605.1. Taxonomy (NCBI): domain Eukaryota; kingdom Viridiplantae; phylum Streptophyta; class Magnoliopsida; order Lamiales; family Lamiaceae; genus Ajuga; species Ajuga chamaepitys. The sequence goes on along the minus strand of OY282502.1, from coordinate 3,047,640 downwards.
GGAGCAATTTCAGAATCTTGATTCGGTCTGTTCTCTCTTGCAGCTAAGACTGCATGAAGCTCGTAAAAGAATGGACATTGTTGGACATTGTCTAGATCGGATACCTCCTGCGCCTGTTTTATCAACACGCATCAATGTTATACGGTATAAAGATCTAATTTTGATGAAAGATTCCGTATTTTGCCAATCAAGCAAACGACTACGTAGGTAAATGTAGCTCAATACATTCTGCAATCATCTTTATTCTTTAACAGTAAGTTTCAAAGTTGCGAGAGCGTATTGTCGTATTCGATCCCTACATAAGTTCGTACTATTTTCACTATACTAGTTAACATCAAACTGTTTTATAAGATGTTTGCTTCTAAAATTCATACAAGCAAAATCCATAAACTTTAAATCCTCTAAGAAGATTCAGCAGCACTTGTGAAATGGCTCAAGTTTCCTAAACTCGTCGAGCTTAAAATGTGAATACGGTTATGTCTAACCAAGTAGCAAAAAGATGCAATTAGATAACACAAAACATAACGAATAAAAACCAGACGGAAAAGAATCCCCCGTGTAAGAAAACCACTATCTTTCGGAGATACACGTGAAACTCCAAAATACCGAACCTAAAACTTAATGTAATACGATAAACACAAATGCCATCATATGCCCGCAATAATATTCAGAAACACAAAATCCACCAAACAACTACATTCTCGGATTGCATTTTGCCAAGGTGCATAGTCAGTTAGGACCAAGCCCAATTCTCGTATAGCATAGAAAAATGAGCATTAAGCCAACGTAATCATGTGCTGTCAAACCAAAACCAGAAGAGGCACAAACGAAAGCACAAGTACCTCTTGACCCATATAACAATGAAGTCAAGTTTCTAGGTCTTTCCTTCTCCCTTCTACAGTACCAGAAACTCGGAAAATTTAATCTCCAGAAAGATGACGTAGAAGAGTCCATTTCCATTAACTAAATATGACCTTAATATATCAACTGAACAAAGCATTAGGAGACACTGATTGTTTAATCAAAACCAATCCTACCTTGAGGAAGCATTAGAGTCCACAACTCATGCAATTCAATCAAAACCAATAATTCATTAAATATAGGATAAACGAGCTTCTAACTACGAGCGATGGACCAATCTTAAGTTATGCACGGATGCATTTTACGAAAGAAAAGTACTTGTATGCTATAGAAGTCGAAAATGGATCCATTAGTACGATAATCTACCAATACCACAAACCCATATTTCTTCAATAAGTAGATTGAAGTTTCATACAAGACTGCAATATGCCTAGTTTTGATGTACAAGAATGGTCCACAATATGTGAAGTGCTGATTTTATCTTTTATTTTTAAACTAAAACTAAAAATGTCATATGCAGAAATTGCATCCAGAAGGCACATTATATACATACATTCCACTTAGCTGATAAAACTAATTTCACTTACTACATTCTAGAACCCAATACCATCTTATAACATCAAACTCCCAGAAAAAGAGGGGGAAAAGTAAAACTTTAGCTGACAAAACCCTGAAATTGCTTCAAATCACCTCCATAAATGCAAAGGAAATACTCCCTCCGTCCCGGCTAACTTTCCTACTTTTCATTTCGATCCGTCTCACTTAATTTTTCACACCCTTAAAAAGAAAATTTCTCTCACAATCTCCACACTCAATCTCCACATTTTAAAAAATCAAAGAAAAAGCAAAATCTTTTTTTTTCTTAACATTCGCCCCCGAAGTTAGCTGGGACGGAGGGAGTATGTAATTCTTTCAAAAATTCTATGAATCCAATATTGGATACTGAATTCCTGATCTCCTGGCACACAAACACACGCACTTAAAATTTACATATACAACAATTAATTCAAAATTTCATAAATCTGAATTCATTAATCAAGAAATCCAATTCTGGCCCAAGAACTACCTACAAGAAGACCCTCCTGAAAAATTCAATAATTTGAAAAAACAGAGAAGAAAACCATTGCAGATCACATGCATGCATGCATAAATCTTGCTTCAAGAAACATTTATAAAAATAAAATGAAATTATACCTTATATCTATTAACAAGATTCTTCCACTTGCTTTTGCACTGATCAATTGTTCTGCAGTAGCCCTTCTCCCTCATTCTATTAACCACCATTTCCCACAAATTCTTTTTCCCCTTGAATTCCCACTCAACCTGCGCCCTGATTTCTATAAAATCCCTCGTTTCCTGATAGCTCCATTGAGGGAATTTCTCATCTCTCACCGGGAACTCATCGGCAGCGGCGCCGCCGGAGAAGGGTGGGAGGGGGACCATGATGGGGTGGCGGAAATCCGGGTAGGGGATGACCGGGGAGTTAGCGGCGGCGGCGGTGGTGGTGCTGACATATCCGGGATTGTTGTACATCATTTTTGGGTGGGATTTAAGGTCGGAAGATTAAAAAAACTGAATTTTTAAATGTGGGTTTGGGAATTTGAGTCAATTTTCAGGTAGAAGAAGACGGATTTTTTCTACTAATTTTCTAATTTCTATAAAAAAAGACTACGTTGGACAGAGGAAAAAGGCTATTGTAAGAGTTTTGACTGTCTGAGTAGGCAGTCGATAAGAAAAAATAGAATTTGGATTGGATCCTCTATATATTTATTTATTTTTTATATATAAATTATTTATAGAACAAGAAAAATATTAAATATAATGAATAGGGGAAAAAATCACTGTTGAATTTGAAATTGCAAAAATACTCATTTTTCGACTGTGATCCTTTATTTAGTTTATTCTTACTCCCACTCTCATCCTCACCGCCATGATACACGACATAACGTGTATCATGTTATGTTGTCGTGTATCATGTTCTGCATAGTCCACGACATGTCGTGTATCATGTCATTGATCGTTATCATGTCCTGCATGTTACATGTCGTGTATCACGTCCTGCATGATCCACGACATGTCGTGTATCATGTTCTGTATTTCTGGTTTTAAAAGTTTTTTTGTTGATAATATATAATTTTTCATGTTAATGGACACTTAATGGTCCTAATTGCATGAGAATTTTTTTTTTTAAGGTTCCTAATTGCGTTAAAATTCTATTTCTACGAGGAATTCGTTCCTATTTCCTAATTGCATTGTAATTCTTTCTTTAGAACCGAAATTGCATTAGAATTCTATTATGATTAACTGATCATCTCTCGACATATAAAATAAAAGCAGAATTACATTATTTATATCCATTAATAATCGCATAAAACAAATTGTTATTTATGACACAACCACAACCATATTAGTAGTTCATCAGCAACATATAATTAAATTTAATCCAGATAATAAATTAACAAATAATTGTATTTTCAAGTATAGTATCACATTTTAATGTACACGATATTGGTGGTAATTAAAAATCATAAAAATAGACAAATTTGATATAGATGCCTTCTAAAGCTAAACAATTGGTGCTAATTCATAAATAAAGATATCGAATTATTATTTTACCATTATTTAAATTCATAAATTAAGAAATGTGTCGACTCAACCTATTTATATTTCAGGTGAGTAGACTTTTGAACAGATTCGACGTATAAAATTAATTCAATGAACTCGAGTCGAGCCTTCCGAATTATCACATCTACTTTTTAGCGATGTATTGATACTATTAATAACCGCAATCGTGTTGTCAAATTCAAAACAATATGCGGCATATACTCTTAATTAGTGTAGGGAAAAATTCATATTTCGTGTCATAACTTTAGTCACTTCCGCTAAAAATATCCCGTAACTATCTACTTGTTCAAAATTATCCTATATTTATCTAAATTGTCGTTTTCAGTCCCAAAATTTAATTTTCGCAGGAAATGCTCACGCGATACGTACGTGCCGGCCATTCTTAATGAGTTGGCACATGAATCACACGTGAAATTTCAAATTTCAATTTTTATAACGCCTAGCAAAATTAGGGTCACGTAATATCCAGCACACAAAAAATAATTAAAAATATATAATTAATTTCATCTATTGTCTTCCCCAGTCCAACTGTTGCACTATTTCTGTAGAAAATAAGAACCCTAATTGTGCCTTGAATCTAAATCTGAAGATATAAAGAGGGGCTTGATGGTATAACATTTTGGCTAAAAAAATAAAAATTCACATCATAAAATTCCGAAGCTATGTAAGCAAAAACCTCCAATTTGGTCAAAATTTGAAATTCTACGTGCAATTTCAGTGCCAACTCATTAAAAATGGCTGGCATGTACGTAACACATGTGCGTTTCGAGAAAATTTTGAATTTTAGGACTGAAAACAAATATTCTACATAGATGTAGGATGATTTTAAAAAAGTAAATAGTTACATCTTTACAGGATATTTAGAGAAAATAGTTACAGTTATGAGACGACATATGAACTTTTCCCGTTAATACAAATACTACCCAAGTATAATTGCATAATCGGGCAAATAGAAAATTAAAAATTGTACGGAGAAAAATGAAATTATGAAGATTTTGGTGGTCACCACTGATAGGGGAGAAATATACTTTACCCTTGCACGGGAGTTGGGCCACTGAGGATATGGGTCAAAGACGGTGCTCCTGACCCGAGGACTTGAGATCTCGCCAGCTCTGGTGCCTCGGGAGAACAACAGAGCTGTGTCACCCCTGCAGGGCTAAGTCTCAGGGCCGACCCGGTATGGTTTGGCCCTGCAGGGTTGAACCTTTGTGTCGTGACTGTTGTTGGTATCAGCTCTGACGGGGCCGACCCGGTAGCGATTCAGCTCTGATGACCCCTTAATTGGGTCATTGGCCTTGAACGGGAAGATTCAATGTGACCCTCAAGGTGCACCAGTGAGAAGTGCTGAAACAGTACCGGAGCTCTGTAGATGGAGGGGCCTGCATTGGTTACTTGGGGACCAAGATATGCACTCCCCTAACTCCGACAACAAGTACAGACAACTATGAGTCATACTGAAAAAGTACTGTACCCTCTGACACCGCCGCCGGGTACAGAGGGACAGTTGGCACGATTTTATTGGGCCGCCCAATATGACATTTTTGCCCCTTTACCCCAGTAAACCTCAAGTATAAATAGGGTTTCATTCATCTTCAAAAAAGTTACACACTCTTAACTCACTATTCTTCTTGCTTGAATATCAATCTTCAAGCAGAGCACTGACTTGATCGTCGGAGAGTTTTCGCCGGGGCAACTCCCGGCTCTGTTTTGTAGGCACGTGGAAGAAGCAGCAGAGGAGAGGGAATTTGCACCTAGCTCACGGATTCTTTTTGGGATAATTCACAGGTGCTCCATTGAATATTCAAACACCGTTGAGAGGTGAATTACAAACCACCTCTATCAAGTGGCGCCGTCTGTGGGAAATTTGGGTTCAAGACGTGAGAGCATGGCTGGAGATAGTACTGCACGGGATTTGACAGCTGCATTCGAAGGAGCGACTACGGAGGGGATTGGGCTTATCCCTCCAGGGAACACTCAGGCAACTTTGGGCTCCACTCCGGCTACGGAGGGCCGAAGTAGAGTCACCTTGCCCCCTCCATCGGGGGGCACAACCGTGACAATGACAACGGAGCATCTCAACTACCTAATAAAAATGGCCATTGACAGTGCACTGGCCAATAGGGGGGGGCTCTCAGGGCCGCCTCCTGGCCTCGCTCCCGTGGAGAACAGGGATCAGGTTCAGGGCTTGCCAGAAGGCCTATCCCTGTGGAGGACGTGGCGCAAACGGAAGTAAATTCGATTAGGAGGGCATCCTCCCCTCAGACGGGCTGGCGACCAGCCCTGGAGGAGCGTAGAGCCCCGAGGCTGCAGCGAGCACCACCAGGGGGGAGGATGGCACATCCAAGGGAGTTGGAGGAGACGAATGATGATGACGCAAGTTATGCAGATACTGTGAATACAGTGAATCAGCAGCTGCAGGACCTGCGCAGGGAAATGGAGGAGTTGCGAAGAAGTAGGGATGGGGGTACTCGCAGGCCATTCAGAGCTGTGGGCTCTCCGTTCACCGAGGAGATTTTGGCAGACCCACTGCCCCCAAACTTTAAAACGCTGTCGTATGAATATGATGGGACTGCAGACCCACACGACCACCTGCTGAGGTTTGAGAACGGAGCTCTGCTGCACCAATACACTGAGGGGGTGAAGTGTAGGGTTTTTCTGACAACGCTGACCAAGTCTGCTCAACAGTGGTTCAGCCAGTTACCAGCGGGATCGGTGACTTCTTTTGGAGAGTTGAGTTCCTTGTTTGTACATCAATTCGCTAGTGCAAGGAGGCAACAAAAGTCGGCCCTGACATTGATGAGTCTGAAACAGGGTCAATCAGAGAGCCTCAGGAGATACGTGGGAAGGTTTAACGCTGCAGCTCTGGAGGTGCCATCCGCCACCTCAGAGGTTAAAATTAATGCATTGGCACAAGGCCTGGTGGATGGAGACTTTTTTCGATCTTTGGCAAAGCGCACGCCACGAACCTTTGACGAGCTCCTGGAGAGAGCGGACAAGTACATCAATTTGGAGGAGGCCTGCAGTGGTCGAAAGAGGGAAGAAAAGGCAGTGGAAAGGAAAAGGGAGACGATGGAGAAGGAGCGTAAGCCAGGAGAGAAGAGCAGGTCCGCAGGGGGGCCCCGCTTCGAGAATTACACCCCATTAACTCTGAGACCTTCGGAACTGTTGGAGATAGCAGCGGAGATCCCAGAGTTCAAATACCCTGCCACTGCATATACGGGCCCCAAGCACCCGAGATCGGAGATGTATTGTCGATACCATAACGACTACGGCCATGAGACGGACAAGTGTCGTCACTTAAAAGATATGATAGAAAAACTAATAAAAGAGGGGCATCTGGTGGAGTATGTTAAGAAGGAAAGAGACAGGGGGAGAAACTATAAGCGCATGGACCGTGAGGAGAAGGGCAAAGAGCCGGTAGAGGAGCCCAGGGCCAGGGAGGATTCTGGCCAAAAGAAGGCATATATCCAAATGATCGTCGGGGGACCGGAGGATGGTGACACCCATCGGGCCAGGAAAGCCTCTGCACGAGAGATGGCCTGGTTTCCCAGAGGTGAGGTCTCGGAGGTGGCCACCGGGGGAAGAGAGTTCCCCCGTATCGAGTTTGGCCCTGGCGACGCGGGGTTAACGAAGAATCCTCACAATGATGCGCTAGTAATCACCGGTGATATAGGAGGGGCCACAGTGGCCCGAATCTTTGTAGACACGGGGAGCTCTGCCAATATCCTTTTCCAAGATTGTTTTTTGAAGATGGGGTTGAATGTGAAACTGACCCCTGTGAACACGGCCCTGTATGGGTTCGCTGGAGGATCGGTGCAGCCACTGGGGCAGGTGACTCTGCAAGTGGAGCTGGGCAAGGAGCCGCTGCGGCGGGTGCAGATGCTGAACTTCCTGGTGGTGGAAGCCCCCAGTTCTTACAATGTTATCTTTGGAAGACCTATGTTAAACTGCTTCGCGGCTATCATCTCTCTAACACACATGAAGTTGAAGTTCCCGGTAGGAACAAGAGTGGGGGAGGTCAGTGGTGACCAACTTACCGCAAGGAAGTGCTACGCTGACATTGTCAAGAAATCCACTCATATGGTGCAGGGAGTGCCGGATCAGCAGGGCAGAGGCCGAGAGAAGAGGATGAGAATGACTGAGAAGGAGGAACTCGACCCAGAGATGAGGGTTAGACCCGAGGAGGAGTTAATGCAGGTGGAGCTGTATCCTAACAAGGTGGGTTTTCACCACCCGGATTGGGACTCAAATGAGTCACGAAGTGGCCGAGGCAGTGGTGCAGAGCCTCAGGAGAAATGCGGATTTGTTTGCCTTTGAACCAAGAGACATGATCGGAATCGACCCAAAAGTGGCGCTCCACAGGCTAAACGTGGACCCACTGGCCAGGCCAGTCAAACAAAAGATGCGTCAATTTGGTCCGGAGAAGGACAGGGCTATAAAGGAGGAGGTGGTAAAGCTGTCGGAAGCAGGGCACATAGTGGAGGTGCAGTTCCCGGAATGGCTTTCCAACGCTGTCATGGTAGCCAAGGAATCAGGTTCGTGGAGGATGTGTATAGATTTTAGGGACCTCAATAAGGCGTGCCCTAAGGACCATTATCCGCTACCTAGGATCGACCAGTTGGTCGACTCCACCTCTGGGTGTGAATTGTTGTCCATGATGGATGCTTATCAGGGCTACCACCAGATTCAGCTCTCCACGGAGGATATCCCTAGAGCCTGCTTCGTCGTATCATGTGGAACGTATGGGTATGTGAAGATGCCTTTCGGACTGAAGAACGCCGGAGCTACCTACCAGAGGATGGTGGATACAGTGTTCCAAACACAGTTGGGTCGTAACATGGAGGCTTATGTGGATGATATGCTGGTCAAGAGCGTTGCAGCAATGGACCACCCTGCAGACCTGGAGGAGGTCTTTGGAGTGATCCGGCGATGTGGAATGAGGCTGAATCCCGCAAAATGCTCCTTTGGGGTGCAAACAGGGAAATTCCTAGGGTATATGGTTACTAGGCAAGGGATCGAGGTGAACCCCTCCAAGGTCAGGGCTGTTCGGGAAATGCAGTCCCCAAGAAACATAAAGGAAATCCAAAGGTTGAATGGACGTATTGCAGCTCTGAGCCGATTCATCTCAAAGTCAGCAGAAAGGGGTCTCCCTTTCTTCAAAATATTGAGAAAGGGGTCGAAGTTTGAATGGACGGAGGAGTGTGAGAAGGCCTTTCAGGAGCTGAAGGATCATCTCGCCGCGTTGCCCCTGCTTACTAAGCCGGTGCAGGGAGAAGTGTTATATCTGTATTTCTCTGTCGGAGATACAACACTGAGCTCGGTGCTTCTCAGGGAGGATGCGGGGGTGCAGCATCCTATCTATTATGTTAGCAAAATGATACAAGGACCAGAGGTGAGGTATTCCGAGATAGAAAAGTCAGCTCTGGCTGTTATGATCGCTGCTAGGAGGTTGAGGCCCTACTTTTTGTCCCACAGAGTGATTGTGAGGACAAACACTCAACTCCGACAAACACTCAGTCGTCCAGATCTGTCAGGGAGGATGGTGAAGTGGGCAGTGGAGCTGGGGGAATATGATGTGGAATTTGAGCCTAGGGTGGCCATCAAAGCTCAAGCTCTGGCCGACTTCATACAAGAAACAACTCGGGGTCCAGAGTTCGAATTATGGAAGGTATTTGTGGACGGATCGGTTTCCCAAGCGGGATGCGGTGCAGGGATAGTGGTGATTTGCCCAGCAGGAGAGGAGCTCCAGTTTGCCGTGAGATTTGAGTTTCGAACTTCTAACAACGAGGCAGAATACGAGGCTTTAATCCAGGGGCTCACCATAGCTTCAGAGTTGGGAGCGCAATGGGTGGTTGTCCATTCGGACTCACAATTGGTAGCCCAGCAGGTCCTGGGGACGTACGAGAGGCGAGGCGTGAAAATGATTCAGTACGCAGAGCTGGTGGAGAAAATGAAGGACAAGTTCACAGAGCTGAACATTGTGCAAATCCCAAGGGAGGAGAATGGCAAAGCGGATGCGCTGGCCAAGATGGCGGGAGCGATGACTGAGGGGGCAAAGGGCAAGATCACCCTTGTCACATTGGAGAGAGGGACATTAGAGATGAATGTAGCTGCCGTAGAGGAGCAGGATGATTGGAGAACACCTATCGTGCGATACCTCAGGACTGGGAGAAGTGAGATGGGAGGACCACGAAACTCGGTGTATGCTAGGTACTGTCTCATAGGTGATCAATTATACAAAAGGTTATTTGCTCAGCCACATGCAAGGTGCCTGTCCAGAGAAGAGGGGAGTTACGTCCTCCGTGAGCTCCATGAGGGCTGCGCTGGCAGCCACACCGGCCCACGGGATATTGTGAGAAGGGTCACCAGAGCTGGATATTACTGGCCCACAATGGTCCACGACGCAGAGGAGTTGATTCGAAGGTGTGACAAGTGCCAGAGGCATGGACCACTGATTCACACACCGGCGGAAGAAATAGGGGTTATGTATTCCCCGTGCCCTTTTGATAAATGGGGGATAGACATAGTTGGAAAATTTACTGCTGCTCCAGGGAGGAAGGTGTTTTTGATAGTTGCAGTGAATTACTTCACCAAATGGGTGGAGGCTGAGGCAGTGGCCAAAATTGAAGAGGATAATATCTTAAGGTTCTTGTGGAAAAATACATGCTGCAGGTATGGCATCCCGAGAATCCTTGTATCAGACAACGGAACCCAGTTCTGCGGATCGAAGGTGCAAGGTTGGTGCAAAGAGATGAAGATCAAACAGCGCTTCACGTCAGTGGCCCATCCTCAAGCAAATGGGCAAGTGGAAGTCACAAACCATACACTGTTGGAGGGCATAAGGACTCGACTGGAGAAGGCCGGTGGAAAGTGGGCCGAGGAGCTGGATTCTGTCTTATGGTCTTATCGAACAGGCCCTAAAACCGCCACAGGAGAAACTCCCTTCAACTTGGTCTATGGAGCATCAGCAGTGATCCCGGCAGAGGTGGGGATAGAAACGCACCGCATAACAAATTATGACGAAGTCCAGAATGAGGTTCTAATGAGAGAGAACCTGGACATGCTGGAGGAGGTGAGAGAGAAGGCCAGAGTCAGAGCTGATCAATACAAGGGGCAAATACGTGCCGCTTACAATAAGAGAGTGAAGCCCAGAAGATTCGAAGTGGGGGACCTGGTGCTGAGGAGGGCGGATGCTCTCAAAGCAACAGGGAAGTTGGAACCTAATTGGGAGGGTCCATATATCATTGCCAAAGTGTTAGGAGGTGGAGCTTATGAGCTGCAGAACGAAGAAGGAAGACCGGTGCTGAGGCCCTGGAACGTGAGTAACCTGAAAAAATACTATGTATAATGGAGCACAGGGTGTTTTCATGTTTTTAATTAAGGGTGAGAAACCAAAGTTGTAAAATCTTTCTAGTTTAATGAAAGAGGGGGGTCCAAGTTATAAGGGCCTCTCCGTTGGAGGAAAGATATGAATGTGTTACTTGAACAGGAGAATAACCTTGAGGGGCGTTGGCTTATGAGCACTCCACAAGAGCTGAGTTCTCAGGGCATGGGGTTGTCCCAGCCCTGACTCAAAATGATGCAAGCCAAGGGTTCGAGAAAGAACCTCGCCCTTGGCCCCAGAGCTGAGTTCTCAGGGCATGGGGTTGTCCCAGCCCTGACTCAAAATGATGCAAGCCAAGGGTTCGAGAAAGAACCTCGCCCTTGGCCTCAGAGCTGAGTTCTCAGGGCATGGGGTTGCCCCAGCCCTGGCCCTGACAAGAATGCCCTTCAGATGCCCTGAAGAGAACTCGGGGGGGGGGAACGCTGTGCGTTCTGGTGTTCAGCAGCTCTGGAATGAAGTCCAGTAAAAAAAAAAAAAGAGAATATATATGCTAAGGCATTACAAGAAAGTCGATTTCATTAAGATATAAGAGATTTACAAGATGTACAAGCCCTGATCTATTACAAAATGAGAAGAAATACTAAGGCATTCAGGGCGAATCCTCAGCTTCTAAGTCTTCCTCCTCGACGTCACCTCTGCTCTGATCAGCGCCTGATGCCGGCGCTGGGACAGTCGAAGAAGATGGTCCCGTTGTCAGCGGTGCAGGGGGAACGGAGGCATCTTCCGTTGCATTGAAGAGGTCAACGAAAGGTTCTTCTGCCTCCCTCGACGCTGCTGGCCCTACATCCTCGGCAGTCACAAGGGATGCAGCGGCACGGATGGCAGGGACCCACCATGGAGCGGTAGCCGGTTGAGAGGGATCACCTTTGAAGCTGGCTGGGAGCTGCAGAGTTGGGGTGATCTTTGACAGCTCAAAGGGTAGCTCCCCTGCAAAGCCCTTGGCTTCGGCGTCAGCAGCAGCAGCATTGAAACCAGCACGGATAAAGTCCCTCAGGAAGGGAGCCATATCTCGGATATAAGCAGAGCTGTTCCGATAGTCTTCAACGAGCTTCTGCTGCAGCTCCTTCAAAAAAGACTGGCCCAACTCACTGGAGAGTAGGCGTCGGCGACACTCCTCGATCCCTTCAGATCTGCCTTGAGATAAGGCTTCGGCTTCCCTCCCCCTCAGACTTCTTAAGGCCTCTCGGTGATTGGCCTCTGCAGCGGCGAGCTCGGCTTTCAGTTTCTCGTTCTCAGTAGTGAGAACGGTGTTGTGTCTTTGCAGCTCTGCCTGATCAAGCTTCAGCACTGAGTAGTCTTCAGTGAGCCTGGTCAATTGCTCCTGAGACTTGTCAAAGTCAGCTCTGAGGTCTTTAAACGCTGAGGAGCTTGTGCGGCTTCTGTGACGGCCATAGCGGGCTAAGAACTGCATTAACAAGAGGAAGGTGAATATTTTATAAAAGATGAGACACAGATGAATAAATAGAAGTCTAAAGCACCTGGACGAGGTGCTGATCCATGATCTCGTCATTGCGCTCGTCGCTGTCAGCGCTCATGGTCGCGTTGTCCTCCACCGTCGGGATCTCCTTCAGAAAGGTAGTGCACTGAGCCTTGGAGAGTGCCAGGAACCCTTTAGGCAAATTCAGGGTGTAATAGTCGTTCGCAGCTCTGCGAACGTCTCCCCTGCCTTTGCCACGATGCTTTTCCGCGGCCTTATCAGAGCTGCCAGACTTGCCCTGTTTGGACTTCTTGGAAGGAGGGAGATCAGCGCTGGAAGGGGCTGGTCTCTTCCCCTTATCCTTGGAGGGTGCCTGAGCGGTTGCAGCTGTGGAGGAGCCCGCACTCTTCCCTTTGGCAGTGCCCTTCTGTCCAGAGCGGGCGGGAGTGGAGGTCAGAGTTGCAGAGGGAAGAGTTGGATCCCGCTCGATGATCTGGATAGCGTCAGATGTATCATCTTCCGCTCCTCCAGAAGGCTGATCCTGAACCTCAGCCCCCTCGTCTTCAGCCAGCAGAAAGTTGAAGTCCATATCTGCGCATAGAAAATAATTATTAAGAAGATAACACGGGAACAGAGCTGGGAATTATCAGAGCTGATATTTACCAGGGGCCGTAACAGGTTTATCCTCATTCCCCAGCAGGCCAAACTTTGCTAGCACTGCATCGTCTCTGAGGAGGGATATTGCGGGGAAGTGAGATCCTTTCCTCCTGACGTGGGAGTTCAGTTTTCTCATGACTTCCCTGTCCTCCTCAGAGATGCAGGTGATGGAGGGACGAGAGTAGCGAGGTGCAGAGTTTACCCATTCGCAGGGGAAGGGCCAGCCAGCAAGGCGAGGGGTAACTACAGCCCAACGGGGTTTCCAATTCCCGTCACAGCTGGAGGGTTTTCCTACAAAGTGTGCAGGGCCACTAGGCCTAGAGCTGAAGTAGAAGAAGCCATTTCCCCCCTTCTTAAAATCATGGCAGGACAGGAAGTAATCAGGGGTGCACTGACCTCCGTTGGCTCTCATCAAAATGAAGAAGGATATTAGAATTCTCAGAGATGAGGGGTTGATTTGACAAACGGGGATCCTAAGACGGTTACACACCCCGACAATGAAGGAGTGAACAGGAAATCTCAGCCCTGCATCTACGTGAGCTCTCCAGAGAGCCATGGAGGGAGGAGAAAGCCAGTTTGGTCGCTCATCAGGGCCGGGGATGTCAAAGAGAAATTTGCGGTGCAGGGCATGGTGGTCCCTAAGGAAAGTCATATCCTCCTCGGAAAAGGTGGAGGCCCTAGTTACTAAGTCCCAATCTTGTCTCTGCGCAGCAGGAACATTATGTATGTGCCTACTACGGCGAAGGGGAATCCACTCATCAGTATCAGAGCTGGAGGACGGGGCATCTACGGGGGTATCTGTGGAGGTATATGGGACTAAGGCATGGGAGCTCGTTTCAGCTCTGGAAGGGTGCAGGGGGGAGGAGCTTTGACCTAACGCTCCCCCCAGCGATGCAGAAAGGGTTGTTTCGCTACCAGAAGAGCCAGAAGCAGAAGCAGAGGATTGCTCCGCAGACTCCTGCTCTGAATGAATGCGAGAGGAAGAATCCTCAGAGGTGGATGAAGATTTGGATGAAGACATGAGTTTTCAAAAAGAAAATTCCCGGAAAAAGAATAGGGTATGGAGAATAAACGCGAAATCCAGGAAGAGAGAGAGAATACCTGGATAGTTTGGAAGAAAAACAAAGATCGAAAGAAGAAGTAGCTTGAAGATCGCCGGAAACCTCTGAAAGCACCTGAAGATTGCCGGAAGTAAACAGTGAAGGAGGGTAAAAGTTTGTAAAGTGAGGCAAGTGAGGGTATTTATAGGAGGGGTAAAACCCTAAAAAATAACCGACTATGCCAGAGCTCGACACGTGTACGGGTCACGATCAGCGGAAGCCCAAAGGGCAGGACACGTGGACTGCTGAGATCACCCCATCACAAGTTTGAAAAATTATGAGCGGGAAAAAATTAGTAAAGGAATGGAGCCATATCTCCTCAGTCCAGCATCTCTTCTCTAGAGCTGAGGAGAGACCTACTCTGAATTAGTTTGCTCCCATACTATCCAGAGTAGGGGGGAGGAGTTGATAGGGGAGAAATATACTTTACCCTTGCACGGGAGTTGGGCCACTGAGGATATGGGTCAAAGACGGTGCTCCTGACCCGAGGACTTGAGATCTCGCCAGCTCTGGTGCCTCGGGAGAACAACAGAGCTGTGTCACCCCTGCAGGGCTAAGTCTCAGGGCCGACCCGGTATGGTTCGGCCCTACAGGGTTGAACCTTTGTGTCGTGACTGTTGTTGGTATCAGCTCTGACGGGGCCGACCCGGTAGCGATTCAGCTCTGATGACCCCTTAATTGGGTCATTGGCCTTGAACGGGAAGATTCAATGTGACCCTCAAGGTGCACCAGTGAGAAGTGCTGAAACAGGACCGGAGCTCTGTAGATGGAGGGGCCTGCATTGGTTACTTGGGGACCAAGATATGCACTCCCCTAACTCCGACAACAAGTACAGACAACTATGAGTCATACTGAAAAAGTACTGTACCCTCTGACACCGCCGCCGGGTACAGAGGGACAGTTGGCACGATTTTATTGGGCCGCCCAATATGACATTTTTGCCCCTTTACCCCAGTAAACCTCAAGTATAAATAGGGGTTCATTCATCTTCAAAAAGGTTACACACTCTTAACTCACTATTCTTCTTGCTTGAATATCAATCTTCAAGCAGAGCACTGACTTGATCGTCGGAGGGTTTTCGCTGGGGCAACTCCCGGCTCTGTTTTGTAGGCACGTGGAAGAAGCAGCAGAGGAGAGGGAATTTGCACCTAGCTCACGGATTCTTTTTGGGATAATTCACAGGTGCTCCATTGAATATTCAAACACCGTTGAGAGGTGAATTACAAACCACCTCTATCAACCACGTAATTCTTAAGGGATATTTAGGTTGAGATGTAGTGACATTTGTCATGTTCGATGTGACACATTCATGAACGGAACATCCGAAAAGATATTTTAGTTTAAATGCATAGTAGCGTAGGATGTGTATTGAAATTTGTAAAAAGTGTATTGAAATTTGTAAAATGTGTGTTAGAAATTGTAAAATGTAATGTAGACAATATGGTGTAAATGTGAGTGATAACCATAAAGTGAAATATGTTGAAGATGACTCATGCCATACCCGAATGGGGACATCGCAAAACAAATATCCCGTAAATAAATTTGTGGACAGATAACCAAAAAAGCTGAATGTGTTATTCCGCCTTATGCGATTAAACGCGACTTTGTTTGAAGTAGTTTATATATATATATGTATATATTCTTCCATACTCCAAATCTCTCCCCAGATTTCATCCTTACCTGTTTTCATCTCCTTCCTTGGCCTAGGGTTTCCTCCAATCCTTAATTCGCTCCTCATACATACACACACAATATATGCAGATATATACATATATGCAGCCGCCTAATTGGATATTTCTTTGATCGTTCAAGTTCCGTTCCGATTGTATCTGATTATTGATTTAGTATTAGGCAATAAGAATGATTATCACTTCGAAATTTCGATTTTCCTCATCGTTCAACGTGATGCTTGCTAATAATCTTCGAGTTTTTGGACCTGGTTTGAATCCTTTTGCCCCCTACAACATGGCCAATCATTCCTCTCGCTAATTTTTTTGTTTTTCGTTTTTTACCATATAATGTAAAAGGATCTCGTTCGTTTAGATAGAAGCTCTGAAATTTGAGGTCATTTTTTGACCGCTGTGTACTTTCAGATAAGTTTTCTGTCCTGAAATTTGAAGATAAGAACGATTCTTGTTGAAATAGATAAGTTCGCGGGTTGTTTGATGTGAGCATACGGAAAAGGGGTTTGTTTCTTAAATTCGGTGATAAATTTTCTGTTTAGTGTGTGCGTATAGACTCTGGCCATCTGGGGGAATTGAATTCTGAAGATTTGTTGCATATAGCAAAAAAGTTTGTTTCTGCTATTAAGAAGTATAAACAAATTGTACAATGCCAGAGTTTGAGGTTGAATCTGTTAGGAGGAGGAGGAAGATGCTTAGGTCAGGAGGTGACAGGGATGATCGAGGCTGGACCTTGTTACACATCTATGCTCGGAAAGGCGACCATAAAGAGGTATGTGTTTACATACCATTGTCATGTATCAATGTTTGTAATTCAGTTTGATTTTGTTAGGATTGGTCTCTATTAGACAATTAGTTTTGGTTCCTCTATGTTGAATAGAAGAACTTGTGTGTTGTTGCAGTTTGATTCATTATAGTACTTACATGTTTCGTGATTCTTCATGAGTCGCCACTGAAACATAGAACTTGGTGTTTCATGCCAATGTAGAGGATTGTATATTGCCTTTTTATCAGTCAACTTGTATTTTCAGCCTTCAGCCACTTAAGGGAATAGGCGCGTAAAGAAGCCTTGTTGCTGCTGTTAGGCTGTTATGTTACCCTTATCTTGCTAATACAGTATCATGAATTATTTGGATCATTAGATGTAGATTAAACTACTTGCTCCTTAATTGGTAAGATAGAGATGATCATTGGAGAAGGTTTCTATTATAGTAGGTTGTACCCTCAAAATGTCCCTGGTAGACTGAGAAACTGATAATTTTCTGCCTCGAGTAAATAGAGGATTAGAATGAAAACATCTGTTGCGGCTCTCAGGTGCAGGGCAGCAACTATATGGCTAGTGGATGATGTAGCATTGATCAAAGTTTGCCTAATTGATATGTTAAGATACTTTAGTCACCAGACACCTCCTAATATGCTTGTGTTACAGAGAGATGTGCAGATTAAGTATTTTCTTGGTCTAGTTAGGTTCATCCAGCGCATTATCTGAAAATTTCATGTATATAGGTGCATTTAAATTTAGCATTTCTGACGGAAAGTTGCTGTATATGAAGTGAATACCATGTCTTCCACGATCAACAAGAATGCATTATAATATCCTTTCCCTATTACAAGATTTTGCGCGTGTGTACTTGTAAAGATTTTCTCTGTGCTGTTGTTTTTCTTTACATATATATATAGTTTCGAATGTTCTTTGCTTGTTTATATGTTTGACAGGCTTTTTCCATTATTTTACAGGTGCGACGGCTTCTTGATGAAGGAATGGATGTTAATGTGGCTGCTTGGGGCCCAAAATCACATGGTGTGACCCCTCTCCATCTTGCTGCTAAAGGGGGGCATCTTAAAGTT
The DNA here is from genome assembly GCA_958295605.1 of Ajuga chamaepitys. Taxonomy (NCBI): domain Eukaryota; kingdom Viridiplantae; phylum Streptophyta; class Magnoliopsida; order Lamiales; family Lamiaceae; genus Ajuga; species Ajuga chamaepitys. The sequence continues at coordinate 3,030,066 of OY282502.1, read as the reverse complement.
ATGGATGAATTGCTAGAGCGTGGTGCTAACATTGACGCACGAACTAAGGGTGCATGTGGCTGTAAGTATATTTGGTACAACGGTGACCTACATATATACAACAAATAGGTAATACCTCTTTTTTTATGATTGCATCTCATTACATGTTTGTTTTTATTGGATACAAACAGGGACCCCACTTCACAATGCAGCCAAAGAGAGAAAGAAGAATGCAATAAGATTCCTGGTTGAAAACGGGGCATTTTTGCCAGATGACATCAATGACACGCGATTCAATCCACCCATCCACTACTGTCCTGGCCTCGAATGGGCTTATGAAGAACTTAGGCGTCTGCAGCTCGACACCTCTTCATCTGGCGAGACATCCTCCTGTAGCTCCGATAACTGAGGGTCCACCCTTCTACGCGATCTGAAGGAATAAGTTGATTCACTGCCACTGGTTGGCTTTAACAGTTGTCTTTCTGCTCTGATTTGTTGTAGTGAGTAGTGACCTACTTGCTAGTCTCTGCTGCGTGTCTTCTCACTATCCTTTATGTTTCGATGTGTGTCTTGTCAGTATTGAGTGTTTTGATCAACCTTGATGTTTGTTAATGGCCTTCTGGAGGATTCTGTTTGGTTACTTCTATGTCGCAGCCTGTATTATGGAGCATTGCTTGATTCTAATAAACTGGACTGTTATGTAGAACTGAATTTAACCTTTTCTGTGTCTTGCTGGTGATGTTGAGTAGTTCAAATGTTTTAGTACTTCTGCTGTCTCTGGTTTTTATTTTACAGTATTTATGTAAAAAATCGAAGTATATCAAAATCTGTTCATTTCTTAAAGTTCTCACAACCTTAATCCTGACTTTCTTTCTATCAAAAATACAGAGAAAAGTATACTTTCTTTCTATACTATCTGTGTAGGCACTGCGTGCACCTTGATTGATATTTACCATATGGTAACTATCGAAAAAAGAAGTTGACCGCTGATTTTAAGGAGCATTTTACTTGGTACCTATCTAATGAAGTGCAGTTAATACGTGTTAAGGTATAGGGTTGGCAGTGGATCTGAGAATCGTCATTCCCTACGAGGATTCGCCCTGAACGGGGCGGGATTCCTCATTTTTTTCCTCCGGTGGGGCGGGGGCGGGGATATGGTTTTCCGCCCTATTCACCGTGGGGCTTCGCTATATAAAATAATTGTTTTACCCTTATATATGTATTGAAGAATGCACCCCCGTTTTTTGGGGGATCCGATGATATTATGTAATTCTAATGTTAAAATGACTTAAATATACTATATCCTAATTTTTTTGTCAATTTTGTTAAATTTAAGTCTATTAATTATTTCTAAATTTATTTTATTTTAAATTTTATTAATAAATATATTAAATAAAATAAAAAATAAAAAATGCAAATGAGGACGAGGATCCCCGAGGGAATGGAGACAAAAAAATCTCTGTTAGTTTCGCAGGAACGGGAATGGAGACTTGTCCCTGCCCACGGACCCTACGAAGGAACGGGAATGGAGACTTGTCCCTGCCCACGAACCCTACGAAGGTAGCACTTAATTTTCTGCCGAAACATACATTCTGTTCAGTTTATTCTTTAAGAGAGAGATGCACCATTATTTGAATATTGGAAAATGTTGTTTGGGTTTCATCTGGGTTAAATATTTTTTTATTTTGCTTTATATTTTATAAATGTATGAAAAATTATTTGTGAAAATAATAATTTAATTTTTAATAATAAAACTCGATTACGTAGCAAAAAATAAATAAATAAGACGTTTATTTATTTAGATTACTTCAAAATGATAATTAACGTTTATTTTTTATCTTGTGATAGTTATCAATATATTATAATTATAATTAGAAGATGATAAAAAAAAGAAATAAAAACGCAAAAAAAAAAAATCAGCACGTGCTGATTCGACCCATTTAGCAAGCTCCTTAAATATTTGATCGGTGCCCTTTAACATAGACAAGAAGAATGAGAATGAATTCTGAAAAGTTGTTAATGTCATTCATGTTGAATCCACACCTGCTCTTGTTTTGCCTTTTGGCATTAATTAACTGCTCCCACATGTGAGCACCAATATATTCTAGATTAATCTTTTGTTCGTTATAATTTAAATCATAGAGACGAATTCTATTGGCAAAAAATATTGGGTGTGTTTACTTATGGTTGAGAAATGCTGAGTCAAATTTGATTGAGGGAGTTAATGAATGTACTTTATTAGGACTTGAGCCCCTAATTCTACTGAATCAAGTCTCAAGTAAACACACTCATTATCTTTTGCAACTATAATATAATACTCTCTCTGTCCCAGGCTCCCAGCTAACTTTTCACAGTTGACTGAACACGGATGTTAAAAAAAGTAGATTTTATTTTTTCTTGGACTTTTATAAAGGTGGAGATAGAGTGTGGAGATTGTGAGAGAATTCTTTTTTTTAAAAGTGTAAAAAGTTAAGTGGGACGGACCAAAATAGAAAATAGAAAAAGTTAGTTGGAATGGAGGAAGTAATACATTTGAAATATATGTATATTTACCGTCCTATAAAAACAATTAAAAATCTATCTTTGCTGTGACTTGCAAGCACGAGTAAATTGGACTCGTTTAACAACCCGCCCCCTAATTTCTTTTCTTTTTTTTAAAAAAAATCGCCCCCTCCATCAAAATATAAAAGGAAAATTTTTCTTTCTTTTTGTTTTCTTTTTCGAGCAGGGGCATTAAGAAATACAGGGTTTATCCTTCCAGCGATATCACTAAACTATAAAAGTTTGGATACTGTTAGGAACTGTGGTCGAGTTCGAGTTGGTTCAGAAAGTTTTTGAGTTCGTTTTCAATCGATCTTCTGACAGTCGCGAATAAGCACCCAATATTGGAGATATCCTGACAAAGAGGACACTCAACTCAAACCCTGTAACACCCTACACACTCTCACAGTCAACCCACCGATTGATCTCACAAAGAGAACAGGGAAGAAGGTGATGAAGAAGAGTCGGTTTGGTAATAGAAATTCTCACACACACTAAGTGTTTCACTCTTGTATTTTCTGTTCATCCTCACAAAGGAAGTGCTCCATTTATATAGGGAAGAATGAAGCAGAAAAAGAGACGGGAGAATGAATGCATTCCCCTAAATAAAAAAGTCACAGAAATAGGAGGAATGGAGACTGCTAAACGGATTAGAATTGGGTAAGAATAGGTTGGCTCATAATTGAGCCTAAACTCAACATATATAATTTATTTTCGCAATATAAACTATATGGGTAAAATTTAAGACCCATTCGCCCAAGGTTGTGTTACAACCCTTAGGGGTATTCTACGGATCACATGGAAATTGAGGGTTTTGACTATTTTGTTGAAGGTTTCTTGTGCATCGGTTGTACGGATCTTAAATTCGTGTAATTCGAGTCATGAGTCAAAAGAAATTATTTTTATGTTTAAAGAAATTGCATAATGTGGGTAAAAGTATTATGGTTAAAATGTATAACGAATTATGTTTAAAAGTATCACCTGTTTTGGATAAAAATATTACTCCCTCCGTCCCGGCTTAACCTGCCTAGGTTGACCGGGCACGGGGATTAAGAAAAAACAGATTTTGTGGAATCTTTGACTTTTTTAAAGGTGGAGATTGAGTGTGAAGATTTTGAGGGTGAAGATTGTGAGAGAAATTTGCTATTTATGGGGTAGGCAGGTTAAGGTGGGACAAACTAAAATGGCAAGTAGGCAGGTTAAGCTGGGATGGAGGTAGTATATGTTTAAACATAAATTGTGATACTCACCCTAAATTGCACTGTGCAATTGCTGCACATAACTTAGCTGAATATTTTAATCATACCACTCGTAATCAAGCACCAAAAATCAGTTGAAGTCGATTCATCAATCATGGTAAAGGAAACCTAAAAGCAAACCATTAGTGTAGATTAACTTCAAACAAAATTAAATACATCTATATTTCATGTAAATATCTATATTCTAAAAGTTTTTACCAAACCACAACTAAATTCGTCTAGACGCTAGATTATCATCGTCCATTTACGTTTACTTCTGTTTAGAGGGTGTTTAACTGAGCTCTCCTAAAAACATCTTATAAGATGTTTAAGATCTTATAAGCTCTTGCACAGTATTTGACAAAAAAAAATGTTTAAGAACTTATAAGACACAAAAACAAGTTGTAAGAGCTTATAAGATCTAAAAAAAAATAAGTTGCTATATCTCATCTTATTTCCATCTTATTTTCTAAGATCTTAATTATTACACTCAAATTTCACACACAACACACACTACACACACATCATGCACAACACACATTTCACACACTAATCAAAATGTGTGTTTAATATAAACTTTAAATTAGACTCCAAATTTATAGCTAAATTATTATATTCAATTGCAAGCTTATAAGCTATTTTATCCAAACACTTAGCTCCTTAAAAATTACATCTTATAAGTTCTTGAAACAACTTATATGATGTTGGAGCTTATAAGATGTTTAAAATAAGTTTATCCAAACACCCTCTTAATTTGTTTTGCACTCTATTGTTAGTTAAGAACTACTCCTTAACTTGTCGGGCACGAAGGTTAAGAAAAAATAGATTTTTAGAATCTTTAATTTTTTTAAAGGTGGAGATTGAATGTGGATATTTTGAAGGTAGAGATTGTTACCTTTAATTACATTTATGAGTATGATAAGCTAAGTGGGACGAATCGAAATGAAAAATAGGATAAATTAACTGGGACGAAGGGAGTAGATCATAGCTTGACGCCCCACTACATATTCTAAAACATTGGTAAATAGTAAAAAAAAGAAAAAGGTAATCACTCATTCTGAAAAAATTCTATAAAGATTACAAAAATGGAAAATCCTCTCTTTTTACATGGATTAATGAAATAAATATCGTGTTTTACAATTTTTAAATTAAAATAAAAAATCGAAAAGGCAGTCCATATTCATGTATCCGAATAGCTCAATCGGGGCAACACATGAATCCTGACTGCTTGAGACCCCGGCGGAACCTCCACCATCCAGATCCTCGCCGGCGGCGGCGCCGCCACATCCACCACCGCGATTCCCACACCATCCGCACATAGTACACAGACCTTCCCCCCAGCCGCCGCTACTTGTTGCGCTCCTTTAAGCATCTCATTCTCCACAACCTCCACCCACGCGTCCTGCACGTGATCATACCTTTTCAACGTCCCTTTCGACTCATCCACCACGTAGATCGTCTCTTCCGCCATCGCCGCCGCCGGGCCTCTCCACCCCGCCACCATCCCCTCCGGCATTTCCTCCCACGAATCCGTCGCCACGTCGTAGATTCTCCCTTCCTTCGCCGCGTCGCCTTTCACATTCACCATGCACAATTTCCCCTTCCATCCGACTGCATCAATCGCTTCTCGGCTAAATTTGGAATCCCTAACTCGCGCCATTTTCTCCCATTCCCGAACATTGAGGTTCCATTTCTCGACCGACCGCGCCACGTCGGTGTCGTAATTAACACCAATCCCGCTCGCTACGTAGACGGCGCCGCCCGACGTGCCGGCAGCGCACCACCGGCGGGGAGTGGAAAGTGGCGGACCGTAGGACCACTTCTGCGTCAGTGAATTGAAAACGAGTGGGTTGGATAGGGCGGGAAGGAACTGGTCGGCGGTGGCGGCGAAGAGGACGAGGTTACCGGAAACTGCCAGGGATTGGATGGAGAGATTACGAGATAGGAAGGAAGGGTGGCGGAAGAGGAGGCGGAGGGGAGGATCCGGCGGCGGAGGAGGGAGGAGCAACCATTGACATGAAATCGGATCAAAGGATGCGAATCGTAGAGGGTTTGAGAGGTTTTCCGTTGACAGGAGGAGAGCGTATAGAGACGGAAATGGAGGAAAAAAGGGGGAGTATATGTGATGGCGCCATGAACGGCAGACGGAGTAGAGAGTGGAAGGTGGGACTAGAGAAAGGCATAGTTGGGCTATGTGGTCGGGGAGGCCGGGGAGTAAAGACTGGTGATGCTCCTCCGTCACGTGGCGGCGCTTGGCGGCGGCGGTACAGTCAAGAGCTGTGATGGAGCTCATTTGACTTGAAAAAAGGGGATTTTGGAGTTATGGGGCCGAAAGTGGTTTTAAAGGAGGAGGGGATACATCTACTTTTCTAGAATTATTATTATTATTATTATTATTATATGTGTTTCTAGAAAAATATATATGTGCATTTTATGATGTTATGAGTTAAAATGTACTAGTTTTACTATTTATATTTAAATGTATTACATATAATGTGTAAATGTATCACAATTTATGTTTAAATGTACCTTTACTCATATGTAATATCTTTAAGAATAGATCGTGATACCGAATTCAAATTACATCGTGTAACTGATGCACATTAAATTTTGTCCCAAATGGAATATGAATAAATAACATCCAAAATTATTGAACCAAAACGTTTTTGTTGAATTTCCAAGTCAATTTCATAAAGACAAGCTACTTGTATATAACCTTGACTTTAGGAATTATATATTTTTGTGAAATATTAACCAAATATTCAGCCGTATGCGTGTGGATTTAAATGTTCATACTATTAATAGTATAGTAAATTGGATGTTGACAGTGCTAAATAAGTTTTGGTCCCCTTTGTTATTTTTGGACCTAAGGTTTGGCTAAAATTGGAAATGACCCCAGAAAAAATAGAAGATGATCGAAAAAAAATTAAAAAGAAGACTAAAAAGTTTTTGCCCATGCGTAAAATCTGTGCATTTAGCAGCTTTCTACTCACGGGTGTTTGCATTTATTTTTTCTAAGTGATTTTCTCTTTAAAGTTTGAGAAAAGTTATTTTGTAGTGTTTGCAAAGTCAATTTCTACTTTAAAAGAAGTACTCAATGTTAATTCTGTAAATGATAGGGATGACCCGGTTACTTCGGGCCGGGTTAACCCCACACTCCGGTGATCCCTCCATTTTGGCCAAACAACTCGCTCCGGCGTACCTTCACCTCGGCCAGGTTGTTATAAACTCCCAACGCGTTTCTTGCTTCTGGGAAACTCGATCTCTCGACAAATGCCCCGTGCACTTCGGCTCAGCTCGACTCCGAGTCTACAGACTGCTCCGCGGAGTGCCCAGGGACGCGGATAGATTTAGTCCTCCATGAACGCTTCGGCCCGCCAGCGACCACGGTTCCTCCTACTTACGATTCCACCCCGGTGACAACCGAAGCTCCCTCCTCACTTCGGCTGGGGGGGGCATCTGATAGGGATGACCCGGTTACTTCGGGCCGGGTTAACCCTGACTTCGGGCCGGGTTAACCCTGAGCCCATTTACCAGCTCAGCGAACGCGCCAGCAAGCGCGAAGGCCCAGGCCCAACAGGCCCAGCAACGCGCATTCGATTCAGCGAATCAAGTCGGTTCCGTGAATCAAGGCCCATGATCTTTTCCCAACTGCCATGCAGATTTGGGGGGCAAGATTATAGGGATTTAGTTAGGGTTTGAGTTTAGTAGTATAAGTAGATGAAAAGAACTCTGAATTAGGGTTCGGACTTTGTTTTCTGTAACACGCACTGTAAACTCAACATTCGAGTGAAAGAAACACCTCGGCGATTGCCGTTTTCTCCCCGTGGACGTAGATCTCCGGATCGAACCACGTAAATTCTGTGTTTTTATATTTTGTTCTTGTTGATTACTGTTTGATTGGGTGATTACCGGATTGCGCATTATCAGTAAATAATACTCCCTCCGTCCCAAATGAACGTGCACATTTTCTGTTTTCGTTCATACCAAGCAAACTTGCACGTTCTTAAAAAGGAAAGTTATAACCCAATATTCACCCTCAAAATCTCCACGCTTGATCTCAACCTTTGAAAAAATAATAAAATCTCAAAAAATAATTTTTTCTTAATATGTGTAATGATCCCCCATGCAAGTTCTTTTGGGACGGAGGAAGTATGATATTTTTTTAAAGACATAACTGATTTTATAGCAAATACTCAAACTTTTACTTTTATTGCAAATTATTTTGTTTTCATATACTTTACTTTTTACATAAATAACTTTTATAAAATTTTTAATTTTGAATATTTTTTAATTTTAATAACTTTTTTAAAAGTAAAAACGATCGTATGCGGGAGAGTAATAAATGTCAAAAGGTCTGCGGGCAATAATTTTGATAAGCCTTTATACTCTCACCTAATCTCCGTGTGGCTAAGACAACTGCCCAACTATAGGACCACAACTGACATGCAGCCAAAGGTTACCTAAAAAAAGGGTAGTTGTTTGTTTATTTTTGTCAATTGTAATATTTTACTATAATAATTTGGAAAAAAAAATTATTGTACCATTATAAAAAGTGTAATTCTTTTTACATTTTGACTTTTGAATAATCAAAATATCCATTTTAATGTTGTACGATCTATTTTATCCGTAATAAACATTAAACTTACTGGCGCAAGATTGCTGAAGACGAAAAGCGAATGTGGAGCATTTTCTAGCCGCTTAGCGCCAGGCGCCGTCCAAAAATTTATTTATTTTATTTTATTTTTTTACATTTTTATTAATTATTTAATCCAAAAATAATATAAAAAAATAAAATATAGAAGATATACCAATACCATCCTTCATAAGAATGTGTATTCAAAGAAAAATTCAAAGTCGCCATCAATATAAATTATTTTTATTAAATTTCAAAGAACTCATACAATTCATAAACTTTATCAAATAAGCCAACATAATTCAAATTGATATGTTAAATCTTAAAAATTTAAAACTACATAACTCTAACTCTAAATTCTATCTATGAAGTTAACCAAAACAATTGCGTTTTCAGTTAAAAAAAAAAAAAAAAAGAAAAAATCGATTCTGACTACCTAGGCAGCTCCCTGACGGCGCTCATACCAGAAAACGCCTTATTTAACCATTTTGGGCAAAATCGGAACGGCTAGGCGGCCACCTAGACCGTCTTTTGCATCCATGATTGATGGTGAGACAGAACATATTACACGATATTGTGTATTATACATGACATCGTGTGCAAGAAATATTGTAACTATAATATATACGATATTATGTACAAGATATACTGTAATCATGTAATAAATACAATATTGTGTGCACGGAGGGGTCGTGACGTGGTGAATTGTGTAATTTAGAAGATACAAAGTAAAAGTGTCGAGTAAGTCTTTTCATCTTTTTGGCATGGCACAGGCGCATATTGCCACTAATAATTTTCCATACAATAAAATATATTTTAGTATAAACACTAATACCTTCTTAACATATACTACCTCCATCTCGGCTAACCTCGCACCGAGATGGTTGGCACAAGTATTAAGAAAAATGTTATTTTTCGAGATTTTGTTGACTTTTCAAAGGTGAATTGAGGGTGAATATTGTATTATAACTTTTATTTTTAAGGAATGTGCAAGTTCACTTAGAACAAACGAAAACGGAAGGTGTACAAGATTAAACGGGATGAATTTTTTTTTTAGAATAAGTAATATATAACAACGTACTAATAATACCTTTCTTTTTCTAGATGTGTTTTTAGGTGGTTTGTTTATGAATATATGTCTTTTTGCATTTTTTAATACATCCCTAAAAATCTCTAATTATCTAACTTACCATATTTAATTTATAAAAGAATGAAAATGGATAACAATAGAATTTAGGAAATGTGGAAAAAAATAAGAAATTTGAGGGGAGAGAGAAATCTTGATGATGATTTATTTGTTCATTCACTCTACCCTTAATTTTCTCATTTAAGTTTAAAAAAACATCTTAAAAGTGCAAAGATAATACTCCCTCCGTCCCGGCTTAACCTGCCTAGGTTGATCGGGCACAGGGATTAAGAAAAAACAAATTTTGTGAAATCTTTGACTTTTTTAAAGGTGGAGATTGAGAATAAAGATTTTGAGGGTGAAGATTGTGAGAGAAATTTGTTATTTATGGGCTGACAGGTTAAGGGGACAAACTAAAATGGTAAGCATGTTAAGTTGGGACGGAGGTAGTATATTTTATAAAACAATATTCACGACTAGAATTGCAAGAACCTAAAATTCGTACAACTGATAAAAAAAACAACTCATTCTTAGACATTAAATTTTTCTAACTCGTGATACGGTTTTTTTTTTTTTTTTTTTTAGGGACTTGATAATCGTCTATATTAAATGCAACCACCACCGAAAAACTTTCGAAAATTAAATGAGGATTGACATTACCCAGAATTACAAGCTTAATGTTATTACATATTACCCATGTTTACACAATTAGAGTTATTAAAATGAGCTCGGTTCAATGGGCTAACTTGCTCAACTAAAAAAATTGAATTAGTCCGATTTATATTAGTCCGAAAAAAATGAGCTCATTAGGCCCGATTCGAGCAGTTCAACGGGCCAAGTGGCCTAAGCCCGATTTGGCCCGAAAACCCGATTTGATACGACTTTATTTTTATATTATAACTTTTATTTTTTTAGTAAAAGACTCAAAATCTACATTAGCACTATTAATTAATTACTTAACTCATTTGAGATAATAAAATATTTTGTGCTCCAATTAATATACATAGATAATAAAATTGAATTTTAAAAGTTTGAATAATGTAAGTCCCTTATCTTATTTCTTTATTATTATATAAACATGTTTTATTATAAGTTTGAATTTTTAATATATTCAATTTGTGTTTGTATGGAATTTGATATTGAATATTTTTTCTTAGAAAAAATGCATTTGGCTGAAATTGACCTGATAACGCGATGGTGCGAGAATGGGTCACGCTAGAATTTCCGTAGCCTTAAAAAATTCTGACCCTGCCCGATTTTTTTTTGCTAGCCTCATTGAGTTGAGCCAACCCGATCTGACCATTTTAACAGCTCTACCAGATCAGATACCATTAGTGTAAAAAAATCTACTCTAACTAATACTTATACACTATCAAATTAGAGGTCTACATATGAATTCCTCTAGCGACTCTTCTGAAATTCAATTATATGCCTTTCATCCACATCAGATACTAAGGGCCCGTTTACTTCGGATGATCTATAATAGGGTGTATAAGATTATAGTATATTAGAATAATAAATTGAGATAAAATTAATTATCTTATTCAATGTTTACTTGGGATGATTATCTTCTATTATTTATACTGAACAACCAGAATAACTAAACCCACCTATTGAGGTGGGATAGCTTATGGGGGTAAATATGCATCGAAAATCGTGTTATCCCTAGTTTCCTGGATAAGACACTATTTAACAATCAACGAAGTAAACATCGGATTAACCTGAACAATTAGTCCTTATTCAACCTATCATGCGAAGTAAACGGGCCTTTAGTATAAAAAAGCCTACTGTAAGGATCCGTTTGCTTAAGATCGAAGAGTGCTGGATCAAATCTAATTGAAGAAGTTAATGAGTGTGATTTATTGAAATTCGATCCTCTAAATTTACTGAGCAAACGAAACCTAACTAATTCTTATACACTATCAAATTAGAGGTCTAACTACGAAATCAACAGGTGAATATTTTGAATTTACATTCACACAGAAAGAGCTAACTGGGCCGGCCCTTTTGTTTGTAGTGCACAGTGGTCAATGATTATCCATTGAAATTGGTCCACTGTGGTTGGGCCGATACTTGAAATTGTAATTGGGCTCAAGCTTTGTAGACCGATTCCCAATTAACTGGATCATATTTGACAAAAGTTGGGCTTTGTCTTAATTGCTGGTTTTATGTTGGGCTTTTAGCTGAAACTTTGCCCGTTTATATACGGCCCAATTACTATTCAGCTATGTTCAATTACATTACCGGAGTTTGGGCCGTAAATGAGTTGAATTGAGTCGTAATATTGTTGGAGATTGTTTGAAACATTATCTACCTTCTAATATTATGTTTGAGTTTATTTGGTTATTAATCGAATTGAATATGAACGAGCTTTAACTAAGCTAAATACAAGTAGAGCTCGAGTAGTCTGACATTTTTATACTTGTTTCAACATTTTTAACTTATCAAACTCGATCGAATTTTAAATTTTATAAAATATAAAAGTATGTTCAAGTTTATTTGATATCTTTACCCGAATATAATACAAACGAATCTCAAATCGAGTAAGTTAATTTTCTTTTCATAGCTCAAATAAACTTTTAACATATAAAATGAAGTATCTAATAGTTTGTTTTGATTTTTAGCTCTAACCAAATTAGCCTTAAAAAAAGGAGAAGAAAAGCACCACCTGAGTCCTCTACAGCGCGGTTTGAATAACTTTTGTAATTTCAATATTTTCTTGTTTTGCTCCACAGAGGAGATTAGGCTGAAGTGGAAAGCGAAAATGGGGACAGAAGAAATTTTGACGGAGCTTCTCGGTGTTGAGATGGAGCTTCAGGATGTTCAGGGTTTGAATTTATACCTTTTCGCTTATTCATTTTGCAAATCAATGTCTTCCTTCTTCATTTGGTAATTTTAGCAAAGGTTCTTCATTGGAACATCTGGATATGATTTTTACCTGCAGTATTCTTCAATTTCAAAAAGTAATAGTAATTCTTTTGCTGCATGTGTTTGGGTTTCACCGTTCCTCTTTGATGGTCATTATTACTTTTAGGGTCTAAGTTTCAAATGAATCTGCCATATAGTTATCGTTTGAATGAATTAGCACTGGATAATAGTTGATGATTCTGACGGTTCTGTATTTCCGCTGTTGATCAGAGCAAATAAAGGCATTGCTCGATCAGCAAGAAAGTCTGTATCAGAGGCAATCTGAACTTAAAGCCCTGTTGGAACACAGTGAATCTTCTAGAAGCCATGGGGTGGATGAAGCTTCTGTTTCTGTGGAGAACTGGTCAGGGCCATTTGAATGGGATGCTGAAGCTGATGATGTCAGGTTTAATGTTTTTGGCATACCTGCATATCGTGCAAATCAGAGAGAGGTTTGTTCAACTCATACGAACATATGCGTCAAACTATTTATCTTACTAAAGAGTAAAGACAATTACTTGTCACTATGTTGGGTGTGTTTAGTGTAGAAGCATGTATGCTTATTTCTTGCTTTACTGGCTTAGAGTTTTAGCTGAAATCAATAATTTGTTTTCTCTCTACTATCTTTCAGAAATATAGTCATAAATCTAACAGTTTACTTGCTTTACCTCAGGCGGACCCATTTTTGGCATTCTGAAAGAGCTTGATATATTAGAAGTGCTATTTAAGTTGGCATATGTTGTATTTGTATCTTGTTTGAATTCAGATATATTTACTTAGTGCAACATATCGTATTCCTTGTTCCATATGAAATAGAGCTAGTGGGTAGCACAATAGTGGATTCAGGATTATGAAAATGCAATAATGAATACTCTTGTACGATTTACTGTTTGATTATTAAATACAACCCAAAATATGCTGCTAAAAAGAACTAGTGGTTAATTCTTTTAGTTTTTTCCTTCTACTTTAACTTCATAGGAAAACAATGGATAAACTGGTTTATTATATGCGGAACGAAGAAAAATCCATGACCCTAGAATACTTCAAAACAACATGCAGCATATCCCACTTTCCACGTGTCGATCACAGCCGAGGCTGTCAACTATTAAAAGTGCACATGAAAACAAAGACATATAAGCGAAACTATGCCTAAAAATAGAAAATGTGATTACTTAGCCACTAGATAAATAAAAAATAGAACTGGCTGCTCAAACATTCTCTTGGTAGAATATATCCTGCAGTTCAATGTTTTTTTCCCTCTAAAAGTTGAGGATACAGCTGTACCCCCCCTGAGCACCCCTCTCCTCCGCCAGTGTTGCTCCAGTTACAGTTATTCGATTACATGGAATCATATGTTTGTTTCTTAATTCACAAGCCTTTAGTTTGTCAATTCTTTTCCAATGTTTACACGTGAAACTGAAGAGCCTCCATAAACAGATCATAAATGCAATCATGAGTAGAAGAGATGTTTTAGTCATCATGGCAGCTGGGGGAGGCAAGAGTTTGTGCTACCAACTTCCAGCAGTCCTTCGAAAGGGAGTGGCTCTTGTTGTCAGTCCTTTGCTGTCGCTTATTCAGGACCAGGTTGTTTATTTCAGTGGCTTGGCGGATTGCTTTGGGATTAGCAATTCTGATGTTAGTCATTGCTTCAGGTAATGGGTCTGGCGGCTTTAGGTATCCGAGCATTCATGTTGACTTCGACAACCACCAAGGAAAATGAGAAGTTCATTTATAAAGCTCTAGAAAAGGGGGAAGAAGAACTCAAAATATTGTATGTCACACCAGAAAAGATATCAAAAAGCAAGAGATTTATGTCAAAATTGGAAAAGTGTCATCATGCTGGCCGCCTCTCTTTGATTTCCATTGATGTAAGTATGTGAGCAAATGGCTCTTTGAACTTCCGTCAAAATAATCTAAAACATCTCTTTTCCTTGCATTAAGTTGTGTACTGGCCCTTTTTTGTTTTCCTGTAAGCTTTTATTGTAGTTCCTTATTTCAATTGAAAGTACTCTCTTGTGTTTTACCAAAAGATATAGGACTCTGTAATTCATTATGTATTCCATATTTAGGTGTTGTTGGCGTTAACTTTATCTTATATTGGAGCAGGCCCGATGGTAATAGTGGCCCTCTGATAATCAGTCCCGCACATTCCTGTGATGTAGATGTTTGGACATTAAATGGAATTCCTGTGACATCGGGTAACTAATGAAGCAATCTAGGATTTTATCGATAAAAAGAGGTTCTGCCACTGGAAGGTTATCCATTATAAGAAATAATTTGAAGAAGGGAATGCCTTCCGTTATATTTAAATAAGCTTAGTGTTTGGATAGAACTTACATTGATCAAATTACTTACCCTGTCCACGCAAAACCCATATGGCAGTGTTCTCACTCTTCATTCTTTTCTTTTATTATTGCATTTGCTAGCAAAAATTTGGATGTTCAAACTTAATCTTAGTGTTTTATTTGGAAGGGCTACACCATACTATAAATTGCTTGCTGACATTGATCGCACATATTATTGTCATTACTTTTCAGGAGGCACATTGCTGTAGTCAATGGGGCCATGATTTTCGTCCAGACTACAGGAATCTTGGTATATTGAAGACTCAATTTCCTGACGTTCCTGTGGTTGCTTTAACTGTATGTCATTTTTATTTGATTGATATATAGTCTTCCAGCAAAACTTGGAAGGTTATGAATTGTTTGTATTTAAGGTCTCTAAAATTCAACTTGTCTTGATTTCTAGGCCACCGCTACAAAGAAAGTACAAGAAGATCTGATGGATATGCTGCATATTAAAAAATGCGTTAAGTTTGTTAGCTCTGTGAACAGGCCTAATCTCTTTTACATGGTAATCTCCAAGATAAGTAAATTTTTTGAGTTCATTTCCGCTATGCACCTTATGCTTTATAATTGTGTAATATGCTTCATAGGTACGAGAGAAGTCATCTGTTGCCAAGTCTGTGGTTGATGAAATAGCTGAATATATACAAACATCATATCCAAATAATGAATCTGGAATAGTATATTGTTTTTCGCGAAAAGAGTGTGAGCAGGTATATCATTTTCTTTTCTTTCTTACTTGTGGTCTTTCCTGAATTTATTTATTTATTTATTAATATTAAATTTTTAACTGACAAAGGAGAATCATGCATTCTATGATTGATTAGTGCATTGTATAGGTTGGTGAATATGTAATCCCATTTCTTAGGTTTGTTAATTCTCTGGATTATTAATCATCCAGAAATTATAGGTTGCTAAAGAATTACGTGAGAGGGGGATTTCAGCTGATTATTATCATGCAGATATGGATGTCCATGCTCGTGAGAAAGTTCATATGAGGTAATAGTTTTGAATTTGTTTGTTCATGTGAAGAAACTATGGAACGTTATGCTTGCTTTCTTATGCATGGTATTTGTATTGAGTGGGTGAACTTCATTGCTCCTGGTGGGCATAAGAAATCTTAGGTTAATATGTCTTCCTCAACCTTTTGTTTTTCCTTTTGAAATTGAGAACATTCTCAGTTTTCAAATCTGGTACAGGAACAAGTCAAATAATCGCTACTCAATTTATTAGATGGTGTGATGAGTGTCAGTCCCTACTAGAGAATCTCACGTGGAAAATGAATTGGAGCTTTTACAGTTTTGGTGGTTTGAAGGATTTGATGATGGATTTGAAATCCAGGGTAGCAAATCCCTTCGTTGTTCTTTTGGATTTCCATAGATTTGAAATCCATTACTTCCACTAGAACTGATTTTTTAGGGATTTGGGTGGATCTCGTATCCAGAGTATGTCAGGTAGATTTGAAATCCATTTATTCCAAATCCTTGTATCTCAGATCCTTAAATCTAATTGCAACCTAATTGTTGTTTTAGTTGGGCTTTTGGTGCTCAGTTGGGCTTTAGCCTTTGAAATTGCTGGATTCTCAATTGTTGACCAGTATGGTGCTTATTTGTTGTATAATATGGTTGACTTAGTAGGTTTGTCTTGTGATTTGATGTCACAGGTGGAGTAATGGAAAATTACAAGTCATTGTTGGAACGGTAGGTTCAGCGGTTTTTAATACTTACATGTATTGATGTAAAACAGTCGATGAGGTCCTTATTATCCTGCAGGTGGCATTCGGAATGGGAATCAACAAGCCAGATGGTTAGTCACTGTACTGACTCCTGTTCACTTTGATCCTAGTGATAGTTTCTGATTAACTTGAACTGTAAAATTGTACGAAAATGGATAAAATCACTGGTTCATGATGCCATGAATTCAGTCACATCTTGAAAAACCAGTGATGAAAGGTTCTCTCCAAATCTTTCCTAGAGAGTGTTTACACTAGTGGACATATTTGAGAACTTAAGCTTCTTCCTTCCCGTTTTGACATAGGGGCTAGGGAGTACTTAAATTTTTTTAAACTAGATCATTTCCAGATCCATGTAACATTCCGAATCTGTTGAAGAAAACTCAAACATTAAGTGGAATTGTTGTGCTTAATCTCTACATACAGCTTTGCGTTGGCATTATAAGTATGTATGTTGTTAATGCATAGTATCATCGGTGTGGCTTGTTTGTAATATTTAATGATGACGTTGGTTGTAGTCAGGTTTGTTGTTCATCACAGCTTAAGCAAATCAATGGAGACATACTATCAGGTTTGTGTTAAGTAAATTTACTTTTGCTGTGATGGTCTTTCTTTCTCCCTGAGATTTCCTTATTACAGGAGAGTGGTCGAGCTGGAAGAGATGGGCTTCCTTCTGAATGTTTGCTATTCTTTAGACCAGCTGATGTTCCTAGACAGGTAACTTAGTTGGTCAATTAATAGTTTTTCTTTTCCAGTTATGATCGGTATTATAAATCTCATATCAGCACTTTTTCTGCAGAGCTCAATGGTCTTCTACGAAAACTCAGGGTTGCAGAATCTTTATGACATTGTACTGTATTGTCTGGTATGCATATTTTCCGAGTAAAACTTCTTGTTTTAGGAACTGATAATTGCAAAGGTCTAGTTTACTCCATAAGATCATTAGCTTCATCTTCCCTCTTTATGCTTATTGCTCTGTCGGTATAATTTAGGACTGATGCATTGTCTAACAAAACGCTTTTCAGCAGTTTTACTATCTTTAGTATTAGAAAATATATATAGGTTCCTATATTATAAAATAGTGTAAATGTTTCTACTGGTTCATAGTAAAAAGCTTGTAACTCTTTTAGGTATGAGCGATATAAACAAAGCTTGCAACAAACCATCTTACAACATTTATATGTGCCTTTAGATCAATGACCATGAAGTACACCTCTAGTTTGCTAGAATGACGACAGCAGGCCTTCAAGCCTGGCCGAATTGTCTTTTTTCCTTACTTTGTGGTTTTCGAACATCAAGGTTTTAAAAAATGTAGATCTCTCTGTTCATCTCAATAGCTTGTCACATAAGTTTTTCAGCTTTTATCTCTTTTATGTAGTCTAAACGGCAATGCCGGCGAGGTGCTATCTTCAGACACTTTGCTGAGCCTTTACGAGATTGCAATGGTAAAATCTTTTGCTGCCTGCAACTCTATTAATCAATGTACTTATTACTTTTGCCTGCTAAAATCCCAACTAAGACTACACTTTTTTCTCAGGGATGTGTGATAACTGTGCCTCCTATAATGAGATCAAGGAATTGGATGTATCTGGTATGTTGAACATATTTTACGACTCGAAAGATTCTTACGACCAAAATTTAATAGCTTAAGCTAAATTAATTGAATAACAGGTAGTTAACGAAGTTATGCAATCCCTTGTAAACATGTGACCCGGAGGGGCCTTAAATCTCATCTTTGCAAGTCCTTGAGAATTCAATTGGCTTCACTATCTTATCATTGTATTAATGGGCAAAAGTTATATAATATTACTAAATGGAAATCCTCAATGCGTCATCGTCATGATTATTCACTTTGGAGTCTGATTTTCTTGTAAACAGGTAACCAAAAACAAGTTATGGTCTATAGTCATGTGATTTAGTTGCTGAAGCTTACTTCATGTTGAGGATACGAGATTTTGACTTGTTCATAGTTTCAGTTGTAGCAAATTTTTGTCACCGATTCCAAAATATGATTTTTATACCTGCTAAAATCTGTTTCTTTCTATTTTCGTTTTCCTTCTTCGTAGAGCACGTAGTTGAACTTAAGTCATTGCTTGTCACTGGAACTTGTAGTACTCCTCTTATCTCCATCAAAAGAGTTAGCCTTGCCTGTCTATTCTTCTGCCATATTCCACTTGTAACACCCTAGCTTCTCTTTCTCTCAGTTCCTAGATATGTTCTCCCCTCTTTCGAGTGCTTTCTTTTGCCTCTACATCTTCTCATAGTGCAAAGGTAGTTGAATGGTATTTATTCCTCGGAAGAAAAGCTTCCCTACTCGTGTATGTGCTAAATAATAAAATTTTATGCCTTAGTGAGAAACTAAACCTTCCTTCGTGGGTTCTGTTGCTGCAGAAACGATGGTCAAGCATATCTTAGTATATTGGAAAGGGCAAACTATTCTTTGCACTATTTGGAATTAGATATTGCAAAACAAACTTTTTCTTGTAATACTTGACCACCTGCACCCTCTCCTGGTGAAGATGGTAAAGTGTACAAAATCTAGAGTTTTGGAGGCAACATGCCACAAAAGATAGCCTTGAGATATCATGCACACAGATGATGGAATAACGGGCGGAGTACTCTGACGTCAGCTACTGGTGGGTTAAGAAGTGTAAAAAACGTGAGATTTGAACGAGAAAAGAAAAAAGTTGGTATAGTGAAATCGTGTGGACCTCTGTTCTCTGATTCTCTTTAGAATGTTTCTAATTCTCCCATCCTATCTTCTAGGCCTAGCCTACTCTTTCTTTCCGTTTTCTCCGATCCGCTAAATCTTGCATAATTCGGATAACAAAATAATAACTATCCCTACAAAAAACCATTACAGACCCAGCATGTGTATTGTAGTGCTGGGTGCTTTGAGAGGTGGGAAAAGAGAGTATATCTTTGGGGATGTCCTTTTGTTTCTGTTAGTCGGATAAAGAAATTTCCTGGATCACTTTCAGCTCCTCTTGCTCCCTGCAAGTAGGATTAGGTTCAATTGCTTTAAAACAAATGCATCTTTGGTCTACGTAACTGGGAAAACTGTTGAAGCAGTCACCATTATGTCATGCCCACGGTGCAGTAACTTTTGGGGGTCTCTTCTTTGTTAGAAATTCATTATTTGCTTGGTGTGTGCTCACTGGTCAGGTGTAAGTTCTAATGTTGATACAAAATGCAGGTCATGGAAAATCTATAGTATCACTGTTGCAACAAATGCAAGAGAATGACCAGAGGGTGACAATGCTGCAGTTAGTTGACAAAATGAAGACCAGGAACAAGGACTTAGGTGTGTTATTCTGCTGTTAATTTTTTGATAGTGTTACGTTTAACGGTCTCAAGAGTCAAGCTGATTTCTGGAGTTCTTTTTAACCGTGGCATTGTAAATTGGCTTGTATATACTCAATACAGTATGATGGTCATATCGACTTCATAAATCTCAATGGGTTCCCTGACTTTATAGAAATGAAGGAATTCACAAAGAACAGTGAGAACAACAATATTCTCAGATTTTGTGGAGCTTCTTTAGTTTTTCTATGGCTAGCCCTCGGAGTTTGTTTTAATTTTATAAACCTTTCATTGACTGATATGTTGTTGAAGTTCTTAGTCTACTTGACCTTCTAGCTGTACGAAACTCTCTGGTTTTGTCTCTGTGTGGCATTGAGCCAATTATGTTCATTGGTGGACTTGCATATGTGCATCTACTCATATAAATTTGACTGTCCATGTGAGGAAACGATGTTCATTGGACGACTTGCATATGTGCATCTACTTGTATAAATATGACTGTCCATGTGTATATATACATATATATATATATATGTTTTTTTTTTTTCCCCTTGGGGAATGGGGTGGTGGTTGTGGTTGCGTGGATAAATGCTAGTTTACACAGACACAGATGGTCAGCTTTTACCCGGGACCTGTATCTAGTTTCAAGCTTAGGTCTACAAATACATGCATAATATTGGATTTCATTTTATTTACGCAGATCCTGACCTAAAAAAGGAGGATCTGGAAAAATTAATAGTTCAGCTTGTGGTGGATCGTGTTTTGGTAAGTGTTTTGAATTCCAGCTCTGTTCTTTCTTTCAATCATGATTTCTTAGTCCACTTTGTTTTAAGAGTAACCTTTGATATTTGATCTACAGTATATGTGCTTATCATCTTTTATGATCACCTCTCAAAACTGCACAGGGTCCTCTGCCACTGTCACTATGTGGCGGTCTTTTGACTTCCGAGATATGTGCAAAATAACTTCTTAATGAGTTAAATAACAATAAAAATAAATTGGATATATAGTGCGACCATCCAAAATTATTTGGTCCTGACAGATTAAATGGACCACCATTAAGTCACATAAAGCGAAGCTTCTCTCCAAGCATCCTGACAATTTGGCCGATAGTTTGCCAAATCCTATCTCTTCATTGATTTTACCTAAGTAATAGTCTATACTATGAACCCTTACGCTTTCTCTCTGACTGCACCGTGACTTTCTCTCCTTTCATGCAGAAAGAAGAATTCCAGCACACTCCGTATTCAACTAATGCTTATGTGACGGTTGGACCTCTGGCAAAGCAAGTATTGAATGGTAAGGATCTCATTCTGGATGTGTTATGCTCTCGATTTAGCTCAGGTTCTGATCCGCTGTATTTTGGCTTGTCCATGCTTATATCTCTTCTTATTTATTCAATATTGCAAGCGAATGTAAATTCAATCTTAAGATTATTATCTTTTATCATTTGTCTGATTATTGGCACTTGTGAAAAATTCTTCGCCAGCTCAAGCCTGCCTCTAATTTAATGCTGTGTTTCGTAGTACTTTTGTAGTAAAATCAGGTCAATGTCTTATTGATTCCTGTTCATTACATTACCTTGTTGTGTCGCTTGCAGGGAAGAAAATAGTTAAGCTTGAAGTTCGTTGCGGAGAGAAGGGTAGTTCAGCTAATTCGAAAACTAACAAGCGTGGCAAATCGAGTGGATTGGAATTTAAGCTTGATGAGCTGCGAAAGGAACTTGCTTCTCTTGATGGCGGCATATTTCCTCATTCGGTTTTATCCACACAACAAATCACTGCGCTGAGTGGCACGAAGCCACAATCAATGGAAGAGGTGCAATGCCCATCTTTTATCACTTTAAAAAACAGTCGAGATGTGCTAATACTACATCTGTTCATGCATTTTCTTCGTTGCAGTTGGAGAAGATAATCGGGAAGTTGAAAGCTGAGAAATACGGGCAAAAAATTCTGGATGAAATCAAAGATTACAAATGCAGCGATCAGATCGATGGTGAGATTTCGGGTGGGGGACGAGACGATGGTGCCGGCAGAGCTGTTAAGAAGATGAAAACCAAGAAAGCTTTGGTTGTCATTGATAGCAGTGAGGATGAAGCATGAAGCAAATACTAGTCTAGTTGCTAGAGGGATTTTAAGACCAAAGGTGGACATATTTCCAGGTTTCATGACTACTTCTAATGAATAAATATTATTTAAAAAATTAATCCTGCAGCACGTTAGATATGTGACATGTGACACATTTTTAGGTATGTTGCCGGACTCACTAACCGGCCCGACATAAATATATTGAGAGAAATCTGAAACAACCGACATGAACACGACTGATCCGAGTCAATTCAAAATCAACAATTTATTTTAAAATGACATGTTTCAAATATTTTTTTTATATATAACGAGAATAACTCAAAATCGAGCACGGACTCAATCCAATAAGTCAAATTGCCACCCATAAAGATTATACGGTTCATAAGTCAAAGTATCTTATATATTGGTATTATTTTTTAAGCAAAGCCTTTTATCTTTTTCATGCTTTAAAGAGAAAAATAATATCAACTCAATAGGAATGAATGTTGAAAAAGAGAATATTATAATACTCCCTCCGTCCTGGTTGAGTTTGCACACTTTCCTTTTCGAGACGTTCTATCTAAGTTTGTACATTTTTAAAAGGGAAGTTTTCTCACAATCTCCACCCTTAAAATCTCCACTTTCAATCTCCGCCTTTAAAAAAGTCAACCAAAAAGTAAAAAACAATTTTTTCTTAATATACGTGCCGGCTCAAGTGTGCAAACTCAGCCGGGACGGAGGAGTAGCATATACCCCATATCAATTGTTACTGCTTTCATCCTTAGTTATGGTATAAACTTCTAAATGATTAAATTTCTCATTTATATGATTCTTTTATTAATTGATTCGATTTATTCAATTACATGTAATTTATTTGTGATGTAACTTTTTTTTTTCTATTTTAACTAATAAAATGAGAGTTTAACTTTAAAAAGTACTACTTCCGTCCCGACTTATTTTGTACATTTTCCGTTTCCGTCCGTTCCAGATGAACTTGCACATTTTTAAAAGTAAAAGTTATAACACAATTTTTACCATTAATTTATCTTTGAAAAGTTAACAAAATTTCAAAAAATAACTTTTCACCTTTGAAAAGTCAACAAAATTTAAAAAAATAACTTATCTTAATACCCGTGCCAACCTTCTCAGTGCAAGATTAGCCGCCGGGACGGAGGTAGTAATTTTTTTTTAACTTTATATTGTTTTTATTGGATATAGGGTTTGTTATAGAATTGCATCAAGTCAATTTTTTTTTCGTTTGTTCCATTTGTTCATTATTATCAAATCTAATTAGCTTAAGAGATTTAGATATGGTATTGTTTTAATTAAAACAAAGAAAAGGTTTATAGTAATAAAATGATAATGATAATCAAAATAAAAAGGTATATTTTTTGAATCGAATATAATGATATTATTAATTAACTATAACAAAAGTTTCAAAAATAAATTTACTTAAAAATAACAGAAAAGAAACGTGGGATATTATAAGTGAACTTTCATTAAGTTGAAAGGATTATTATTTTATTAGGGTTAATTACAGCAACTCCATCTAACTATCGGCGTTTTTACACATAAATTACTGGATCTTTTTTAATGGCATCGATAAACTACAAAACTTATTTTCCAATTATTTTTAGCCAGAATTTCACATGTGACTTGCGTGTTATAATTTTCTAAGAGTGTTTCTTGTAAATATGCTTTTAGTTAGTAGATGAGCTGTTCGTCTTCAACAGCTCTAGATATTTGGAGAGAGAACTACTGATGATTTAAAGAAATTGATATGAAAAAAAAAAATGTGAAAGAATTTTACACTTTGTGCATTTCAAAAAGTATACTTTAACAAAAAAACATTAAAAGTTTATCACGAGCAAGTCACATGCGAAATTTCGACGAAAAATAAGTTTGATGATTTATCTGTCAATTGAAAAATAAGTTCTGTGACTTATCTGTCAAACCCATATAGTTTATATGTATCGATGTTAAAAAAAGATAATAATAATTTATGTGCAAAATGTCGATGGTTTTATGGGTTTGTTGCAATTTACTTATTTTATGAACTAATAAGAGTTGGAAAGAGAAAGGAAAAGCAAAAGAAAAGGAGTTGAAACGGTGTCGTATAAGGAAAAGATGCAATTGAGACAGCAGAGGATCCGCGTCCCCATATATGATATAAACACCAAATCGACTGATTTGGGGGCAAATAGCCAAATATCGTGAGCTAGGGCTTTTTAGTTTCCTCTTCGCGGTAAGAAAGTTTCAAGATATTCTTCATCGGACGGTACTAAGTTAAGCAATATGGCGGCGGCAGCAGGGATACAGAGAGGCGGTGGTGGGCGGCGAGGTATGGAAGAGGACGATGCAAAGCTCGTCTTTGAGACCTCCAAAGGCGTTGAGCCGATTATGAGCTTCGACGAAATGGGGATAAAGGATGATCTCCTTAGGGGAATCTACAGCTACGGTTTCGAGAAGCCTTCCGCTATCCAGCAGCGTGCGGTTCTTCCAATTATCTCTGGACGCGATGTTATAGCTCAGGCGCAGTCTGGTACGGGCAAGACTTCCATGATTGCCCTCTCTGTTTGCCAAATTGTTGATACCAAGTCCTCAGAGTACGTTTCTAGTTCTTATTTCCTCGTTGCTCTTTGCTTGTTTGGTAATTGTCGTTGCTACTTATGTCTTTGGTGTTTTTCGTGTAATGGAACTCTTCATTGTGCTTTGGTTATATTGAGGATTATAATTTTAGGAAATAGGGTTTCTGGATTTTGTTCAAGATTCTGTGCTTTGTGTTTCCAGTAGATTTTACTTGCTTCATGTGTTCGGTTTTGGTCATTATATGTGAATGACTTCGTCCAGAGCTCGGATATTGGTTTCTTTAATATACCTAGACTTTTAATCTTAGTTCATTTTCCCAGTCGATGTTTTTAGTGTGATGTAATTTCATTTGGGGTGAAAACATGCAGGTTTCTTTTCCTATTGGGCATATATTATTTTCCTGTTTACCACTATGGTACGATTAACCTTGCGTTAGCCAGGGTACAAGGGGTTAGACATGTTGTCCTTCAGTAAGAGTTAATTTTGTCTACATTACAAATTTATATTACTCTCAAGGTTGCTGCTTTGTCTTGCTATGACTTAGGGTATTAGAATTTTGCACCTTTTCTTAACATCTTTTCTCAATTCCTGAATTTCCTGTGTGGTTTGAGACTATTACTTTTCGATATGGTAACGAGTAAAAGAGAGCACCAGTCATCCCTCACTATAGTTGGTTAACCTTGTCTTTGCTGTATATCATAATCCAAATGCTGATTCTTCTTCCATGTAGTGTCTCAACTATTTACTGAATGATTTATCATTGCAAGTTGAGTCCTTTGTTCTACAGTTGAGCCATTTCTGTTATGATAATTTTATTGGTTTAACTTATTTCTTTCATAAAATTAGGGTCCAAGCCTTGATATTGTCACCTACGAGGGAGTTGGCTGCCCAGACAGAGAAAGTTATATTGGCAATTGGTGACTATATTAATGTACAAGCTCATGCTTGCATTGGAGGCAAAAGTGTGGGAGAGGATATAAGAAAACTCGAGCATGGAGTTCATGTGGTGTCAGGCACTCCTGGAAGAGTTTGTGACATGATCAAGAGGAGAACTTTGCGTACGAGATCTATTAAGTTATTAATTCTGGTGAGTTCCACTTTCTTGCCCCAGATAGTGTACATGGCAACGTTGTGCATGCCATGGTGGTTTCTTTTTATATGTTCCTTTTATCTTTATATCATGACTTCATAATTTATTTAACTAGGTTCTAGTTCTTACAGCATTTTCTTTCTTTAATGCACCAGGATGAGTCTGATGAAATGTTGAGCAGAGGGTTTAAGGATCAGATTTATGATGTTTACAGATATCTCCCTCCGGAGCTTCAGGTGACCTGTCTCTCTCTCAATGCAGACACATGCACGCTTATATGTATGTTATTAATTAAATCTTAAATATGTATTTATTCGGAAGCGCGCCTGGGCATTATGGTCTGCTACTTCAGAAGTTGAAGGCATGGAACATTAAAATAGTCATAGTTTGTCAGGCTACCAATGTCTAATCTGTAACGGTCAAATGTGTCAGTACTAACGCTAATAATGGGCAACATAATTTTTTTTTTCTTTCCAACTAAAAAATCAAGGTAGAATATATATTGTACCTGGAATTTCAGTACTGTAAGTTCCAGTTACTCATGTGCTGATGTCTCAGTTACATACTTCTATGTATATAATTATGAAAACTGTAGCCACCTTGCTGGAACCTGTACATGATGTCAATTTTTTGTTTGAATAGCATTTTCCAGCTGATTTGTACAACAATCCTAAATTGCGTGCTTTTGAGGCTTGACCTCTACTTCCCATCTCTTTTTCCTTATGAAAGTTATTTCACATACTACACCATAAGTGTCATCTCAAGTTCTACGATTGACATTTTACTGGATGTTGTGTTCAAACTTGATCACATGGTTTATATACCACTTATACACTCATCGTAGATCCTATATATTACTGATTCCTTGAAATGTATTGGCTGTAGGTTGTCTTAATCTCCGCCACTCTTCCAAATGAAATTTTGGAGATAACAAGCAAATTCATGACCGATCCAGTTCGTATTCTTGTAAAGCGTGATGAATTGACTCTTGAGGTATGTTAGCTTCTCTTTTTATTATTTATGGGAATATCCTTTAAGACAAAGGAAGTTCAAGTTTGATGGAAGGATCATTTCTATTCAAAATTAACAGCCTCTCCAGCTTATTCAGTGAGATATGAGTTAAATAGCAATCCGTACTGGATAGCAACTACAACAAGGACAGCAATCTCCGAACACCTTCAATGTTGAAATGCCTTTTGCTGCCTTGATGTATACTTTGCATCAAATCTTCTGTTGCAGATTTTCTGATTTTCTTCTTTTCATGGTGACAGGGCATCAAGCAATTCTTTGTCTCTGTAGAAAGGGAGGAATGGAAATTTGATACTCTATGTGATTTATATGATACCCTTACAGTTACCCAGGCTGTTATCTTCTGTAACACAAAACGGAAGGTAATATTTTGGCTTCACACTTCTCATTACATAATTGTTGTAGTTACTAATGGTTATGGAGTAAAATGATATCTTCTTTCTTCCTCCATGGCCTACATTTTTTGTAATGTAGTATCTCATAAAAAAATATTGATAACTTTCAAGTTATCTTTTTGAATTCCTGTACAGCCTAATATTAATTGCCGTCCTTCGATTGCTTTCCTATCATTGTGCTGTTATTTGTGACTCTTCCTTGTTGGCTGCACATTTCCTTGTGTATCGTTGTAATATGTGTTGATGATTATTTTATTTTTTATTTTTTATTTAGTCATAATGTAGTAGTAAAACATGAAATTCACTAGATATCAACTAGTATCTATTTCTGAGTGTGATCTTGACGAGACATGCTTGAATATGAAATGCATTGAGTTTTCAGAGGTAAGAGATTCATGCACTACCTTGTAACTGAAAGAGTTATTCTCCTTACAAGGCTTACATATAGTTAAAGTTTGACTTTATTGATGGCAGTGGTCAAAATTGATAACATCTAGAAATTACTAACGATGCAATTTTATGGTCTCTGTATCTGACAGGTGGATTGGCTGACTGCAAAAATGCGTGAAAATAACTTTACAGTCTCGTCTATGCATGGAGATATGCCACAAAAAGAACGAGATGCAATTATGAACGAATTTCGCTCTGGCCAGACCCGGGTTCTTATCACAACAGACGTTTGGGCTAGGGGATTGGATGTCCAACAGGTACTGTTAGCTGCTTTCCTTTCATATCTTGATAACTTCTGGACTTCTATTGGCTTCAGCAAACGAGAGACCATAAATATGCTTTCTGTTAAATTAGACACCCTACAAACTAGGTTATTTTCTTTCAGACTAGCACATTTCAGGACCTCTTGCTTGGTAAATGTTGAGAATGTTGAGCTACTAAGTAGTTTGATATATTTTATAGTAAGAAATCGTGGCATTTAAACATTCTCTGGCTGGAGCAGTAGTGAAGTGTACTTGATTTTATGAGTTTGTCCATTTGCTATACAGTTTACGTGGAATGATTTGTGGACATAATTTGTATATTACATGCGTTCTTGGACTGAGATTTATCTTTCATTTGAATTTGATAG
Organism: Ajuga chamaepitys; assembly: GCA_958295605.1. NCBI lineage: Eukaryota > Viridiplantae > Streptophyta > Magnoliopsida > Lamiales > Lamiaceae > Ajuga > Ajuga chamaepitys. The sequence goes on along the minus strand of OY282502.1, from coordinate 3,002,009 downwards.
GTATCCCTGGTGATTAATTATGACCTTCCTAACAACAGAGAGCTTTACATTCATCGCATTGGGCGATCTGGCCGTTTTGGGAGAAAGGTAAAACGCATGCTTTCATGAATATGTTTACTCAAAAGTACTGCATCAAAAGTTCTATGGTACCTCATGGGGCAGTGCATTTAACCCATTTGATTTGTGACACACGACACATGTTTAAAATTCAATGTCACATGTCATACATTTAATGGTGTTAATGCACTACCTCATGTCAAATTTGATTTCTAGTTTGAAGATATCTACTTTGTTTACTTTTACTGTTGACTCTGTACTGGTATGGTTTTGTGAGCTAAAACAATGTGGACTGTGTGCGCGTGCAGGGTGTTGCCATAAATTTTGTGAAAAGTGACGACATCAAAATATTGAGAGATATCGAGCAGTACTACAGTACACAGATTGATGAAATGCCGATGAATGTAGCTGATTTAATTTAAGGCCTGGGCTCCGAGTGCAGACTGTTTTACGGAAGATGTTGAATTCTGATTAGTTTTAGTTCGTCTTGTATCTCTTTGAAGGAAGATGCTGGGCTTGGTGTTGAGCGTGGTGTGGTTGTGAGTGGATTGAGATTGATGTATCTTATTTCAAAGTTACTCGCAATTAATTAGTGTAACGCTACTTCCTCTTTATCTTGGGCTTCTGTCAAGTGTGGATAAAAATTCACCTGGATTATGTCTTATCTTTATTCATTTGTGGCTTTTTTGATTGATTACTTGCAAGTTCAATAGTTTGTAGTAGCATATAAGTGACTGTTCAATGCAAATGCAACAAAACCGACTCCGGATTAATGATCATTCAATCGAATGCTGTGAATGATCTGTAAACTGCGGATACAAGCAGCTGGTCAGCACATTTTATGATCCGTGAGCTGACGGATGCAAGGGAAACGACTTGGGCAGACCTGGGCCCGAGACAGGACCTGGGTGAGGGCCTACGAGCTGGAGTCAATATCTAACGACCTCAGAATGGACGACCTGGTCCTAGTGGCGTGCAACAACTGGTGGTGTTCTTTTGTCGATAACTTCAACTCAACATCGGGCAGGCATAAATGACAGGAATACCAGCATTCAGAAACCATTGATTCAGTTGTGAATGCTGGATTGTAAGAGAAAACACATGTATCATTTTTTGTTTTTTCTTGTTTTTATTCATCCAGAATCAATAAACAATATAAATGCTAAACTCGAGGCTAAAGAGTCCAGAAGCAGTACAACAACCTGCCAAGATAACACACTAAAACTGAAAAATACCGACATAGTAACATGAATAAAGAAAAGGTAACCAAGTACTAGTGTTTTTCTTCTTTGGCACCGCATTTATGAGATCATAATCAAAGTAACTTGGGACGATTTATGGATTGAAACAGAAGGAAGCACCGACTTATTATCCTGGTAGGTTTCGTTGCTCTGTGAAACTAGCTAACGCGGTGCCTTCCACTCTAAAGAGTTACGAAGCCCAACCTTTGCATAAACCGCATGGCGTTGCATACACAAAGCCCAAGCCACGAAGCCCACCCTTTGCATAAACCACATGGCGTTGCTCTGTGAAACCAACTAACGCGGGCCCAACCTTTGGCATAAACCACACAAAGCCTAGCCTCCATATGGCCCAACTCCGTTGCTCTGTGAAGCCAACGCGGTGCCCTCCATTCTAAGGGCCTAGCCTTCGCATAAAACACTTGGAATGGCTAGCCAGATTTAGCTTTGACATGGCCTAGCCAAATGTGTCAGCCCCAATGTCCAACTACCTTGATGCCCCACTTGAGTCACAACACCACGTTTCAAAGCTCGGCATAAAATATTTTGCACTTCATTCCTTTATGAAATTGAACAGGTATTTAGTATTTACGCGGAAAAGCCTTCTGATGGTAACTTTGAATCCGATCTTCGTTCCCGATATATGTTTCCTGATTTTTCATCTTTTCGTTGTAGGGTGGGACTATTAACACTCCCATCCCATAAAAAATTAGTTATTTTTAAGTGTTCAGTTAGTATTGATTGAATATTTCTAAAATGAGATGTTCGAATACACTAGTCGAACACCTCAAAACATATTTTTTAGTCTTTGTAGTTGGTCCAAGAAAACGTGTTAATAGGTATTGTTTGATTGATTGCTATGTCAACCATACGGTTATTCCAACATCCATGTCTATTATGCTAAACCAATCTAACTCTTTTCTTCGATTTGCTTTGGGTTGGGCACAAAACGGAGCCAAAATTTAATAATAAGAGGGGCAAATAATTCTTATAGAAAAAAGACAAAAATACATTTATTTTAAAACGAACAGATATAAAATAATGGAGTTTCTAAGGATTTTATTGAAATGTCAAACATCTCAATTCTATTTCACTAGAAAAATACCTACTTCACCAGAATAAAATTCACAATTAAAACGCATATATACAAAGTTTGCCCCGTGACCCGGGACAGGGGCGGGACGGGTCAGAAAATCCAAAAATTCGACCTGACCCGCTCCGTTAACATGCCTAATACAAACCAAGATTATATATACGTAAAGTGAAATTCGTTGGATAGGTCATGCCCCATCCGGATGGGGACATGCCAAAACAAACACGCTGGAGCCCCCAATTCTTAAATTAGGGTTCCGTAAAACCCTAGTCCTCTACCTCTTTCAAGCCTATATATAACATAAACCCCCCTCACCTCTCACACTTGCAATCTACGGCAAGCACCACACAGCCTCCCGCCTCTCTCCGAGCGGTTCCCTCTCTCCTTCCGATTTATAAATATCTACGGCAAGCACCTCCGCCTCTGCCTCTCTCCGAGCGGCGGTTCCCTCTATCGTTCCGATATTCTATTCGGATCTCTCCGAGCGGCGGTTCCCTCTCTCATTCCGATTTATAAATTATATTCGGAGTTGTTCTGATTTAGAAATTCCATTGTTTTTTGTTGGAGTTTTTTGTAAGTAATTTTGAGCTTTATAAAGCGTCGATTTACTGATTACCAGCTCTCTTATTTGAAATGAGTGTTGTGTATGAGCCGACGCTAAATTCTCATTACCTGTTTCTGCTTATCATATCGAGCTTCGCTTCTGCTAAGCTTTTCTCTTAACAGAACTGGTGATATTTATTCTGTTTCCCCCGTCTAATTTAGAATATTAATTTTTCTTTTTATTTAATAAATTTTTATTTGTTGGAAGTGATGAATTTTTCCCCAGATGATTCGAAGCTGAAATTACTGAGCGCTATTTTTTTTTCTCCATTCATTGTGGTGAAAATCAAGCCAGAATTCTGATCCACTCAACAACTAAATTTACAAAATTTTATTATCTCTTTTTGGGGCAAGCTTATATGTTATTAAATTTTAGTTGAAAATTATTATTTTCTACATAAGCTTTCTTTTTATTTTGATGTAATTAACGTTATGGACATGATGATTATTTCCCCAAATGATCGAAGTTGATATTACTATGCTACTATATGTTTCTCCTATGGAGAATCCAAGCCAATAATCTGATCCTTTTCATTTTCTTCGAGATTTAAATGTAAATTTTCTGAATATTTAAACAACATGAATCTGAGTTCGACATAATATTCTAAGCTTGTTCAATTTTTATATGAAATACTAGATTTTATATTTTTCTCTGTTCTCACCTCGATTGTTGCTATGTTTAGATGGAAGTGATGATTTTTTCCCCAGATGATTCGACGCTGAAATTACTGAGCGCTTATACTGTTTTTTCTCCTTGTTGAGAAAATCCAAGCCAGATATTCTGATCCATCTATAGCCATTTATAATAATAATAGTATAATAATTGTAGTAATAACAATAATTGTAGTACTAGTTACAAATTAATTGTAAAATTTCAATATAAGTTTTCAAGTATGTTTATATAGATGGAAGTGATGATCTTTTCCCCAGATGATTCGACGCTGAAATTTCTGAGCGCTTTTACTGTTTTTTCTCCTTGTTGAGAAAATCCAAGCCAGATATTCTGATCCATCTATATAAATTAAGAATAATAATACCTATTATTATTATGAATATTGTGGTAGTAGTTCTGCTTACATTGTTCATCGATTTCTACTCAAATTCATTAATTTTGCTCAGTATGAGTTTTAACAATTGGAAGTTTATTTTGATGGAATTGATGATTTTTTCCCCAGATGATTCGACGCTGAAATTACTGAGCGCTTATACTGTTTTATCTCCTTGTTGAGATAATCCAAGCCAGATATTCTGATCCATCTATATCAGTTATTCATAATAATAGTGATGATCCCATTTCTACTCTATTTCATTTTTATTTATTCAATATACGTTTTAGTTGTGAACTTTATTCTTTTGGATTTTTTGGAGCATAAAATGTTTTATCATGAACTCTTACCCGATTGGATCTGATCAAGTTCCTGATTGGATTAAATTTGTTTGGGTTGGGTGCAAAGTATGTTTGGGTTAAATTTGATAGAGTCGAGTACAAAGATTTTGCGGCAGTTGCCTTAGCAGATGATCCGATGGATATAAAAACCTTGATTGGGTTAAATTTGATAGAGTCGAGTACAGAGATATTGCTGCAGTTGCCCTAGTAGTGATGCTGATAGATGTGGAAAACTGGATTGCGTTGAATTTGATTGAGTTGAGACAAATTGTGAAAAAGCTCGATTGGGTTGAATTTGATGGAGTCGAGGACAAAGATATTGCAGCAGTTGCCTTAGTAGTTGATGCTTAGATGTGAAAAGCTGCTCGATTTGGGTATGGATGTGAAAAGCTCGATTGGGTTAAATTTGATAGAATCGAGTACAAATTGGTTGGGTTAAATTTGATAAAGTCGAGTACAAAGATATTGCAGCAGATACAATACATGTGAAGAGAATCGTGTATAAAGTAGACTGTTATCACAAGTGAATGAGATTGGCTAGTTATGCCAAACGAGGACATGTCAACCCAAATTAGTATGAAGTATTCCATGTATCACATCATATTGATTAATGCACTATTTCATTAGGTAGCATAGAAAGTACATCCTAGAATGAGCCAGAAACTGACTGACAAGATCATGGCCCCAAGACATGAGAATGACACACTACATTAGTATATCACCCAATGCCATAACATTAATAACCCGAAACATACATTAATAATCCAGAATAGCAAACAAACATATAAGATCTGAAACAATGAAATCAACAAGAAAAGAAATCAAAGAAAAAATTCCCATGTGATCCTGATATTCTTGTTAACTGGCAAAAAACATCAACAAGTTCTCAACCCCATACTCTGGAACAATTGGAGCTCATAGTTATCATAATTATCCTCGTCTTTGTCTTCACTGGCTATGGCTATGGCTTCTTCATGGTTTGAAATAAAAACAAGTTCCTTCCACTTATAATCATCATCACTATCTTTATCAAAATCAATCCAGTAACGACTCTGACTCTGACTCTGACTCTCCCACTCCAGTCGTTGCTTTTCTTTTTGTTACTTCGAAAGTAGCTGCTTCAACTTCAGCCAGTCGAATTTTAGATATTCCTTTTAATTTCTCATCAAACGAATGACATCTTCTTATGGAAATCCGAGCTATTCTTAGCATGATATTGGGAAATATTATTGCTATTACTCAAACAAGTGTGAAACGTATGCTTGCATATTCGTCCATAGGTCAAATCGGATATGATATCTGATGTCTTCCCGCCATTGTCATCACCCATCTCTCCACCAGACGTTATCCCAATTCAATCTCTTTTCTGCGGGTTATTCATGGGAGAAGAAGATTCATATTTATTCCTGCAAATCTGATGGAGATCACTATATATATGTTAGAATTGGCCCGCCTGTAAAATAGGTGGGTTTGGTTATGTATATTATAGGCCGTTAATTGGTGGTTCGCGGGCTTCTCTGGGTCGGGGGGGTGGGCTAGTCGCCCAACTTCTATATATTTAATTATATTTTTGTTTTTATGTCATTTAATTCATTAAAATTAAAGAATAATGGTAAAACTACTCATTTTTTACTTACCACCACGAACACGTCTTTTCGAAGAAAAAAGATTTACTTACACCCAATTACAGACGACTTCTTAGTTCTCCTCAATCAATGGTAATTGGGTGATTGATGAATGATGGATTATATTGTGGTTTGTCTAGTTATTGAGTTAAGTAGTAAATATTTTTCTTTTAGAATTTTACTATTTTAGTTTTGCATTGTATAGATAATTTAAATTATAGTTATTGATTTCTCAAGAAATATGTCCATAATTTCTTGTAATATGTGTATATAGAAAAGATGGGTTGCGCCCCAACTCGTAGCCCATGGTGGGCTGAGTTGGCAAAGATTTAGTAGCCCGCTAGCTTTACGGCTTGCCCGGTCCAACTCCGTGAAATGATGGGCTCTGGTGAGTATTAGCCAACCACACCCGCTAGCTCGTTCCAACAGCTTTAGGTGGGGGTACGGAGTAGTGCGGGGCGGGTGAGGGCAGGGAGGTTTTCTTAAGATTTTTTTTTACCTTTATTAATTATTTTTATGTTTTTATGAAATATTTTACATTTTTCAGAAATACAAAATAAGAGGAAACTGTAGATATAAAAATATTTAATTAATATAATATTAAAAATTGAACCGGAATATTATTTGATTTCGTTAACTTTTTAACGGAGATGAACAAAGTGGATTAGCTGGAAAAAAACTATGGGATCTGCAGGCTCAATTTGAGATCTCTCATTAAAGCTTGCCCGACCTACTCACGTGTCATTTAGCCAATATTTTCGAACTTCAGGCTCAATTTGTCCTTAATATAAAAAAATCTAAAAGTTAGTGTCTTAAATTACTGGCACGTCCCACTGAAACTGTCAAACCTAAAGAAACCTGATCTTCATGGCTGTTTTTTAAAACTTCGAGCTAAAATGTAAGGATATCCCACTATTTCGAACTTCAAGCTAAAACGTAAGGATTTCCCACTATTAAATTTGTGACTCATGATTAGAACAAGTATATGACTAACAGAGTAACAAGAATCTGAGTAGCCTAAAATCTAAGGGACCGTATTGGAACAAACGTGAGAAAAGGGGGAGAAAAAACTAAAAAGACAAATATTATTTAAACATTTAACAAATTTAAAACTACAACTAAAAAATGGAGGTCGAATAAATCTAATTAACAGTTAATTGCATGTGTACTCTACGTAGTACAAAGTAGACTTCAAAGTCAGAAAGATATGAAGTATGTTATACAGTAGATATTTTAATCCAAACAGTGCTTACAAGATATGAAGAAAAGTCAATCAACTTAACCCCAAGGATTAAGTATGTTAAACATGATTAAAGTCAACATAATTGTAGTTTACGTGAAAATTGAAATGCTTAAAGGGCAAGAAAGGAAGTTAGACTTGGAAAAACAAAGTTTTTTTAGGGGGAAAAATGAATTCACACTCCTACAAGAAAAATGTATTCAAACAAAATATATATATATATAAATCTAAACTTATTGGAAATGCAGTTGTTTTAAACGTATAAACCACTAAAGACCATAAAAACGTGGAAGACTTAAAATATAATACTTCCTTCGTTCCTTGAAGGTATAACTTTTTACTTTTGATCAATTTAACAAGGGTATAACCTCTTAAAACTAAAAATTCTCCGTTCATACAAATTCTCTTATTCGTTGGTTTCACTTATCTAACCATTTGTAAATTATCCAGAAAGTAAAAGATTTAAAATTTTATTTTATATGATAAAACGAGACACTAATATTTGAAACCCCGACTCCTGCAATGGGACAAGAAACGATTTTAGAATAAGACTAATTTGCTAGGACGAAGGAAGTATATACTTTGCAAGAAACGATAGCACAATATAAACGATAAAATCCGAATGTTCTATCCTTAATGTACTCATCAAGCAAGTTGACTAATAGTGATTGAAAGAAATCAGTAGCCCTTTACGTATAACATAAGATCCATATTCAGCTTCTAGGACTTCAGAAATATGTCTCAAATTCTACTAACAGCACATGCCAACAGTGTGTGTGTGTCAAGAACTAACATTTGCATGAAAGTAGACTACGTAGACTTCCACTAAAGACAAATGCACCATAAATGGAACATGTATCCTAGTTAATTTCATGGTTCCATCTTCTTGCTTCGTTTAGCAGCAACCAAACATGGGAAACCAATTTTCTAAATAGTTCTACGGCTACCATTCACGCAAAATTCAGGATAATTTAAGCAAGTTGGGATAAACATTATGATGACACTTTATATGTAAAGACTTGGTAAAGCTTTAATGCTTCCCAAGATTCATAACGAATCATGGATTCAGATAGTGAGAGTATCAGCAAAGACAGTCAGATATCTAACCAGAACCATTACTTTTCCGCTCACCTTCTTAGAGCTCTGCTATTATTCACTCTGGTTACTGTCACATGTCTCGTCCTTTATCGATCCTCCACAACTTCTTTCCAAGTTTTTCCGAGATCCATCTCTTCGTTCGCCTTTTGTCATGCAAAAAATTGCGTTACTCCCGTATGTAATTTTTCCACTGATCATTTTGCAGGCAAATGCAACATGATTTGTATTCAACTTTAAATCTATTGAATAAATATATTGTCAGTCACTGATTTTGTTTATGTATGCCTTTTTAGGGGAATGGGGAGCTAAGTTTGAATCAAGTATTGGAAAGGGCAGCAATGCCAGACAGAACGGTGATCATAACAACCTTAAATGAAGCATGGATTGAACCAAATTCAATATTTGATCTATTCCTTGAGAGTTTCAGGATTGGGAATCACACACTTTCGCTTCTTAATCATATGGTGGTTGTTGCCCTCGACAAGAAGGCATTCCACCACTGTTTAAGTAAACCACATCTAAACTGTTACAATCTAACGACAGAGGGCACCGACTTTTCTGGTGAGGCACATTTTATGACTGGAGACTACTTAAAAATGATGTGGAGAAGGATTGATTTTCTACGAAGTGTTTTGGAGATGGGATACAATTTCGTTTTCACGGTACGTTACATCTATTTTACTATATCTATCAAATACTTTTAGTCTCATACCATATCCAATTGACCTTCTTGACTAAATACTACATAGCAGACACAAGGTAAAGTTTTAGATTAAACATAAAATTGAGGTTTTATTGGTGCAGGATGCAGATATCATGTGGTTAAGAAATCCATTTCCGTATTTCTACTCAGATACCAACTTCCAAATTTCATGTGATAATTTCCGGGGCAACCCATCTGACTTGAATAACGCCCCCAATGGAGGTTTCAATTATGTGAAATCAAGCAACCAGACGATTGAGTTTTACAAATTTTGGTACGAAGCACGAGAATATTATCGTGGAAAACATGATCAAGACGTACTTAACAAGATAAAGTATAATCCTTTCATTAGAAAGATTGGATTAGAGATCAAGTTTCTAGACACAGCTTACTTTGGAGGGTTTTGCCAGCCTAGCAAGGACTTGAATTTGGTCTGCACTATGCATGCAAATTGCTGTGCTGGATTAGATAACAAAATTCATGATCTCACAATCCTGCTTGAGGACTGGAAACATTATATGTCTTTACCAGAAAGTGTAAGGAAAGCCCACCCACCTTCATGGACTGTTCCACAAAGTTGCGGGTAATTTTATTTAGTTTCATTTGCCAAAAGAAAAAATGGATATCATGCATTAGTATTTTTCCTTTTTCTTTTTTTCTGGCATTTATGTGAAAATGATGCTTCTTTTAGGCTAACTTATGCATTTATGTTCCTTGTCAAATTTACATGTAGGCCACGTTCATTTCATCATCATACTCCAAGGAAGAAAAATGGTAACACAAAGAAATAAAGAATGAAATCCTCGACTTGGGTTAAAAAATTTCAAGGTATGAATGTGTTTTGTTCTTGAAGCTGTAAGTATGACAACTACTGTATTTAGGTATAACATCAGATGTGCTCAACCAATAGACCGTTACTAGTTGAAAAGATAATCCAAAATTGATAAGTCGGATTCATTTATCTTTATCGACTAATCAAATATACTGCAACTCCTAATGAAGTTTTTATTCTCTTTGTTGACCTTACATATTTATGACAATTTTCAGGTAGCAAATACTGTAAATTATGCCTTTTTCTGTCTGGAGAAGCTGTATTATCCAAATTTCTAACTCCTATTATCTAGGTAACACAAATGGGAATTCAAGTCATGTATAATTCTATTAAGAGAACTGTAATGGAAGATAACAGTCTGAGTCTATCTTTAGTTTTTTCTCAACATACTCTCCAAATTCATGATGGTTTTTTTCTTTAAGGGGAAGTTTTCCATGATGTTGTGTGCCCATAATATGCCAGTTAGAAGAAGTGATTGTACAATCTTGGCAATTATCATAAACATCTTACTATGTTATGGCAGCCAGATCCACATGAAAACATCAAAACAACTAAATAATGTTTGCACATGTATCGTTTGATATAAGTTATATAAAATATATCAAATGAGGATTCTCAGCCTGAGCAATTGTACATCAGATGAACAAATATAATACTAAATCTGGAGTTTAGAACAAACATTAGTATCATTTTGCTTTGAGGACTCCATGAGATAGAACAATCACAACATTTGTAACTAAATAAAAAATGGCTGCAAGAATTTAAGTCATACCAAATATTTCTTTGTTTAAGAATACATGTTTTCCACGATTAGCACTTGGTAGAGATGCCTTCTGATTTCAGACCAGCAGTCCCCGCAATCACACTGCCGGTTCTTGAGCCATGATGGACTTAAGACTGTTACACTACAACTCTTAGCTAGTTTCATCCGATTCATATTCTGAAAGCAAATCACAGTCTGTCTCTGTTTCAGACTCAAAATTATACCCACCTCTTTTGCCTTTAGAAGTAAACTTCACCAACTCACCCTCAGAAGCCTTCCTTTCTTTCTTATATAGTCCTCTACTACGATCTAAAAATCCATCCTGAATCATACTCGCATACTTCTGCCGTATATCAGCCAGTGGATGTTTCTCAATTAGCTGTCCACGATCATAAGCCTCTCTAAGAACAACAGTCTGTCTTGCCCCCTTCTCTGATAAGTAAAAGATCCCAGGATGCCTTTCGAACACCTTAGTGAACTTCTGAGGCATCGCAAAGGGCCCACGTAGGTTACTCACATTCTTCCTCTCCATCTTTCTAAGTATTGTGAGGTGCAAAAGCTCATGAAACACCCCAACAACTCTCTTTTCAGACACATCCGTTCTAGGATCCAAGAACGACGCATCAATGTAAGGACTAGTGTAAGGTAACTTCTGCCATTCACCCAACCACTCCATGCACTTCCTTTTCAACCCAAAACCCCTCGGGAACCCAATGGGAAATGCCAAAACCTCATTCTTTTTCGAATTTTTCGACTCTAAATAAGACACCGCTAGACAATCATCCCAAACTAATAGTTTCAGTCCCAAACGATCATCAGGGAGTTTAATGAAAGAAAATAAATCCGGGTGCTTTACAACTAAATTATTCTCATAATCATACGGCAAACCCAAGTCCCATCTAACCTGATCAATAGTTTGCAAAGGGAGCAATCTCTCTTTTGTAATCATAAGCAATTTTCTCAGCCTATTCAAAATATCGACATAACAATCATCACACACAAAGCGCATTTCTTGACGATAAACATCCAATGCCTCAGATGATAATTTATACCAAGGAACAGGGGTACCACTGGAATCAGGACGATGAAATTCTTGGAAAATATTAGGGTACCTCCGAATGAAAGTGGAAACTTTGAGGTCTGGAGGGAGATCAAGCTGCCCACGATGCCTGGCGAGGCGATAAATAGGAAGGGCAAAATCAGGGTCGGATGCTATAAGAGAAACGAGGGTACAAGTAGCTTTGAGGTGTACACCATTGGAAACTACGGGGTCAAGAGCAGTGTCCTTCACCCACTTGAGCTTTACATTGACAAGAGTACGCTTCTGAATTTGAATATATGGGTGAAGGTATGCGCTAAAGAGCACTCGGTAATACATCATCTTCTGTGAGACAATTCATCGAACATCTTCGTCGTCCTCATGGAGAAGCCTGAGAGGTAGTATACATGGCCTCCTGTAAGAAAGGTGCGTCAACCTAACGAAAATTCTAGCTCCTTTTCTTCATTCAATTCGATTAATCTAATTATCAAAAGGAAAAAAAAAAAAAAACGATCGATTAAGAAGGAAGTTGGTGCAAAGTGCAAACTGGAGACGCACAGAACAAAAAATACTGAGATATCAAACCGATTTCTCGTTTGTCAGGTAACTTAAGAGGGTGTTGCAAATCCAGTTCCACGCCAAAATCACTTTACAAGTTAGTCCCGCGTCCCACTTTATCACACTTTTTTTAAATGATCGTCCACCTTATCTTGTACAGCCTAAAAAGGAAAAATTATAATATAATTTTCACCCTCAAAATCTTCATCTTCAATCCGCCTTTGTCCGTATCGACCCCCTGTGCAAGATAAGTCGGGACTGAGGGAGTACTTTTTACCGTGGGTGTTGTGAATTCACTTTTCTTCCAGAAATTCAATTTTAGAAAATGCTTAAAAGCATTAAGCAGCTACTCACGATCCACCAAATCCTAGCTTTTGGGTGGATTTGGGTTTTTTGTAAATATATGGAACTTCTTTTTATTTAATTTATCATTTAAAAGGTATTTAATTGTTAATTACAGCTAATAAAAGGGTATTTGTGTAAATCACTTGTTAAGAAGTGTTTTTCATTTTGCATTATAATTTGTTTAAAAATCATTTTTTTCTTAAACCCTACCAAATTCTCATTTAATCACAACAATCAATTATTTACAAAACCTCCTTAATCTACATCAAATATACACGTCAAAAAAATTATTTATATTATATACTACTTTATATTTATCGCACTTCCTTGTATATTAATTGTGCCTTCGTCATAGAAAATTTCTGGATCCGTCACTTGCACGAGGTAAAGGGAAGCAAGAGTTGCTTGATATCAAGGAGCACCGGGATATAAATCGAGCAACTGGCCTCTCCAAGAGATGCGAGAACAGACAAAAAGACATGGACGAAAATATAAGAATGGATGGAGATCGGGAGAACTGAAATTTAATATTATTTTATTTTATTTTATTTTTCAACCTTAAAATTAATCGCTACGTGTCAAGGTTTCATTGGAGGAACTGAAATTTAATATTATTTTATTTTATTTTTCAGCCTTAAAATTAATCGCTACATGTCAAGGTCTCATCGGAGGCATTCAAATGTCGCGGACGTTGCGTTCCTGGTTGACGCTGATCTGAACAAATTTGCTACAGCACAATGATTTATGTTTTTATTTTATTTTGATTAGGATTTAAAATACATGAAATTAGAACTTCAAGAAAATTAGAAAAAGAAGAGAAAAAAAGTAAGAGTTAGAAAAGATATAGAAGGAAGAGGCTGTAAGGTTGAAACTCCATCAGAAAAAAGCCAATGGTGGCGACGGATGGGGGTCGTAGTTGCGAGCAGGAAAACGGGATGGTAGCATGGAAGTTCGAACCTTCATTTGACACCGGCATTCTACCTCGTGAGGCGGCGGCGGAGGAAATTGGTGGTGGTTTGTGGTGAAATCCGATGATTGAGAGGACTTGTGAAACTGTATTGGAGATGCTATATGTAAACCTGGCAACAGCATAGAATAACATGCACAATTTCCAGCCCTTTTTGGTTCATATAAGAGAAATAATAATAAAAAATCATAAAAGTAAAAAAGAAACAAAAGACGATTACAAAGAAAGGTGTAACTCAGCTTTTTTGACAGTTTACTTATGATTATTTAAAAAAAAACAATAATCTGCATGAGAAGTGAAATTAACTACATGGACGGAAAAAAATAAGACCAGCTGTAAATTAAGAATATCTGAATGTATATACAGACAGTATCCAAAATTTACAGAGATTCATGTACCATTTCTGAGCTAAATTTGCACCGGCTTGCATAGCGAAAAAACCTGAGCTGCTGAACCACTCCATGGCTTTTTAAACTCAGCAAGTAATAACATGGCAAAAAAAAAATTATTGACCCGGAAAAAGAAGAAAAGAACACTAAACTAGAGCTAAATGTCAAAATTGGAGCTGCGACTTTATAAGTATATACATTTTGTACATCGAGCGCAGCTTGGCTCATCTGCCGCATGAGTCTGGTCTGGACAATGTTATGATCTACTTTAAGAAACTCGAGAGAGCTTGTAAATATTCAGCCGTTTAGCTTGGCTAAAAATTGGTTTAGATTGTATTCTTCAGTGTACTGTGACTGGTCCCAGAGTTCTTCTAGCCCACCCAGAATGGATTTTAGCCCCTTTCCCTTGCCCGGTGGTAATTTTGTATCCTCTTCGGATGCTGATTTTGGCGTTCTTGCCCCCTGGATATCAAACAGATCACTCAGGGTAATGATACGGATCACGGGGATTCAACTTTTATTCAAAAAAAAAAAATATGAGCAGCTCGAGTTTAGCCTGAATACAAAATTCAGGCCTTTCTAGACTTCCAAAAACCATCGAGACATTTGTTTTTCAACAAACTGCGGCTGTTGGGTTCCTATTTTATCCATAAAAAACATTTGGGGGAGGAGGGTGTAACTGTAAATAGGTCATACCTCAACGGTAGTTTTCTAAAAAAAATTCAATGTGATGCAAAGAAATGTCCAGAACGATCTAGCTAAAGCAAGACTATGTATCAAATGCTGAGCAGATTACCTTTTGGCCTTGAGCAGGAGTGAATAGATCAAGTAACTGGTCTGTATTCATCGTATTCATACTCGCGTTATCTGCATTTATGACTGCATTAGCCACTGAAACCTTGAACTTTTGGAGGCTCATCACCTTCTCCTCCAAGGTGCCTCTCATGATAAGTCGATGGACATTGACAACTTTTTTCTGACCTAACCTATGTGCTCTGTCCATTGCCTGCAAGTGCGTTGCAAAAGGCAATGTTTGTGAAATGTCAACTCATTTATATATAATTTAAAGCTTCATAATAAAATGTTTATCTTCTCTTGGTAATCCAATTTTTCAAATGAGTTGGAAATAAGTCGTGCTAAAGAATTCCCACCTGATGATCCCTCATGGGATTCCAGTCATGCTCCATAAAAACAAGCGTATCAGCTGATGTCAAGTTTAAACCAAGCCCACCAACTGCATGCAGCAATTACAGGTTCAAGACGTAACAATTTACATTCTGATACAGCTTTCGGTAAATGATTTTATTTAAAGAAAAGGAAAAAAAGAAAACAAGAAAGGTACCATGTGTTGTGAGCAGCAAAGCATCAATTGTGGGGTCTGAGTTGAAGGCTTTAACAATGTCAAAGCGTTTTTCAGGTTCAACTGATCCATCCAACCGCAAATACGCAACACTGCTTGAAAAGAGGAACATGCAATCAAGTCAACAGAGCTAGTGAAAATAGCTATTTCAGAAGGTTCTGAATAGATGCAAAAATTACAAGCATAAAAGCAGAGAAAGTTTAGAAAGCCTGCATCAACAGTTACAATTAGAAACCAAGAATAAGGAGCAACTCACTTTCTCATATGAGTTTGAAACAAGTCTTTTTCAATAATGTCTAATAAGGCCTGCATCAACAGTCACAATTAGAAACCAAGAAAAGCTCAGTATAGAGCAATAATATTCAATAAAAAATGTTGAAGAGAACCCATTACTTTATGCTGAGCAAAAATTAGAACTCTGTGCTGCCCAACAGAAATAGTGCCTTCAGAACTAGACGCATCAACACCTATTCCGCACTCTTCCATTATCTCCTGAAGGGCAACAAGTTTAGGCGAATGATGTATCCTATGAAACTCTGAAGCAATATCTGCATTTGCAGGCACAAGTTCTGACAGCATAGGTAGGAGAGAATCTGGAATTCTTTCACCAAGAACAAGTAATGGATGACTACAAAGTTTCAACAAGTACTGAAGTGCCTGAAACAGAAAAAGATAAACCGGTTACAGAAGGAAACAATAAAAACCTCAAATATTCACAGCAAATAAATACCTGGAAAACATGTGAAGATGCTTTGGGCGCCCCTCCTGCATCTTCATTTATCTTAACCATACTTGAGATTTCTTGTTTTACATTTGATCCAGAAAACTGTTCGTACAATTTCAGCTGTACAGGACTCAAATCACAATATCTGTCCTGAATAATCTTCTCAGGCAGATCAGACAAAACTTCAGCTTTTGTACGGCGTAAAAGGAAAGGCATGGCCTGTGAGATAATCACATCAACCAGAACAAATTACATTAGTACACAAAATAACTAACAAACAAAAGCTAGGTCGCAATAACATCAAATATTCATAAATAAAATAAAAAGATTAAAAAAACACCTGCTTGTGCAATGCTAAAATAAAATGATTAAAAAAGCACCTGCTTGTGCAGTGCTTCCATGGCTAGTACCCCTGCTTCTGCATCTTTTGCTGAACATTTAGGATCCCGGGCTGCTAAAAGAGGTTTTCCATAAGTGGCTTGAAACTGTAGAAGCACCATAATGAAGCACGATTAACAGGTGCAAGAATGGTTCTAAGCGAGAATTAACCAACATAAGCAAGCACTATATCACCACTATGCACATATGTATTAGAAAAACAAGTTATTATTTCATCTCCAAGAGTTGCTTCCATTTATAACATGTATCCGCGTATGTTCGTGTAAGATGCTGAACAAGCACTGTATAGGTCAGTCTCCTAATTCATTAGATAAAGCTGATTATTGGAATTTCTGTGAAACGCAGTAGCAGGTCCCTGGTTTAATAAACACTACAATGCTTGTGTTTGCTTTACAACCTAATTATTCTTTAATGTGAACTATCTTACCAGAGATTTTTTAGTAGTGTTAGTAGATTGAAGTAGCAACTTAGCAGAATAGATACACACAACATATGCATTATGTCTACATAAATAAACCAATTATAGGATAAGGAAGGGATAGAATTATTGCAGGGAACACTATGATGTAAGCTGTCTGATTCCACTTTTCACATATATCCTTGGTGTTGGTATCTAGATATCCAAAATATCAATCACCTGTGCAAGTGAATAGGATTATTTTATCACTTAACAGTGCAAGTAAGTTTCATAAGCTACTTTCCATGTACAAGGCCCAGTTATCTCCCACGTCATGGTCAGCCAATAAGGACACCAGTCCACTAAGGGAGAAACAAAATAGTCAATCACCCCGAATTTCAGAGCAATGGATTATGCAGTGTACACAAATTTAGCAGAATCTAAGAATATTGATGATTGAGTCAGTCCACAAATATATGATACATGAATCATATTAGCAAATATATATCACAATATCAAGAAATTTCCACTACAAGTTAAGGCAATGTGGCATACTTGTCTTTCTGTTCCAAGGAACCCCGGCATAAGGAAGTCAAAGAGAGACCATAAATCTAACACATTGTTCTGCAACCAGAAACAGAGTTCTTCTGTCAGAAATAAGGACAAATTTATGCTTGCAACAAGAGTTAAGCTAGATGAGAAACCTGGATTGGTGTCCCACTCAGTATGAGGCGGTGCTTAGCTCTAAGTTGTTTCACAGCAACAGTGACTTTGGACTTAGAGTTCTTTATAATATGTCCTTCATCTAGGATGCAATAATTCCAGAAAAGCGTTTTGAGATAATCAATATCTTTGCGGACAACATCATAGGAAGTTACAATTGTATTATGCTTGTTAAATTGCACTCGCAAACAAGACCGTTCTTGAGCAGAACCAATGTATTGAAGCGTTGTTAACAGAGAGGGATCAATAAACTTTTCTATCTCGTATACCCAATGTCCAACTAGGGTTGAAGGACATATAATTAATGATGGCG
This sequence comes from Ajuga chamaepitys, assembly GCA_958295605.1. Lineage (NCBI taxonomy): Eukaryota > Viridiplantae > Streptophyta > Magnoliopsida > Lamiales > Lamiaceae > Ajuga > Ajuga chamaepitys. The sequence goes on along the minus strand of OY282502.1, from coordinate 2,984,153 downwards.
GCGAGTCTTCGTCCTTATTTGTAGCAATGTGCTCTGCTATATCAGATGCCACAATTGCCGATGATTGAAGGGTCTTACCAAGTCCCATATCGTCACATAAGATGCCATGAAGATTGAACCTTCTCAAAAATGCTAGCCAGTTTATACCTTCCTGCTGATACCTAAACATATAAACAAAGAAATAAATGAACAGCGAAGGTGATGTACAGTAGCAATAATCCTCAGAACTGTTAGAAATTCACACACTTCACGGCAAGGTGAGAGGACAAGCATACAAAATAAATGAGCAGCAAAGGCGAACCATGTGTCATCTGTAAAGAACTAGTTCAATTTCCTAAACATTCACTCATTGTTCCCTCTACTTTATTCAGATAAGCACAAGTATTATCGAGAAAGATGCAGTTACCTCCTAAGAGTCACATTGAGCTCAAACGGGAGTTTGTAATCATCGATATGAGAGTTGTCTACTAGTTGCTCCAGAAACTGTGCATCTTCCTTATTTCTAGACAAACGATCAGTCAGGCCTACGGGTGGAGACACACCACGTGCAAGTGGAAGAAGAGGCACCAGAGCAGCAAAACTATGTGTTACACTCTGTCTAACAGAATTATCACAGTCACTCATGCACCGCAACAGAGGTACAACCAGTAAAGGAGCATATGGGACAAGTTCCAGTCCCAATCCCTGTACAAGCAAACTAACAAGCATGCCAGCTCCTTGTCTGGCATGTACAGATGCCATATCACCTAACATAGGAACAACATTCTCAATAAGGACCCCCATTACATCCAAAGTCATTGACTTGGCCATTGCTGTGATACATCTTGATGAAGATAACCTTACAGCAATATGAGGATGTCTCACACATCTGAAAATACATGGTAAGAGAGTTAGCAGATTCTGCCTCAGGGTCACGTCCAGGAAAGGAGCAATAGAACGCACAACCTGCCACAACCAAAAAAAATAAGGGCATTGGAGGGGAAAAAAGGGGGATCAGAAGAGGAAAAAAAAGAAAACAATAAAAGTTTTCCAATAGGCAGTTGTTTGTCTTTTCCGTTTTCTTTTTTTTGTTTCACTTTTATTTTGCTAGGAAACAAAACAAAACAAAACTTACATTTGTTAATAATGAAATGATCCAATGTGAAGTCATCCACTCAAGGAACTAGACCAAGTAATTACATGCCTAAGCACCAACAGGAAGCCACCTGACCTTAATCCTATCCCCGACAATCAGGTAGACTCAACACAACCATAGAAAATTCTCCTATTTCTCTCCAACCATATAGACCAAAACAAAATGGGGCCAATAACTATCCAGAAGACCACCATGAAAAAACCTTAAATCAATGGTATACGGATCCACAACTGAATAAGGGTGGACCCAAACAAGACTCAACTAGGCAGCCGCATATCTATTGCTATGCAGAAACAATTGCAATCTTGATACAATACAAATGACTAGGTTTATTCCTATAAAGACGAAAACAACTACTCAAGATGGCTAATATTCGGGGACGTCACAATGTATAAGAATTCACCAATAGAATTATATTTGATTGAATTCCATGGTTCTATGGTTTTGACTTATCAGAAACAACAAACTCCCCCTCCCCTTTTTGGAAACTTTGTTATACATTGCAATATAATTGACAAGGGGGACATATTCATTATTTTTTATCTTAACAAGAAAAAATGTGAAAACCTGACTCTTTTTATGTAGCATCATTAAATGAAAGTTATAAGAAAAGTATAAAATGCTTACTTGAATATTGTTTATTAAAATCTGAGGATCTTTGATGGAATTAATAGATATATCTATCAGCTTCTCAGATTCTGGGGTCAGGCTTTCATGATTACAAGGCTTAAGGACCTCAACGAGGCAATGCCAGATCTTAGGAAGCTTGTCAAACAAAGAGCCACCAAACTTCAGGCATAAATATTTCAATGCAAGTTCAGATCCACGCCTGCTTATGTAGCCTTCAACCTTTGATCGGTCTTCACCAGTGGAAAACATATTAACTTTAGATTTTTGTCTACTACTACTACTTCCGAAGGATAGAAGGTCTTGGTCTTCAATTATATCAACGGAATTTAAGGCTCCAGCCTGGGGCGTTTCACGAGGATCCATGCAGGCTAAAGTACATAAATTCTTGATTAGCTTGTCATTTGGACCAGGTCTGCGTTCAATGCAATGATTGATGAGCTCTGCAAGCGATTCAGCAGCCTTATTTTGCAGCATTTCCTCCTACAGATGACATGAGAACACAGTTTTACTGTGAATTGAGGTATTTTCAGACAAGAAGTAAATAATACCTGTTCTCTTTTAATGGAAGCCATTAGAGGCAGGATGACAGGATTCAGTTTCGCTGGAAGCTCTGACATCCAAACAACTGCAGCAGCTAATAAAGCTGACACAGTGATATGCAAATTATTCTGAAACCATAAAAATTGAGATTGCAATGTCAGAAAATCTCTGAAATCTTTCCCACAGACAGAGAACTGATATAATTAATCTCTGGAGTGGTAAAATTGTAAAACTCAAGGTGTGCGCACGCTGAGAACACGATAAGAGAGCTCTATGCCAATAAACATACTAAGTTGATTGACTAGATTATTTAATTCTATATTGCAACTAAAATGCACCTGAACACATTTCAGATATCCAGCAGTTGTCAAAAGCTTTTGCTTTAGGGACTCCAATTCTTCAGATATATTCTTGCTATCAGATTCTAGTACAGAAACACCACTATCTGTAAATGCAAGCTTTGAAGCAAAACTCAAAGCATCATCTGCTGTCAAACTATCGATGTCCACTTTAATAGACAACAAGAGATCATTGTACAACCCAGATGCCTCTGTAGCTTTGTACAACTGGCTGGCTTCATTCCGCATCTTGCTATATGTTCTTGAGAGTTCAGCATAAGGTAGAACTGAATCTTTTGTAGGATATGCAGGGTTACTGCAAGCTAATAAATCTAACAAACACATCCTAAATTTACTTGAAATGCTAGCAATAACTTCTTCAGTCTTTGATATGTCTTTCAATTCTTTAAACCAAGATATAAGAACCAACGAGACCACCTGACATGATCATCAAGAAAGAGAAGAAATCAAGGGATCATTTAAAATCTCCAGACACTAAAAAATATAGAAAGTCAACAAATCACGTTATGGATTCTCTTTTGTTCAAAATTTACCTGTCGCTGAACTCCAGATAGAGAATTCAATCCCTTCCAGAGTGGGTCAACCACATACTGCAAGGACTGACCAGTTAACTTTGAAGCCATTACACCCAAAGCAGCTGCTGTAACTACTCGTGTATAAGTTACTGAGATATCTAAATCAGCGCCTACAACTATCTTAGTTGAAATTGCAGAAGCATCCCCATTTTGCTCTCCGGGCATGCTTTCTGAATATTCTAAGGACTTGTTTTTCTTATTTTCACTCTCTGGCATAGCTGCTCTCATTTTAGCTGCGGCCTTGTGATGACTTTTACGCGGTAGGGCGACAGGCCAGAACATTTTTGTCGCATCCAACGGAGAGCCAAAAGGAGTAGTAGCCAGGTCAATCCATGAACAGAAATATAATTTAGCAGCATTTTCTAAGTCATCCACCTGGCACTGATAATCAGTAAGAACGTCTCAGTAAAATAACAAGAAACTATTAATTAAAGAAACACCAAAAAGAAAGCAAACTGGAAATGCTAACACTAACTATTAAATAACACAATTGCCTAGGTATCAGTAGATCACTTACATATGATAACTTAAGGCAGACTAATCAGAAGTATAACAAGATGTAACAAATCTATGGGTAAAAAGATAGTTTGACTATCTTTCGGATCTATTATCACAGTAAACATAGCTGGTAGCCTTTTAAAGACTTTAAATTGGCCCACCATATCGAGCATCAAATATTTCAGATACAAAGAGTGTGACTGACAGCACCTCAAATTCTAAAAATAATCATCTCATCACAAAAGCATCCCTCACTGATGAGTGATGAGATGATGGATGGAAAGTTGAAACTCTACTAAAATGTACAGAAGAGAGGACCTAAAGGCACAGTTGAAACTAATTATGGTGATTCCTCTCAGAAGCAATGAAAAGGTGAGAAACGGAGAGCAGATGAGGTGCAGTGCATGCTCTGGAACTAAAACTCGTTAGTGGTGAAGGATGTAGGGAAGACAGTATGCATGCAAACGCTGATGAAAACATAAAGGAAAGAGAAAGATGAATGGAAAAATAGTTGAAAATGAGTACAAGAGGATTAACAATGAGACATAATGAGGGGAGAATGGTGAACTAAAAGGTAGAAGATGTAAATCAAAGAAATACTTTAATCATGACAATGGAACAGGTTCTCATTGACGGAGTACCCCAGATGATTAGTCAACAATCAAAAGGATGATTGAGAGCTGAGTATGACATCCCAGATTATGACTGCAATGTATACTATGTAACATAGGATCCAGTGCTGGAAAGCAAGGAGATTATGAGTGGGGAAAAGCACAAAGAAAAGAAGCAAGAGAGAAATAACGATCTTAAAAAAATACTTGAATAACATTAAAGCTGATAGACTACACATCATGGAAACATAAACAAGAAAAAAGACGAGCCACTTCTGCCAAGAATTCTAAAGAAATGAAGAAGATGTGAAAATGTTTCTGGAATTTAAGTATTCAATTAGTTTGAACCCTGATATCTCACGACGAAACATATTGTAGAAGAGACGGTGAGGAGGGATGATCCAAATTGAGCACCCAGATCCAATTGCAGGGTAACCAAGATAATAAAAGTAAAATATAGAAACATCATTCTATAGCAGAATCTAGGGGCAGGACGCACAGACAAAACATCTTAATACTTGAAAATAAAACGAAAATCAGCATGTTATTCAACGCCGCAAATGGATTTTATCAGATCCCAGAACAATTAGGCACAGCATAGGTACTTAAACCAGCTTGACTTATGAAGCTAAGAACATTTCTGTAAAAACAAATATAATCAGAAAAATGCATACTTTGACTAAGAGATTCCAAACCCTTTCCGAGCACCGAAGAATCTCCTCATTCGATTCCAGCAGCAAATTCTGGAAAACGATCCTCAAAGTGTCACCAACTATGAAAGAAGGCCAAAATGAGGTCGGTTCATCAGTGATGCTCCGCCTGTAACCAGCCTCAAGCAAGCGTTCCTGCAGATTTAAGATCCAAAATTTCATTCTATTGTCTTCCGACATACGTTAACAAAGAATTGGAAATAATCTTCAGAAGCGAGGTTACAAAATCAAAAACCAATTACATAAGGTTATACGTAGTACCAATGTGCGGATTGCTGATAAGCGGACAGAAGTGATGCTATGTCTCATAAAAGGCCATAATCTTGGAGCCAATGTTGATAGTGTATAAGGGTTTTCAAGAGAACTCATTCCTTCTTCAAGATCATCCATGTGACCAATTTCGTTAAGGTCAAGCTCCATTTTCTCTTTGGAGACCAAAGAACCAAAAGTCTTTGGAACCATTTCCTCCTGGGAATAAATTTCTGCTAACAGATTCATTACACTGCAATAGATATAGACAAATATCATAAACTTGAAAACACCTCCATATTGTGTATACTAATTTCAAGATGAACCACATAACAAGTTAAGAACATCATCGGGAGTGAAAAGCTAGATGTAAATCATAATATTCCCTAATGTACAGTAGGTCCAAATAAATTACACTAATGAACTCAGAAAAAATGTCCTATTTGTAAAGACTCATTAAATGCTGCAGGTTCGAGCACTTGACAAAATCCCTGCAATTAGACAAAAATTTAATTACTGATTCTATGATAATTAAACGGTTAATTTTTTACTGATGAAAAATTCCATATCATCATCCACAACGTGAGAATAAAGCTATATCTTTTAAAAAGAAAAATATGAGCAACAGGGATAAAGCAAGAGAAACAAATGCATGTGAATGAGCAACAAACAAATTATAGAAGCACAGAGAAGCAAGGACAAGGGAAAAAGGTAAGTGGTGAAGCAAACTTTATAGAAACAGAGGTGCCTGTTGAGATGCAGCAAATAAAAACTGCAGCATCGGTTACCAGGTAAAGAAGGGTTAACAAAGCTGGTGCTAACAAAACTGGTAAGATACTTCATAGTTGCCACTTGCCAGCAAATTTAGGTTGTAAAATTAACAGAAGCGTGGAGAAAGAAAGAACTAGTACAACCTCACGACTTAAGAGTACCTATTACCTTTGATTTCATTCAGAATCTTTGTCATATATATTATTTATCCCGACCAGAATTAAAGATGCTCAAAGAAAAAGGAAGGTAATACTTCAATTACGATAAAGTCAGATGAATACCTGCTCGTCGAGGGACTCAAATCATCGAGGTCAAGCAAAATGTCCCATAACAGCATAATAATAGAATGCAATATTGAACCCTTGAGAGAAACAACAGCAGCCGAAGCCGGAATCAGAGCCTCTGCTGCAACTGCTCTCACATCATCATCAGGATCTTCAAGCCCAGTTTTACAAGCAGGAAGAACAGACCCAAGTAAATCATGGAGCATCTCCTGGTATCAATATGGAAATTTTGATAAACAAAGTCAAGGAAATGCAAAAACAAATTATAAATGACACAAATCATAGAGATACAAATTAGAAATTAGTGGGAGTTGAAATTAAAAATCACAAATTTAGAAACGTGTGTTGTCTACAACAACTGTTGTCAAATGCATGCTGCCTCACGCTGTTGGCCTAATACTGGTATGCTGCTTCCGAATTATCAAAATAGAGGATTTAACTTGAATGTTTAGATCTATACTCCAATTTCTAGCCAAATTCGACACATAAATGCCCAAATATACCTATGAATCCATAAATCAGCCGATCTTTATTCATCCACAAAACTGCAAGAATTTTCAATATTATAAAAAATATTCTAAATCTCGCCAACCAACTACACCAGCACACAATGGGAACATTCCACAATGCCTTGACTCAACAGCCTAACCCAGATCAACAGAGAACAGATCAAGCAGCTCTTTCACATTTGAAGATCTTTCTTGTTTCCTCTCAAGTTCTGGTTTCAGCACTTCTATCAACCATGAGTATCACCTCCACTATATTTTGTTATTAAGGGAAATTGGTTTACATGTTGACAATGATCAAAGCTTTTTCTCTTTTTCTTTTTTACTTTTTTTGTTAAGAAATAAAGAAATTTATTAATTCAACGACAAGGTATAGGCGATGATGAATCCCATACAAACATAGTTACAAGGCACAACTCCAGTCTCTAGCTAGATCAGAATCAGATACATGGAAAATTTAGGAACTCATATAACTTAACGACCAAAGAGCTACTCTATATCCACTTCACAAATCCTCTAAAGATTCAAAAATATCTTTACTTCATAAGATAAATTATGCCAAGATAAAAAGCACTAAACATTACAAGATGTCGCAACTGCTCGACACATAATAAAAAGCATTCCCTCCTCAGAAAATCAGAAAAAGGGAATGACGAGGAATCCCTCAATGAGAATAATGAGCTCTATAGCAATACACTCCAACTTCTAATAATATTAGATACATAAATTCTTCACGACATGAGACCCACCAAGAAGCTCTAAGTCAAGCCTATCCCACCCTTTGTCAATGGAATCCTCACAGTCCTCACAGATACTAATCCAGTCAATATCTGTTCTAAACTGCCCAATCTGCAGAACTGGTAAAATGAGTAAAGCTAGAACAAGTTTTTACTGAAAAGCGCTAGGAGCCCACATCTCAAGATATATCAACGAGGCTGTCACACACTATTACTAGGAGAAAGCAACAGATTTTTAATACTGCACCAAAAAACCAAATAGCACAAACAGATAGAAATAAATCAAATCAAGAGTAATTTGAGAAACCAAAATTGGTAGGAAAAGCACATCACAGCATCTACCTGTCGAACGGCCACTAAATATTTAATACCCAAAAGACTCCCATGACGAATCTCCCACTCTGGTCTACGCTGAAAGAAGCGAAGGAATAATTAAAAAGATGTCCCATCAAAAGAAAAATCCCTGCGAAGAAAATAGATTAACGAAGCTAAACATTTTGTACTCAAACACTTACCTGCATTTGCAGCAAAATATTCAGCGTCCCCTGAACCAACATTGGGTGCATGTACTTAAGGACAGCACCCAAAGCTTGAGCACAGGTTTCCCTTACTGGTGCAACAACTTGATCAGAGACGTAATCTCCAAACCTATAAAAAGAGAAATCCATCATTTAATTCTCCTAAGAGACATTCAGTTGAGATATGCATTAACCCTAGAAATGGCACCAAAGATCTGAGATAGGATCCAACTGAAAAACAATGATCCATAACAAGGTCAAAACAACAAATAATCTAAACTATTGAAAAACTCGTGCTGTGACCGGGATATTCTCCTAAGATATGATTGGAGTCACAGAGCCCACTATTCCTAGTATTTCCAATATTTCTTCATAGTATTCACAATCTATCACTACAATAAATACTCTACCACAATAAATACTATAGCTGTTCGGTAATTTATGAAATAAATCATACCTATCCAGTGACAAGACACACAAGAAACGAATTGCACAATCTTGCAGAAACTCAGAGTTTCTCAGCCAAGAAGTCCTGGCATCTTTTACAAAATCGACAAGTTCAGTGTTCTGAGGATGGCTTCTCAATATATTCATATTTTCCAAAGATTCCTTGCCTTCACAATGTTCCTTCACCTCAGTGGCATCATAAATAGAATGGCTTGCACTGTCAATGCCAGATTCAAATTCCACCTTCACAAGATTAACATCAATTTCTCCATTTGCACGTGAAAGTACTCCTCCATCATCAACTTGCATTAAAACATCCAAAGCTCCATCTCTAGAGCCACACATTTGAAATGGTGCATCTTCAATTTTCGGTCTCTTCAAACTAGGCTCTGATTCATCTGGAGTAACTTGCAAATTCAGATCTATCTCCCTCTCTCTTTTGATTGCAGATTCATTATCTTCATCTTTTAAACCAGAAGCAGATGGACCACTGCGACCGACTTCAGGTATAACGATCCCCGCACTAGCTCCTTGATAGGTTAATATCTCCCTAAGAGCCATGATACTGCCATGGCGGACCTCCCAAACTGAGACACAGACAGTGTGATTTCACCTAAATGCCGAAAGATCCGAAAAAAAATTAAAAGAAAAAATAAATAAAAAAAGTACTTACCAGCATCAAACATATCAACAAGGAGTTGTTCAACAAAATTTTGAAAAGGCCAAGATGCATCTCCATCATTCTCAAAATTCTCCTCGTCAGAAATGGCATCTGCAAGTTGCTGCATCAAAACTACTTCAGTCATTTGCATTGTTAGGTTCTCATAGGAAAGACAAATGATAAAACTGTTAACAAGATAGAATATTAAAGAAATGACTTAGCATAGACATGTCGAAGGAACAGAATGCAATGAAGAACAGGTTAAGAAGGTATTCGGTTGACTTCAATAAGAGATTAGATGGTCACTGGCTCAGGATTCCCGCAGCATTTAAATAAATAATGCCACTTTAATATCAGTCGGTTTAAATCTGCTTTTGTTCCATAGAAAATCTTACCTCAAAACACATAACTCATGAGAAAGTGGGCAAGGGAATACTGAAAAATATCCTGCATTAGCTAGATATACTGGTAATTTTAGCACCCTAGAATCTCAAGTGAGGGAGAGCAGATAATTATTGGGAAGCAAGGCACTGTCACTTACTAGACATTCCATATGCAATTGTCTTTGGAAAGAATCAGAAACAGCGCCTTACCTTATAAGAGGTTGGTGAGTCAACAGAAATGCTCTTTGGCGATGCTATATCATGTGAGTGTGCTGCCTCTGTATCCCCATCTTTTGACCAGACTTTGCATTGGTCTTTTGAAGTACTTTTAGCTTTCCGTTTCAAGAGATTCAATTCCCTGGCACTGGGCCGTCTGGATCGTGATGTGGGAACCATCCTTGTCACAAGTTGCTGGATATTACGTGAAGGTTGAGAAGAGAAATACTGAAACGAATTTCCATTTCCAGGGTAATTAATCTTGTGCGCCATAAGATCCTCATCTCTTATTACATCGTTGACATCCATGAACTGCTCACACACATCTAAACCTGCATATGAGAATTGTAAAGTTGTATTACAAAATAAATTATAGATTAAGAATATGCTTATCAAAACTCAATTAGGTTAACTTCAATATGCACACAGCACGCTATGGATGTTATTATCCATACCGCCCCATAGCGCTTCCGTTTTGCTTCATAAAAGAGAACAAATTATGGATAACAAAGGATGGTGGAGGACATTTATATTTATATTAATATATATTACATAAGACCCAATTTTAAAATGCACAAGAAACAGTAGGATGAAAATTTTATGATGCACAATATTTTTCAATTTTTTGTCAGTAACCTTTGCAAGCAATGTGAAGCTCTGGGGTCTAGTAGTTTTCATAGTAGAGGTACTGCACTATTGTTGAGAATAAAATTTTAATTGAGTAACTGGGCTGCTTAGATATGTGGTCTCAACTTCCTGAGATTTATGTATCCCATAATGCATCAACTTCAATGGCTAAAGATTCATGACGTATAACAGAGCAATAAATCTTGCAAAAAGAAACAAAATATGTCTTAATTTCAGTTCACGTCAAATCCGAAACCTCCAAAGAACATGTGAGAAGGCTCTGTTTTCCTCACAACACATGCCAGAGACTGAAAGTCTAGACATAGTGAACCAAGGGAGACGGAGAATTATAGCTTTCAATTCTACACCACCATGTCAAAGACAAAGGAGCATTTATTAGGGACATGAGACCAATAGAAGCGTTCTTTGCGTTAGGCTGACATAGTGCATTACTTGCAGCTAACCCTTAAGATTGAGGGACTACCTTAATGACGAAAACCTATTTCTTGTAATCGCCGTATACTTTTGTGACAAAAACCAAGCACACCAAACAAACAGAACTCCTTCAGCAGGAAACTAAAAGTAAACTGTGAAATACAAGATTATATATATTTGTGCTACTGCACAGAAAAAGTAAGACAAACATAATGCAACAAAAAATGACAGAAAAAACTCTTGCAGGATGTGGATGGAGCAAAACAACATTAAGGAGATCCAACTCTAGGACAAAAGATGTTTTGTCTGGCAAACTTTCAGCAGACCACCCACTAAAGATGAAATTTCCCACTCACAAAACAAGAGGAATTTGAATATAGATATATATATACACACACACACATATGTATATAAGTAGAAAGTACTCATGTCAAGAAGTTCATTATCATGGTCTTCCCACTAATAGTAATGTTAATTGATCAGATGAGTACACATTTGTATAGTACATATATTATAAGTACAGCCATAATATTACAGTATTGCTGCTTAAAATAAGTACATTTTTATGCAGGAAACACTGGCACCGATTAAAACTGATACTAAGAAGATAGTAGCACCTACCCAATCGACGCTTAAGATTATGCTTCTGCCGGGCCAATCTTTCTTTCGGATTCTTGCCGCTGTCACTTGCAATATCATATTCCTGTAATTAAGTCCACGGAAAATCAACTAATGAACAGTCATAGACAAACGAAACCTCTACTCATTGCATACTAAAGCTACATCTAATTTTAGTTGCTAAGCTTCTACATTTCTGCAATTATGGGATCGCTGAATCCAGCAAAAATATGTCAAAATATTTTCATTTATTATTCATTTTTTACAAGAAATTTTATTGATAAAAGAGAGCAGAATTACCAAAACTCAGGATGAGGTTACAAGACGACACTCCAATTCCTATCTAAATCTGACAGGTGATAATTTTTTTAGATGGCCACAAGGTGGACCTAAACTTAATTATGCCCCAAACCTCCTCAGAGGTTCAAAATGGTCCTTCGAATACATATAGACCAGCAGACCGCCAGGACAACCAGCCGCCACAAAATTTTCCCATTATTGTGAATGAAAGCTTTCGAATTCGAAGAGAACAAATCCGAGGCAAAATGAGGTAAGACTCAAGATATGCCTAATTCAATCAAGGGATATTCAACATTATGGAGCCAAACAAACATAAAAATTTCTATTTCTCTTAACCAGACATAATATCAGGTTTCTTTGATATCCACTTCATAAGGTATGAAAGCTCTAACAACATAACTATTTCAAAAGTTCAAAAGTTAACTTGAAACCTAAAAACAGATATATAGCTCATGAAAAGGGCCCACGTAAAGTTGTAAAATGGTTGTAGAAAAATAAAATGACAGGGAAGTACCTGGCCCCCAGATGCCACCAGAGCCCCAAACTCCAACACCTTGTTAAGATCAAAACTGAAAAATGCAAAACATTGTAGTTCAAAAGAGGACTATAAGCAACAATGAGGCCATGCCGGTTGCAGCGTATACAGTGTACATGCCAAGCAATTTAAAGACTACACTAAGGAGACAAACAAATATAGCTTAAAGGAAGAAAGACCTTCTGAAAGAAGTGCTTGCTCCAAATTTAGAATGGTAGTTGGACACTACATCATTGAAGGTGGCAGATATCCCAGCTTCTAACATCTTCACCTCAACACATCTAGAAAGCTCAGTCAAAGATGTATGTTTGACATTCTCTGCAATAGCTCCGACGGCATGAGCAGCAGCCACCCTGGTATCCCACTTTTTACTGCGCAGATACTGTGACACCTGCACTTGTGTTGGGGACTAGTCAAGCCATGATAAAGTTGAGAAGCTTCATTCAAATCAAATTTCCAAGTTTCAGCATTTTCGGCGTCATTAACTAGAATATATTTGTTATGATTGGATGAATCTGTCTGAAATTAAATAAGTGAGACTCACAACTTTGATTATTGTAATATTTTAATAGAAAGGTAAGTTAGTGATGGGTCCCCTTTTTTTGATGTTTCAGATTTATTATATTATATAATATTAGCTGAATTGATAGTCTTACTTTGAATATTGTGTTAAAAGTGATATTTTTTTAGAATAATTTGTAAGTTGGGCGTCCCCTATAATGATTAAGAACATGCAAGCAATGATTTTCTCCAAAAGGCACACATAAATTTTATAGCCCAATCCCCTTAGTTTAAGAGCACACAAGAAATTATTTACCCCAAAAGGCACATATAAATTGTTCTGTTCCATCATATTAAAGTCTACTCGTGAAAAAATATAGCTGATAGCTCTTCAATGTCCGAAATCCATCTCGGATCAAGAAAATAAGGAATCTAATAGAAGTTCCTGCCAAGAGCTCCACAAGCAATTTCAATACTAATAGTAGAGCCACTTTTGGTTCTTAATTTGGAATAACAGGATTTGAGGAATGCAAGTCAGTAACCTCACTGAGCACTAAAAAGTATAGTTGCACTGGACCAGAATATCATCAATATTAGTCACTTAAAGAAAATTTATATCGTATTATGATCAACATGGTCACGGAACCATTTAGTAATTACAGTATGGCAAGTAACAAAAGGAAGTACATACTGACGGGTGCATGATGTCATTGTATCAAACAATATATAATAGCAAATCCAAGTGTACTTGTCAGTTGTCACATTTAAACTATGTACAACATAAACAATAAAAAGTAAAATGAAATTTTAATTCACAAATAATTTAATGATTAGAAAAGACAAAAAGACTTTCTGAACAAAGTAAAGATATATTTCCGCTTCAAATGATGGAACCAGATTAACAGAAACTACTCGAATTACTAAAATGCTTTAGGGTTTAGGGTTTAGGGTTGTCTTACATTTATCTTTTCCTATATAAGTCATATTCTCAAGGTTTTCATCTTACATATCTTAGCTACATTACCAAACTTTAGACCTAACAAAAACCATTCATGTGCCATGGAATAGAACTAAGAAAAGCATAATAGCTAATATAAAGGCTAACTACTTCGCAGGCCCTAAAACAAAATTGACCTTGATTACAGCTTCTGTCTGGCTCATGTTTTATTTATTGTTTTCCTTTCTACGTAACCTTTACTTGGAAAACGACAATAACAACAGTGTTGATAACATCATGCTGCTATCTTTACTCTTTCATGGATACAAAAACGACGCTGTCAAGTCTACTTCACTTCATACAAAGATACAACAATACTCTTTCTGATAGTAAATAAACGTTTTTATTAAACAAAGATAAGGCGACAAGGCTACACAACAAGGCTATCTATCTAAAGGTCTGAATGCAAGCAATGGACTCCTAAGCCTCAAACTCTACAAACAAACAGTGGAAATTAAAATAAAACGGGTGTCAATCATATTGCTTATCCACGACCCTGAGCAAATCAGCATGCGGGTGCTAATCATAATGTTAGAACGATGTAAAGTAACAAATTTTGATGCAAACCATGTGCAAAGCATGAATGTATTCAATCCTCCTCACCTCCTAGAGAGAACATCAAATTACAAAAATCCAGATACTTATGCTGATTGATCCAACCACTTCCAAAAAAGAAAGGAAAACACAACACAGTGGAAATATGGATTAAGAAACAAATACTCAGATAAGAATAAAGATTTATACCTTACTTAAAAGAGCATGGAGGTCCTGAGGATGTGATTTGGCAATTTCCCCGATCTGCTTTGCAGCAGAAAACCTCGTAGCTTGGGTTGAACCCGCTTAGCAGTTGTTAAAGAGAACAAAACATTCAACACAAACCCAATTAACAACAATCGCTAGGAAACAGGAAGGTGTAACAGTGGCCACAAAATAAAAAATAAAAGGACCTTATTCTATTGATCGTGGACAGCAATCTAACATACAAAATTTACCTTAGACAAGAATACGAGAACAAATCTATGAGTTTCTGACATGGAGACACTACCAATCGACCCCGCGAGCAGCAAACGGATAAATGATTCCGAATCACATTGATTAAGAGACATTACAAAATAACAACACATATGGAGATAAATACAAGCACATGCATGTCAAATGCAAAAAATGCAATGTAAAATTATGCATGGAAGGAATTCTTACATAACTAATTTCCAAAATTTGTGAAAAGCAGTTAAATAGAGGATACTGTCCAACAAAGTGAGCAGACGGTGAAGCCGAGATGACTGTTGAGCCATACTCCAAAATGTTCACCAAATTCCACTCAGTTGAATGTCGCCCTAACTCTTGAAAACAATCTGTGATCATCAGCTGCTATGGGGGAAAAGATCCTCTTGCAATTCCGGAAATTGAAGCTCCGAAATTCTTCTGCTCCTTCCTCAATTTAATGATTTTCTGTGTTCGGAGAGTGTGAGGAAGATTAGGGTTTCAGATTTGATAAATAACGGATGAGCTCTTTTTATAAAGATAAAAGAGATTGAAATTGAGTAACAGAGACGAAGCAAAAATGACAATAAAAATAAAAAATAAATAAAAAGAAAATATGTTGGTTTAATGGGTCGTTTCGTTTTGTGATTCGTGACATGGGCCGACCCGGTAATAAAGTGGACGACTTGGAGTTCGGATAACCCGTGAACGTTCCAAATTAGTAAAAAACCGACCCCCATCCGGTGAGGTTGGAAAATCGGCCCATCCCGATATTTTAGATGGATAAAACCACATAAATAAGGGTCTAAAGTACTATTTGACGTGTCCGATAGAGTACAAGTCCAATAATTTTAATATATTATAAAGAAATATGTTGGATTGGATCGGACCGATTAATTTTATGTACGATCAAATTTTGAACTGACCCAACCTCACCTAAAATGTAACATTGGCTCGACGGACTAGCCCAACCCAGCCGAATTTCCACCTCTAGCATAAGCCCACCCCGTATTGAAATTTGAACATAAATTTGTGAGGTAAAAGGATAATTCCATTTCCATGCAGTGCAATGTTGGATGAGTGGGATATGGTGTATTTTAAAAATTAATAATCATTTTCTAATTTTCTTAGAGGACGTTTGTTTTAGGTTGGACTCATCGGATCGAGGATGGGTCCAGCAGTATTTTACTGTTAAATAGAATGGAGAGGTGGGCGGCCACATCCAACCTCCATCCGTGCTCAATTATATAAATATCTTATTGATTTGACTGTTAAAATTCATCACATCTTCATCCCATTTCATTACATTTTTTTATGGGAAAATCCTTCAAATTTAAATATTCAAATATACTATATTCATTTACATAATAGAACGAACATGCACTTAGAACATGTCACATATTAAATGGAGTTCAAATATTATCTATCATTGTTGCCTACAATTTTATAGACCCCAAAATTAATTTTTTTAATTAATGATTTTTGGTAAGTTGAAAGTATGGCCACAACAAACATAAAGATATTGTGTAAACTTGTCTTGTGGTGAAACGGTGTATGAAAATTGAATTTATTTTTGAAAAATGAATTATACTTTTATTCGAAAACATCAGTTTCAAAACAACTAATTGGATAAAAAAAATGATATTTTTTTCTCAAAACAACATCAGTTTTAAGGATACGTTCTTACGGAGAGTGCCTCCAACAAATATTGGGTGTGTTTGGACTGAGTTGTACTCAAAATATCTTTTTAAATAGGCAAAAACTTATATGAGATCGTCACACGGTGTGACGGAAAAAAAAAATATCATTTTTTGTGATAAAAGTATCACTTTTTTTAACAAAAAAATAATAATCATTTTTTGTAGCAAAAATATCACATTTATCTGTAAAAGTATCACTTTTTCCTGTAAAAGTATCATTTTTTTGTAAATATATAAATAGTCACACGTGTGATCGTCACACACGGCTCACTCTTTTAAGTAACACACTCATCATTTTATTACGTTCTTGGTGCCCACAAACCTCTGCAAATGGTTGATAAGTGGTCCATCAATGGTTGAGGACAAAATTGAGTTATTGGGACTAAAAGTTATAAAAAAGAAGAGTTGGGGCTACAAATGAAAAAAAGTAAGATTAGAAAAATCTCGACATTATTCATATAGGATCAAAAGTGAAATTTTCTTGTGCACTGTTTACATTAAGTTATTTTTGTGGTCGTTGGTCCATGACCTCAAAAAAGCCCTTATATCTAGATGTGTGATTACACCAAAATCGGGGGTCAATGTTAACATATTTAATGCTTATGTGCATGTTTTTTATCTTATAATAAAATATATCCAATTGAATGTTTTACATATGTAAAATCTCATGAAATTTTCTATTTCAAATAGTGCTTCATCATTAATTTATACATTATATATATTAAAAGCCATGAAATACCGAATAAAATACCGTCTGAAATAGAGGATCTCGTCTACACCAATACATGTTTCTCTTATACATGCATGAGCATGACGCAGAAGAAATCCTATAATGGTTCAAATTCTATGTATGAATTCAAACAATACATAAAATTATAATCTAATAAAGTTCAAAATCTAAAAGCTAAACTAAACTTTAGTGATTGGTTATAGGGTTCTTGTCGCCCTTGCACCTCCGGGTGCCATCCACCATCTTATTTTCAAATTTAAACCGAGACAAATCCTTTAAATTTCACTTAAAAAAGTAAAACTTAATTTCAATCAACAATAAGCAAAACGTGAAAAATTAAAGATCAATGCACCTTTGAATTTTTAAGTGGTAGAATTACATAAAAAAAAAAAGACTAAATGTCAAACAAATTTTAATATCATACAATCCAAAAAATGTATTTATATTGTAGATAATATGTCATTTCTAAGATTTTTCAAAAACATACTCCATTATTCGAACTTAGCCTTTTTACACTCTCTCTATATGTAAGCACTAACATATCCGATTAACTATGCACTTACATCAAGCATTATGTAAGTGAGTTAAGTTACTCGTCAATTGTTCTAGTTGACTTGTGATAATCCAAAATCGCCTCAAGGTTAATTGAATGTTGGAGACGAAGTTAAATATCTCAAGTGGCGAAAGCATTCATTACCTGACCTTTGGTCTTGGATTCAAGTCACCTTGAGAGGATGGCAAGGTTTTAAAAAATGAAGCTCGATCTGAAATTCAATAATGTTTAGGTCGTGTTAGTGCTTGCTTAATTTAATCAGATTTTTTATTTTGGTTTATGATACAAGTCTTTAATGCATATTATTAGACTCACCTAGATGATGAAATAGGTGGCATTTCCATGTATAAATTGCACTTTTCGATTAAAGCATTATTTCGTGTCAAATGACGTGTGTGCTCGTTTTGTTGAGAAATAGGTGATTTTAGAGTAAAAAGTCCATTAGGACGAAGTTTTGAGAATAAACGAGCAAGAAACAAGGTGAAACAGTGAAAAGAGACAGAAATGCTAAATTTCATCCTCATGCACCTTATGTATTTTGTTCATATCTCGAGATACATATTCGAATAAGTAGAAATAAGAAAGCTAACTCAAAGAGTTACATTATTGTCTGAAAAATAACCAATGTCAAATTTCGACAGGAAGACCTCCAAATATGGCTTTGAAGTTGGAGATGGCTATGCCAATAGACCCTCTCGATCAAGTGGGACATACTGGACGAATTGTGATGGAGGTCAGAAAATTCCACTCGATCGAGTGGCGCACTAAGCTTTGCTATTCCAGTGTTTTTTGCATAATTCGGCCCATGACCACCATTTTGTCACCGCAACTATAAATAAGACCCTTTAAAGGTTGTTTTAAAGGTTATCATTATTTGGAGTAGAGAGCAAGCAAGAGTCAAGATCAAGATGTTTAGTTGCTATTAAATTGTTACTTATGTTTATTTCCGAATATTCGTTGCTTTCAGTTCAATTATGATTGGTTAGATTTTACATATATTGTAGACTTAGAGAGTAAATTATGATGAACTATTGATTGTTGACTTAATATTTGGATCTTGTTCTATGTTTTTATCTATACATTTGTTTTCTTTTGTTTTTTTTTCCGGTTTAATGATTTGACTAATTATTAGACTTTAGTAGGCTTAATAAATCGAGATCCAGGAGGAGATATTTATTAATAAGCTTATGACATATAGCGTATATAATCAATATAACCGAGAGGTTTAAGCCATTTGTTTGGACATTGATCATTTGTTTTAGGAGTTACATATATAATAATCGATCGGAGACAACAATTATTTGTACGTAACCAACGTGTTATTCGCTCCGAGAGAAGGTTTAACTTAATATTGTGATTGGCCAATAAAAATTAGAAATCGATTTAAAGATCCAATTATTTAATTAGTATTAATAATTAAAGTGGTTCTAGTCGAAATCAAATCCTAAATAAGTATTTAATTGATTATTTCTTCAATCGTTTGTCTACTATTGCAATTTTAGTTAATTAAGTCCTTTGATTCTTTGCAAATTAAAATCTCAATCTTCGATTGTCTGGATAGAGTTAAGTTATTAGAATCATAGTATTTAATTTGACTTAGTAATCATATATTGTGGGATCAAATTGCTCACACTACCTATAACTACGTCGTACACTTGCTGTTGTATCTATGTGGGATCAAATTGCTCACACTACCTATGGCTATGTCATACTAAGTGGAGTGTTTGTAAGAAATTGATTCTGCCATAATTAATCATTTAAAAATTAAAAGCTACAAGCTACAAGCAGCCAGAGTGCTACGTTAATCTGCTTCTCAACACTGAATGTTTATCTACCTATGAAACATGTTATATCTTAATTTTTTTTGTCAAAATCACTTTATTCTCAAACACTACCTACTTTTAATTATAAGTGATTTATGCAAATATTCTAATTTTAATATTTTTTCGTAAAACAAAAGTGAAGGAAGCACTCCCTTAACTTGCTAGGCTCATGAATCTTTTCTAGCTTAAAAATATTTTAAAGGTTTTACCATCAACGCATATAATTGCTAATACAGACCTACACATGAGTAACAAGCCTGACATTATCGAGCTTACTCGAATTACAAGTCTTAACATGCTTATATAACTAATCGAGTCGAGACGAATCAAGCTTGAGTTTAAAGAGTCTGCAATGAAGCTCTTAAGACAAAAGCTAGACCGAGTTCAAGTTGAGCTCAAGCCTCGAGTATTTTAGTAAAGCTTGAACCGAAGCCTAAATCTACTCGACTCGACTAAACTTGGTCAGACCCTAGTTGCAATGATATTACTAAATGAAAGCAAAGAATATTGACACAATAATATAGATTGACATTCATATACTCATTACTCATATTTGAGAGGTACTGCATTTCTATGTATAGAAACTTTTCGTTATATACAAAATTTTGATTGTAGTGTTTGATGCCTCATCCTCAAGCAAAGCGATATCTAGTACACCAAACCTGAGCTTATCTCTCATTTAAGACAGAGGCACTCCATGAAAGCATTACGTCACGAGCAACCGAAGGGAGATCTGTAGAATTTACGAGACCGGTAAGAAATTAAAAGATGCATGCGCGAACTAAGCTTGTAAAGTAACTTGAGTTTCATAATGCAACTAATAAAAATAGCATTACCTTGTGCTACTTGTAAAGCTACTGAAGGTACATCTATCTGGTCCTCAAGCAATCTGTATACATCTACAAGCTGGAAAATCGTGCTATCATTAGATTCAGAGACCTCATAAAGGGACAGTTTTCCTCGCGAATTGCATTAGTCGAGGAGGGTGTTTGTAGAAAAATATAAACCTTAAGGGTGCACCTTGAAGGTAGTTTTTGTAGTTATAAACTTTACAAACCTCTTGAATGTGAAGTTTGGAATCTTCGGTAAGGGCAAGAAGAAGCTGCCTTCGTATCCCTTCGTCTACTAGGAAAAGACGAGTTCCGTCCTTGATTGTGTCAGTTAGGTCCAATTTCCCTTGAATTTCTTGCTGTCTATACCTTTGCCTGGTACAGGAAAAGGTTGATGAAATAAACATCTAGAAGAAGAGCCAACTATAAACTTACTAAATATGAAATGTTATGCTACTGAACGAAATTCTAACATTTTGTTTCCCTGCAATGCAGGGTTGCTGCTCATCCTTGACACGTTTTCCTTCGCAAGAATAATCAGATTCTCAAGTCTTTTCCACTGGAAAACCCCATCTTTAAATAAAACCTGATGAGAATCAATCATAGGTTTAAGTCAACAACCATATTTATCGCAGAATGCCAATATTGTTTTCTATTAATCAAGTAATAAATGTACACATTTTGAGCGGGAGTCTGTAAAGCATAAGACAGTAGCTTATGTGTTACGATTTGGGGCCTCAAAATTAACCACTAAAAGTGATTGTCAGAGCAATAATCAAATCAGAGTTGATGAAATGGCAAATTATACGTCCTAGAATTCACATTGTTTTAGAATAGTGATGACAATATTATCAGTTGACAAAATGAACAGGCATGTCTACGCATTTGTCCGAAATCATAGAGAAATACGCATGCAAATTCTTGGTACTTTGTAATTAACAAGATCAAACTTGTCCTTGTTATGTTGGAGGACTCTATAAGACTATAAAGTATTCTAAAATAGGCATCTTAATAGATCCCAAATGATCAGCAGGTCATCACTTAAAAGATAGCTTATATGCTGGCAATTTAGAACCTGAAGACTGGACAGTTGCTTATGATCATACAGGCGCGACCAGAGCCATAAAATCGTGCAGTTAGGTCATGGCCAATATGGCATGCTCAGGATGATCAATATTTCTCCAAGAAAACAAGATGCACAAAAATGAAAAAAATTGTTACTTCTCCTCATGGTTTAGTTTGATACCAGCAGTTTGAAGGACCGAATCAATAAGAAATCAATTGATACCAGCAGTTTGAAGGACCGAATCAATAAGAAATCAAGCGAAGCAAAACAACTGCAGCAATATAACCCCCCACTCAAAAAGAAAAGAAAAAAAGAGCAAAGCGTGTATTAACAAACACCAAGAGATAACCTGAATAAGACGTTCGCGTAAAGCAGGATTAGGATCTGTGAGGAGGCGTTTTGCCACGTAAGGATAGGCAACCTGATGAAAGAATCATCAAATAACACATATCAACAAAACTAATAAAAAAGGATGATAGGCGAAATTGATAGACTGATCATTCATCATTTGAGAGCAACAGTTAAGAGAAATATTCTAGCACAAGATGCTTTTTCTTGGATACGAGTAAGGAAGCTGTTCTTGTTGATGTTAATATGTATATTAAGCCAACAACTACATTTTTTCAATCAAACCGCAAATAAGCTTGTGCTAAATTTAGTAAGTGCCAATCACGAATCCTTCCACAAGTTTATCAATTATCAGTACACTCTGAAGGGCTGTAAGGAACATTAAGATACTTTCTGAAGGGTTTATTCTCTACCAACATAAAGACTATCATGAAGGAGCAGGATTGTGTTACAGAACTACAGATTCAAACAGAAGATATGTTGTATCTTATAGCGTGGATATTCCATTGTAGAATAGCAGCAAGAAGCCTAAAAAGCTTCAGGATTCTTTGAATAATGCATATACATCTAATGGCATTAAAATTAGTTATTTGTTATCAATCAGGCGTGGAGAGGAGGGTTGGTTCCTCATATAGTTTGGGGAAACCCACATCATATGTGATCATTTGAGTTCTGGGGAAGAACAGATGAATTTGGAGTAATTTAGGTCAACTAAGACAGAGATGGTATCAGCAGGCTGCATACTCTACATAGAAGAAAAACAAGAGGCAATGAAGTAGCTCAAATCAGCATATTTTCTCTTGTGCCTTTGAGGTGAGCATAAAGGAAGAAAATTTATGGTCCCATGCCAAAAGTGTGGAGAAAGACAAATCTATACATCAGTTCAGGATAAAAGGATAAGAGACTGAATCCCCAAAATCAATTTGGCTCATGTTAAATTAGCATTGTAGATTTTCTAATTTATTCTTGAAAAACTCTGTAGGAGATAATTGTAGGAATCACCACATAAAAGTCGTGAAATATTATAATAGCAATAAATAACATAGAGACATGCCCATGGGACAGTTTTCAAAGGTCAGCTTAGAAAATGAAGACTTCGAAAGGGTGAAATGAGGCCCCTCCTCCATGTAAAAAGAAAAGATAGATCACCTCAAGAAATTTGAAATCAGGCTGCAGGGTGAAGCAGATTCCTTCCTGAGTCAATAAAGAGCGAATAACAAGAGAGAACCTCTCAGGAATGCGGATGGGATAATTGTAAACCAGCTGATTGAATTTTCCTGTAAGAAACACAATACATTAAGCGGTAATGCAAATAAAATCTGAAGTAGAAGTTGGTTAAATTCAATGTAGTCCATAGGACAGAAAACTGCAGAAAAGTGCCAAAAGGGTAGATTAAAGATAAAGGCAGAAAAAAGTTTGATATGCAAATCCCGTGTTAATGATTTTGACCATAGATGAAACTTTAGTTGCCTGAAATAGTTACAGGTGAAATTTATCTTGTTTTCGTCCAATGATATTGTGTTTCATTACTATGAGCAGTCTCTATTCATTACAGAAGAGCTGCACTAATCAACAATTAGAAACCATCATTACATTTACAAAGCATGATTGAGCTATAAACAACTACAAGAATTTGAAGAACTGAGTTCACTATATAGACCTCGAAGAGATGCATACAAAACAAAACGAAAAAAACAAGAAACACTATATCCACAAACCGAGAATACTAAAAATACCTGTGACGCTTCTAAAATTAAAGTCAGATAGCCCTTTCCCGACAGAATTCTGCCATATAGCTTCCAGAGCAGGAACAATGGGCGAGACATCAGTTCCACTAGCTAGAAAACCAAGCCTGGTAAAATCGTTGGCCATCTCAACATAATCTTCATTTACAGCATGGACAACGGCATCTATAAGAATCTGTTTATTTTGCTGCAGAAGAACCAAGCACATTAATATCTCTATGTCAAAAGTAACAAACATAAAAGCGAAAAAGTTGATGACAGCAGACTATGTCGACAAAAGTTGGCGATTGACAAACCAGGTCATCAGGGCTGTTCTGTGAATATAAGAATCCACAAAAAACAGAAGAATTATTTTCATTGGACAGAAGGGCTGTAACCCAAGCATCAAATATATGTTTATCCTACCATCGAGATATGTTGCTGGGAATACAAGCAATAATCTCATGGAAAGAAGTATAGACATATTGCTTGAAAGTTTTACAGAATCCTTGCCATTACCACAAGGTAAAAAAAACTAAACCAACAGAGATACAAAATTGGAAGTACAAATCATAGAATAAGACCGGCAAAATAAAAGAATCACTTGCTTCAATTGGATGTTTACAAAGGCGGTGGAGAAAGTAAATTATGTCACTAATCAATCAAAATTGCTAGTAATATTACCTGACTGAGAACAGCCACATTCCCAAAATCCACGTATGCAATACGTCCATCGCGCATGGCAAAGAGGTTCCCAGGGTGTGGGTCCCCATGAAATAGACCAAACTCTAACAACTGTCGCAAGGCAGCACTCACTCCAACAGTCAAAAACCCAGTTACGTCAAGTCCTGCATCCTTGATAGCCTGCATAAAAACATGTCGATTGTTAAAAAAACATGCAACTGCTTACTTTCAAAGAGTTGATTGACATCTGACCTGAGGGTCTGTGCACCGAATTCCATCAATCCACTCCATGACTAACACACGTGGACCAGAAAGCTGCTTATAAACACGAGGTATTTTAACTGTAGGGTCATCCTTGAAGTTCTCGAGAAAATCCTCAATATTACGGGCTTCCTGAGAAAAAAAACAAGAAAAAGAATTAGAAGGATGTCACATGACATTTCATCATTCATTCAAAATGTATGATTTTACATCAAATTACTATTCAGATGTGGCGTCCTACAAAAGAAGCAAGGTGAAGTTATAGAGAGGGGAATTATTGAATAAGGAGTGCACTAAAGTAGATCCAAATTACACAGGGAAAACGATATTAATAAAGTTTTACAAAGAAACAGTAAAATATGTTACATCAAACAAGAGAGCGAATCTGTAAATGGGTGCATGGATGTGTATATACTACATACATATAATAGGTATAAAAAGAGAGACATGCACATTAATCATATTTCATGTGCATGCGGGTTTGCTGGCAGAGAGACAAGGAATTTAAAGAAGTAAGAGTAGACAACGATACCAAGGTATAATCCAGCTCCTCCAACAACTTCTCACCAAATTCATCAACTATAAGCTCTGCGTTACAACCCAGTTTTTGCAGGCTGATGCCATTCAAGAATGATGCAAGAGTACGAAAAAGAAAGAGATCTCTGTAAATAATGGGCTCTATCTCAGGCCTTTGCACCTGCAAGAACAAAATTGCTATTTTGTTAAGTTATTCATGAGTTTGAACATGAAGAGTAATGCACATGCCAAATAAGAACAAATAGTAGGTGGAAACATGTTTATGACTGCAAAGATTTTCCAAAGAAAGGCATGCCTTAGTTCAGATTATGCAATTCCTTGTTCGAAGTACTTAAAAAAGTTGACAAGACACGACCTTCAGTAACTCCCAATAAACTTCTGTACATCTTCAAGAAATGCAAGAAGACAGTTTTCTGATAGCCTTGATTATCATCTGTACTTATTCACAATAGGCAGATATCTGATAAACAGTTACCAGCAATTTTTTTTCTAAATCTCATCTTCACCTAGCACTTGATTCATTCAGCAGGAACATGAGTAAGTGCGATAAGTAGGAATTTTAATTTTAATGTAACATCATGCCGGAGGGAGAAGAAAAAAATATACACAATATGCAAAACCATCTAAGTTCTAGAAAAAAGCAGCAAAGTGAAAATTGATTCAACTTAGAACCTTAATAGCAACATCTTCTCCAGATGAACGGAGTGTAGCTCGATAAACTTGGCCCAAGCTTGCTGCTGCAATTGTCTGGGATGTAATTTTGCTGAATACAGCCTCAAGAGGTTGCCCTAGTTCCTCCTCCATGATGGCAAAAGCTACCTACCAACACTCTAATGATGGGTTGCTCAATTAAATAAAAAAATAATATGAGGGATATGAATCATCAAAAGTCAGCACACTACCTGATTGGGAAAAGGAGGAACATCATCCTGAAGGATGCAAAGTTCATTCATGTAATCCTCTCGAATAATATCAGGCCTATTAGCAAGAACCTAAAAAGAAAAATAATTAAACCCAAAACTTGGTGAAATAAAGATGAAAAATAATTCAAAAACATAATAGTGCAATCAACTGGGTGATTAAAATCCTTAAAAAAAGGCAGTGTGGTTAGGGAAAAAAAAAAGTGAAATTGAATAGTTGCACTATTCATATGCACATAATAAGCATTATTTTACTGACAAGTTATAGTAAAAGGAGGTGATAGTAGAACAAATTAAGTTTTCTATAATCGCTACAATGCCTGTTTTTTCTGTTCTTTATGTCCATAAACACTTCCAAGATCATGTTAAATAGTACACTCCAGATCTTACTTTCTTTTCCTGAGTCCTTTCTGTATAACTATCATGTGGCAGGAGAAAAAGTAAAAAAGAATGTGTTCACCCTTGTGAACATACACCATAAGCTTACAAAATCTAGTTAAAAGGAATAACCTGTCCAGCTTTTATGAAAGAAGGACCCAAGTCGCATAGGAGATTCCTCAGTTGCCGAGCACGGAAAGGAACAACTTCTTCATCACGACCCACAAAATAATCATACATCAAGGTGGACCAGTAGAATCCCAAACTCCACACAATTTCCACTCCTCTACCAATTAATGACAATATAGCACCTCTTGATTCTAGGACTTTATTCCTCACCTACATAAAAGCCAAACAAAGAAATAGAATAACTACAACATTGATGAGGGACAAGGTATTTGATAAAAGAAAAAGCCATGGGGAAGCACAATAAAACTCTTGATGCAAAATCTGCAATACTTGCAGCATTCCAACTAGTGTACCAGAAAATGCAAATACAAACTATCTCCCTTGCTCTTACAATCAAGCTAAACAATTAAAAACACTTCTACAAGAGACATTCAATTAAAGAGATCATGGATGTCAAGAAAATGGCAGCATTGTATTTCGAACATGTGCTTAGCGGATTTCTTCGTAAATAAGTACTCAAACCTAACAATGAGTTCAAACATTCCTCCAAAGCCAAGGCGCAGCAGAAATTTGCTAATTTGAGACCAAAAAAAGGACTCTGGTTAAGACTAACTTCGGTAAACTGAGCAAAGGACCTCAAGGACACCTAAAAGCCATATAGATACAACTTTCTATGCTTAGATCACCAATACCTCCAATTCATATGCATCCAAACCCAAATAAATCAACAAATCCAGAAAATCCAACAGCATCATTAAAAACTGACAAATTACATACTGATTGCGGTGTGTACTTCCGAAAAGGAACACAAACACCTCGTTCTATATCGAGCTGCTCCAACGCGCTGTTGCTGCTTGTACCCAAGAGCTTGTCAACTTGTACCAACAACTCGTTTCTCTGAGCTCGAGTGACCACCCCTTTCCTATTTCTATTTTTAGACGAATTCTTTCCGTTCAACTTTACAATCTTCTGTGCGGTCTTTGAACGACCAATCCCCGGCGATAACAAGGATGAGGACGACGAAATGTACACACAGTTTAAGCAAATCGACTCCATAACTAGCTCAATACGTGTACTGAGAGCAAATCAAACTCAAAACGGGTATATATTCGTCCGTGTATATATATGTATGTGCTATATTAGTATCTGTGAACGGATTTCTCAAAATTGGGGTGATTTGGAGGTGGATTTAAGACCAGAATCCATGCAAATGGTGTGGCTGTGATGCAGAAGGCGTGCACGAAAATGGAGTGGAATGGCGAGCGGATCGCTGCTTCCACAAGTTGTGCATTTCGGTGTGCAAGTTGTACTTTGACTTTATGGTGCTTGTATACTTGGAAATACTAGGACCAGAATTATTCTTTCTGATAAATAAGGGAAGATTCTATCCAACCCATAAAACACTGTATTAACTTTGTTATATGAGCTATATGTAGAGTATACGTGTCATATTCCCATAGGATAACTTTTGTTAAGGTAGTTAGCTGGTACATCAACTTTTTTTTAGCCGACTACAATATGAAGTTAACGAATCGTACAAGTTATAATTTTTGTCGAATTTTTCAGATTAAATATCAAATACATGACAATAACATGCCAAATTAAAAGAGTTTTTGCTATTTCTTATGTTATGAATTGTTAAGCTGATTGACTAGTTGCATGGTTTGTAAATGTATTAAATTTTATGAATACTATGATAATTTGAAAATTTATGTTGAATTGTTTATATATTATTAGTGTTTCGGTAGAATGAGTTATATGATTAAAAAAAAAAATATATATATATATATATATATATATATTACTTTCTTGTTGCAAATCTGTGGTCAATTTCTTAAGTTATTAGCAATGAATATATATATTAAAAGTATATTTTATTCGTGATCATGTTATTATGTTTTGCATTAAGTTTTCGTTGTTGTGTATAATTTATATTTGAATTTATTAAGTAAGGGATACAAAATTATGATATGATTAATCATGTTTAAAACTAATTTGTTAAATACATGTCTACAGGGACGGAAGGAGGTGGGGGCCAAGGGAGGCATTGGGCCCCTGACCCCATAAACATGTGCTATTATATATGTGTATTTTAGTCGATTTTAATATAACTTAATTAAATAAAATAAATAATTATATTGTTTAGCCTGAAAAATTATTTAATAATCATAAATTGATGTATTATTAACCATATTATGTATTTACCGCTCCAATTTCCAAATTATATATTGAGTTTGAGACGTTATACATTTATCAAAGAAATACCCCCTTCGTCCCGCTCAGTTTTGCACGTAAGGACGGGCACAGAGATTAAGAAAAGTCTGCCTTTTACTTTTGCTTTGACTATTCAAAGGGGTTTAACTAAAAATTTAGGAGAAAGATTATTACCCTTTTTTATCTGTTTAAATACTAGACAAAAAAAAAAAAAAAAAAAAAAAAAAAAAAACTTCTGAATTGAAATATTATGTGAAAAACTAACTGTAAAAAAATTTGGAAATCTGAAATCTGTTCCAAAAGTGTTCAAATTACACTGAAATATTCTGGGAATTATTTACCCCTCCATTCCAAACTTAAATTACACAAGTATTTCACCTAACAAAGCTGAAATTAGATTTGAAATATCCCTCCAAAATTTTAATCACATCAAACTAGTCCAATAAATACATCAAAACAACATTGAATTTCACATTCAATGAATCAACAATCCAGTTTCTTCATACAAACAAAATTATAGTAATGACAAACACAAGAAAATGTCCTAAATTATCTCCATCAAACTGCACCTTGATTACTCAGTTTCTCATGGGGGATAGCACAGACGGAGTCGTACACTTAGGCCAAATCAAGGCTGCGGCAGCATCATTTGGAGCGGTGGACTATTCAATCTACTCGGGAATCTGCAAAAAACAAATATTAGAAGGGTCACCGATCTCTTTCGTTGACAGAAATTAAATGGCGGTAAGACAAAAGTCGATCTCAACACTAAATTAATGAAATCAATCCCGTTCTCAAAATAAAGCACTATAAGAAGGTTATCGATAGAACTTAAAGTCAGCAAAAGTAAGGTGGGATGATGGGTAAAATCAGGTTCGATTAAAGCACACACAAATGCTATCAAATCCGCTCTTACCGAGCCCAATATGATACAAAGGTTGAAATACAGCCTCAGCTGCTTGCATATGGACAGTTCAAATAACAAAATTGGGTACGAATCTATGCATAACATAATTCACATCGACGAAAATGGTTCTACATGCAGCGAACATCTGAGAGGGGTTACAAATTAATAGAAGAGGAAGGCCCGTATAGGGCCTGCAGGTCCAAGAGGTACATCCTAAAAGTAATGTTCATGTGTGCAGTTTCACGACCGCAATACAATCCCTCCAGTTCTCGTATCCAGACTTCAGCTTCTGCAGGGTCTTCTTTTCCATTAGACGTTGGTGGATGGAAACGCCTAAGTTGTTGCACGACTTATCAAGTTTTATCTCCTGCAGCTTGCACTGGTTGTGCTCGTCCTTCACTAAAATGATGGGCAAGACCTCGAAGTATTGTGACGAAATCATCCTCTGGTTCCACCTGGTCATCTGCTGGGACTGGTTGGTCAGCAACGACCATTTGATTTCGTCACGGACGTCCTCTAGCTCTTTGTGACATTGTCTAGTTGAAATACTATATTAATATATATAATAGATTAACACAAGATATTTACTCAATAGAACAAGTACTGGACATTAACAAATAACAAAAACATCATTTTCATAGATATTAGATATATTACATGTACACACATCTGATAACGAGTACTAACATGTTACTATTACAAAGCAGACATATCAAGCTACGACTTACACACACTATGTACATCCCAGACTGGGTAAAAGTAAGTTCCAAGTCTATTCTGGAACCAACCTTACTATTTACAGCCAAAACTGCTAATAGGTTGCTAACTAACAATTCTTAGTTCGAAGTGGGGTTCAGGCCCCTCCCTCGTTAGTGCTGTCATACGCCCATGGATTCACAATTTCACCTTCCTCAATTTCTTCTTCTTCTTGATCGTCTCCTTCATTTGGCTCCTTCTCCTTTGGGTTTTCCTCAATTTCTTCTGGTACATTTGCTATTAAAGGTTCCACCTCAGGTGGCACAGGGGTGAAGGCATAAAGCCACTCCGGAAACAGTTCGGCTGCGAATTCTCGATAGTTTATAAAATGCGTCAGATCATGTACTTCAACTCGTTCGACGTACATGCAGGTTGCGTGGGTTACCCACGTCATCTTCCTCAGATCGTAAATTCTCGGTACAGTGCCT
This sequence comes from Ajuga chamaepitys, assembly GCA_958295605.1. NCBI lineage: Eukaryota > Viridiplantae > Streptophyta > Magnoliopsida > Lamiales > Lamiaceae > Ajuga > Ajuga chamaepitys. Next base: position 2,953,338 of record OY282502.1, on the reverse strand, counting down.
AATTCTCCAAGCATATTGCTAAAATTGAAATCATACGCGGGGAGACCCACCGTCTGGGTTACCATCTGGATAACCCTGAAATCTGTAGTATGTTAATCCGATCGTTACCAGAATTTTGGAGAATCCACGTAACCCGCATGTTCTCTAAACTCTCTCTTGGGAGCCTACAATAGTAGAAAAATATTGCCTAAGTAGCTTATAATACACAAATTCGGCTCGTCTCCTTTATGGTTAGGACTAATTTGGGATAGGATCAAATGAAGGATAATATGGGGGTTAGGACTTAAGAGGGATTTCTTATCCCTCGTCTCCTAAAGAGGATGAAACAAGGATCTGTTTTTTGTCATCCATTCACTTTTGGTATTAAAATTCCATTAACACCCTTCTCAATTAAAACAAAAAGAAAAAGAAAAAAATTCTACAGTTTTCAGATTGCCTTCTTCAATTAACTCCTCTGCTGCAATACGACCAACCAAGACACAAATCTTCTTCATGATGGAAGTGGAAGGTCAGCGAGTTTTTTCTGATACACCTGCTCAAGAATGATAGAAAATTACAGTTTTCAGATTGCCTTCTTCAATTAACTCCTCTGCTGCAATACGACCAACCAAGACACAAATCTTCTTCATGATGGAAGTGGAAGGTCAGTGAGCTTTTTCTGATACACCTGCTCAAGAATGATAGAAAATGACCATGGTTAATGTTTGGGGGAGATAAGCTGCGAAAAGAGGGGGTTTGCAGCCATGGTTAGGGTTTGCAGCTGCGCGAGGAAGACGCCAGTTGCAATTGGATTCTGTGTTTCCTTCACTTTGTCTCTCAAAAAAATGATTTTGGATTTTTTCTGATGAGCTACAGTAACCGGGATTTCTTTGATTCCTCCTAAAGAGGAGGGATGGAAATCCTGATCTTTATCCTCCATTTTCATGTTTTAACCCGGGCTGGGTGATATTCCGGGGATAACTCGGGTATTCAAGCCTTCAAAGTAGACAGTGGATTAGGGGTGATAAAATTGTCCTATCACCCCTAATCATTCAAAGGAGCCGAGGCCAATATGAATAAATATTTAATAAGATTTGAGATAGAAGCTTGGAAGGTTCTTAGGATCTTCTCAAAAGGTCAATAAGGAGATTTAAACGTATTTATGATTTTTTCTGAAATTTAGAAGGTAATAAAAATAATAGTAATTTTCTAATTAATTCCTAAAGTTTTCCTTCTAATGTTTAGTTAATTTCTTAATATTCTAAATTAACTCATTGTAATTTATATTTATTTTCTAACTTAAATTAACACAATTCTATTTATGGACCTAACTATTAAATAAATAGAGCCAAATATACAATTACTAGTTTAACCCAATTCCATTTAATGTTTTAGCATCCTCTTATTTATGCTCAGAACCAACCCAACAACTAAAATATAATTAAAAGATCCATGATCCAGCCTAAAATCCCTTCCCTTCTCCTTCATCCTTAACGCACACATAAACACTCACACTGTCGACGACAACGGTGGCGTCGAGTCCCTCGTCGTCTACGACTCAGCGCTCGATACACACGAAAGGACGTCGAGAAAAGTCAGGATAGAGAATTAGGCTAAGCTGTCAATTTTATTTTCTTCTCCGTCCTTATTTCTATCAAATTAAAGGCATAAACTGTTGTTTTTTTTAAAACTGATCGAAGATTCACTTTCTACGGATCGAGAACTTCGATTTGGTATATGAATTGACCAGGTTCAACAGCTTTCGAAATCAGTTTCAATCAGTTTCAATTCGACGAATCGATTTGAAAGGTTGATCCGACGGCTATTGCGCCAGTGACTTAAGACCAAAGGATGTTGTCTTCCGATCAAACTAATTGAATATCGAAGTTTTACGTAGTACGAACTTCAATTGAATATATAAATTATAGCGATCGAATGATTCAGCATTGAGTATCGAAGTTCTACGTAATACGAACTTCAATTGGATATATAAATTATAGCGATCGAATGATCTAGTCGTCGTCGTCGGAACGACAAGCCCGAAGGCGGGCTGGTTGCGCATATTATTGAAAAAGAAGAATAAGAGTTTAAATGTTCATAGACTTACCGGAGGTTTATTTCCACGCAGAAGACCTGCAACCTAACAATAAATCTATATTTTGTCTATTATATAGGGGAAGTTTGCATGTATTAATCATTCAGGGAGTGTAGAATTCTTAACACGTGTTCTTGACTCAGCATAGCTATATTGCTGACTATTGAAGCCTACTACCTGAAATTATCTGATGACTTATCTACACAAATACATTCTCCGTTTCGATCCAATTTGCCTATCTTAATCGGATTGGATCGGACACGAAGGTTAAGAAAAAACAGATTTTGTGAAATCTTTAATTTTTTTAAAGGTGAAAATTGAATGTGGAAATTTTGAGGATGGAGATTGTGAGAGAAATTTATCATTTATGGGCTGACAAATTAGATTGAGACAAATCGAAAAGAAAAATAGGCAAATTAGAAAGGGACGGAGGGAGTAATATATATATATATTGATTATTTCTCACAAGGCACAGTATTAGTAGTTGTGTCAAATATAATATTGAAATAATTCTGAATTTGGAATAGTTTTTGGAAGTTATTGTGGCTACAAAATTAATAGTTAATTGAGTTGTATCGATAAATTACCTAGGTTCGTCTAATTCAAGATAGTTAGACCACTAAATAGTCTCGCACATGAAAATAGCAAATGAATATAAATTATGGTTGAAAATAGATTAATACGGGTTAAAAAGAAATTAGTCCAAAAATATAATAACTAATTTCTCTTTTTTTTTTTCCTCCTCGGGAGTTACAATGTATAAGTAATAGAGATAAAGATTTTAGAAAATAGAATGAATAGAGAAACATTACACCTTTAATTTTTTTTAATTGAATCAATTTGTTGATCTTATCAAAATTGTTAATACTTTCTAATTTTATTTATAGAATTGATATTGAGACTCGTGGACATATTTAAGGGCACTATGGTAGTCATTTCTTTCAGATATGATTTTTGAAAAAAAATATTACTTTAATGTAATTTATCCAATATTATAAGTTCAGAGGCTAATATATAAGAAAAAAATTATAGCCTACCAGAATTTGTCCCCTATTCGGCAAAAAAATTGTCACTTAACCTTAGAGTATAGTTAAAAAAAATAACGCATAAGACGAGCTCTTAGATCTATCTATAGATGGGCTCCCTCGACTAAATTTTTTGGTCCGTCACTGCATGTCTATGACTTAAATAAGGTATATTAATTTATGCCTACATGTGATAGGGAGTTTAGTATTTCATGTTTATGTGGTTCCTTTAACGGCCTGATCATGTATTTATATGAAAAGAAATTCACGATTTAATTTTTAAAATATAAATAGATTAAATTATTTTATGAAAATCGAATTATTACAAAAAGGAGGGCTTTTGGGTGAATCGGTGACGTTTACTTCTAAAGGCAGAAAAAGTGGGTATAATTTTGAATCTAAAACAGAGACAGGTTGTGATTTGCTTTCAGAATATGAATCGGATGAAACTAGCTAAGAGTGTGATTGTTCTTAAGGCGGAAAACGGAGGTGAGGCAGTTTGGAACTGTCGAAATTCTCTTTTTGTTTTTTTTTACTAAATTTATTTTTATATGTCTAAGTTAGGTTTATATTTATAGTGAATCAAATTTCACTACAAATATTTATATAGTTAGTTAATTATGCAAGATAAAATGAAAAGAGGGGGCGACATAGGAACTTAAAGTATGGAGTAGATGATTTTAAAATTTTCAAATCATCTCTTATTTTCTTTTTCACCTCTACCCTCTTTTTCTTTTCTTTCTATTTTCCTTTCTTGCATCTCTACTTTTCTAAAACAGTGGGCAACGGTAATTTGCAGCAAGCCCATTTGGTCAGTCAGTAGGCGGCTCAGTTAGCACTTAGTTGGAGGCCTTCTTTGCCCATTCAATTTTTAAACAAAATCAGGTTACAAAGTGGGGATTCGAGCGCACATATTAATAATCTTAAGCAAATCTTTTCTTTCAGTGAACGACACAGACATCTTGGAAGTTTTTTACATCTATACATATATAAAGATAATTTGGGAGTCCCTAAATTTCTTATTTTTTACGGGCCTTAGGCGACTGACTCTTCCGCCTCATGGGAAGAGCGGCCCTGGGCGTAATGGTTGAGCACATCTGAGGTTATACCTAAATACAGTAGTGCTGACGCGGCCACTAATCCATCACCGAAAGTAACCAAAAGTACGATCTAAAAGAAGATAAAGTGCGATCGATCGTTAAGATAAAAGCAGGGAGGAAAGCAATCGTCTGATGCAATCGTACTGATATATTCTCACTACAAATATATGGTTTACACTTGTCTTTTCTCTCGTGTTTTATGTATCTTTTCCCTCACTATCTAGCTTTCAGTAGGCTTCTCTATCCAATTTCAATATCTTCGACAAATACATGTGGAGGATATTTATAGAGGTTAAGCTGCTCTTGCATGTTTGGCATGTGGACAATAGGTGTCAAGTTTAACTGCCACGGGTTTGCCACTTGGCATGGCCCAACTGAGGTGACACCACAAGGAGGATGCGTGTGTGACATGTGGGGTAACAATTCCACGACCTACGATCTTCTGGTTCCGGATTAGCGATCGTGGCCTTCATGTTTGGGGTCAATGCTGGCGGTTAGTCGTGGTAAGGTGGTCCGCTCATAGCAGAGTGGTCTTGTATATTCGAGGGCGGTCTAATTTATAATTATCTTGAAGCAGCACAATGTGTTTGCGATCGTCATTTGATGTCCCTGTGATAATGGTCCTATAATGATAGATACAATCAGGAGAGAGGGGGACAAGTGCAAAAAGAAAATAAAAAATATATCCTCCAATTCAAAAATCCTTTAGTACTCCATATTTACCAAAGGCAAACTTTGGCAATGACAATTCAGATCCCCTATTACGTGGTAAAATTGGGACGGATGGATCTAATACATTCGATATTTTAGATTGGACGCGTCACAAAAATAAGGTCCGAGGTAATATTTAATTCGATCGGACAGGTTCGATGGACCAAAAGCCCAACGGCCCCCGATTCAGGTTGATAATCTTAGTATATTACAGGAGAACAATCTGTAAATAGATTTTTTTTTATGAAAAGAAACATATACATTAGACATCTAAGCGTGAGAAGCATGTAGCATGTAGAAACGTAGAACGGCCAAGACAGCCTAACATCTACGCAAAATTAAGTAAGGAGGAGCTGATAAAATAGTCTAACAGGGTCTGATCGAAACTAGACGAAGTCTTTTGGAACACAGCACAAGATGCAATGACACACACAACATGTAACAGATTTCGAAGTACAATATGATATTAGATTGGTAACTCAATACACAATAGAAACCACCACAATTCATCTTCAGCATCATCATACTAAGAGTACATTTTTCACCTTGAAACCAAAATCATACAACCCCAATATCAGAAACCATCATCACAGATCCCTAACTCACCACCATTCAAAGCCAGTCTTTCTGCTGCAACTTCAATGGCAAATACACCTCTGTCAGATACTGAAACCCGAACGAACTCAGCGCCTGAATTTCCGCCTTCTGCTTCGACTTCACCATAATATTCAACTCCTCCACCCACCCTGGATTCTTCTTCACAAAATCCTCCTCCAACAAATCCTTTCCAGTCTTGATATCCTGCTCCGTCATTGGCAATCTACATTGTTCTGGAATCTTGTACTTGTCAAGATCACTAGGCCTAACACCAAGCCACTTTATATCCGGCGTTGTCAAATTCGCACTATCGTACGACATATTCTTCGATCCACAACCGTATACTGATAATATCTTCAATCCGTATGGATCACTATCTACCAATGCTAATACTGGAAGCTTCAGCTCCATCTTCATCTTCTTTAAGAAGAGTCTCGTTGCAACATCTGGTTGCCCTTTAGCTGTCACGATTATGCAGGGGAATCTGTTGTAGAATCGATCCTCTGCTAATCTCATGTATGCGGCATCCTTTTCAACTAGAAGGATGAACAATGCATCGCTCTGCATATCACCGACTCGATCGATGTTTGGTGGAATCGCTTTTCCTCCCATCCCCATTTTTGTGCAATCAATCATGTCGCCATTATCGCTGAATATCAATCGGCCTACAACCACCCCCTTTTCGGCTGCAACGACGTTGAGGCTCGATCTCGTGCAGCCGAGGATGCAGGAGACGTCGTCGAGTATGGCGTCCGATTGCGATTGGTCCTGGAAGAGCTTAACATCAGTGTAGAAGAGATCACGCTTCGTGACGTGGATGTTTTTCTGGCATAATTGATGGATGAGCTGGATTATACGAGTGGTGATGGTGGCCTTTCGGACGGAGGAGACGTTGGCAAATGGGCGGGTGGAGGATTTGTCCTTCAGCACGATGCGGTCGAGCTCGGGGACGTAGAGCTGGTTCGCGGCGGCGCGCGAGGGAACGGAAAAGGAGAAGCCGTTGCCGGCGAGGATGGAGTGAGCGAGTGAGAGGGCGAGTGTCTCGATGGTGGATTGGACGGAGGAAAGCGGGAGGTCGCTGACTTCGCGGCAGGCGGTGGGGAGGTTCAGATCGGAGAGGGATTTAGGTTTCGCCGCGGAGGAGCCGGCGGCTGAGGATTTTAGGGCTTTGAGTGTTTGAAGGATTGAGGAATCGGATTTGAGTTTGGATTTGAACAAAAGCGGGTCGGATTCTGAATCGGAATCGGTGGCGGCACGGCGGCGCTTTTTCTTGTCGGCCATTTCGACAGAGTGTGTAAGGCGGGAATATGAAATGGGGGAACAGATACACCGAGGGTTTGCTTTATAAAATGCGAAAACGATGTCGTTTGCATATATGTATTTTTAAAAGTTGCAAAGAGAGTAATTTACTAAAAGCCCCTTCAAGAAAAATAAAAGCAATATTTGTTTATCAACTAATTTAATAAAGAAAAAAAATCCTCAGCTATATTTTTATGTGAGTAAGTCATTTGATTTTTATAATAGGTTAAAACAACAGTAAATAATAAAATTTGATATAATATAGAAATAAGTCATTTTAGATTTTTGGGCAGAAATTAAGAAATTATGAGATCGACAAAAATATCCCAAGAAATATATTCTTACAATCTTAAAATCCAATTTTTTTCATATAAATCTTTCATAACTATAAATTGCCCACTTTTCCTCCATCCCATCACTGATACACAACGGACTTTGTTTTACACTAAATCCTTCTCTTCCTTGATTTTCAACCTTTTCTCTAAAGAACATTGAATTCGGAGTCAAACTTAAAGAGATGCAAATTGAATTCAAGAGGTAAATGTAAACCAAATTTTTTAAAATGGAACCAAAAAAAAATGAAGATAAATATATGGATATATATATACACACACATATAGCATACGTCTAGTAAAGAAGGTGAAGGATACATCAATGACTTCCACATGATTATATGAGAATGAACATGGCGGAGTCGTGTTTGATTTGATACTTGATTTGAACATGGACCTGAATCAGGAGTTTGAGGCTCCATTACTTAAATTAGACGTGGATCAACTACAAAAAGAAAATGAGGATGTTATTATGTCTTGGAATTCGGGTAACTACTCTGATAGGTATGGCCCAATTGAACCCGGGTCGGTCCAGCCCGCCAAACGGTTCAAATGCGCTCAAGAGCGCAAGCCCAACGCAGCTAAGCCAATGCGCGGCGTCTTTGGGAAGTTAGGAAAAGATCCCCATGATCTTTTCCAACGGCCATGAAGATATGATGGGCGGATTTGTAGGAATTTTGTTACGGTTAAGGAAATGATCCCTACTCCGGTACTCAAGAGAGAATATCTCTGGACCGAATCACTACTTGTAAGATTGTACTCCGATACTCAAGAGAGAATATCTCCGGATCGAATCACGTAAATACTTGTGTTGCTTATATTCTGGCATGCTTGATCGTTTTGAATAACTGCTTTGATTGTGATTCACTTGATATTGTTTATATTCTGGCATGCTTGATTGTTTTGGATAACTGCTTTGATTGTAATTCACTTGATATCCGGGTTACGGCTTTATCAATTGGCGCCGTCTGTTGGAACGAGAAGCAAGCCTTAGCGTCGTTCATAGCTGTAATACGAAAAAAATGGTGAATACTCGCCACAGTCAGCCAATCCAACTCGATCTCGTCGGAATCCTCCCGTCAATCAAAATCCTTTGTTGCCACGTCAACAAGTTTAGGACCCACTCGCGGGGCAAATAGATGCACAACATCTCGCGGCCGTCAATGCGCCAGCGCAAGGTGATCCTCCCCCAACCCCTGAACTATTGCAGGCACAACAAGCGTTCCTACAGGAACGCGCTGCTCTATTCCAAGAATGGAATCACCGACGCGCCGACTTCGGTAAACGTGTCGACAACGGTGATTGGCACGTAAATGATCCAGTCGTCGGAACGATAAGCCCGAAGGTAAACTGGTCGGGAATATTATTGAAAAAGAAGAATAAGAGTTTAAATGTTCATACACTCACCGGAGGTTTATTTCCACGCAGAAGACCTGCAACCTAACAATAATATATATTCTGTCTATTATATAGGAGAAGTTTGCATGTATTAATCATTCAGGTAGTGTAGAATTCTTAACACATGTTCTTGACTCAGCATAGCTATATTGCTGACTATTGAACCCTGCTACCTGAAATTATCTGATGACTTATCTACACAAATCACTGTTCGTTTTGATCCAATTTGCCTATTTTGATCGGGCACGAAAATTAAAAATAAATAAATTTCATGAAATTTTTTACTTTTCCAAAGATGAAAATTGAATGTGGAGATTGTGAGAGAAATTTGTCATTTATGGGCTGACAAATTAGATTGGAACAAACCAAAAAAAAAAATAGTAATATATATTGATTATTTCCCGGCACAATATTAGTAGTTGTGTCAAATATGATATTGAAATAATTCTGATTTTGGAATAGTTTTTGGAAATTATTGTGGCTACAAAATTAATAGTTAGATGAGTTGTATCAATAAATTACATAGGTTCGTCTAATTCGAGATAGTTAGACCACTAAATAGTCTCGCACATGAAAATAGCAAATAAATACTACAAAATTATGGTTGAAAATAGATTAATACGGGTTAAAAGGAAATTAGTCCAAAAATATAATAGCTAATTTCTTTTTTTTTTTCCTCGGGTGTTACATCCTATCCTCCTAAACGAAAATTTCGTCCTCGAAATTTGACTTACCAGAAAAAGAAATATTTGGATATTTCGCTCGAATTTCTTCTTCTCGTTCCCATGTCGGCTCCATTGAACTTTGACCAGAGTAATTTTACGATTTCTTAGTTGATGAATTTTTCGATCAAATATCAGCTACCAGTTTTTCCTTGTACGTATTATAGTTCATTTCTAATGTCTCGTTATTAACTTACATGACTCGGATCGCTTTTGTATGAATCTCCTGAGGAGCTACTGCAACTTCAGTTCCAGGCACAAGTTGGACTGGAAACAATATCACAATCACAAGTCAAAAGAAAATTACATTGCTTAAGATATATTAATTCACCAAAATTCTTGTTGGAAGCAAGAAGACCAAACCAGATGGCATATCTGATCACACAAATATTTTCCTCAACCTGGTAAGGGTGTGCACGGAACGGTACGGTTCGGAGATTTGAAAAATCTAATATTGTACCAAATTCGGTTCTTTCACAAGAACCAAACCGAAACACATAAAGATTCGTACCGAACCGTCCTACAATTTAGGTACAATATTTCGAATCTAACGGATCCAGTGGGACGCTTTGGTTGAGTACGACTCGATTATCTAGAGATTTTTCAAGACTTTTAATATCAAAGTTAAAGTTAGAAACAAAAATCATGGTACTCACATCAGAGTTGCAATTAAAATTAAAATTTATGTCCGACTAAACTAAACTAAACTAAACTAAACTAAACTAAAATTAAACTAAACTAAACTAAAACTAAACTAAATTAAACCTAAACTATACTAAACTAAACTAAACATCAAGTTATAGGTAAATTTTTCAAGTAAGGTCGTCCAAAAGAATTATGCACAAAACTTGTAAGCTACTGTATATCTGAAATTATTAATATATTTCTATATTTTTGTAATCTCGATTTTCGGTAGGGGATGATTCAGTTGGATGAGAGAGAGGAAGAGAGACAAAGCAACTCTCTATTGCCCCTACTACTCTCACCTAGCTTGAATGGTTAATTTGAAATATAAGATCGAACACATATTGAAATATAAAATCTCATCCTTTGAAAAGAGAACTTCGGAAAAATATAGGTGAATGCTGGAATATTTAACCGTGGCAACAACATAACATGCACAATTTACATGGAAGGAAATAATTAAGAGTGACAGTAAATTAGGAATATCTAATTGTATATATAGACTGTATCCAAATTTACAGAGATTCATATACCATATAGAGCAAAGTGTCAAAATTGGAGCTGCGACATTATGGGTGTGTTTACTTATTACTTAGTCGATTAACTTAATCGTGTTTATTCTGGGATTTCTGGCAATATATTTATACATATTACATAATTTTTTTATTATTTTTTACATTAAAAATTACTTTCCAACCAACAAAATTCAAACACCTATTTATTTAACCCAATCTTCTCTTTTTACTTTATTTTCCTCAATTTATAGTACTCCGACCTCATCCACTCTTAAATAAACACACCCTATGGGCTCGTTTGGTTCACCATCCCAGTAATTGGGTTGTTATATACAAATGGGCTTTTGAGGTGATTTAAAAGACATAGGTTTATTTATTCAGTTGTTTGGTTAGGGTGTTATAACAGTTTATCTTAGCCTAAGTTTAGGAAATCATGTGTTTGGTTCAGTATATTAAACCATTACATAGTAACTAAAATTACAATATTAACCCTAAAATCAATTATTGTGATGAGGGCAAAACAGTCTGGCCCCAACACAATGCAAATAGATTTGCCTTTCTTCTGCAATGTTCGAAGCCCTTCGAATCTCTCTCGCAGCCGCTGAAAATCGACCGGAGACTTCGACGTTGAGTTAAGGTATGTTGTTCAAAACAATCCCTTCGCAGTAATATGTGTAATCATTTCTTACATTCAGATTTGTATTCTAATTTCTTGGTTCCCTAAATTTTGTTTCATAATTAGGGCATACGGTAGAGACCCAGTTACTTCGACCCAGAATTATGTCGAGTTTGACAACATCAGAACATCCGAGACAGGCTAATTTAGAGGGCTGGCTATTCTTTGCGATTATGGGTCTTTTATTGTAGTTCAGTTCTCATTTTTTCCAAATTTAATGAATATGTTCTTGGTCAGGACGATCGCCTGGAGCTAGCAGTAGGCTACTAGCGTTTTGCGATTGTGGCTCGGAGGCCGTCCAGTTGACTTCATGGAAACCCACTAACCCAGGCCGCCGATTTCTGAAGTGCCCTCACAATGGGGTGTGTTAATTAGTAAATTGACTAATTTTATGAATGTTGGCTCAATTTTTTTATTTTTGTTTATCCTGTTTAAAACCATATTCCTTGTGACAGGAAGGAAATTGCGGATATTGGCGGTGGATTGATCCAGAAATATGTGCGCGTGCAAAACAAATTATCCCTGGTCTATTACAGCGCATTAACGAAAGCCAATCCCGAGTGTCTGACTTGTCGTCAAGGTTGTGCAAAGAAGAAAGCATGAGTGAAGAATTAAGTTGGCGGATTGTAGAATTGACGACTTTAAATTCCGAATTAGAGTCGAAGCTGTCGGCAGAAATATCACGAGGTAACGTTATTTCGGCGAAAATTGCATATTTGACGGAGGAGCATGATCGGGTTGTTAAAAGGTTAAGGCATGTCTTCGTAATTTTAATTTTAGTTGTGCTGACTTTATTGTGTATAATAGCATCGAATTGATTTTCATGTCTTCTCGTGAATATCAATGAATTTTTTAAGTATGTGCATTAATTCGAGTCTTATCTTAAGAAATATGAGAAATGGATCGATTGCTAGTTCTTTGAGCAACAATTGGAGCTCACAACTTTTTGTATGTAGTAGGTACTGTTTTACACTCTCAAATTATAATTGAGGAAAGATGGATGCATGAATGTGTTAGTTTTAAATTTAAAAAAAAAAAAAAAAGAGAGAGAATTGGGTTTGTAAGAAGAATATATTCTTTTCCCAAATTGTTACATAATAGTAGGCTTTTAGGAGGAATATATTCCCTGCAAATACAATTTGGTATGTATAAATGGTGTTATTCTTGACCAATTTCTGCATGAAAAGAGCTGAAATGTTGTCTATTTGCTGGTGTTGCTTTTGAATATGAATTGAAAGAACATATTCCTGTATTATTTGTTGACTACAAATCAAGCCAAAACTGGAAAAAATAGATTGCTTTTTGAGATCACCTTACTACATTTCAGCAAGTTTTTTTTTTCCTAAGCTGACATCTTATGTTCATCAGAATATCAGCTTCATTTTTTTTTGTCTATTTGCTCTTTGTACACAATATACTAGCTGCAAATTCCTATCAAGAAGTAGCTACATGTGACCCCTCTTCTAGCCTTGTGTTGTCTATAAAACATCCCATGGAAATCAAATGAATCACATCTAAAAGGGCAGCTTTGGGTTCGTATGTTATGGCGCCCCATCCTCTTGATCAAGACAGTGTCTTCTACACCTCCTCATGGACTCGGGCTGTTGAAGACAAATTCATTGATTTGCTACTAGATGAGTACTTTGTGGGAAACTATAAGGTTGATGGGAACAACAGCGGGGCTATTCGCACCTCGATGAAAGGTATCAATTCTCAGTTTAACACCAATTTCGACTACATGACTTGTTGTATGCGTGTTAGGAAGCTCAAGAACCGATTTAGGGTGTTCCGCTGGCTGACTAGTCTAAGTGGGGTTCACTACAACGAAATTACCCACCAAGTCAAGTGCGATCCGGAAATGTGGGAGCATGTTTGTCAGGTCATTTTTTAAGTTATGTTCTTCTTACTTTTCGTAGCTTTCAATGGTTTGTTAACACATAGACATATATTTTGGTCTATCAGAAAGAAAAACTTGCTGCTGCGTATATGGAGAAAGGCGAGAAGAGGTACGATGCGCTTACCTACTTGTTCCAGGAGGGTCCCCATCCAGCCGAAGATGCAGTACCTGAAGTTATTGAGATCTCAAGCGACCACGACAACGGCGGGGACATAGTATTGGCTCAGCGTCGTCTCTTTAATGAACCGGTTGAAGACGAATTCTGGAACGAAATTGCTGATGAAGGAACATACAACTTGGACGTTGGCTCAGACAGTGAAGTGAACCAACCATCTGCTAACTCCACTACAGACCTCAAGAAGGACAAGGTGACAAAGGTTTCCAAAAAATCGGGGCACCGCTGGGGACATGGGGGTGAGGGAAGTTCTACTGCTTCTTTCTCTCCTTACAAGAGGGTGTAGTTGGGCCATTCGCGTGTAAAAGAAACGGGACGTTGTTTGGGTTCTAGTATTTTCATTTTCGTTCCAAGAAGACTAGCGTTTTAGTCGTTCCGTTTCTATGTAGTGTCTATCTAAGTAGTAGTTTGGGATCCACTATTTGAGGATGGCAATATTCCCCTTATCTGTCATCTTGTTGAATGAATATTCTAATCAGTGTTTTGCTTATTTTGCTATTGGTTAAATGAATTATGCTTTCATTATCTTGTTTAATTTTTTGGTTTTTCCACCCCCCCGTATCTGATACGGTTCACCTTAAAACAAACTAATTTGTAAAAGGAAGCATAAAAGAAAAGATAGTACATGTTCCAGTTAAAAATAAGTGAATAATTATCCAAAAGATGGTTTCTTAATTTCTGACGAGTCTGCCGGAAATTTACAATCCTTAAATTTTATGAATGTAACCAATTACATCCAATAAATCAGAACTACGTAGAACTATTGCTATTTAATCATATGAAGTTTACTTCTGGCAAGAAGTTATATCAACTAGAAATACATGAATTCCTCTTAACCCCAGATTATGGTAAAATTAAGTTTGTACTTGTGAATTCAGCGGTTATTAATTACTGTTTTTTGTAATGAGTTGGACCATATGATGACAAGGTTACTTATATAGCTCAGTAATTCAAGAAACAATAATATGTTAAGTAATTGCAAGTCATCAGGAAGTCGAAAAATATTCCATTGACTTTCGCATTTCTAAACAAGTAGACACAACAAATGATTTATTCTCTAAACATTGAAACATAAAACTTATCTAGTTACACCTGTGACAGTAGAAACAACGAAAATTCAAGCAGTGAACAACTCAATATCATAATGAAAACTACAGAATATCTAAATCATCATTAACATCAGGAACAAGGATTTGTTAAACCACAACTATGCTCCTAAATCAAACACCTCCTGCAAATTTACAATCACTGTTGCAGAATATCCACCAAAAAATAATCAACATCCTCATTTGTAGTACTTCCTCAAACAAAATATACAACAATTTCACAAAGTCAGATTCACATAAAAGTTCATTGGACAAGCCATGAGGGAATCTGGGAGGAAGATATTCAAATGTGGAACCATCAAAAAATCTTTTCGGTCTAAATTTCACAGATTTCCAGCAAGCTTCATCTTCACGAACTCCTCTTTGGCATGAAGTGGCAGGCTGAAGAAGAGCTCCATGTCCTCGGTGTTTTTCACAAGAAGCTTTGAAACAAGTAGCTTCTCTTGTAGGTTAAGCCCAACCATGTCGTCAACAAATGTCCAAACTTCTTTTCTAGCAGACGAGATGTCGTATTCGTAACCAATGCGAGTTGCAATCTCACCTAGCCTAGCACTTGTGGTCTCGCAGAACCTACCAAGGAGGTCACAGACTGCCTCCGAGTTTTCAAACACCTTCCTTTTCTTCCCTCCTTTTCCTTTTCCAGTAACACTACCAGTTTGATGAGCCTCAGACGAACTTGGCATCTTTCCCTTCCCCTTTTTGGCAGCGCTATTAGGAGGATCAGCCCTGTTTGGAGTCTCTCCCGTCTCCCCGACTTCGTCAAATAATCCTTCAAATCCCTCAAACATATTGCTACCGTCCTGAATGGAAGGAGTTGCATTTTATTAACAGATATAGCGATAAAAAACGAAATATAAACTTTCAGCTTTGGTGTACAGCCAAACCATGATCTTTCAGGATCAAAATTACAATCATAATTGAGCCTGGACCATTGCCTATGTACTAAAATACAACACAATCAATTAATGATTCAATAGAGAAGATGCATAAACCCGCAATGGGACAGAAACAAATCATACCTGAGGTTGCGGGTCGTTCAGGACATGATTAACTGCATCTACAAAACTCTCGGAGTTTTCTCCGGTAGCCCGGTCTTTTCCGAAAATTTCGCACCATTCTTCGTAGTATGGCCACGACTTAAACCTCATCACTTTTGCAGCGGGGTCAACCTTTTACAATGAAATCAATAACCAAATTAGCAACAACAATTGGGAATTTACTAACTATGTATCTACTTCGACAAGTATGAAAATACCCAAAAAGACAAAATTCATAAGTATTGACCTTGACATATTCGTTCCACGCCTCTTGAGTGGCCTCGATCATTTTAGTTGTGTGATTATAACCTATTCCACTCCTAGCAAGCATCGAGAAAAGGCTTCCATGGCTTTTCTTCCACCCATGGATCTTACTGTTTATGTGTGGATTCCCTTTCAAATCAGAACCAGGGAACGACTCACACATAAATGTCTCAAGGGCATTCAGATAGCCCGGTCGAAAGCCATTTTCGGATTTCCAGCCAGTCAAGATTATTTCCTTTAATCCGACGATAAGTGTCTCCTCTTCTTGACGACTCCAGCAGCGACGCCCTTTCTCGTTCCTTACCCGAACTGGTCTTGCATTTTGATTGTTGGGTCCTTCCATCTAAAGGAAATTAACTCAATGTAAATTTACAACGAAATAATAAATTGTCAACTTAAGTTATAATGGGTGTAAACTGATTACTTCATAAATTAGTACGTGATTATAAAATAATCAAGCAGCCAAATACAGTAGGTTCAATCGAAATCAACAAAACATTCATATAATATTAAATCACAAACATCAACTTTGGTGACATTATCAAGTTTTTATAGTTGAATCATTACTTCAAATATTTTCATGTGAAAGCAAATGCTGAAACTGAAATACAAATTTAGTGACATTGAAAACTGCTCAAATATCATTTACTCCATACAAGGTTCCAACAAGATCCGTATTTTTTGGTAATCCAATTAATGAAAATTTTGGCTCAAAAAGCAACCTGATTCCATCGAAGTAATATGGCAGCTAAAATGGATAATGATGCAGATTTCATATTCTATGATACTTGACACAAAACACTACGATTAAAAGAAATTGACAAGTACTTGAATTTACTGTACTCGAGGTTACAAAACAACACATGAAACACCCAAAAACAACAAATAATATTTCAGTAGCTCGCTCATACATATTCTAAACTAAATTACAAACTGAAATGAGACATCCTCCATTCATCAAACATTGTCCTAGCTAGGGCTTCCCTCCGGTTGGACCATTCAATTGTTGGCTCGACCGACTCTATATATGTTTGAGGTTCGTCTTCTTCGTGAAGCACCTCTACATCATCTAGGTCATCAAGTAATGGGTCTAGCGGAAGTTCGTTACGAAGGAAATTGTGTAGTAAAGTGCACCCCATTATTATACGGTTTTGTGCCTTTAGCTTGTAAAAAGATGGGCTTCAAAGGATCGCCCATCGTTTCTTCAAAAGCCCGAAACTACGTTCTATCACGTTTCTCGACTTTGAATGACACATGTTGAAGTACTCTTGGTAGGTTTGCGGTGTCCTAGAACCCTCCCCCCATTCCTCTAAGTGGTAACGAACTCCCTTATAGGGAGTTAGAAAGCCATCCGCATTCGTATACCCATTATCGCACAGGTAGTAGTGACCTGTCGATTAAAAAACAACAATTTCAATTTCTTAAATGAAGCTTAAGTTTTGTGCTAATACGTTATAGAAAAAGTTTTTAGAATCAAACCTTGTGGGACTTTGAAACCATTTTGCCTACAAACAGCATCTCGTAATACCCTACAGTCTGCGGCTGAACCTTCCCACCCCGTTAGCACATAGACGAACCGCATATCTCTCTCACATACCCCAAGGATGTTAACAGCTATATCTCCCTTCCTTGTCCGATAACGTCCCTTGTCAGAATCAGGGACAGTTACTTTGATGTAGGTGCCATCTAAAGCACCTAGACAGCCCTACAGAAGGTTGTTTAAATGTCAAAATTTTGGGAGCATTACTTTTAAAATAATAGATTATTAAGCCTATAAAGTTTTATGGTTTCTAAAGCTAATACCTTGAACCATCGCCAACTGGAGTTCTCATTGTCCTCATCAATTGGAACAGGCTTAGCTAAGAGTATCGGATGTAGCTTAATTACAGCCGCCAAAACAGTGTGGAAATGGATACTTACAGTTTGCCCGGACCGTTTAAAATCAAATTTCACTACACGATTTTTCTTATGATGTGAGAGCACTGAATGAAGTAAAGCTACCTTCTCGCTAACAGTAACGTAGCGAGAATCTTTCAGCCCACCTACGTGTTTCAGCAGAAAACAAAGTCTGTAGAAGGCTGCCCGGGGCATTCTCAGTTGCTCAAGGCAGTCGATGTCATTTTTGGTAACTAGGCTATCTAAATGTTTGATTTGATCGGGGATTTTGTCGGCCATCACATACCTAATCTCACGCTCACACCTACGACGACTAGAGACACCACTATCTAGCTGAGTAAGCACAGCACTTATTACAACAAAACTTGAGGACAAAATTTCCTCAACAATTTGAAAGATTTCAGCCCGTCGTCTGCCTATTTCAGCCATTGCAATACGCTCTATTACAAAATAAGTCAAGATTAGTGCAGACAAACAACATAAAACAACCACTAATGCCTTTAGAGATCTTGGTTGGTGGAATTTGTCCAAAAAAAAAATAAAAATAAATAAACAACTTTCAACTCTACGCAATAGTAATTATGAACACTACAATTTAATTTCGATAACAGTAAGTTCCAATTAACATTTTAAAATACATGGCAATTTCTGTATCTGCATTTGTACATATAAAATGCAGTGTCCTGAACTGTGATCTCTGTATATGTATAGAATTCACGGTCCAAAGTTGGAAGGTAACTATTACTCACAAAAACAAACATTTCACGATTTGTTCTATGGAGTTTATGCTGCTAATGGGTGTTTTTATCTTTTCCAAATTGAAGTTACATGAGGTTATGGATTTGACAATTTGGGACCCACCAGATGATCACATGTCTCTTAAGTGGATCTTTCATGGCTATTGTTTACACTGTAATTCAACCTTACATCATTGAACAAATCATGCAGCTGATTTCTACTGTTTTGCTGGCAATGTTAAGCAGTGTGGCTACAGTCAGATTTCTCAAAATAAAAAAATAAAAATTGGAACATGAATAAGCCATTATTGTGGAATCACTCAAAAGCAACTAGGCAAAGACAATAGACATGGCAATCTCAATTAATTAATAATTATTAAAAAAATTAAAAAAAAACATCAGATACATACAAGCCAACATAGACACAGCCAAGTAGCCATTGACAAAACTATACAACAGAAAACATTGTACTCAACAGGACGGAACAAATAACGGGTTAACAGGACAGCCAAATCCACACCATCTCAGTACAGACGCCAAACAGAAAATTTCATAAAAAACAGCCATTCGACCCGCTAAATCATAGAACGTGAAGAATGAAGATTACCCGATTATTGTTTGTTGCAAATCTTCAAGGCGCAGCTTCAGATTCAACAGGAGATGGGTCAAGAATGTGGCGAAACATAAAAAAGAAAAAGAAAAAAAAGAGAATTAATAAGTGTTGATTAAAGATGAATAACAATCGGTAGGAAAGAGAAAGCTAGTCGAAGACGATGATGGAGTGAAGCTTACCAGATTCAGGTCGCATGATCCAGTCTCGCCTTTCTCTTGCTGCTGCTGCTGCGGCTGCGTGAAATGATTTGTGATGAAACCCTAAATTTTAGTCTTTTAATTCAAGGGTAAAAACGTAAATTCGATCATTGGTATTGGGTGGGTTTAGAAGCAGGTTATACCAACCTAGGCCCCCCCAAGGACACAAACAACCGGGCTGGACATATTCCATCAGCCGGGCTTGTGACAAAACAAGGGCCCAAAACAAAGCAACCAAACACTCTAATAGCTCAGTTACAATAATTAATAAGGCTTAATAACCTGAACCAAACAGGGCCTTATAGTTTAAAATAAGTGGAAAAGTTAGAAAGACATAAATATTATCCATTTAGCTTTTATATACAATAGTACCTTTTTATTACTTTGGTAAGTTAACTCTTTTTCAATTTTTTTAGAATTACAAATAACTTTTTCATTTATTATTAATTTTTTATGTATAATGTATCAGATTATTCATCTTTTCACGATTTTTAATTTGACATCTATATCACATATATTATAGTGGGTATTTGATTTGAAAAATTGATGTTGTTTAATTATTTTTATTAGATTTGAGTGTTTGTTGTGAATTGGATCACTAAAAAAAATTCATATTAGAGACGAAAATTAGTAACGGATGATATTGGTCACAAAATAAAAACAGAATAGAAATAGAATAGTGACGGAAAGTGACAAAAAATCATTAGCATCCGATTAGTGACGAACTAGCAACTGAAAATTTGAGACTGACATAATCCGTCTCTATTCGGTAAGTAATTCGGTCTCTAATTTTACAATAGAGAGGGAAGTTTCGTCACTAAATTTAGAGACGGAATAAAATCGGCCTCTAAATTTTAGAGACTAACATTACAACCACTTGGTCTCTAATCTGTCACTACTTTAATTTAGAAATCGATATCATATATTTAGAGACGAATTTTTCCGTCTCTAATTTATTTTTTTCTAGTTGTGGATTATTGTATTTTGATTTGAGTTGCAACTTAATTGAATATTTCTTTCATAAAAATACAGCTAATAAATTTATTTTATTTGACATGAGTTTTGAAATATTTTCGTCATTTTAAGTTATGTAGGGAGAAAATCATTGTTTAAGTCATAAATTTTATAATTTTTTAAATTAAAGGCAAAACCAATAATATATACTCCATTATCGGTTTATTAAATCATGTATCTAAAAGAAAAGTTTATTAAATAATGAATCTGCTAATTTCTTTGGATTTTATCGGTCAAAAATCCGAAAGATAGGTTAACTATTAATTTAGATACTGAAAGATAACTTCTATCAATGCAGGGCCTAACAATTTGAAACTATCAATGGAAGACCCATCAAATCATCAATTCAAAATCATTATAGGGTCTGTTTGTAAAATTGTAAAACCCAAAGAATAAATTTATCTCGAAGTGATAAGTAGAAAAATATACGTCGAAAGTCTTTCACTACATTGTTTTTTTAAATTATCGGATATATCTAAAATAATTAAATAATTTGCAAGGTTTTCAAAATAACCCATTAACAAAAAAAAAAAAAAAATTATTTACATAACATAACAATATATTTTAGTGAAATATATGCTTACATGAATTTAAATATTATGAACTCAAAAAAGAGATTACGGACTTTTTTTAAAAATAAATCTTTTTACCTGCATATAACTTAAAAAAGAAACTATAGATGCTAAAAAAATAAATTAAAAAAATAACAATTTCAAATATGAATCTACAAAAAATTAAAAAACATAACAAATTTTAAAAAAATGCCGTGGAAGACTTTTAACGTATATTCACACTGCTTATTACTTCGAAATTTTATTTTATGGAATTTTATTTTGTGAGTTTTTCAATTTTCTAAACAGACACTCTGATAATTTTAGATTTATGGATATTTCATTGGTAATTTCAGATTTTATATGTTCTAAATTAATAAAAAAATTCATTTACAACCTGAATTGATAGTTAAACTATTATTCAGGTCCTTGATCAATAAAAATCTAATTTCTCTTTTATCACGAGCATATTTATAATTAGGCGGCGACTATTTGCAGCCCACAAGATTTCTCGACGCAGCCCATTTTTTAATGTAGCCCATTTTTGTTTACAATTCAGTAAAAATTTCTTAATACAACCCACTTAATACCAATTATACCCTTTCTCTATTAATTAGAAGATTATAAAAAAACATCAAATCATTTAAAAAGAAAGAAAACGAGGGCAAACATGAAAAAGAATAACAGAGAGCATATATCAGGTAGAAATAAGCAAAAAAAGAGAAGAACATGCAGGAGGAAGCCGACTCTTCCAAAGCAAAGAAACAGGAAAATTGTTCCTAAAATTGGTTCATGTATGATTCTTAAAATTGTATTTTCTAATTTCTACGCACTTGGGAGTTTATCACCGTGGGGGAAAATGTTGATTACGGACAACCCTTCTCTTTCATTCCTATGTTTCTGTCATTTTCACTACATCATTTGAACACAAAATAGGCAAATAATTATAACGAGTAACAACCATTTTATTGGGAGCTTATCCACAGGAGTATTCAGCAACTTAAAATTTTCACAATGAAATCTTCGCTAAAAATTATGGTACCGTCCAGCTTTATAGATCTGTATTGAAGTCTTGATTTGATTCTAGTCATATCATTCGGTTGGTTTGATTTCAGATTAACTTATGTACTCCATTAATGTAACCTTGAATTGAAATTAGGATTTATAAAGTTATGGAAGAAAAAGATACGGTCCAGTTGAAGATGACACGGGAAGAAGAAAATTTATAATTATTATGTTTTTTTTTATGAGTTCTATGTATAATGTTTTTATTAATTATATTATGTTTTCATTAAGGACGATTTAATCTTTTATTAATAGTATTTTTATTTATTGTGGGCTGCGTTAAGAAATAATGTGGGTCTTTTATTAATAGTATTTTTATTTATTGTGGGCTGCGTTAAGAAATAATGTGGGTTGCGAATAGTCGCCGCCTTATAATTATTTATTAAAAAATTGTTAGTGAGAACTGAGAAACCGCACCACGCAAAACTGCCGCCGATCCATCCGCCGCCTCCTCCTCCTCCTCTTAGTTCTCTTCTCTCCTTGAGGTAATCCGCCGCCGCATCTTAGTTCTCCTCTCCTACACGTAATCCTATGCTTTATCGGTTCCGATTACATGTAAAATGACTTTGTTTTTTTTGTATACGCTAAATTTACCGGAGTATTCTTTCTGACCGATTATCTATTTCTCCGAATAGCTTTCTCTTTCGGTGATAAACGTATCCATTGTGTTTCTAGCTTACAAGCTATATTCGTTGGGCTACTTGCGAAATATCTGGTGTTTTTATGCTGATAATCAAATATCTTCGAAAAGCTTTGGGGGATTATTTTGTTTAGTTGTTTGTTATCGGTTAGATCTGTCTATTTAAGTGTAAGATATTGTGTCTATTTTGATATTATTAGAGCTAGTCTTTCTTCGATTATACTTTGATCATATATGCCGATTCTAATACAACTATCCTTGTCTTCATTCTGAAAGAATTTGATGTTTTGGAGTTACTTATCTTAACCACTGGTTCTAAAATCTGCAAATTTCTACCTTAAATTGTTTTGTGTACCATTGCACTGTCGAATATACACACTTACTTTATGTGGAATTTTGATTTCAATACTGGATCCCTATGAAAAGATGGGCGATGTAGCATGCGCCAAAATTGTAGTTTCTTTTCAATTATGCATTAGGCATTTGATATAGTGACAGGGTATACTCCCTCCGTCCCGGCTAACTTTTCACAGTTGATCGGGTACAGAGGTTAATAAAAAGCAGATTTTGCTTTTTCTTTGACTTTTTTAAAGGTGGAGTTTGAGTATGGAGATTTTACTTTTTCTTTGACTTTTTTAAAGGTGGAGATTGAGTATGGAGATTTTGCGGGGGAAGATTGAGTGTGGAGATTTTGAGGGTGGAGATTGTGAGAGAAATTAGGAAAAGTTAGCCGAGACGAAGGGCATTTATTAGTTGAAGACCGTATCCCGAACGAAGTCTGTGTATATAAGGCTGATCTAGAGCATCCATAGATGTCCTGTCTATGTAATACTTACAATTATCAATAGTTGTGGATCTTCGACAGTTTGTTTATGCTGCTACCTCTTAATTTCTTTATGGCTGCTGGTGTAACATATGAATGCTTATAACTTTTGTTGCCTACTTGGTTACATTATTCCAGAATGTGGAAGCTGCATTTGATAAGATGACAAGAGTGAACTTAAGCTGATTAAGTTTGTTTAAGATCAATTTCTTTTACATTAGTCTTGCTAGTCTGTGATATGATCTGTACCGGGCTTCATTCTGCGGTGCGAGTAGTTAGACATATTTGAATCAATTTAGTGTTGTTAATACAGTTGTTCAATATCGTGTTCCAAGCTCACCACATTTCTACATGAAAATTCAGAGTGAAATTGACCGGAACTCTGCAACTATAGTGGATGAATTGCACTTGAGAGGAAGATTCAATTGGAAGAAGATAAAGAACATTTTCGGAAGGTATGAATTCGAAGGTTTGTCATTTGTCTTATGAGAATAGTAGTCAATAGTGAATTGGATACAGTTGTATAAAGATTTGGGCGCTGGCCCAATATTGCTTTCAGTTATTATTTGGGGAACGTTAAAATTAAAAAATATTGTGAGATAAGTAGAGTACAGACCCAGGTCTATATTTAAGTTATTCTGAAGGCCAGTTATTAGCTATGTAAACTTTTATTTTTTATATGTGATAAATTATTATAATATTGAAAATTATGCCTTATAAATTGAACAGCTGAAAGATGATGACTGGTGAGGTGGCTAGTGGAGGGATGGGAGACGACGGCAACTAGAATCAAAGAAAGCGGAAGATGATGGGTGACGAGCGCAACTACAGTGAAAGAAAAGCTAAAAGGAAAGCCAAATCTCACCTAAGCAATTGGAAAGCCAAATCTCACCTAAGTAATTGGAAAGCCAAATCTCTAATAGCCAAATCTCACCTAAGTAATTGGAAAGCCAAATCTCACCTAAGTAAAGGGAAAGCGAAATC
Source organism: Ajuga chamaepitys (assembly GCA_958295605.1). Taxonomy (NCBI): domain Eukaryota; kingdom Viridiplantae; phylum Streptophyta; class Magnoliopsida; order Lamiales; family Lamiaceae; genus Ajuga; species Ajuga chamaepitys. Next base: position 2,929,206 of record OY282502.1, on the reverse strand, counting down.
TCAGCGATCTGAGGTGGATAAGGGAGGTAAAGGGAAAGCCAAATCTGGGGAGGTGGATAAGGGCAAAGGGAAAGTTGTGGATAACAATGCTCAAGAGGAGGATGATCATTTTGTCACTCTTGTAGCTGAAGCAGTTTCTGATCCGAACGGCCGAGCTATTGTAAGACTCTCTGAGATGTTGGGTTACGTAACAATGATGATTGCAGATAAAGTGAACGAGAGACAAAAACTAACGTTCAGGCGTCTGGCCTTGAGCGTTCCACAGTAAGTGTTTTTAAAATCTAATTAATTAAATTAACAGACCCTAACATGCAAACCCTCTTTCTAGGCTTCAGGCTACCGGGCCAAGGCACGGGACAGATGAAGAAGAAATAGCTGAGTATCTTCTTTCTTTACCCGAAGAGCAAAGGCAGGAAGCTTTCCGAACCTTTCGAAGGGTTATCGTCACAAGGCTGGAGGAGCACCTCCAGAACGACCTGAGGAGAACATTCGAAGTTTTACTAAGGGCCTTCACCTACGACTCAAGGTAACAGAGTTCTTTTAATATTTTCATCTCTTTTGAAGAACTAGTATATAGTACTACCTCCGTCCCAACTTAACCTGCCTACTTGTCATTTTGGTTTGTCCCACCTTAACCTGCCAGCCAGCCCTATAAATGACAAATTTCTTTTACAATCTCCACCTTCAAAATCTCCATTCTCAATCTCTACCTTTAAAAAAGTCAAAGGTTCCACAAAATCTGTTTTTTCTTAACTCCGTGCTCGGTCAACCTAGGCAGGTTAAGTCAGGATGGAGGGAGTATATCTTATAAATACAAAAACATATATAGAAATAATGGTAAAATGATCAAAGTAATATGGTTCATTTGGTATAATCAATGCATCTTTACCTTACTTAACAATCAACGTTATTCAATCATATGGATATGATTGAATGGTAAAGTAAATTAGGTATGTTGTGACATTAGCAACCTTGCCTCAATCACAACTTAGTACAACATAAAATCCAGAAAATATGTCCTGGGTCAGCTTATTAATATATTAAAGCATATCCTTATATTGCGGATTTAATATTATATTGGTTAAATGGTATGGTAACTTTGGTATGTTTCAACTTTTGCATCCTTGACTCATGTAGAATCCCATCTAAATATGAATCAATCATATATTAATAGCGCATAATATACGGAAAATGTGTCATATTTCAGATTCTAAAAGCATCAATGTATCAATTATAACAGATTTTTAGAGCTTTCCATATCGATATGTCGGTCTATGCTGATTTTGGAATAGATTTTGTATGAGTTTGCAATGATGTACAAATTGTAGCTAACGGATTTTAATTTTAATTTTAATTAGATTGAGAGCTGAATTTAGGAACTGATTTTTAGTGATTTTATCTAAGATTATGGTCAACTATAAAATGAGAACGTGTTTTATGCCTAAGAATAAGAAAACGTGTTTTCAAGAAATAGCAAGGGGTTTTGGAAAATACTCATCTGTTTTTTTTTTATTTGTACTAAATCTGATGGGCCAACAGTCCGAGCCAAGGAGGCGGCAGTTCGAGCAGTTCCTAGCATTGAGGAGGACGTCAAGCATTTGCAGAACAAGTGATCATGTTAGCCATTTTCTGGTTTTGGGGGACGAAGTTGGATAGCTCAAGTGGCAGAGCATCTACTACCTAGGCCTTTGGTCCTGGGTTCGAGTCATTGTTAGGAGAAATTTTTTTTTAACATTTTCTGGTTTTGCGGTAGTAATTCTGTGTTATGTAATTACTCCTATGTGGATTGGACCTTCACTTTGCTTTGGTTGTGGGTTGTGGCATAGAACACCATACATTCTACTGCAATTTATTCGTTTGCTGCATTGTGCCTTTGGGCTGTCATTGGTGTTGGTTTCAAACAGTGTAATTTCGTGGGTAATTAATGGTTTGTTAGAGTGTACAAATATTCTTTAAACTTCCAGTTTACAATTGGCCGCAACACTAGAACACAATTCTTACCAGCTGAGCGATCTAGAATGCACCCAACAAGAACATTTCGGGTCGTTCAGCGTACTACCAGCTTCAGAACTTGTTACGAAAATGAGTACCTGACTCACAATACTCACTCGCAAGTAGACGGAACCATTATTTCTTTAGGACTGTGCCTCAAAGATCTTACACAAAACTAGTTGTTTGTCCTTGCGATCCACGGGATAGACTATTTACTATTACACTAATAATATTTTGTATGATTAAGCAATTATCATCATCATCATAAGGGACAGTAAATCATAAGAGTGCCTTCAGAAGGATAAAATAGAACTTAAAATTTGTATTAGTATAAAATAGTAAGTCATGATGAAGGAAACAAAGTACCTATGAAAATAAAAGCATTCAGATGCCAATATGTTAAATCTTATAATATGAAGTAAATCACTTTATAAAAAAAATTGATATAGAATACACCAAATAATGTGTTTGAACATAGTATTCTAGCAAGACAGATAAAACAGCAAAGCTATTAACTAAACATGATGCTACATTTGAACTTAATATTCTAGCAAGACAGATAAAACAACAAAGCTATTACTTAAAGAAAATAAGAAAATAAGTAAATATACAGGGCATTCATATTACAATAACTTTATCAAATTGCTTATCAGACTCTGTAGGTTCCATTCACCATCTTTCCAGTGCGCACCATTAGCCTCCTCCCACAACAACCTGATTTAGATCTACATCTCCATTGGAATTCTAGACCATTCTCCACTGCTCGCCCTCCACAATTCCTGATGTTATCCCTCTTCAATGGTTCACTGTCTCACACCACAAATACTGTCCAATTTTGTGGAAGCCTACCAATTACATCATAAATGCATTCTGCTCACACTTTTGTTTTCCATATCCCAATATGTAATTGCCTTTTTCTTAACAACTTTGTAAGAACTCAACAAAAAAGTTAAACATAATAAAGGCTTTGACATTATACATGTGCAGAAGGGGAGGGGGAAAGAGAGAAGAAAACATCTGCTTGTTCACAAAAGAAATGTCTGTCAGAAACTTGCAGGACCGTTATAAGCGTGTGCCTCATTTAGTAAATAATTGAGCAATATAAGAATTGCATCTATGTCCAAGATATATGTGTTCATTTTCTAGGAAAATTAATACTGCATAACAAAATCTCACTTTCCTTTTGCCAAAAAAATATCATGTTAAACACTTCGAAGATCATGTTAAACAGTACACTCCAGATCTTAATTTCTTTTCTCGAGTACTTTCTATATAAGTATCATGTGGCAGGAGAAAAAGTAAAAAAGAATGTGGTCACCCTTGTGAACATACACCATAAGCTTACAAAATCTAGCTAAAAGGAATAACCTGTCCAGCTTTTATGAACGAAGGGCACAAGTCGCCCAGGAGATACCTCAGTTGGCGAGCACGGAAAGGAACAACTTCTTCATCACGACCCACAAAATAATCATACATCAAGGTGGACCAGTAGAATCCCAAACTCCACACAATTTCCACTCCTCTAACAATTAATGACAATATAGCACCTCTTGACTCTAGGACTTTTTTTCTCACCTACATAAGCAACAAAAATGATAAGAAAAGCCAAACAAAGAAATAGAATAACTACAATATTGATGAGGGACAAGGTATTTGATAAAAGAAAAAGCCATGGGGAAGCACAATAAAACTCTTGATGCAAAATCTGCAATACTTGCAGCATTCCAACTAGTGTACCAGAAAATGCAAATACAAACTATCTCCCTTGCTCTTACAATCAAGCTAAACATTTAACAACACTTCTACAAGAGACATTCAATTAAAGAGATCATGGATGTCAAGAAAATGGCAGCATTATATTTCGAACATGTGTTTAGCGGATTTCTTCGTAAATAAGTACTCAAACCTAATAATGAGTTCAAACATTCCGCCAAAGCGAAGGCGCAGCGGAAATTTGCTAATTTGAGACCAAATAGAAAAAAAGACACTGGTTAAGACTAACTTCGGTAAACTGAGAAAGGAGCTCAAGGACACCTAAAAGCCATATAGATACAACTTTCTATGCTTAGATCACCAATACCTCTTCATATGCATCCAAACCCAAATAAATCAACAAATCCAGAAAATCCGGCAGCATCATTAAAAACTGACAAATTACATACTGATTGCGGTGTGTACTTCCGAAAAGGAACACAAACACCTCGTTCTATATCGAGCTGCTCCAACGCGCTGTTGCTGCTTGTACCCAAGAGCTTGTCGACCTGTACCAACAACTCGTTTTTCTGAGCTTGAGTGACCATTCCTTTCCTATTTCTATTTTTAGACGAATTCTTTCAGTTCAACTTTACAATCTTCTGCGCGGTCTTTGAACGACCAATCCCCGGCGAAAACAAGGATGAGGATGACGAAATGTACACACAGTTCAAGCAAATCGAATCCATAACTAGATCAATATGTGTACCGAGAGTAAATCAAGCTCAGAACAGGTATATGTATATATATGTATGTGGTATATGTTAGTATCGGTGATGGATTTCTCAAAATTGGGGTGATTTGGAGGTGGATTTAAGGCCAGATCCCATGCAAATGGTGCGGTTGTGATGTAGAAGGCGTGCACGAAAATGGGGTGGAAGGGCGAGCGAATCGCTGCTTCCACAAGTTGTGCATTTCGGTGTGCAAGTTGTAGACTTTGTGGTTCCTGTGTACTTGGAAATACTAGGACCAGAATTATTCTTTCTGATAAATAAGGGAAGATTCTATCCTACCCATAAAACACTGTATTAACTTTGTTATATGAGCTATATGTAGAGTATACGTGTCATATTCCCATAGGATAACTTTTGTTAAGGTAGTTATCTCCTATAGCTAACTTGCTATAAATACTTGCACTTAGTACCTCAACTTTATTTTTTAACTGATTGCAATTTGAAGTTCACGAACTGTACAAGTTGCAATTTCTGTCAAATTTTTCAGATTAAATATCAAACACATGACAATAACATACCAAATTAGAAGGGTTTTTGCTATTTCTTATGTTATGAATTGTTAAGCTGATTGAATGGTTGCATGGTTAGTAAATGTATTAGATTTCATAAATATTACGATAATTTGGATATTTATGTTGAATTGTTTGAATATTATTAGAAGTATGAGGTTAAACTAGCTAAAACTCAGGTTCTCACACACTATTACTAGGAGAAAACAACAGATATTTAAAAAGCAAATAGCACAGATAGATTGAAAAAAATCAAAAGGAGTAATTTGAGAAATCAAAATCGGTAGGAGAAGCACATTACAGCACAGAAATCTACCTGTCAAACAGCCACTAAATATTTAATACCCAAAAGACTCCCATGACGAATCTCCCACTCTCGTCTACGCTGAAAGAAGCGAAGGAATAATCAAAAAGATGTTCCATCAAAGGAATTATCCCTGTGAAGAAAAAGGATTGAAGAAGCTAAACATTTTGTACCCAAACAATTTACCTGCATTTGCAGCAAAATGTTCAGCATCCCCTGAACCAACATTGGGTGCATGTACTTAAGCATAGCACCCAAAGCTTGAGCACAGGATTCCCTACTGGTGCGACAACTTGATCAGAGACGTAATCTTCAAACCTATCAAAAGAGAAATCCATCATTTAATTCTCCTAAGAGCCATTCAGCTGAGATACGCATTAACCCCAGAAATGGCACCAACAATCTGACGTAGCATCCAACTGAAAGACAATGATCCATTACAAGGGCAAAACAACAAATAACCTTTTGAAAAAAATGCCTAAATTACCTTATAAGAGGTTGATGAGTCCACAGAAATGCTATTTGGCAATGCTATATCATGTGAGTATGCTGCCTCTGCATCCCCACCTTTCGACCAGACCTTGCTTCCCGTTTCAAGAGATTCAGTTCCTAGCACTGGGCCATCTGGATCTTGATGTGGGCACCATCCTTGTCACAAATTGCTGGATATTACGTGAAGGGATGAGAAGAGAAATACTGAAATGCATTCCCATTCCCAGGATAATTAATCTTGTGCGCCATAAGGTCCTTTCTCTTGCTCACACACATCTAAAACCTGCATATGAGAATTGTATAGTTGTTTTACGGAAAAAAATTATAGGTCAAGAAGATTCTTATGGATCAATTTCAATGGCTAAAGATTCATGACATAAACGAACAACACATCTTGCAAAAAGAAACAAAAAAATGTCTTAATTACAATTCACGTCAAATCCGAAACCTTCAAAGAATATGTGAGAAGCCGCGTTCTCCTCATGACACATTGCCAGAGACTAAAAGTCTAGACATAGTGAATCAAGGGAGATAGACAATTATAGCTTTCAAGTCTACACCACCATGTCAAAGACAGAGCATTATCAGGGATACAAGAAGAAACACCCAAATAAATACTGGTGAACATATAAATAAGACTGACAAAGCATTATCAGGGATACGAGAAGAAAAGCCGAATAAATACCGGTGCACATATAAATAAGACTAAACAAGTAATCGAACTGATGAGACAGATTTCAAGTTAAAAAGCACACTGCCACAATCTCCTCTGTCCATAATTTATCATTAGTATATCATCATTTATCATCAGCCGAACACGTACCACATAACATTTGTAATCCAAAGTACCAAACAAACCACCAAGAAAATCCAAACAAACATGTCCATGTAAACTCTCAAACAACTTCAATGTACAGTTCTCATAATGCATGTCCAAAAATCAAGAATGCTAGAGAAAAGAAATCAAAGAGAGAAACAACATGAAAACAAGAAATCAAAGAAGTTAATTTACAGTTCTCAAATTTAAACTTAATTCCTACGCTCCATACCTGTTCCAATTTTGGCAGTGCCCATGCTGCGGAGATTTAAGTCAAAAAGCACACCCCCACTCTCCTCTAACCAGAACTTTTTTTGATAAGAAAGTCTAACCACAATCATCAACACAGAATTCAATTATAGTTTAAATTATATTAAATAGAATCCGAAAGGACACAAAAAGAGGAAACTGTAGAAACTATAGAATCCGAAAGAACAAAAAAGAACTCTTCAAACTCAAACTTTTTCCAAAATGCAAAATAGAAATATAAGCAAACAAACCACGTTTTCCTATAGGCAAATAAAAATATAACGTCCCAAAATGTAAATAGAAATATAAGCAAACAAACCAGTCTTTCCTAAATGCAAGAAGAAATATAATGTCTCCTCAAACTCAAAACTTTTTCCTGAATGCAAACAGAAATATAAGCAAACAAACCACAGTTCTCATAAATCTGTTATGTGATCAAATTAACTTAATCTTCACATCCGATCAGCATTGCCTTCACGGATATCTTTGCTAAATCTTCTGGTTGTCGTTATCATTGTTTTCATCTCCTTGGTAATCGATCTCACTGTTATCGTCCTCTTCGTCTTGATTCTGGTCCTCTTCGTCTTGATTCTGGTCCTCTTCGTTGAAAAGTCTACGCATAAATCTGGAACTACCCTCTTCGTCTTGATTCTGGTCAGAATCCTCCTCTTCGTCTTGATTCTGGTCCTCTTCGTTGAAAAGTCTACGCATAAATCTGGAACTACCCTCTTCGTCTTGATTCTGGTCAGAATCCTCCTCTTCGTCTTGATTCTGGTCCTCTTCGTTGAAAAGTCTACGCATAAATCTGGAACTACCCTCTTCGTCTTGATTCTGGTCAGAATCCTCCTCTTCGTCTTGATTCTGGTCCTCTTCGTTGAAAAGTCTACGCATAAATCTGGAACTACCCTCTTCGTCTTGATTCTGGTCAGAATCCTCCTCTTCGTCTTGATTCTGGTCCTCTTCTTCTTGTGCCTCCCTCTTCTTCTCTTTGCCATCACCACCGCTCCCTCCACCACTGTTTCCATCTCCTAGGTAATCAATCCTACTGTAGTTAAATTCACAGATAACTTTGCAAAGTTCACGCATAAATCTGGAACTACTTTTCTTCCGGGACTCTTTGCGTGGTCTCGGAAACACTTTATCCAAATACCTTTCAAATTTCTCTTCTAGTGCCTTCATCTTCTTCTCTTTGTCGTAGAGACCACTCCCTCCACCACCCATCGACACAGACATGATCTCAGTTGCAACTGTTTCACTCTCTTTTCCATCATCAATCAAATCTGATGCCTTTCTCTTCTTCGCCTTCCTCTTCTTCGCCTTCCTCTTCTTCTCATTGCCGCCATGGTCGTCCTCACCCATCCCTCTACCACCCGTCGCCACAGACATCTCTGTTTCACAATTTGGAACTTACCTCTCTCGCTCTGAACCTGAATTAGATGAAGCGAAGAGAATGGGAGAACGGTTCTTTTACCCTATCCCGCGTCAGAAGATATCAGCGATAGTGATCAAAATCTCATCACTTAGCGACTAGTTTGTTTGATAGCCCTTACAAGATTAGGTTAGATAAGATTTAGTTTAGTTTAGGTTGTAATTATTCGTAACTCATAAAATTTTTCAATGCATTTGCAGCTCACTTTTATTTAAAAATTAGTATATAGTTCTTAATACAATCCACATAATATCAACTATATCCTTCTTATTAACTTAATATATTTAAATTAAAATGTTACAAATAAAACATAAAAAGAAACAACAAAAAAGAAAAGAGAAACGAAGGCAACATCGAATTAAGAAGAGGAGAAGAAGAATTACAAAACAAAGAAGAAAGAAAATAGAGAAGAAAGGAGGAAGAAGAAGAGAAGAAAAGAAAAATATTTTATGTAGATCAGATCGACTTTTATATTTCAACACTAGTATGAAGAATCATTTAGCCTTGTTAATTTTCTTTTTTTCTTTATTAACTGCCGCAGCCCATTTCAACGGAAATATAGGATTAATTGAATTGAATGATAATCATTCCTTCAACTCTTGTTAATCCTTCTTCTGTGAACACTAGTAATATTCTCGTGCGATGCACGAATGTATATTTAAAAAGTAATGATTTTAATAAAACTAAATATGATATAATCTAATATTTAAATATGTGATCGTTTTACCGATTTTTTTTTTTAAGATATAGGATAAAAAATAAATAAAATTATAAGTAATGTAAATATAAATTTCTCGCACGTTATATATGAATTTAATATAACTTACTTTATATATAGGGGTATGTGTGTGCGCGTATGTTTGTGTGTATATATATATATATATATATATATATATAATAGATTAACATTTAGATAAATAAATATAAAAAAAATCTTTTTCAAAATGATCATTTCTTATCTTTGAAATCCAAACACACATTTAGTGTGTCTATGTCATTCTTCACCTATATGAATAATAGCTTAATTAATTATGAATGTTAGAACAAACATAAATATTTAAATATAAACTCATTATTAAATAAAATAAACTGAAAAATCTTATAAGAAGTTTATTTTTCTTTATTTTTTTTATTTTACTTTAAATATTTAAATTTATCTAAATAAAATTTTAAATTCTAACTATAAATATTTACTTTTAAAAAATCTTATTTGCAAGTTTAATACTTTACTTGGTATTTCAAATATATAAAAAATAACAAAATAAAATTCAAAAGTTATTCAATAATTGGAATAATAAAACAAAATATATGAATTCTTCGATATTTCTTAATACTTTCATATATATGTTGAAAAGTTTAAATTAAATTATACATTTGTATTGTAAATAGTAGATTCATTTAAAGATACACATTGGTTAATGTGAAAAAAAATATTTAAATTACAAAATGTGAAAAAAGAAGAAGACATAATTGAGATTGGTTAATGTGAAAAAAAAAGACATAATCAAGTATGTTAATTTTGTTTATTTAAGAGAAGTTTAGTCGCAACTTGTATTATATCATAGTTTAGGATGCAAAGTGCAATTATTTATAGAAAAATAACATTGATATAATGTAAAATATAAAAAAGTAATAAAAAATTTAAGATTAATTATGATATATAAAATTATATATATGATGAAAAGTCATAGTTTGATTTATCAAAAAAAATAATTATTATAACAAATAAACATTGGCAAGTTTAATAATTTAATACGCTGATTATAAATCAAATATTAGCTATCGTTTTTAATTCGATAAAGTATGTGTTCAATTATATATACATGATTTTTCTCTCAATATAATAAATGAAGAAAAATTGAGACAATTCATGCCAGATAAAACAAATTGATCAGTTGTTGATTTAATGAAATAATTAAGTAAAATAATTTGTAAAAGAGAATTATTTGAATAATTTTTAATTGTATTCTGAATCAATACAATATTTACTATACAACCCACCATAAACACTGAAATCTTAATCAAATAATCAATGAACAAATAGTATAATATTTTAAATAAAATATCTTATTATTCAATATATCATATGAATGTCAAATCAAACATCGTCAAAAGATAATTAATTTGATATATTGTACTACCTCCATTTTTCTCCCTTCCTAAAATCCTTTAATTTCCTCCATATTTCCTTACTATTGTTATCTAGTTATATGGTAGGTTACATAATGGGAGAATTTTTAGGGATAATAAAAGGGGTAGTATAGGAAAAAATGTGGAAAAAAAACTAAAAGAACATTTAATTATAAACAAAACACAAAAGCTAAAAGAAGTAAAAAAAGATATTTGCAACTTAAGAAAATAAATAAATTTTGATTCTTACCAAATGTGATAACTTACCAATCAGAGTCCAAAATTTTAGACTGGAAAGTGTTACTTACAGAATTGTACATATTGTGGCTTATATATAAAAAATATATAGATTTTTTATTTATAAAATAATTTTCAAATTCTAACTATAAATAATTAAAAATAACCATGAAATATATAATAAAAAGAACAATGATATTTTATTTGGATATTTCATATGTAATGTAAAATTTAATACTTTTTTCTTTATGTCTCTGCTTTTATTTTATGTTTTTTAAATTTATCTAAATAAATTTTCAAGTTCAAATTATATATATATATATATATATATATATATATATATATTCTCTTTCTAAGGTTAAAATTTCATTTATAACTTTTAACATTACATTTGATAATTTCAAATATACTTAAATATTTTTTATTTAATAAATTCTTATTTTAACAAAATAAATTCAAAAGTTATTTAATTATTTGAATAACAAATTAAATTATGTGAGTTCTTCAAAATATTTTAATATTTTCTTATTTTATTTGGTATTGTAAATTATTTATATAAATTATTTTATTTGATTAGTGCGTCAAAGTATTATTTAACTTATAAAGTGTAAAAACATATAACTGAAGTTTTAGGAAAAGCAAAAAATTTTAAAAAATTGCAAAATGTAACAAATGTCATAATTTAGGTTGCAAAGAATAATTTTTCTTAAAGTCATTTTAACAAAATACACATTATTAAAAATATAAATAGGTAATTAAGAATATTTTCAATAACAATTTTAATATATAATAATACATATGCTCAAAGCTTCTCCACTTTCGTGATAAAAAAATTATATTGTCAAATTTGATGATTTGATAAGTTGATTATAAAATAGATATTGATTTTTTTGTCTTTGATTTTATAAAGAAGGACGTTCATTATTTAAACAATGATTTTTCTACATGCATAACTTAAATAACAAAAATATTTAAAAATTCACAAATTAAAATAAATTGATTAGTTGTATTTTTTATAAAACATAATACTCATATTTTTTATAAAAGAAATTACTTAGTAATTTTACTTGCAACTCAAGCCAAAATATTATAGTCCAATTTACAATAAACATTAATTTTAGCATAAATAATTAACCAACAAACAATCCGTTTATTCAAATCATATATCTCATTATAATATATGTGATATGGATGTCAAATCGAAGATCGTGAAAAGATAAATAATTTGGTATATTATGCATAACAATTGGATTAAAAATGATAAAGTTATTTGTATTTAAAAAAAATAAAAGTTAGTTATGAACTTACCAAAAATAAAAAAAGTTAACAATTATATGGTGTAAAAATTTTGGAGGGAAAGATAAAATGACATTAATACCCTCCATTTTACTTTTATATATATATAGATATAGATTCAACATTATTAATATTTGTGCAGAATAAAAGAAGATATTTTTTGTTCGAACAGACATCAAGTCATTTAGGTCTAACAATTATTTAGTGCTCCACTGATAAAACCTCTAACAAACTAGGGTTTATAGCGTTCTGAAAATTAAAAGAGATGAAGCAGAAGAAATAATATTACATTTTTTAATGTTTCTTATATTTTTTTAAAATTTATATATATATATATTAATTGATTATGCTAATCTTTCATTAGGATAGTGTAGTCTTTTATTAATAATATTTTTATTTATTAAGTCTATGAGTTGTATTGAGAAATTTTGTGGGTCGCGAATAGCCGTCGCCTTATATATATTACATATAGTTGCTATTTGTAACGACCCGATTTTCATAAAATATTTTAAAGCATTTAAAATAGGCAATAATCAATATCATGAGTTTGCTCATGCGATTTTACGAGTTTACGATTCTGTGTACGAGTTTAACAAATACTGTTTTTTATTCCATTTTAACAATTAAAAAAATCATATAATACGAATTGTATAATTTATACCAACTTAAATTGAGATTTTAAAAAATTCTAAAGCAAATTATGCACAAAGAGATCCAATATTACTGAAAATCAATTTCTTTTTTTACTGTCAAGTTTAAATTAAAATCTAAGCTTCATAAAAATATCTCTTTTATGTAGTATGTAATTTCACTGATGTTATTTTTTAATTTTCTCTTAAAATTTAAAGTATTCATAAGTGTAATTTAGGAATGTCTTAATTTTTTTTTAACTAAATGTATATATGAACCATGAAGCCTAAAACATTTTTCCATAAGGAGAATTTTTTTTTTTAATAATTAATTGTATATATAATACGTGCGTTTTTTTATATTGGATATCAAATCAGAACTCGTTGTAACTAAAATATATATATATATATATAATAATTAATATATATGATTATTTTGTATAGGTTGTAGAATCTTACGATTTTACGATCCGATTTTACGGACAATCCACCGACTCTACTTAAAATCACAAGTTTGACAACCTTGGATATCATTACTCTCAAATGAAGCAACATGTGTCTTAAACTTTTTTTAGTTAATTCATAATACAACTTGTACTTTTAATGATTTTTCACTTTGTAGCCTAAAGTAATTATTTTTTCCATCACAACCTGCATAATATGAAATATTGCTTTTGCAATCTTTAGCTGTATTTCCGACTATATACGCTACATGAAGAGCATGTGTGGCCTGTTTTTACAGTTTTTCCTTTATTTTTCTTATCTTTAAACTATAAAACGGTTTCCTCTTTGACAAATAAAAAACTTAAACAATAGATCGCGTTTTTCATTACGAATTAACAATTATTAACACAAAATTTATTCTTACACCAGTAAATTTTAACCCTAATTTTACCCACCCCAAATTCCACTCCTTTTGAAGATAAAAAACCCTAACCTAATCAAATCCAACATTACAATGAGGTGCAACATCGATTTCACCAAGGAGGAGAAGAACTACTGACAATAGTGTGGCAAATCAAAGACCCGTGGGTAAATATAATTCTCGTCGGTACTTTAGGCCCTGATTTATCGTATTGCTAATATGTATTTATTGTAAGAATTAATAATTTTATCCACTATTTTAGTTTATATTGTTTATTTATATTATTTCAGAAATATTTTTTTTAATCATATGTAATATATATTTATTTTAATTTACAGCTAGAATTTAGTTAACCTTGTATGAGGTAACATTAATCTTTTTTCATAAGATTTATTCTACCTAAATATATTAATTGACTTGAGAGTTGAGATCTAGAATATTGTATGTTCATTAACTATATCATATGTAGTTAAAATTTGAAGTACTCTCTAGTAAATTGAATATTGATATACCTTTCAGTATAAATTACAAGATAATCTTAACATAATATTTTCGTTGATAAAAAGATATAATTATGATGCCAAAAAAAAAATGAAAAATGCATTGTTATTTTGATGCTAAAATTGAGAAAATGGTTTTAAGATAAGCAACAAGTCAAAAATTCTTAAAACATAGAAAGAAAAAAAAGAATTGTTTATCTAAATTTAGATCTTTATCAAATAATGATTATATTCTATAACCTTTCGCGACATATATAATTTCAGTATTCGTTTAATTTAATTTTTTTTTAACATATTTTCTTAATTAAGTATATAATTTCGGTACAAAATTGTGAACTTTGATAATCATAAAGCGAAAAATTAAAAAGAACGAAACACTTTTCAAACTAAGTTAACATCACATAATATTTTTTGCAAAGTAATGAGATGAGATGAAATGTGAGGACTCTTTAGCATGTCGCTCATCACTATGTTTCATTACTAATTTAAATCATTTTTACGATATATTGATAATATAAAAATTATATAAAGAGACAAGGGAGTGTAAACTTGAAGGGCTTCTTTGTTTATATTTTCAAAAACATCTTTTTCACTTTTTACTATGCTAAACATAAATCATGTTTGTTTTGTTGAATTAGGAAAAAAAAAATATTTCTTTAATTGATTAGCCATTAATCTTGTGATTGATTAGTAATTCGTGTAACTAGGGATCTTGACAGATCTTGTCTTTTTTCCTTTTTTGACATTTCATTGTATTAGATGATACACTTGTATAGAAACACACACAGAAATACAAAACAATAATATTTACAGAAAAACTATGATTATTTTGAATCCTTTCAACATGGTATCAGAGCGGAGTTTCGATCTTCGTTGAAGTCGAACTTGCGTTCTTCATCATCTACCATGACAAACCCAACCGAAACAGCACTCTCACAACCTTCAGAAACAGATATCTCAACCCTTATCCAATATCTTCAGAAACATACCATGAACCAGAACCCGACAATCGAAACATCACCATTAATGGTGAATGTTAAATTAAACGACCGGAATTATACAATCTGGTCGAAACTAATGGGAATGTTCATCAGAGGAAGAGGACGGGGCAACCACATCACAGGCCATCCTCCCCCCCCCCCCCCTCCTTCCGTCAGTGATCCCGGTTTCTCAACTTGGGACGCCATTGACAATGCTGTAAAAGGATGGATTATCAATTCCATCGAACCGACCCTCGTGCCCAATTTTTTACAGTACTCAACGGCACAGGAATTGTGGGAAGGGCTAGAAGCCACATACAACAGTGGCAAACTACCTGCAAATTTTCGAGTTGATGACTCGAGCCAGCCAAACAAAACAAGGGAATCAAACATTAGAACAATTCTACAGTAAATTGCAAGCAATCTGGGCCGAGATCGACCAAAGGCAACCCAATCAGTTCACAGGAGAGGAGAACATAAAATTGTTTAATCGTTTAACTCAGGAAGGGAGACTTTACCAGCTTTTAGCCGGGGTGAACGACAGATTCGATCCCGTGAAACGGGACATATTGAACCAAAATCCCCTCCCTTCCCTGGCCTCGGCCTACGCCACCATCCGCCGAGAAGCACTCCGACTCGGAGTGATGATGTCCTCGGAAGAACATCAAAACCCAGGGGAGGCGTTCGTTGTGAAAGGTTCTTCCGGAAGTGGACGGTCAGCTTCTCAAAAATCATCATCCCGCCCAAACGATAAAGAAAAGCTTAAATGCACCCATTGTGGTGGAAACAAGCATACGAAGGAGACATGCTTTCAGCTGAACGGATTCCCAGAGTGGTGGGACGAGAACCGACACAGACAGAGAAACAGCGGCGGAGGAAGGGCGGCGGTGGCCGCCACCCGCGGCAACACTAATCAGGCCACCAGCGGCGGCGGCGGCACCCTACGGCCTCGACCAGTGGGCTCGCCGCCTTCACTCTTGGCGGAGCTTCAGAAGAAGAGAGGGACGAAACAGCGGCGCATGGAGGAGCAGATATGGATAATAGAGGTAAAAGGGGTGGGGGACCGGTTTTAAACCCTAATAAGGGTGAGATTCCGGTTTTGCCCTCACTCCCTTTACAAAACACCAATATGACCCCCTCCCTTTTTAAAAATTCTATTATGCCCCCCTCCCTTTTAAAAAACCCCAATATGACCCCCTCCCATTTACAAAATTCGATTATGCCATCTCTTTCTTTTCATGTTAAAAATGACATTAATAGGAAATGGATATTTGATTGCGGTGCAACGGACACAATGACTTTCGATCAAAACGACATTATTGATCCCTCAGAACCGAATAAAACGTACATTAAAAACGCTAATGGGGGTTCTTTTCCGGTTTGTGGGGCAGGGACTATTGAGATTTCTCCTAAAATTAAATTATCTAATTGTCTCTATGTTCCCTCTTTGTCCTGCAAACTATTATCCATCAGTCAAGTAACAAAGGAGCTTAATTGTGCTGCGCTTATTTACCCGAATTTCTGTCTATTACAGGATATTCCTTCGAGGGAGATCATTAGGCGTGGTTCTGAAAAAAATGGACTGTATAATGTTGATGAACTATCTGACGGAGGAAATTCCCACTTAGCTCATGGATCCCAAAACCGACAGATGTGGTTGTGGCATCGTCGGTTAGGCCACCCCTCCGATGATTACCTTAAACATCTGTTTCCGTCTTTATTTTCGAAAAATGATCGTGTGTTTTGTGATACTTGTCATTTGGCCAAGAGCCACCGAACTTCTTTTTCGTCTGCTAATAATAAAAATAATAATATACCATTTTCACTCGTTCACTCTGATGTTTGGGGACCAGCCCCTGATTCAATAGACACTGACTTCCGATGGTTTGTCTCTTTTATTGATGATTGCACTCGGATGACGTGGGTGTATTTTTTGAAACAAAAATCCGAAGTCTATAATAGGTTTGTTGATTTTTTCAAACTTGTGCAAAATCAATTTCATAGCACGATTCACGTTCTACGCTCTGATAATGGGGGGAATATGTTAACCATGATTTCAAAAGTTTTTTTCAAAATAATGGGATTATTCATCAGACCACCTTGCCATATACCCCTCAACAAAATGGGGTAGCCGAACGAAAAAACCGCCATATTCTAGAAACTACCCGTGCTCTGTTACTTGAATCTCAAGTACCATCCACCTATTGGTTTGAAGCTGTTGCCTCTGCTGTCTACCTCCTTAATAGGTTACCTACACGTATGTTAAAATTCAAGACCCCCCTCACAATTCTCTCTTCTAAGTTTACCCTCCCCTCTATACTTATGTTACCACCTCGGGTTTTAGGGTGTTCTGTGTATGTACACATTCCGAAAATCCATCGAAACAAACTTGATCCGTGTGCAGTCAAGTGTGTGTTCCTTGGTTATGGGATTCACCAAAAAGGGTACCGATGTCTCAACCCCATCACCAAAAAACTCTATGTTACGATGGACTGCGAGTTTGTTGAAACAGATTATTATTATGCATCTGCGTGGTCAAGTGTTGAGGGGGAGAACACTAGTCAACACTCTGATTGGCTGTTTAAAGAAAACTGGGAACCAAACCCTACTGAAGAACCGAGTCCATTCACTAAAGAAGTGCAGTCCACTCCAAAGAACCCCAACCCAATATCTCCCTCAACGAACAACTCAGAGGTACAAGTTTCTAACTCTGATCCTGAAACCTCTAGTTATTCTCCAAATTCTAACATCACAGGTCAAAACGAGAACTCCTACTCTCTTCCTCCAAGGCAGAACAGAGGAGTACCTCCTCAAAAGTATAGTCCAGAATACAGACCTAAAAATTCCAAATATCCCATTGCTAACTTTGTTTCTGGTGGAAATGGAAAAGTTCAACAGTTCAGAGATAAGTTATCTACTGCGTGGATACCCAGGAATGCAGAAGAGGCACAGAAATATCCAGAATGGAAAGAAGCAATGAATAAAGAAATGGCAGCACTCAATAAAAGTGGGACATGGGACAAAAGTAGATTACCTCCAGGGAAGAAACCAGTTGGATGTAGATGGGTCTTCACCATCAAGTATAATCCAGACGGAGAAGTGGAACGGTACAAAGCACGACTGGTTGCAAAAGGATACACTCAAGTGTATGGAATCGACTATGCAGAAACTTTTTCCCCTGTTGCAAAGTTGGATACTATAAGAGTGTTGCTCTCGGTAGCAGCAAACCATGATTGGCCTCTATTTCAGTTTGACGTCAAAAATGCATTCCTTCACGGAGATCTGAACAAAGAAATATACATGGAGATCCCACCTGGCTTTGAGAGAGAGTTTGGAGAAGGAGAAGTTTGTCAACTAAAGAGATCGCTTTATGGGCTGAAACAATCACCTCGGGCTTGGTTCGAAAGATTTACCTCGGCCATGAAGAAATATGGATATACTCAGAGCAATTCAGATCATACATTGTTCCTAAAGAAGAGGTATTCTAAAATCACGTGTTTAATTATTTATGTTGATGACATGATTATTTCAGGTGATGATGAAGAAGAAATCAAACTCCTTCAAAGGAATTTGTTTTCTGAATTCGAAATGAAGAATCTCGGTGGACTGAAGTACTTTCTCGGAATAGAAGTAATGAGGTCCAAGGAGGGCATATTTCTGTCCCAAAGGAAATATGTTCTTGACCTTCTTACTGAAACAGGACTCCTCGACTGTAAACCAGCAGAAACACCGATAGCTGTCAATCATGGACTAAGAGGAGAACTCAAGCGATGAGCCAGCAGAGAAAGAACAATACCAGAGGATCGTTGGTAAACTAATTTACCTCTCACATACAAGGCCAGACATAGCATATGCGGTTGGAGTCATAAGTCAATTCATGCATAAACCGCTAGTGGAACATATGGATGCAGCCATAAGAATTTTGAGGTACCTAAAGTCATCTCCCGGGAAAGGAATATTCTTTCGGAAGAACAAACACTTGGATGTCTTTAGATACACTGATGCTGACTGGGCAGGAAATATCACAGACAGACGGTCAACAACAGGCTACTTCACTTTTGTAGGAGGAAATTTGGTAACTTGGAGGAGCAAAAAACAAAAAGTGGTAGCACTCTCGAGTGCAGAAGCAGAATTCCGAGGAGTAGTAAAAGGGATTACAGAATTATTATGGATAAAAAAGCTAATGACAGAGATGGGCCTATTGGAAACTAAAGTTTTTAAACTCTACTGTGACAATAAAGCAGCTGTTAGCATTTCTCATAATCCTGTCCAGCATGATCGAACCAAGCATATAGAGATTGACCGACATTTCATCAAGGAAAAACTGGATAATGAAGATATCATCCTTCCGTTTGTCAAGTCTGAAGACCAACTTGCTGATATCTTAACAAAAGCCGTATCTGGACGAGCCTTTCATAAAGTCCTTGACAAGTTGGGCATGTGGGATCCTCCACTTACCAACTTGAGGGGGAGTGTTGAATTAGGAAAAAATTAATATTTCTTTAATTGATTAGCCATTAATCTTGTGATTGATTAGTAATTCGTGTAATTAGGGATCTTGACAGATCTTGTCTTTTTTCCTTTTTTGACATTTCATTGTATTATAAATAGATGATACACTTGTATACAAACACACACAGAAATACAAAACAATAATATTTACAGAAAAACTATGATTATTTTGAATCCTTTCAACATGTTTTACCATTTTCATTCATATATTTTTTTTTTTTCATATCAACCATTATATTTAAATTAAATACTTATTTTGTGTCCCATCACTATCAATTCATCTAATATCAATTCAATAAGTTCCAATCATAATTATTTAGCGGGACCCACAATTTACTAATATTCTAATAAAATACCATTTTACAACCATATTATTCAATAATTAGTCACATCTATTTAAACATCAATCACATTTATCAAATCATATCAATCATATCAAATAAAATCTCGGCAAACAATGCTAGAAACAGTAAAAACTGAAAATTGAAGATGAAAATTTAACCAAACATCCCCGAAGTAAGTATATATGTACAACATTTGTCTTTATATAAATCAAAATTAATAATTTATATGCATAAGCCCTTGGAAAAAGTCATGTTTCACAAATGTATAACTTTTTGTTTTTTTGTCAACAAGATGAAGGTTCAACCTTTTAAAAATTGTGAATTCTCTTTCATACGCCTTCATTTATTTCTTTTTATTTGACTATTCAATCATATCAATTTTTTGGAAAATTAAAATTTAATATTTTTACTTCGGCTAATAAAACAACGTAATAATTCTTTTCAAACTTGACTCTTTTCTTGGGTTACACAATATTCTTGAAACAAAGAAATTTTTATGAAACATATGAGGTAATTATAAACGATATCATCTTTTCACTCTGCTAAATAAATCTCTTTTAATTTCAAATTGTATTTAATATTTCTCTTTCCTTTATCAAAACTAAGAATTTAAGGTACGCGATCAAATTATACATGGCATTCATGCAAGATACATTAGTGTTAAGTTAACAACCTATGCGCATATATATATATATATATATATATATAAAATATTTATATTTTATAAGATTATCTAATTGAAAACTTAATAACATTTGTTTAGTAAAAATTTTGTATCATGTGCGTTGCACGTGTTTCTAAGGAGGTGTTTGGCTGAGCTTATAAGCTCCAAAAAAAAGTAAGTTGCTATACCCCAACTTATTTCCATTTTATTTTTTAAGATCTTAATTATTACACCCATATTTCACACACAATTCACACACAATTCACACTTACACATACTGCACACACTACACACATTTCACACCCTACACACATTGCACACACACTTCACACACTACACACACTACACACATTTTACACACTACACACGTTTCACACATTTCACACACTAATCAAAATGTGTGTTTAATATTAAATAGTTAAATTACTATATTCAATTGCAAGCTTATAAGTTCTTTGATCCAAACACTTTGTCTCGCCGCTCTGCTCCTGTGCTTCGCCTCGCCCTGTCTCGTGCCTCGCCGCGGGTCACCAAAACATGTTTAATATTGTTAACACTTTCTATAACTATATGATTAATATTGTAAAAAAAATGGTAAAAAGACTAGAATGACAATTATTCACAAATAAAATAAATAAACTAGAATGACAACTAAAAAAACCGAAAGTAGTATGATCTAAAGAGTTGTCAATATATTACCCTATACTTAGGGCCGGGGTGGGGCGGGGTTGTATGAATTATTAGGCATGGGAGGACGATGGTGAAGTGGTCCCCATTTTTTTTTACAATATTAACCGTATAGTTATAGAAAGTGTTAACACTATATAGAAGGGGGAGGAAGAAGGGGGCCTTCGGGGTGAGTATTTGGACATGTGACAAGCATATGACTATATTTTCACTCCTAAAATGACACATCATGCCTCTACTGTAAAAACGTGGCAAAACTTATGAACAGATTAACAAACTTGCGCCACGTCAACAGTGACCGGTTGGATTACTGGGAGTAGCCAATTACGGGGTAATTTTATCAATTTTTTTAAAACAGGACAACTTTTTAAACTGAAAAAGTTAAAGGGTAATTTTTTAATTAGACTAAAATTAAAAGGATATTTTTACCAATTTTTTCTATAAATTATAATAATTATAATATTGAAAACTAAAATATTGTGTAGATAATTAAGATTATATAACTAATTATTAGTTTCAACTTCCTTTCAATTCCGCACATGCGTTAGATCTTGAGCCGCCTGTGATTAAGAGATCAGTACATTTTTAACCGCCTGGATTAAGAGATCCTTAGAATTTTTAACGGCCTGGATTAAGAGATCATTAGATTTTGAACCGCCTATTATTAAATCAGCAGATTTCAAAATCCATATTTTCAAATCAGCTCTCACCGTCTCTTTCACGCAGAACAGAACAGGTACGTCTCTCTTCTCTCTCTTTTCTCTCTCTCTCCGTCGCTCTGCGTCGCTCTCTTTCTTCTCCGCCGCGTCCCTCTCTTTCTTCTCCACCGCGTCCCTCCCCATTTCTCTCCTACTTCCGTCGTTGTCTCACTCCCTCGTCGTCCCCACATCTCTTTCTTCTCTAGATTAGAAATGTATTAGATCTAGAAATAAAATTGTTTTGTTTGTGAAACCTAATCTGAAACCTAATTCTGAAATCTAAACTATTCAACCTACTTAGTTCTTTTTTTTCAGTAAAAATTATGGGCCTTTTGTATGGATTAATTTGGTTTCACCAATCAATCAACTCCTTAACAAATTAGTTGTTGAAATTTGTTTGCACATTAGTGATGATTAAAGACCTGTTCCGGCAGCAGCCATAGATTAGTTAGTTTGATTCATGAATTAAATATGCAAGTAATTCTAGAATCTATGTATACATATTTAAGAATTTTTGCCTTGGTTGTATAAATATGTTTCTGATGGAATTTTTTTGTTTCTTCCTGTATAATACAAATTGCTCGACTGGAAGAACAGGGGAGAGAAGAAAGAGCCATCAACAAGGTTTTGTTCGTGACTCTTCTTGTTATTGCCATCTTTTTTATTGCTTGGGTGTGAATTATTTGCAGTTTGTTTTTAGCATGAGTGAAATATGTTGATCTTTGGGTGTGAATTTTTTTGATAATATAGCTTTATTGATGACATAGTTAAATTCTGAGTTTAGATTAGTGGTTCACCATAAGGAGTTTATCTGGGATTAGAGAATTTGTGAAATCAAGAAGTAAGAACATCTTGAGATATTTGTTTTTGGGAGTTACAATGCAGTGGAGAAGTTGTTGAGAATTGATAAATAAAATGTTTAGAAGTATGAATCTGAAGAAGTGAATTATAATCAGTCTATTGGTAATGTTACTCCATTGTATAATTTTCACCCGAATATAAGAAAATTGTAAGAAAGTGAAGAACTTTTTGTATTAAATAACATGGGGCTAAAGAAATGAAATGGTAACAAGATTGAGTTTGTTTGTATTACTTTTTCAATAGTTGAAGATTGCTTGTGTATATAAAATGTATATATATATGTGTATATATATAATGAAAGAATAATGTTCGGTTAGTTTAGATGTAGATAAATATTATTTTACTTAATAAAAATTTATTAAATTGTGAGTTTAAAGACAAAAAAAAAATGAATTTTACAATTGTTGTATTAGTTTTGCCAAACAATGGATTTGAAAATTTAGGATTTGAGAATCCTTTCACAAATCCACCGTAAATCCAAATGATGGATTTCAAATCCATGAATTTCAAATCTAAGGATTTTGAAATCCATTCATTTTAAATCCCTTGGCAAATCAAGTCCCCCCATCCAAATGGGGCCTAAGAAAACTCTGAGAGCGTCCTGTTATAAGAAGCTCCTATTATTAAGAGATCATTATCTGCACCAAGAAAACAGTTAGGGAGAGTCAAGAAAGTGAGAGACCGAGAGAAAAACAAGAAAAAGAGAGTAGCGTTGAGATCATGGCCGGTGGAGGAAACGGCGACAAAAGAAAAGGAAACGGTGGCCAGAAAAAGCGTAAGATCTCAGATATTGTTGATAAAGGCAAAGGAATTGCGCCTGAGAGTAATAAACGGCGATGTGCCGACAAAGGCGGAAAAGTTGTTCAGGATGAAGAACAACTCAAATCTGCTTCACGCACTGTCTTCGTGCATCGCGTGGAGACAGCGATGATCCCGGGCGGCGGCGAATCAATAGTGACGTTGTCCGAGCTGTTGGGAGAGGTCGCGGAGGCAATTGAAGCAGAACTGAATGATCGAATGAATAGAACGTTCAGGCGTGTAGCCTTATCAGTTCCCCAGTAAGTATTTCTAAAATCGGTTCTTGCTTTTTGTGGTTATATAATTGTGGTTACCAATCATCATTGTTAATGTTCCTTTTTCTATATATTTGTTTTATCAATGAAATTATGGGCGTATGTTACTTAAAATGGCCTTGATGGACATCTATTTCATTAGAGTTATTAGTTGTCAAAATATATGAATTGGGCCTATGACCTTAATCTTCTATGTGGACCAAAATGTTAGATTGTGGGTTGCCAAATACTGAATCCAGAATGTCATCTTTCTTTCTGTTCAACTTCTTTCCCTTTTCTCTCCGTCAGAGTATCAGAGGATTGTAGGGTGATTTTGGGAGTTGTCGGGTTTTGGGTTCGGGTGTGGGGTTCTTTTTCATAAAGTCAAAACCTCTGAATTGAGCCTATTTTTACACATTGTCAAGAGATCAATAAGAACAGGCTCAAGGACGATCTGAGCCAATTGATTTCGACCACCATTTGATTCCCAATAAGATACTTATATTGAACATATAAGATAGAGACAAATTTAGTATAGAGTATTGTGAGACCATACGAGCACGCACGTGAGCACCTGTTCTCGTGATATTTATATACCTAAACTATATTTCTACTGCGCAAATAAATATTTATATGTTGTGGGGTGCCCACCGTAAATTCGCATGCTATCATTTTCCTAACATATTTGTAAAAAAAATTCATGAGATGGGCTGCTTGGATTTTGGCCCACATAGAAGATTAAGGTCATAGGCCCAATTCATATATTTTTGGCCCACATAGAAGATTAAGGTCATAGGCATATTTTGACAACTAATAACTCTAATGAAATAGATGTCCATTAAGGCCATTTTAAGTAACATAAGCCCATAATTTCGTTGATAAAAAAAATATATAGAAAAAGGAACATTAACAATGATGATTGGTAACCACAATTATATAACCTCAGTTCATCAATAATGTTAGAAATTTAGCTTTGATAAATCCCAAAACAATTAAAGTTGAACATAGCTAGAAATTTAGCTTTGATAAATCCCAAAACAATTAAAGTTGAACATAGCCTAATGTTAAAAAAATTGGCAAATGCAACAATATGTGGACTATATTTGGTGTGGAGTTTATATAATTTGACCCCAACCCCTACCCTCCGCTTTGTAGGCTTAGGCGTCGAAGGCCCAAGCACGGAAGACGTCAAGAACTCGAGGAATATCAGAAGCTCGAGACTATTATTTCTTTACCCGACACT
The DNA here is from genome assembly GCA_958295605.1 of Ajuga chamaepitys. Classification (NCBI taxonomy): domain Eukaryota; kingdom Viridiplantae; phylum Streptophyta; class Magnoliopsida; order Lamiales; family Lamiaceae; genus Ajuga; species Ajuga chamaepitys. The sequence continues at coordinate 2,904,230 of OY282502.1, read as the reverse complement.
CAAAGAGTTCCAGCATTCTTAGCCCTTATAAGGGAATTGGCGACGGATCTTAACCACTCCCTAGAGGAGGACATAAAACAAACTTTTCATGAAATGAAAAAGGCATTTTCTTATGACGACGTCAGGTATGATGTATGGAAATATAAGATTTCTTTCATTTTTCTGAGAATTTCACACTTTTCTTCCATTCCAGGCAGCGAGGTGGTTCCGGGAGGCGAGGAAGAGGAGGTGGAGCTGGAGGCAGCGGCCGAGGAGGAGGAGGTGGAGGTGGAGGCAGAGGAGGAGGTGGAGCTGGAGGCAGCGGCCGAGGAGGGGGAGGTGGAGCTGGAGGCAGCGGCCGAGGAGGTGGAGCTGGAAGCAGCGGCCGAGGAGGGGGAGGTGGAGCTGGAGGCAGCGGCCGAGGAGGAGGAGGTGGAGCTGGAGGCAGCGGCCGAGGAGGAGGAGGTGGAGCTGGAGGCAGAGGAGGAGGTGGAGCTGGAGGCAGCGGCCGAGGAGGAGGTGGAGCTGGAGGCAGCAGCCGAGGAGGAGGAGGTGGAGCTGGAGGCAGCAGAGGCTAGGGTGAGGAGGAGATTCTTTGAGACCTAACTATTTTCCAGAATCCTTACTGAACTGTTCATTCATTCATTCGTCTGATCCAAGTTCCAACTTTTTAAGACATCGCGCACAATAAATGATGTAAGAACCTACTGAATTCGAAAGAAACCATTGGTTATGCAGTTAGAGGAAAACAAAAGGACTCAACAACTAAATCGAGGATACATTCACACATATTTGGCTATATATAGATTCGTCTTTGTCTTGTCCAAGCAGTATATATATATATATATGATATTTCTATAGTGTACTTAGTGTATTAATACACCTTATTCTTTTACTTCTTATAGTAGATAGTAGATTATTAGAAGGTAACCCTTTGAGGCAGTTTTTGCATTTTTTGTGGGTCCCACTTTTTTATATTTTCTCAAAATAAATCCAGGTAAGTTTGACTAAGCTTATTTTAAGCATCTTATAAGTTTCAATATTTTATAAATTGTTTCAAAAGCTTATAAGATAATTTTTAAGGAGCTTATAAGTTAACAAAGTTTTTGACTAAAGGAGTTTATAAACTTGTCACCGAATATATTGATTTAACTAAAAAATTGGAGTCTAGTTTAAGTTAATATTAAACACTAGGAGTGACAAATGGGTGAGATCGAGGCTGGTATTGGACTCCTCATCCCCAACTCCCAACCCGATTCCCATCCCCGCTAAATTCTCCGCTTGGAGACCTTGAGTCGGGGATGGAGAATCCCCGCTTGGAGACCTTGGGTCGGGGATGGAGAATCCCCATTCGAGGAAGAGTGTCCCCACTGGGATTCGGGTTCCCCAAAATATGTCAAAAGTCATAAATCTAAAATAAAAATATTGCAGTAAGTTGTGAGAGTGTGTGTTTAGTGTGTGTGTGTATATATCTATATATATATAAAAGTAGAATGGAGGGTTTTTATGTTATTTTACTTTTCCCGCCTAAAAGTTTAACATTACTTTAGTAAGGTTTTGTTTGTTTTGGTAAGTAATAATTTTCTTTTTTATTTTGTAAAATGCAAGTAACTTTTTTATTTTTAATCCGTTTTTATACATAATATATCAAATTATTCATCTTTTCACGATCTTTAATTTAACATCCATATCACATATATTAGAATTAAAAATAAATTATTTATTGGTTAATTATTTTGGTTAGATTCTGATTAATTGAGTTCTTTTAAACTACAAGAGATTTATTCATTTTATATTACAATAATTTCTAATATATTTTATTTACCTAAGTTACGCCCAGGATAAATATCATTGTTTAAATAATGAAACTCTTATTTTATTAAGTTAGAGGAAAAAATAATATTTTACAAACAATTTATTAAATAATTACTTACATCTACTAATATACTCCCTCCGTTTCTTTTTAATTGATTGTTTAGAAAAAAATGGAAAAATTAAGAATTCAATTTTTTTCCAAATATATCCCCAGCAATCTCCTTTCTCTCTCACATCTATCTCAAATCTAGGTTGAATGACAGAAGAAAAAATTGAGAGAAATTGTAAAAAATAGCTAAAAAATCAATTAATTCGAAAATTATTAAGAAGCTAAAATATCAAATAAAAAGGAACGCAAGGAGTATATTATTTATAATAACAATGTATGTTTGAGTAGTCACTGAAGTATGGGAACTTAGAGCAAATGCATATTTATATATCATAATTATTATTCAGATTATTCTTTTAGTACTGATTCATATTTTCATAATATGTATTTCGTTAAAATTATTGTGTTAAGTGAGTTGCACTTTGCAACCTAAATTATGACATTTGTTACATCTTTCAATCTTCTTTTAGTTGGTTTTTTTACGTGACTAACATCAGCTATATTTTTTTTTACACTTTTTAATCTGAAAAGTACTTTGTCGCACTAACTAAATTCAAGTGTTTTTTTTTACTTTTACTTTTTGCAATCTAAGCAATAGTTTTTCATTAATCAATTTTATATTTAGATAGATATAATATTTGCATTACAAATATAAAATTTATTTGAATAAATTACGATACCAAAAAATATACAAAAATATTTAAGTATTTTTTAGAATTCACACACTTTATATTGTTATTCGAATTATGAATAACTTTTGAATTTTATTTTGTTAATGTTAGGATTTATTTAGAAATATTTTGGGTATATCTGATATCATCAAGTAAAATATTATAAGCTATAAATGAGAATTTAATTTTATAAAGGGACAAGTAAATATTTATAGTTAGAACTTGAAAGTTTATGTAGATATATTACAAAATCTACACATATATAAAGTTATAAGAAAGTTAAGATTGTAAATTGCATTTCATAACCATTATATTTTGTGTTATTTATAGTTATTTGTACAAATGCAAACTTTGGATTCTTTTTCCTTCTTTCTAAAGAAGTACTTTTCCGAAATTTTAAATACAAATAGTATTTTGTATCATAACCAGTTTATTACATATTATATATAAAATTAATTATCTTTTCATGATCTTTAATTTAACATACATACCATATAAATAAAAGCGTGATATTTAATAAAATAAAGACAATTTTATATTGATTGATTATTTGGTTTGATCTGAGTACGTAGTGTGCATTTTTATTGGTGTCAAATTTAGGCTGTAAGAATTAGTTAAATATTTTTTATAAAAAAAAAATCTATTTTTTATAAATATTTTAATTAATTAATTTATTGTATGTATCTTTTTGTCTTAATTTTATTCGGTAAATTAATCGATATATATATATATATATATATATATATATATATACATATAAATACGCGTTTTTGTCTAAATAAATAAAATGGAGCCAAATATGTAATAAAGAGAATTATTTTCCCCTCCAATTGCAAGTTGGACATTTTCAAGTGTATTATTCATGTATTTGTCCCTAAAGAATTGTTGTACTATCACTATTCTGTCAGTTTGTTTCTTTCTCAACAATTTTTTTTTGGTTAAATAATAACAAGTTTTTTGTTGTTAATCTATTTTTACATATAGTATATGAAATTAATAATTTTTTCACCTACTTTAAGTTGAAGTAAGTTTTGACGTTTTATTATGGAGTAGCCTATTTAATCAATTGACTATTTTTAACAATAACAAATATGAAATTATTTATAAAAAAAAAACATAATTTTCTTATAAATTATTTAATTTAATTTTTATTATCATATAATTTTTATTTTAATAAGTTGGCTTGTTATTATATTTATGTTTATTTTAACACATGTAATTAATGAGATTATTTGTGATTATTCGCATAGGTTAAGAAGGATACAGACTGCCTACAGTAACATTTGAGTTATTTTTTTTTTTTTTAATATATGTATTTTAGTTGTCATATTTAATATTTATTTTAATTTTATTTCGTAATAATATTTTTTTATAAATAATAAGAATATATTTAATCCATAAATTTCACGGGAGAAATGGATATTTACGCTATTTAAAATTTTACTATATGATAATTCACATTTTGAATTATTTATTTAACTGAGTGTACAATGTTCACATTTGAAAAAATAACATCATATAGTATTTAATTTTGTTAAAATATACTATAATGTTAACATACTTCCCTGAATCGCACGGGAGTAATACTAGTATATATAATGGGGAATGGAGAATTCCCGCTTTGCCTATACGGAGTTGGTATCGGGGCCGCGGATGGGACAGGGAGTACGATTCCTATCCCCATACCATCCTCACTCATAGAATTTCGAGGAATCCCCGTCCCCATCTCCGTCCCCATTTTTTTCGGAGAATCCCCAATCCAATACTTTCGGATCCCACCGGTAACGGGTCCCCGCGGGATTTTTGCCATCCCTATTAAACACATATTTTGATTAATGTGTGAAGTGTATATAATTTGTGAAGTTTATGTAGTGTATGAAATGTGTGTTATATGTGAAGTGTGTGTAGTGCATGAAATGTTTGTAGTGTGTGAATTGTGTGTAATGTGTACAAATGTGTGAATTGTGTGTGAAACTTGGGTGTAATAGTTAAAATCTTACAAAATAAGATGAAAATAAGGTAGCGTATAACAACTTTTTTTTTTTAGATCTTATAAGCACTTAGAGCTTATTTTTGTGTCTTATAAGCTCTTAAACACCTTTTTCTGCCAAACTAATTTCGCATGGAATAAGATTCAGTCATACCAATTAACAACCCATTTATCATCAGCAATATAGTCGCAATACTTGCAAAATGAAATTGAGGCATGAATAGAAGAAACAACTATCAGGCACGGGTGATGCAAAAAGCTTCTAATACTGAAATATATATATGATAATATGTTTCAAAAACCCGGTCTCAGAAGAGACCTCGCCCGCTAGCCTAGACCTCCCGCCGAGAGACGGGGGAATCCAACCTTGCAGTCTAGGTCTACGAAATCAACCCAGTCTAAACAATGGGGACACAGAAAGCATTAAAGTTGGTCCAAGCTGTCCAACTATATTGTGGACAAGATGGGAAAGCGGGGCGTATGATCCGGGAACAATTCTAGTGACCATACTTCTGAAACTCCCACTCGCTGTTATCTGTAAAGAATAACAGAATAATTGAACATGAGATGTAAATAGGGTATAACAACGACATGATTGTACTTAGTAGGCAACATGGCGGAACCCTTACCCAGAGGACAAACTTGGCGAGTCTTGAGCCACCTGCTAATGCAATGGAAGTGGAACGCATGGTTGCAGACTCCTACAGAATTTACACGTGAAAATAAATTATATACGAAGAGTAACCTGTCATGCACAAAAAACGTGGGCAAAATAATCCATGAGGAGAAGGGTGTATTGAAGACATTGTCAAACAAAGACAGCTCAGACATCTCTTGCAGAAATATCATACTTTCCATTGTCAAACAAAGACAGCTCAGACATCTCTTGCAGCAATATCATACTTTCCAAAAGCTCGACAACAAAAATCATGGTTGCTATGTTTCTGGAACCACCCAATGTAGAGAAGTTTCTTATTTATTGCACACCCAAGACAATATTTTACACTTAACATAAAAGATAACATACACCATGATTACTCATTGAGATGTTGCTGGCACCACCCATGATGGAAAAGTAAAGCTTATTGGAAACCAAAGACTAGTTGAACATTTTAAACTTATCATAAGAATAACATAACAGGAATAAGGTTATCGATAATGATAACAATGTTATGAGTTTATCTTTCAGATTCTATTAGTGATAAGGATGGAAAAAGACTAACTGCTAAAGATATTGTAATTCTTACAGAAAATTTCCAGTACAAAAGAAAGGAACTGATGAGTTCAGAAAACCAAGAAATAGAAGCACAGCAGAGAAAGAAATCCAGAGACAGATCATACCAACACAGAACAGCAGACTATGGAGGAGCAGAAGATCAAGTAATAACTCACTAACTGACCAAAGTAGGCAGAACAACTGAGCAGAATGCACAAGCTCAGGAGCATCAAAGCATAAGAGCAATGTAAATTATCATTAAGAGCGAAACTGGAGTTGGGACGGTATCAATAACATGCCATCAATAGGTTATGTTCAAAGTTATGAGCTTACCTGGATTAATTTTTAGTGGAATAAGGACAAACACAATTTTTTATAAATTCACAGCTGTAAGGAATGTGATAGTACTGCGGAGTGTCACCATCATCCAGAAATGAATTAACAGGGGAAAAGAAAGTAAGCGCTGGATTTATAATTTGCATACATCAGAAGAGAAAAGAGAAGTGATGATGTTCTTGCAAAACATGAAAGGTATAAAGGAGAAACATGCAAGAGACAATGATTAAAATACCTAGGAATAGCAGGTGGAAATGTGCACAAACCCAAAAACTGAATCAAACACAAAAGTTGAATACATGCGAAAAATGGCTCCCTTTCCTAAGAGCAGAGACTTGGAATCCAAGACAGTTGAAAATTTTAGGATAGAATTTTGAAACACTTAATAAAAGGAGCATTACACTTTGTGTTTTACTGTAGTAAGATAAACCTTAATTTGCCTTCGTATTTAGAGGAGTACTATCTATGTTCTTACAGATTGGTACGGAAGACAATATTAAGTTTCTGTAACTAAGTTGATACAAGTAAAGAAAGAACAGTGTAGACCTTGTCCATACAACAGAAACTTAAAAGCAAAATTATAAGCAAACTGTTCGAGAAACTATAGTACAAGTGGAAGAACAGCTATACCTGATTTTTACTGATATTTATTAATTTATTATTAGTAGTGAGAACTGAATGTAAGCTAGCTCTTACTTATATACAAACAAATTCAAATATTCAATCACATAAAAAAGAAAAAACAATACAAAATATCACAAGAACACAGGAAGAATCAAAGATCAAAGAGCATACCCCAAGCAACCGTGCACTCCTCACTAGTAGCGCTAGCTTGATTAGCCTGGCATTCGATACCTAGTTACCAAAATTATACAAACAAATCAAACCCAAAAAAAAAAAAAAAAAAAAAAAAAAAGGAATTGAAAGAATGAAGTCAATAAGAGATGCTCACAGAGATCCATGATATGGTTTCTGCAAATAGCACAATTATCGACAACAATATCTGCAAATTAAAAATTAGGGCAATCAGGCTCAAGTAAATACAGAAAATCCGAACTCGTACTCCAATATACTTGCATAATCCGTAATCAACATATAATAAAAGTACAAAGGATTATTAAATCGATGCAATACCCCAAGCCCAGAGAGAAACAGCATTCCACTTCTTGATCTCAAATCGCTTCCCTTTTTTAGAGGACTGAGGCAACGGCGTCGCGTTCGTGCTTGAAGGCCCAGCACCGGAGGAACCCTCGCCGGCCGGCACCATATTCACATCGGTGTCGAGAGACGCCATAATTGCTGCTTTGCTTTTCCGAAGGAGCTGTGGGATCGCGTTTTGGAGGAGAAAAAACTCAGAACGAGTATGATGCTGAAGAATGCTAAGTTAATGTTTACATATATAAGGCCAAAGGCCCATGACCCATGGCCCATAGCCCTAGGCCCAAAACCGTCTAGAGTAGGAACACATCTACTGTTAAATCTCTCTAAATTATTCTTTCCGTCCCCGCTTAACTTTTCTATTTTAACCGAGTACGAAGGTTGAGAAAACAACATATTTTGTGAAATTTTTGACTTTTCTAAAGGTGAAAATTGAGGATGGAGATTGTGAGAGAAGTTTGTCATTTATGGGCTGAAAAGTTAAGTTGGGACAAACCGAAAAGAAAAGTAGGAAAATTAGAGCACGACGAAGGTAGTAATACCGTCTGAAACATAAAATTTCTGTAATTTAGAGAGATATTAATTAATCGATAAATTGATAGTTTATTAATTAATAGAGGTATTTATATTCAATTAACTTAAGCTTAATTATTGCATAGGAAATATATGAATATTAAATATTATTTTGAATAAATTCAAAAATTAAATATATAAATACACTTAAATCTAGTTAGTTGATGTACGTAAATAAAATAATAGGAACTTTTTGTGAACACACATGAATATAAAAAATACGATAAACTTGAATTTAGTTATTTAATGAACAATATTTCAACTAAGTATTAGGAACATAAAGTATCATTTTGTTTTAATTGATCCTCAAGTCTAAGTTTTGATTCAATTAGTCTCCAAGTGTTTTTCGTTTCAATTGATACCTCATGTTTTAAAATCATTTTAATTAATCGTTAAACTGTTATAAAAGTCAATCTTAAGGCCCCTTAAAATAAAAAATTACATAAAATATGTGAAATCACCGATCTAATTTAAAATGATAGTAAAACATATCTTTTATTAAATTAATATAATGTAATTTTTCATTATGATACTTTTACCTCAAACGAAGGTGAATTATACTAGAATATGGATTTGAACAAAAGTTCGAGATTATAATTTTTCAAAAATTTCATCCAAACTTTGAGAAATATTTTGATGTACTTTAATTTTAATTAATAACATGTTAATTTCATCTAAGTTTCTTGAAATCTTTCTATTTTGAACTGAAAGTAAAATTGAACATAATCAACGAAAGAACTTTAAATTTTAAAAACAGATATAATCATAGTTCAAAATATTTAGATCAAATTAGTGCATTTCTTACTAAAATTAAAGTATCATAAGTATTTCTCAAAGTTTGGATAAAATTGAAAAATTATTTTCGAACTTTCGTTCAAATCCATATTCTAGTATGATTCACTTTCGTTTGGGGGAAAAGTATCATAATAAAAAAATACACAATATTTATTTAATGTATGATACAATATTATTTTGAAATAAAATAGTGATATCACATGTTTTATGTATTTTTTCTTCTATGGGCCTTAAGATAGATTATTTGGATAGTTTAAGGAACAATAGAAATAATTTTAAATCACAATGGACCAATTGAAAAAAAAAAATATTTCAGGAACTAATTTAATCTAAAATTTAGAACTTCAAGGACCAAGTAAACCAAAGTGATACTTTAATAATCATTTGAAACATACATTAAAATACTTTAAGGACCTATAATTCATACTCCCTCCGTCCCAATTATATAGACTTATTGAGTTTTTCACGGAGATTAAGAAAATGATTGGAATAGAAATTACTCCTGAAGTTCACATTTAATGAGTTTAGTTTTCAGATTTTTTTTTTGCGTTATAGTTAATGGAGTACCTTATTTATCTCAATAATTAACAATATTTCATGATGAATATATATTTTTCGAGAAGTTAGTAGGAAAAAAATTGAATAATTTATCTTTCCAAGATTAATTAATAGTAGTATATTAATGAATGACTTAAATAAATTATATCATACATAGTAGCTGACCTATATATTTGGAACACCCAAAAAAGTATACTCCCTCCGTCCCACTTAATTTTGCGGTTGCCTTTTCGATCTGTCCTACTTAATTTTACACATCCTTAAATAGATTTTTTTTTCTCACAATCTCCACTCTTAAGACCTTGTGATAAAATCAACTTAAAAACAAAAATGATTTTTTTTTTAACATTCGTGTTCGATCATCTCCGTAAAATTAAGTGGAACGAAGAAAATACAAGCCTATATAATTAGGACGGTGGGCGTATTTAAATTAGCATATTTTGGGATTTACTTAAAAAAAAATAGAATCCTCCCTTCAAAATCAATTTTCGAAAGGGGCTGCGGCCGATCCCACCCCCATGATATTATCCCATAGAAGACTGTCAATGGGTGCTTTACTGATTCCACGCTGTCCGCTTATAGAACCACATTTACAAAGCCGCGGCCCTAGAATCGCACTAGGCCGCACCGTCTCTCTACGCGCCGCAGCTCGAATGGAATCGTCGACCGCCGCCGCCGAGGGCACAGAGAGTTCGCCGCCGGACACGGTGGTGCAGTACGTTGTGCTGCGGAGGGACTTAATCGACACGTGGCCACTGGGAAGCGTGGTAACACAGGGATGCCACGCCTCCGTCGCCGCAATCTGGACGCACAAGGATGATTCCGACACTCTCTTCTATTGCTCCCCTTCCAATCTCGATTCTATGCACAAGGCAAGTGATTCTGAACCTAATTGACTGTTTATATCCTGCTGCTTCAATATTTCATTTTCTGTATTCTCTTCGGCGTGAATTTAGCTTTGCCTAATTTTCTGTCAATTATTTTGCATAATGCTAGGTGAAACAATAAAATTCGATCTATGTTTGGAAGATCCACGCGGTAGAATGTATAGTTTGAATATTTAGAAGAACAAGTTGAGATGGATCAACATAACTGGCAATTTTCACTGGGAAAACTGAATGAATAATTGTGTTGATTGAATTAGAGTAATTCAAGGACGTAAACCTGCTCATTAAGTAATCTATCATGTCGAGTGGAATCTATAGAATCGTAGTAGGCTTAAGAAGATTTCAGTGTTTACTGGCTGGAGAATAAAATAGGCGCGCCATTTTGTCAAAATCCTCATCTCCAAGCTCTATGATTTGCTCGGCCGTCTTCCCCTTCCCGCCCTACCTAGGCGCTGAGCCCTTTGCACCTTGTGCCTTTTACAACATTATTGCTGCTCTGTTTTAGCTTATGGGGGAAGAGAAGAAGAAGAGTTAAGGAACTTTGGATATCATTAGTAGTTTTGTACTGCAACCAGGTCGAACATTGGGTGGATTAACAAATAAGTGTGATGAGATGTATGTCTGAATAGACATACACAGAGATTTGTATTAGTTGTGAGCATCGGGCACCCTCATAAACAAATAAACTATTCATATGCAAAAAATTCCATGTAAGTGTTTCATGTCAAAAGATGATTTGACAATGGGATCTGGTTAAATCATTGGTATCCTTTTCATTAAATTGTTATAGCAGATCATCGGCATGTCACCTACCATTGGCTGCATCAATTGCTATGTAATGTCTGTTAACTTAAATCAATACAAAGTTCAAACAGTTCAAAAATGGGGAACTGAATTATACAAATTAATTCTGCTAAATATTGTTTGATTTCCACATTAAGAAATCTCTACAATATGATCACAAGTACTGCACTGAATTAATCAAACTCCTATCAATTACCTCTATGTAAATGCAGGTTACTCTTGAAGTAAAGGGTGAAACTCAATTAACAAACCTGTCAGAAAAGCTAAAAGCTGGTGGCATCACGCACAAGCTATGGATCGAACAACCTGAGAACTTCCCAACATGCCTTGCCACAAAGCCTTACCCAAAGTCCACCGTATCATCATTTTTCAAAAAGCTTAAACTCTGTAAGTGATCATAATTAGTAATTTCAGCGTTTCTTATTAAAGATTTGGCTCGAATTTTGCTCTTCTACTGAGGTATCAATCATCACTAATACATATTTGCACAATTTCTGAAAGCGTTGTTCTGAATATAACTCCTTGTATTATGATAAAGATGTGCCTCTTAACGAGTTCGGCTGAATTTGGCCAAATCGAAAGTACTACTACACCTCTGCTATACAAACAGAGGATAGTTGTATAAAATTATTATCATTGATACATCATTGATGTACATATATCAGCTGTTGCAATGCAATAGGAGATATAACATTTTTTGGCAATCGAAAGTTTGATTTTAAATGTCTTGCTAATTCAAAACTGGGTCGTAACTTGGTAAGTTTATCTAATATTTGAAGTACAAATATCAGATGAATTCTTAGTTGGACAGCTGAAATTGAGGCTCTTTATTTTGAAGACATCAAATTATAGTTTGATGCATGTGAAATCTTTAAATTAGACGAGGCAGGTCCCCGTTACCTTTCTTAGCCCGGTTAAAATGTATGTTTCTCGTTTTATCTGACAAGTCACTCGTTGAAAATTGATTATAGCTCAATTGACAGTTAAGCATTAATAAAACCTAAGCTAGCTTGCTATCAAATCCCACTGCAATCAGCTCCTTCTACACTCGAAAAAAATGAATCAGATAAGGTGAAGCATTTAAAAGTATTGAAACGATAATCTCGTAGTTAGTTAAGACGAACCTTGTAGTTCGATAATCTCGTAATTTTCAACCATTTATTTCCCAAGAGACCACTGTGTTCGCGCCGGCGGTCTAATTCGCTCGTCTGTGTGTATGCCCAGCCTGTAGTTGACTCAGCCAAATCCCTAGACTCTATAATCAATAAAAGGTCTAACTGATTCCGTCCAAAAGATTGTGGCATCATCCGAGGTAATTTTGTAAGTCCTCAGAATGGTATGATGCCAGAAAGAAGTAGGCCTAGTATTTCCAGCAATTGCAATGGTCAACGATTACGCGAATTGCTTAAACAATCTCACTGAAAGCTCATCTGAAGAGGCCGGTGGTCACACCGAAGATAGAAAATCCATTCTAATCGTAACTATAATGTCCTTGGTAACGAAAAAGATCTTATTGTTTCTTCAACAATTTTTTATCTATCAATTAAGGGTCGTATGCGGATGTATCTGGGTGGGTGCCATAATTCCATATATCTGTAATTGACGCCTTATATCTTGAAATTAATTCATCAAGTTGATGACACGGCCCAGAATCCTACGAGAGGCAGCACGACCTTGTATCCAACAATACTCAGTGAACAAGAGTTCCTTACCCCGACAAGTCTATTAAATAACTCCGATGTGTAATAACTAAAACAAAAATCACGTTGTAAAAGAAATCAATTTGAAGAACGTGTAACTAGATTTTTTTCTTATAAGACCTAGAACTTTTTTTGTCAAAAATCGAACTTGTAAGCTTCTAACTTTGTTCTTTTTAAAATCAACAATAAATATAATACTCTCTCCATCCCCCTTAGATGTGCACACTTTTTTTCTCGACTCAAATTTGAACACTCTTAAAAAAGAAATTTATCAAATAATCTCCACTCTCAAAATCTCCATCTTCAATCTCATCTTTGAAAAAATCAATCAAAAAGTAAAAAATAATTTTTTCTTAACTTTCGTGCCAATCCCTACGCAAAAACTATTTAGTGCTCGTGAGCGGGATGGAGGTAGTACAAAATAGATGAAACATTGAAAATTAATCAGCCCACCAAAACGCTTGCAAAATAAACCAATAAATAAATTTTCACAGAGCAACTATAGACTATAGCTGATCTTGTTATACCATGTACAATAAATTATTGTTTTATTATTTCATCCACAAAATTATATACACAAATACATCCTCACAGAAAACTCAATACAAGTTTCTAAAACAGAAAAAAAAATAAAAATTAGAAGATTCTAAAAACAAAAAAAAAAAAAAAAAAAAGGAAAAAATAATCAGTCGGAGATTATTGGACGACCAAACGCCTGGAGCAGACGGTGCAATATAATTTGCGTTTGGTCTTAAAATAGAGGGGAACGAAGCAGAATCTCCAGTTACTCTGAACGTCCATGGCCTGCACCATTCCGCCGCAGTAGGGGCACGCCCCCGGCGCCGCCTGCCTTCCGATCACCCTCTCGTCTTCGTCGCACACGAACACCAAACACATCTCTTCTTCTCAACGGACTCTGGTTTACGGTTAGGGTTTGAAATTATGACTGATTTCTATCGAGGTATTTTTCTGTAAATCTTCAGAAACAGGTGCTTTTGATGAGGAATTTTATGGTTTATATATGTGGATGAGATAGGAAGGATTCAGCTTCTGGAAGGAGCTAGAGAGGGAGAGAGAAAATGGAGGTTTTGAATGAGAGAGTCCGAGTACCAAGCGCGGAGGTACGAAAAGTAAGATACGGAAATTTGTGGGAAGGCGAATTTATCTTTACGCGCTTTGACGTTTATGGTTGACCACGGCTAGGACTATAAATGAGTCGAGACGAGTCGAGTCGAGTCGAACGTATTATTGTTCATGTTTATTAAAAATATTATGGAGCTTCTAATATTATATTTGAATTTTTTTTATTATTGATTGAATCGAGCTTAAACGAGTTTAATCGAGCCAAATACGAGTCAGACTCGAGTAGTTTGAAATTTTTACACTTATTTCAAAAAATTTAACTTATTGAATGTGAGTTTGAATCGAGCTTTAGATTTTATCAAACGTCAAAGTATTTTAAGTTTGATGTCTTAACTCGAACACATTTCAAATAAACTTCTATCGAACGATCTCAAATCGAGTATCAAATAGTTTGGTTTGATTTTCAACCATATCTACGAATAATTACTCGTATTTCTAGTTATTTTATGCTACCTGATTAGAGTCGGCACAACCCACTCTAAATTTTAGGAGCATGTTTGGTTGGGGTTGACCTAACCTCTCATCAGTTTGGCCAACCCAACCTCATGTTCCTTTAGGCTGGTTTGGCCAAGCCGGGGTATTAGAGTTTGGTGGGGGGACATCAATAACAAATCCAAACACTACATTAATCATTCTCTCAATCATTAATAACTACCTATTACCCATATCACATCACATTTTACAATTAATAATTAAATTTTACACTCAAACCACAACTCCAGCTACCCAACCAAACATCACTCTCTAACACTCCCAGTCACTAACTCCAGTCACTTTCCCCAACCCAAACCAAACATTGCCTAGGTTTAACATGTAATCTAGTGGACAAAACTCTACGCTTTACGAGTCGGGAATTTTTTACATATGTATTTATTTATATATATTAGTTTAACATTTATTAAATTTATTTTATGTAGTTAAAGTCCAACATGGACCTAGATGTGGGCCCATTTGAGGTATAGGCTTGAAAGATAAAGGTACTCTTTAATGATGCAACAATGAAAATAACCCACTCAAAATGAAGCCCAACAAGTTTCTTTTTACATTTCTTGGAAGTTGTCGATGCATGTACTTAAGATTTAATTGCTTTTCAAGATAATTGAATGATTAAATTATAAATATTTGTTTCTATCTTGCTGGATTATGGAGCATGATCGACCGCTTCACGATCTCCGAATACGGCAATCCAACTCACCGATGAGTTGGCGGAGGTTCGGGAGCAAAACCCCGATGAAAATTTTTTGGGCCTCAAAAATAATATTCGAGATGAATGAACCTTTAGGGTTACGGCCCAACTTGGATTAAATAACTCTCCAATTCGTTGTATTTGTTATCACTGAAAATTTAGTAAACTTAGTAGTATCCTAGACGTAAACATTTTCGACGAACTGGGTTAAAAAATCCGAGTTTTTTAATTTCATCCCATTAAATTATCAATTAATTGCGCCGTAACTCCTAACGTATCTTACACAAAGGCAAATACAAGTCTCAACTCAAGGGGAAATTAGGGTCAAACTTCAATGATAATATTTTGATTAATCCAAAGCAATACTAAGATTCTTAGGTTTATGGTATTGTTTGATCAAGCATTTTAATTATTTATTATTAGTTCTATAATGAATGTTGCAAATGATACTTTTAGTCTAAGTTAAATAAGTTTTAATTTGACGAAGTTGGATAGCTCAAGTGGCAGAGCATCTACTACCTAGACCTTTGATTTTAGGTTCGAGTCACCGTGGAGGAAGGCGAGGGTTTCCTTTCTTAGATTAGGAGAAAAAAATTTAAATAAGTTACTCCCTCAGTCCCGCTCAGTTTTGCACGTAGAGACGAACATGTATATTACGGAAAAATTATTTTTTACTTTTTGATTGACTTTTTCAAATGTCGAGATTGAGAGTGGAGATTGTAAGAGAAATTTCCTTTTTAAGGGTGTGCAAAACTGAATGGGACGAACTGAAAACGCAAAGTGTGCAAAACTGAACGGGACGGAGGGAGTAGTAGTTTTCTAGACAAACAAAATGACAGCTTAAAGACTTAAAATTATAAATTTAACATCCATAAAGTTGTGCAGATTGTGAGTTACAACAAAATACAATGTTCAGTTTACTTCTGTACAAAATTTATGAGTGCTGTTATACATATTAACCAGTGCTGATCAACAAAAATGGTGTCAAAAAAGAAAGCAAATGAGCCTAAGTTACATATGGATTTGCAATATCATTCTGTGAAGTGTTTGTATAAAAAAATCAATTCTGCAATTCTATAGTTTGATCATTGCAAATCACTTTTCCAGGTTGTAATAATCACTTATCCTGCAAGGATATGACTGTCTCAAACGCCCCTGCCAGAGCTCTCACCTTGTTCTTCCTCTGTTCGATAAGATTTTTCGTCGTCTCCTCAATCACATCGTTCGATAATGCCACATCCTTCTTCCCGTGTGCTACTCTTGGAGTCGCGTCATTCGCCTCTTCCACAGCTTCTACTTCTTCCACTTCTTTTGCCATTACTTCATGCGGTTCGCTTCCACCATCCACTTCTTCGTCCTTATTGACTAGTCCGGTTTCTTCCACTTTGTCGTTTTGTTCGTCTTCTTTTTGTTCTTGTTTGTCTGCTCTTTCCATTTCCTCCGCCTCTTGATTAGTATTATCTGCAACGCTTTCATTAGTATCAGAGTGATTCAGTTCTTTGACATTGTCTTCTTTTGTTTCTTCTTGCTCGCCAAGTATGTTCTCGGGTTGTTCTACGTGTTCTGTCTCTTCTATTACAGCGGCAGGAGATGCATCCGGGGTTTCAATAACTGCATACTCCTCGACGATCACAGCGTTGTCGTCCTGACTTTCTGCAACGGTAAGAGATTCGACTAGTACAACGGTGCCATCATTCTGTTCTACAATTACAGGTGACTCAGAAGCTACAACTTCAACATCCTTATCCTCGCTTTCTCCCTTGCTTTTCTCGATAATGTTCGGTACTTCTTGATCCTGCAGCAATGAATCCTCGGATTCCTTGTCAATGTAATCTTCAACTAGTACTGTATGTTCCTCAACAATAAAAGATTCATCTTGATCATCGATATGTGGTTGTGGTTGTGGTTGTGGTTCTGGTACAGATTCTGGAACGTCATGTACATCACGACGTTCCACTTTCCGTTGAGGGGCAGCCTTTCTCGTCGCACCACTTATAGGTTCATTCTTTTTAGCTAAACTACTGCTCTTCTTAGCAGTAGTACTCACAGGTCTAGCATACAGACTATGTTGTTTCCCGCTCTCCTTCGTTCCTTTCACGTTTCTCTCCGACGCCCCTTTCTGGGCTGCACCAACTTTCCCAGGTAACGAGGAGCTTCGCGAAGCAATACTGGGCGAAACGGGTGACTTCTGTGTACGAGAAGGAGACGGAGGCTTGTCAAAGGACCTCCGTCTCGCTACACCAGGCTTGGTGGCACTACTATCAGTAGCGATTTTCCCCGAAAATGAAGAGGACCGGAGAGTAGGGTTGGGAGAAATCGGTGATTTTTGTGTACGGGAAGGCGAAGGAGGCTTGTCGAATGATCTTCGTCTTGCTAGGTTCGGCTTGTTGGCAGTGTCGGAGAGGGTGGAGGCCGGTTTCTTGGCCTTGGAAGCTTCATTGATCGACGATGCGGTCGGCTTGAGATACCCGGGGAGGCTTCTAGATGATTCTAGAGAGGTGGTTTTGGAAGTGATTGGGCTTCTTCTGGATCCTGTTGTTGTATGTGAAGGAGATGTTCCTCTTTTCTCCTTTCCTGGAGCAGCATTTTCTCTTGTTCTTGTTGACATTTATACAACCTGCATTCATTTATACATGTTTGCTGATAAATACTCGGATCTTCTACTGCAAATGGTACGTACAACGTAGATTTATAGTACGAGAATTTGAGATGAAACGCTCTTTAGAATAAAGAGGATTTCACGTGATATCCTCAACCTTATTTTTTTGTACCATTTGTTTCACCTTATCCTTTTGTAATCTAAATAAGAGATGATCTCATGTAGAATCATCTTTTGACGGTAAGACAGATGGTCAAATAGTCAAATATGAATACGAATGATCAAAATGGTCAACACTTTATTTGATCATCCGTCTTACCGTCGGACCATCCTACCGAAATTTTTATCTAAAGACAAGATCAACAACACTTTTGACAACATTGGAAATGCACTTAGGGTATTTCAAAGTATACAACTATTGTTTATATTGTGAAAACAAGAATCATTTGAATAAAACCATTTATATAGATAATACTTATTCTTGGAAGTTTATGCAAAATTTTACCTGCCAAAATCAACTTAGGCCAGAAATCTAATTATATTGCAAATTCATGATAGTTTATAACTAATCTCGCAACAAGACAAAAACTTGTATGTCACACGAAGGGGTAAACTCATGCATAGCAAAGTGAATGGATAAACGGAGTTTCACCTTCTTTTCCTTGATTTGGATAAATGAGGCTCCTTCACACGGAATAATGACTGCCGTATACAACACTTACTCTAGCAACAAATATGATATAATCTTTCCATTACATATTAATATATATGATGCATTCGTAGTTGTTTACATGCTTATGTATAAGTACATGATGCACATCGCAATATAAACACGTTATTTTCACCTACATGACCCGAACAAAATTTTAACATTCCAACGAACACATAACACATAAAATGCTAAACAAAAGACTAAGATGAAAAGGGTGCAAGATTCACCTCGTAGAATCTTCAAACTTGAAGGGACTTTTATCATTGAATGAATGTTGAAGAACAAGAAATAACAATGGAGATTGAAATGAATAAAGAGGCTTTTAGAAGTTGGGACAATTTGTTGGTTGAATAAAGCGTAAATCGTGCACAGCCTAACATCCAAATAGGTGTGGGAAGCACATTCAAATTATTTTTATAATATATTCAAGAAATAATTATAAGTATTTAAAAAAAAAATGAATTTTGACTTAGTCAAAGTTACTATTTATGTGAATATTGAATCGTGGCCTCCAAATCGTTAATATCTCCAACCATGAAACATACCCCGTTTCAAAATAAATGTAGTAAGCGGTAAAGTTTTTTCTATTTTATCCCTGTAAATATTACCTGCACGTGTTATACACCATTGAATTAGTGTAGAGATGTTGGATAGAAATAATATTAACCGTCCATCCTACATTTATACACCAATCCAATGGTGTAGTGGGTAATATCCATCAGGATAAGGTAGAATTGACCCGCTTTGCTTTTACTTGTTTTGAAGGAATTGAGGATAGATAAAAAAGGACAAAAATATCCATTGAAAATCTACTTAATTGGGATATATTTTATGGAATAAGGAAACAATTGACTAAATTAAGTAGGTTATTTAGGGTTCGATTGGAAGAATTACGTCTTTTTGCTAAAGCGACACTTATTTTAAAAAAATTCATCTTGTCCAAAATAATATTTATTTTGAAATAGAGGTGGTATCACAATATTATAACCTAATCAAAACCTAAAATATAGGAGTACTATATTTTTATGAGGGGTTGAAAAAAGATAATCGTTTTTAAAGAGGGAACCTATATATGGATTTCTTTTACGGAGTGGATCCTCTATTTTATGTTTGGATTGTTTGGCACAGATAAAATTTTCATTATATACACAAAATAAGTTATTTTAGAGAAAATGATTTTACCCAAAATCTAGTCATTCTAGCAAAATATATCTATGACTGCCAATATTGCCCTTAACAAATCCAAACAAATCTCCCTACGTATCTCATAATATTATCATTACCTAAATTATTTATTCTCTCTATTGGCAAATATATGGTAATGAAAGATTTTCTGTAAAAAAATTAAATAACAGAAATAGACTGTGTATGGGTGTTTTTGACTTCTTGTTTTTTAAACGGAGGGAGTACATTACATTTTTTTCTTTCTTTTTTAGATAAATACATCTCATTTGGTTGATGGGATGATATGAGATAACATATTTCAAATAATGTGTCATCTTTTACTGCAACATTATTAACATGTGCCCCACACACACGCGCGCACACCCACACGCATATATATATATATGATGACATTATGGTGACACCATCAATATGCAAATATCATATGTTGATAATGTTAAAATAGAATTGGAGCGTCATTTGGAATAGGTGATCTCATCTCGTGGTTGATAAATGATGAGGTCATGTTATAGGTGTAAGAAGAATGAATGGAGATGATAGAGATCTTGGGTTATTGATGCAACGCGAGCGTGTATATATATATATATATTATGAACACATAATTATCGAATTGGATCCTCTATTTCAATTTGTGTTCCATCTAGTATTTCATTATATCTATCGTACGCCATGTGTTAATTTGTGATATCATCATATACACGTGGCATGTAGTGATTGTTTTAGAATACAGGATGGAACATAGATTGGAATAGAAGATCTCATCTGCATAATTACATACCATTTATTCACAATGAATACTACAAGTACAAACGATGATTTTCAATGATACACAATTCCATTTCAATGAATACCACAACAACAAACTACAAGTACGAATTATTGAGTCACAATTATATAACGAGTGTCAAATTCAATGAATATTACAAGTATAAACCGTTAATTTACAATGAATACACAAGTGCATCTCGTTGATTCACAATAACTAGTGAATACAAGAGTACATACCATTGACTCATAATGGATAGGGATGTACACGAGTCGAATCAAGCCAAACAGTACAAAGCTTGAGTTCAACTCATTGAATTCTTCAGTGTGTTCGAAGTTCGATTCGAGTTCGTTCGAACTTATAGAATTATGTTCAAGTTCGATTTGTTTGCAAATACTAAGCTTGCGAATAGTTCGAGTTCGGTTGCCAAAATCTCGATAATATATTGAACGAGCATAGTTCGAGCTCGAATTCATTAAATATGTAATACTAAACTCGCGAATAGTTTGTTAAAAATCCATAAATAGCATATTGGTATTGACTCTTTACATTGACCTAGAGGTATTTTGTTCAATTCACACCGAACACAATTAAGTGCATAATTAATTTTTTTATACACTAATATATATAAATGAGCTGGATTCGCAAAAGTCAGCGTTCGTGAACAAGCTCACGAGTCTACGAATCAAATAACTACAAGCTTGAGTTTGACTCGAAAATAATGCCGAATTTGAAATTACATTCAAACTCGATTCGTTTAGGCCAACGAACAATCTCAATCGAACATCGGGGCAAAACTTTACCAACCACGTAATGTAGACTAGAATGTGCATCACAATAGATAATAGACCGTGCATTTGTGGGGTATTTAACTACTAAAGTTACACATTTTTTATTATAGATGACGTCATTAGTAACTCACTTTATGCGACAATAATCATATTTTCCTTCGAATAACTATATCTTTTATTGAAATAATTGGTAGTGAAGCTACTTAATTTAATGAAAAATAAAAACCAACCCACCAAGAATAATATGTATTAATCATGGGACCCTTGTCCAATTTCAGTAACGGAATGATTGGACTGGGATGGATTTATCCAAATGTGGGATAACTCATTCGTAAATAACACCATTTCAGATGGATGAGACTTATTTACTCATATTTCCTCTTATAAAATTATCGCATTTTTCAATCAATCAATCATTATCCACATTACTTATCATTTTTAATACTATCAACCACCCTAAAACCCCTATTGATGTGACATCTAGGAGCCATTTGGTTGCTTGTAGCAACAATTGAGTTGGTATAGCTAAATGGATTTTTGGGGTGTTTACAAGTATTTATGTTGAATTACTAATTTGTTTGGTTGACTGGTTTATCCGGATTGGTTTCATCCAGATTAGGTTATAAACTGTTTGGTTGGCTGATTTATCCGAGTTTGTATCACCTAAACCTCGGGATAAAACTTAGGCTTATACAACTCCCCCCTTGTTATAGAGAACGGGCTTGATAATAAAGCCGGACTGGACGAAGTTGGATAGCTAAAGTGGCAGAGCATCTACTACCTAGACCTTTAGTTCTAGGTTCGAGTCACCGTGAAGGGAGGGGAGAGTTTTTTCTTTACTTAGATTAAGAGAAAAAAAATTAAAAAAAAAAGTCGGACTGTCAAATGTACACATCCCTTAAATAAAAATATCTATTTACTATTTAAGTGAATGTACCATTCCAAAACGTAACATAATCGACGAGGCACGTTCCACTGCATTATCCCCTAAATTAGTGAAAAGTGTCAATTGTCATCCAAACGTTGTGAAGTCCAATAATACATGATTGTGAATATTAATCACACCCACTCAATTCTATCAATTAGGATATGACCAAGAAACCTCAAATAGGGACCCACTTTTATAAAATAAACAAATCTATGATTAATAAATAGAACATTTAAAATTAAGATGCTACATTTTAGTGGGTTAGGAGGTGGACAAGTGTTGCACTTTGAGGCTAGTGGTGGGGTTTGCCAATTGGTCTAACCCAATTTAATAAAAATAAATAAATGAATAATATAACACCAAGTTGGAGATATTCATAATAAGATACTATTATTATTTTATTTATTTATTTATTTGAATTTTCCCGATGCTACACTAAAATTAATGTTTCATTTGATTCATTTCATTAATTTAAATACAAAAATTAAATTTTAAATTTCATAAATTAGTTTCATATGGTTGGATGAGTCAAAGAAAAAAAAAAAACAAATTAAGTAATATGTATGTGTATTGATGATTTTTAGAGAGTTGCAAATTCTTTCACTACAAAAAAAATTCATATTAGAGACGAAACTTAATAACGGATAATATCGGTCACAAAATAAAATTAGAATATAAACAGAATAATGATCGAAAATGGAAAAAAAAAAATCATTAGTATCCAATTAGTGACGAATTAACAACCGAAAATTAGAGACATACATAATCCATCTGTATTCGGTAGGTAATTTGGTCTCTAATTTCATAATAAAGAGAGAAATTCTGGCACTAATTTTAGAGATGGAATAAAATCGGTCTTTAAATTTTAGAGACCAACATTACAAAGACCAACCATTTCATCTCTAATTCGTCACTACTTTAGTTTAGAAACCGATATCGTGTAATTAGAGACGAATTTTTCGGTCTCTAATTTGATTTTTCTTGTAGTGTTTAAATTGAGCAAAAAAAATAAAATTACATTTTAAATAGTTTCTCATTATGAAACGGAAGGAGTACACAAAATTTTATAATTATATTACTTCCGTCTCATAACAAGAGTTCTATTTGAAAATGTACAATTTTGTTTGTCAATTTGATGAAGGTACAAGTACAACTCTGAAAAAACTATCAATACATATTCACACGACTTATTATGTTTGTTGTTTGACTTACATAATTACATCTAAATAATTTTTCAAATTAAAAATATACTCCCTTCGTCTCGGCCTAATTGGCTTACCTTCCGTTTTTGTTTGTCCCAATCTAATTGACCCAGCTCATAAATGGCAAATTTGTCTCACAATCTCCACCCTTAATCTTCACATTTGAAAATGTCAAATATTCCACAAAATCTATTTTTTCTTAGTTCCGTGTCCGGCCAAGGTAAGCCAATTAGACTGGGACAATTAGACCGGGACGGAGAGAGTATTTTTTTACTTGAACTAGTACAACAGCACCATGATTTTTGAAACTGAACTCTTTTTTTCGATTTTTCTTTTTTCTAAAAAAAAATAGAATTCTCTTATATGATGGGGAGGATAAATTTTGTATAAAATTTCAAAAAATAATTTCATGGGACAGAAAACGAAATTTGGGTATTGGTGGGACAACAAACAACTCATCCTTCTTTCCAGCAAATATGATAAATTATTCAATTTCCATATTTAGGGTTTGGGGATACCTACAGATCTTCTGTTTAGGTTTCATAAGGTAGGGATTCTAATTTTAGGAAACCCCAACTTATGTTAGGTAGTAATTTTAGGACATGCTATTTGGAGTTTGGCACACAACTGATTAAGTTAAATGGGTCGGGTAGGGTACAGATATGTTTTTTCCATACTCTATCTTATTTGATTCGGATACGAATACGGATAATACTCGTTGAATAATTGGGTACGCGGATAAGGTAAACGGGTAATATGCTAAACGCGTATCCTACTCTACCTGATCGAAAAAATATCAAATTCGAACGATATCCGACCTTATTACTTGTTTACCCATCGGGTAGGATTATCCAGGGGTGAAATTGACATTCCTAATTAATCCCCTCTACCTAGGGTACTAATTTAGGTTTACACACCCGCACTAATATTGATCAGCCCTGCTCCGAGACGGTTGAGGCCGGGCAAAAGTTGACCCCTTGTCGAATATGGCAGGTCAGTATCGACTCGTAAATGAGGCGGGGCGGGCGCGGGTCCTCTGAGCCGCTCCGTCCTTATAAAATAATTAATTAAATTTCATAAATATTTACATATATATTATGTAAAATAAACATGTAAAATTATAATTTATCATATAAGTTATATATATCCCTTCATTTCAATTTAATTGATCTTTTAGAAATTTGGAAGAATTAAGAATTCGATTTTTTTCTAGATATACCTCCAAGTAATAAGATTTGATGAAATCTAGATTGAAAAGTAAGAGATATATTAGGAGTGACATAGAGACAAAAACTGAGATAATGGTAAAAAATAATTAAAAGATCATTTAATTCGAAAAAATGATTAAGAAGTTAAAAAATCAATTATAAAAAACGGACGGAGTATATAATATGTATATATATGCCATCCGCTTCTACATGCACTAGACAAAATATAATCTATTTTTGTATATTTTATTTTTAAATAACAAAATAAAAAGAATTAATTAAAAGTGTTAAATTAAATTAAACTCTACTCTTTTTTATTATTCTACTTTAATTTAATCGTTGTTGCAATTTTACAGTATCATTATTTTAAGGAGATTTTATCATTTTATGTGCATAGTGAAATATTGGAGTAAACATTTTTTTTTAAATTTTTTTCTCCTAATCTAAGAATAAAGAAAAAAAATTCCCTCCCCAACATAACTCAAACTCAGGATCAAAAGTTTAAGTAGTAGATGCTCTGTCATATAAAACTATCCAACTTCGTCGAAATATTGGAGTAAACATAAGAAAAAGAGAGATAATATATTATTTTAATTTCTCTAGGGTATGGACAATATATATATATTTTAAAATAGGGGATTTAGTAGGTAGGTGACCATTTGACCATACCTTGTACTTACCGCAGCTGGTATGTGGGCCGGCCCATTGGCCCAAAGTCGTTGACTATCCAAATCAGTTCAGATCCTCCGTCAAATATTTACTCCGTTTCAACCGTATCCCGCTCTAAAATCAGAGTTATCAATATAAATTATGAATTATTCAATTATAAATACTAAAATATTAAATTATAAATCATGATTCATGAATCGTAAAATCGTAAGTTTAAAATAAAAAATAAAATGAGTCTTGTGTGTAACGATCTCACATGTGACAGAAATATACTTTTACAAGAAAATTGATTCTTTTACAGAAAAAATGATATTTTTACAGATAAAAGTATCAACTTTTACAAGAAAATTGATTATTTTACAGAAAAAATGATATTTTATAGATAAAAGTGATACTTTTTTTACAGTGATACTTTTACAGATAAAAGTAATAATTTTGCTACAAAAAGAAATGTTTTTTTTTTTTAAAAGTAATACTTGTATAAGAAAATTGATTCTTTTACAGAAAAAACTGATATTTTTACAAATAAAGTGATAATTTTGCTATAAAAAATGATTTTTTTTTAAAAAAGTAATACTTGTATAGATAAACGCAATATTATTATTAAAAAAAATAATAGTTTTTTTCCGTCACATTACCGTCACCATATAATTTTTTGCCTTAAAAATATACCCTAATTCAGTATAGAATAAAAAATATACTCTAGTACAGAAAAATCGAACCCTAATTTTTTTACATAAATTCTGAATCTTGCAACTAAATTACGATCTTTAAATTCACAAATCGTAAATAAATAATAAATAATTATAACTATAAGGATATCATAAAAGTGCTATCCAAACGGGGAAGCGAATCTGACGGCTACAATCTTCTCCCGAATCTGACGGCTACAATCTTCTCACGCGCGCAAAAGGCAGGACGGCAATTCAGAGAGGTTTGTTAAGGATTTGTTTAGTTTTAATGGCGACTGTAATCTCTTCCTAAAATGGTGTACCGTAGCCTCGGATCTTTAACATATATATACGTGTATATATACACACACGCACAGAATACACTTATTTTATAAGCGCACGTCTCTATCTCTTTCTCTCTCTAAAAGGCCTTCTCGTATTTCGCGTAATATTTCAACTTTTGCTCCAAAAGAAGATTGGCGAAGAAGGTAGAGGAAGGAGATTACGGAAGAAAAAGTGGATGCTTTTGTTGACTTTGTTCTGAATTTTCTGATTGGTAAATTGGTTCCCCGGTGTTTAGATTGTTTTTTGTTGTAAATTTTCTGTTATTTGAGAGCTTGATTGGAATATGGATGCATGTTGAAAGAGTATTCAGTAATCAGTCTGTATTAGATTGATTTGATATGGATTTTGTTATGGTTGATTTTGTTGATGTTTTTGTGCGTTGAAGTGGAGTTAAGGTCGTGAAATTCTCAGAGTTTGAAATACAGATTATTTGTTTAAACTCTATGGTGACTTGATTTTGATCGAGTGCTGTTTTACCAATTTGAAGTGTTGAAGCAATCAAATAAGATATTCTCAAATCCTTAGGATTTTTCGATTGTAAAAACACTGCTCTTTTTTTCTGTAGAGTCTCTTCTTTCTCCTCTTTCGAGGTACATATATGATTTATTCTTGTTTTGTGATTATTGATTGTATAAGAATATATGTTTGTTACATTTGTGTTGCCTGCTGATCCCTTTTTTATGCTTGTGATCTTTGTGGTCT
The DNA here is from genome assembly GCA_958295605.1 of Ajuga chamaepitys. Lineage (NCBI taxonomy): Eukaryota > Viridiplantae > Streptophyta > Magnoliopsida > Lamiales > Lamiaceae > Ajuga > Ajuga chamaepitys. The sequence goes on along the minus strand of OY282502.1, from coordinate 2,877,532 downwards.
AAGTTAAGGCCTGCTTCTGTTGATGTACAAAGATTGTTTAAACAACTTTCTTTTTGTGTTTAATTTTAGCTTGAGTCCATGTGTTGTACACTCTTGTAGGTAAAGAGTATCTGGAAAGTATATGGTTTCTAGGCTTGCTTCACTTATTATGGATAGAGTTTTGATACATATGTGTTTGTTACTGTATCTAGTATTTTCAAGATTTTATAACTTAGCTTTATGGTTCACCTTCCTCATTAGATCCGTTTGGTACATTAGATTTTGTTGCGATGTTTGTTTGCTCTGATATTATGTACTATTGGTGAGTCGGTATTGAAATTCTAGTGTGGTTTTTTGCCAGTGTTTCTCAATGATGCTGTTCTTTTTTCAACAAGAATGTGTGAGATGCATTATATTTCATGCCCTTCTCATGAATTCTCAGTGCCTCTTTATACTAGAGGTGGCAGTTAAGGTTGATAATTTAAAAACTGATGTTGAACGAGTTGAAGTTGCCTAAGAATCCATTGTTTGAGCCTGTTTTCTGGCCCTTCTAAGAATTTCAGTTCATTTAGGATTTGTGTAGTCCTTTATTTTGTTTAAGTACTTGTTTAGACTTTATCTTGTTTAAACTTTATTTTCATTGAATAAAAAAATGTGCTTTGGCATTACAATTATCTTAATTTTTGGTGTGAAGATTGCTTGTCTTCCTAATTGTTTAATCCGTGTCAGTAACACTTTTTTTTTGGGGAGCAGAAATTGAAGACGGGCGGCAATCCATTATTCATGGACCAATCCGCTAGTAAAAAAGGTCCAGGTGGTCTCATGACACCCAGAAAAGCGTATAGAGCAACACTAGCTGTTAAAGATGCAGTCACTAAAAGAGAGCAGAATGCTCAATTTTGCAATCGAATTGGATGCAGTGGCAGACTCAAGTACACTCAGAATGCAAAAATAGGAAACTCGGATAAAAGCACATGTTCTAGACCTTCTTGCTCTTCAAATCGGATTGAAACTACTATAAGTTCATCTAGAAGTAGCTCCTCGATGACAAGTGCAAAAAAATTGCTTCCTGATTCCAAGAGAAAAATGTCTTCTAAAGTCAAAACTGATCCATCAGAGAGTATTCTATCAAGTGAGCGGGAAGCTCCAGAGCCGGTGTCTTCACCTGATGGATATCAGGCAGAATCCATGAGTGAGCGTAAACAGGTTAGCTTAACCAATAGTGGGAGTTCTAGTGCGTCATCCAGTGTTGCACCGGTTAGCTTAACCAATAGAGGGAGTTCTAGTGCGTCATCTGCTGTTGCACCTAGGAGAATGTTACGCCATAAACCCAACCAAAATACATCATCACCTTCATTTGTTCCATCAGCTTCTAGAAGCTCTGCTCTAGGGCCACATAATATCAGGTCGGGTATGAGGAATCTGAAATGCAATTCTGTGACAGATGTAACACCAAGTTGTACGCGAGTAAAATCAGAATCTGCGCAGAAGAACATGACGAAAAAGAGAAGTTCTGAAGGGGAAAGCAATAATTTGCCTCATAGGGGGAGGAGGATTACCCGTCAGTCACTCATGGATAGGCCCTCTCCTACGTCGTCTAATGGTGTCTCCATCTCAGGTTCAGTACGTAGTACTTCTAGTTCCGCCTCTAAAGGGGATAGTAGTGGCCCTGGTTCTATATGGGCTCGAAGATCAGTGAATACGAGATCGAGAATTTCTGGCCTACAAAATGGAAGAAGAAACAGTCCATCTGTTAGGGAACCTCGTATCGGTTTCTCCCATATTCATGACGATGAACGACCATCTAGTGGCTCTCAATCTTACAGCCTTTCCAGCACTGATGATGATAGTCAATCCTCAAGAATGCCCTTTGGCTCTTCTGTATCTGGACTAACACATTCAATGGATCATGATGTGTTGGACCGATATAATGTGGTTGGAATTAGTGAGGTAATGAATCCTTTACATGGTCAAGTCCGCTATTATTTCTCGATTTTCTGATTGAACTAAGTCGGGTTCGGTGCTTTTCTGCAGGCATTATTAGCTCTTGAGAGAATGGAACAAGATGCAGATCTGACACGCGAGGTATCGTTTATCAACATCAATATAAAAATATATTATCATATATTTATTACATATATATATATATATATTTATATTGAGTTTCATAAACTTTTCTTCTTTGTCAACAGCAAATGCTTGAGCTGGAGGCAAGTTTGTTCCGCGGTGGCCTCAACCTTTACGACCAACACCGAGACATGAGACTGGATATCGATAACATGTCATATGAGGTTGGCTTTTCATTTTTTACTCTCCCCTTTGTGCAGACTCGAAAATTTATGTTGTGTTTCAAATCCCAAATATTACTGATGGATTTGGAATTCATATCAATCGAAACACAACCTTTGATGTATTTTGCATCATTCAGTATATGTTTCTTCGCGTTTTACAGGAATTATTAGCTTTAGAAGAGAGGATGGGTACAGTGAGCACTGCGCTCTCAGAAGAAGCACTGTCGAAGTGCCTAAGGAGAAGGATATATCAGGCGACACCATCAAATGTAGAGATCACAGGATCATCATGCGAAGATGGAGATGACACTAAATGCACTATTTGCCAGGTTATATAGCATCATCATCATCATCATCAACTTGTAGTTGCATTTTTGTTACAGAGAAATGACTGAATATTTTTTATCTTTTGCAGGAGGAGTATGTGAACGGAGACGAGATAGGGGAGTTGGTAGAATGCAAACATGGATATCACACGACATGCATAAACCAGTGGTTGCAGCTCAAGAATTGGTGTCCTATCTGCAAGACTTCAGCAGAACCATCACAATCGTCGTCTCCTTCGTGGTCTTCGTGAAAAAAGTTTCAGGAATATCACCTACTTTCTTGCAGTTTTTTTTCTCTTTCAAATTGTCACCATGTAAATACCTCAGTGATGGAATATCATGCTTTTGGTACTCTCTCTTTTTGCTTTTTCATAGCCTACAATCTAAATATCTGGTTTAAGATCGCATTTTTACTTTTATGATTTTTATTAATCCATGATCCTTTTGTTAAAGGATTCTTTCCTTTCATCATGCTTTAATATTTTGAATTTTTCTGGCCTTGTTTAAGTTATTATGATCTGCCTTTAATTTTATTTATTCCCCAGATTCCATCTTTCTTTATGGCCCTGTTTGTTTAGGGTTGGGTAAATCGGTTGTGGATTGAGCACCCATTGTGTGTTTGTTCATCGGTTGTGGACAATAAATTGCCCACAATCTCCACACATCATCAAATCATTAATTAATTCTTACACACATCACCAATCAAATATCATTTTCAATACACACTTTAATCAATAATTAATTATTCACTAACTAACTCTTACACATATCAAATCAATTGTAACACCTTTTATATTATAATCATCCTCACAACCGAATCTCCAACCAACATAAACAAAAACTCTCTTATTTACTCTAACCTCCATATTCCACTATATTCCCCACAGCCTACAGTACTCCAGCCACCCAGCCACCCACAACCATAACCAAACAGGGTCTATATTTTTCAAAGGATAGAGAATAAAAGGAGTAGAGGTGTGCATGGATCAAACTGTGTCGAAAATCGAACTAAATAAAAGGAGTAGAGGTGTGCATGGATCAAACTGTGTCGAAAATCGAACTAGTGTACCAAAGCAAATTAAAATTCAATTTTTCAAAACGATATTTCCTGTTTTTTGCTATATTTCTATGACCCTACAGAGACCAAACAATTTATAAGAAAATTTCAAAACATCAATAAATACTAATACTTCAAACTAAAAACATTTACTAAATGAAATTTTCAAAACATCAATAAATACAGTACTAAAAACATTTACTAAATGAAATTTTCAAAACATCAATAAATACAATACTTCGAACTAAAAACATTTACTGATAGTAAACCGTGTCGATCTACCTTATCTATTTTACCTATTTCAATTCTAAACCGAACACATTTACTGATAGTAAACCGTGTCGATCTACCTTATCTATTTTACCTATTTCAATTCTAAACCGAACACTCCTTTGGGTAGTGAATGAAAGCACTAAATCTGATAACTTATCATTCAAATTAATTCTACAAACCAAATATGTTAACATAGACAAGTGGGATATCCAAACAAATTTACTTCACGAACAAAAGGGTGTGTTTACTTAAGGTTGGAGAGTGCTGAGTCAAACTATCGGGATTCGGGCCCCTAAATTTACTGAGCGAAACCTTAAATAAACACACCCTACGACTTATTTTCTTGTATTGTCTTCATCTTTTCACATTCAATTTTCTTCCTGACGATTTGGGTGATTGTACAAGGATCAACATTATCAGACACAATTTTGCCACTCCATTCCATAGCTCTCTTTTCCATGGCTTTTATCTCTCTCCATCCCACTTCATTAACAATGGCTTCCACTTTTTCAGGTGTTGCTCTACTCCATCTTAGCCAAAACAGAAAATTTTCTAACTCACTCCTTAGTTCTGCAAAGTCTTTCGTCTCAGGCCAGCATCTGTTCACTTCTTTCGACACAGTCGAGATGATATTCGTCACAACAGTCAACATTTCTTTCTCCTCTGCCATTTTCTTGCTGTCCACTGCATCTTTGTTTATGCTTTCGTCGGGTTTAGCGATTGCGATCCATTTCCTTTCGTGTTTCGTTCTTGCTGGCTCTCGTCTGTTAAGATTGACGAGCATGTGTGGCATTAAGAGTGGTGGTATCCTTGTCTCTCCCTCCTCCTTTTCCTTTTCCTCCGCCGTTTTCTTGCACTCTGTTGCCTTCTCAACAGCTGCACTATCCACTGCATTATCATCGATGGTTTCGTCCTTGATCCTTGCTGACTCCTGTCTGTTCATGAGAACGTGTGGCATCAAGAGTGATGGTATCTTCGTTCTGATCGAAGAAGAGACGATGTGCGGTTTTGAAATTCGTGGAGACGACGATTTTTCTTCCGAATTTTCTTGAATAGAGCATTTTTGATATTGACAATCTCCCCCGACGATAACTGTGGGCAGCCAAGTTGTTCAATGAGAAAATTGGGGATTTTGGGTTGAACCTTGATTGTATTATGTAATTGACATTGATTTGAGTAAATTGAGGAACATTGATCCTCTATGGACGTAGATCATCAAGATCGAACCACGTAAAAGCCTGTTGTGTCGATTTCATTCTTGGTTTTATTGCTTGCCATTCTTTGTTGGTTTTATTACTTGCCAGGTAGTAGATGCTCTGTCACTTGAGCTATCCAACTTCGTCTTGTGCTCTTGGTGAGTTTTGGAGTAGCTTGGTTGCTGTGAACTAACACTAACAAAGACCATTTAAATTACATTCATCAAGATTGTTTCTCATCATTCATGTCAATAAATTATTGTCATGTATTATATACATTTCAAATATGATCATATAGGCATGTAACAAGTCTTGATATTGCAAATCACTCTCATCCTCACTGTACAAATTAACCATAATAACATTAGCTTTTTTCACCACTAGTGTTTCTTGACTTAGCGCCCCATGCTATGGCTTCTGCAACCGCTCTCTGGCGCTCCTGGGCCGTGATCTCACTCTGTGTCGGGCTCCCTTCCGATTGAGAAGACGGGCTAGAGGTATCCGGAAGGGCATTTCCTGAATCCGGTAGGCAAGTAAGAGCCGTCACCACATCGCTTATCAAAGGGCGAATGGCCACGTCTTCTTGAAGACACATTGCTGCAACTGCCACTGCTTGGTTGAAACTTTTCTTCGGGTAGTCTCCTCTCAATAGTGGATCAGCTAGTTCCGAGAACCTGCTCGGTTCCTTGAATATCGGCTCCGCCTAATCACAAAAGGCAACATATTATGTATGTTAACACACACATATCAGAGTTGAGACTAATTGTCACCTCATCCTTAATGTTAACAAAAATAACAAAGATAGTTACCCAAGCTACTAGATTTTGTTGTTGAGATTGCCTCCTACTATCAATGGCTCTCTTTCCTGTGATCATTTCCAAAAGGACTACGCCGAAACTATATACATCCGACTTTGCAGTGAGTTGGCCCGTTCGTTGATACTCAGGTGCACAATAGCCGTATGTTCCCATGACTCTTGTAGACACATGAGTCTTGTCTCCCACCGGACCAAGCTTGGCAAGACCAAAATCAGAAAGCTTCGCATTGTATTCCTTGTCGAGCAAAATGTTGGAGGATTTCAAGTCGCGGTAAATGACAGGCGGGTTGGCCTTATCGTGCAAATACTCTAGTCCTTTTGCAGCGTGTAATGCAATCTTCATCCGCGTAAACCATGGCAATGCAGGCCTGTTCGGTGGAAGGTCTGCAACACATTAAATCAACAAGTTTATGATTAAAAAAGAATTCATTTTTAGGTCCTTAGATTAACAATTCATATATATAACAACTTACCAAGAAGATGGTCTTCTAATGATCCCAAAGGCATGTACTCATACACCAAAAGTCTTTGCTCTCCATCAGCACAATAGCCAATTAGATTCACAAGATTTTGGTGGTGTAAAAGGCTTAACATCAAAACCTCTACTAGAAATTCTCGGTTTCCTTGCAGCCCATTCCGGTCGAGTTGCTTCACGGCTACCATCTGAGGCCGAGGAAGAATATTGTTGTATGTTGAAATTCTCGAACACAATTATAGTTGGTGATGAATTTGTATAGGCTTAGCACATGATACAAAGTCTATTCACTTGTAATTCGAAAATTGCACTCTCTCGAATTACATGGAGCAAGACACGCAAGTTTTATTTGAAAATAATAAATATGTGAGAAAATTGAGAGAAAACCCGTGTTGAGGAATTTGATTCTTATTTAGTTCTATTTATTTATTTATTTATTTATCTCGTAAGGTGATTATATAGGCTTTGAAGAGTTATATTGAATGGTATAACAACTAATAATATATAATGTATTATGAAATATTAATGCGTGAATGCATGATATGTATTCTAATGTGACTTCTATTATATATATGTAAAATACCTGGTCGGTTTTCTCAAGACGGCCTTTATAAACGCGTCCAAATCCACCTTCACCGAGCATATATTCTTGCCGAAAATTCCTAGTAGCTGATGCCAACTCTCTAAAGGTAAAAGTTTGAGCTGCAATGTTATTGTCGCCTCCTCCTTCTCTTGTAGCTTCTGCCGCTGCTAACGTTGCCTTCTTCAGATGTTGTTGTTCTGCACATAATACTACGTCATTTTATCATACATGATAGTTAAGACAGATGATCTGAATAACGCTCGCTCTCAACTAGGCTTACCGCTAGGAGGGGGCGGGTGAGGGGAGGGTGGTGTATGGGAATTGAAGGGAGGAGGCAATGGTCCTTTCTTCTTCTTTGAAGCTCTCTTTTCACGAGATGAGAAGCATGAAAAACAACTCATTGTCATTGCCTTCAAATCAAACGCCACGCACCATTCCCTTCTCCAGATATTTACTGAAAAAATATTCACAATTTTCTTGATTTCTTCGGAATATCTATATCAATTCAATAATCTGACATAATTATTAAACAGAAATACACAACAAACCCGAACACCGAAATTGCGTTAGCATTCAAGAAATTGTAATAGCAAGACGAAAGAATTGGGCAAAAAATAACCTGATTATTGATAATAGCCATGTTTTGAAGAATGACACGAGGAAATTAAGGTTGTCTTTTTTTTTTTCTTTTTTTTTTTCCGAATAAAATGGAAAACTAGTGAATGAAAGAATATTGAACAACAGAGAGCAAAATGCGGTAACTAACTTGGCTAGGCACAACACACATTTACATATTTTGATTGAAAATTAAAATTTAATTCAAGAAATGTGTTTTTTTTTTTTATGTTTCTTTACCAACATATTTCAATAAATTAGACTCACTTCGTTTTAAAAAAATTATTGCTATATAGAACATAGAGAATTTCATCATATCTTGTCGGATATACTTTTCCAATTATTTACAAATAAACTTGATTTTTGATGAATCACTTGTTGTCTCTATACTTTTAACTAAAATATCAAACTATAATTACTTAAGATAATTAATTTTATTTTCTTTAAAGTTGCGTGTAAATAGTCATTTTGTAATTTTTACCATAATTTCGTCATTTTATAACTATAGTATAATTTTCACCTTTTTTTAAGTATATCATAATTATAATCTTACCACGATGCTCACTTGTCACGACACACACTTACCACAAATTCGTAGTACAATTTTAGTCTCCAAACTGCCGTGGCAAGTGCGTCTCGTAGCAAGTAATCTTTTCAGACTGTTATGTGACATATTTACCATGATTTGTGACAATGATGTATATCGTGACAAATGAATATTGTGTCAAGACTAAAATTATAGTATAATTATAAAAAAAAAAAACTAAAATTATATTATAATAAAAGTTACATAAAAAGACTATTTTATATTATCTCTCGTCCTTTAAACCTTAGTAGAGAAAAAGAAGAGTGAGACTTGTGCGTGAACGATCACACGTGTGACGGAATACACTTTTACCGTAAACATTAATACTTTTACAGAAAAATGTGATACCTTTACATGAAAAAATGATATTTTTACTACGTTGATACTTTTATAGATAAGGTGATACTTTTGCTACAAAAAGTAAATTTTTTTTTTAAAAAAATGTGATACTTTTACAGATAAATGTGATACTTTTATTACAAAAAGTAATATTTTTTTCCGTGACGATCACATACAAATTTTTGCCAAAAAAAAAGGGAAAATAGAAAAAGATGAATAGCTCATTTGTGAGGCGAGGGGATGTCGGCGGGTCGTTACCGAAACCACAATTATGCCCTTCCGCCGTCACCGAGTACGTAATATTAATATCTCAGTAAATACTCTATATTTTATATTTTAATTAGATTAATTTATTTATGAATTGAGTATATAAGACTGTAAATGAGTCGAGGTGAATGTACTATTATTTAAATCAGTCGAGTTCGGGTGGTTTGCAATTTTACACTTGTTTTAATATTTTTAATTTATCGAACTCGAATTCAACTTTAGATTTTATCAAACATAAAAGTATGTCCAAACTTGTTCGATATCTTTATTCGAACATAGTTCATACAAACTTTTAATGTACAATCTCAAGTCGAGTATCGAGTAGTTTGATTTGATTCTCAGTTGGAGTTGTATGTTAATTTTTTTTATTTAACTGTATTGTATAAATTATATGGTAAAAAATTATAAAAAATTATTTTTTATTCTTAAAAAATATTAAAATGTATTAAAATTTAGGTAGTAATTAATACTCCATTCCCATGGGTCAATTCGAAAGAAAATAAAACATATTCTCAAATACTAATTATTTTAATTGCCAATAAAAATTAATTTAAATCATTTAAAAAATAACTAATTTAAATTTAAATCATTTATAAGGTATGCACAGCAAAGTGCAGACGATAGGCTTTCGCAAGCAGATACGACACCGTCTAACTGGTCGATATAAATACAGCAGAGATAAATGTAGAGGACGTCTAAAGCGGCTGCAAGAAAACCCTCAACACATTTTTAACTCCAAAGCTTCCATTGATCCGGCAATCGGAACCAGTTAAGGGAAGAAGAAGAAGACGAGATGCCGGGATTGACGTGCAACGCCTGTAACACGGAATTTGTCGACGATGTTGATCAGAAGCTCCATTACAAATCCGAATGGCACCGTTACAACCTTAAACGCAAGGTATCATTTCTTCCCGTTTTCTTTTAACCGCCGATTTCTGTTTGGTGTCTCTTTTCATCGATTAGGTTTGTTTTTTAGGGTATTTGATGAAACGAGGATTTTGACGCCTTCGAGTTACATCATTATTTTGTTTGCTTACGGTTTTGGGAGCTTCGTTGTGATTCTCTTTCTTTTTGTTTCTTTTTTAGTCGATTTTCATTTACGTTGTTGAATTTCTGGAGTATGTGTTTGTATCCTGGAAATGATTACCAGAGTTTAGGATATTGTTTTGATTGTATTAACTATAAGTGGAGCTTTCTAATATTGATGAAGATGTTGCTAATGAATTGTTGGCTGTCCCCTCGTTTGATGTGAGAGTTATAATCCGATTGTTGATTGTGCTCGATTGTACTCGTATATTTTGTGCCTTATTAGAATGTCGTACTTGAGCTACTACTTTTGTATTTGTAAATATTTTTGGACTTGCAGGTGATGTGTATAGTTATCTTGAAGTTCTCCTCCTGCGAATTTTCAGGGTCGTTGGTTGTTAATGCGTTGTCGGTTTAGTTACCTATATGTAATAGCTCGCTGTGTCGTTATCTCTGTCAGGTTGCAGGTGTTCCTGGAGTGACTGAAGCACTTTTCCAAGCTAGACAATCTGCTCTTGCAGAGGAGCAAAAGAAGTTAGAAGGGAGTACTCCCATGCTGTATAGTTGTAGCCTTTGTGGCAAGGGATATAGAAGTGCTAAAGCCCATGAACAGCACCTGAAATCTAAGAGTCACTTAATACGGGCTTCTGAAGGCAGCATAGATGAAGGGAGTACAATAATCAAGCCTCTTCCACAGCGTGTTCGAAAAGAGCCTTCATACGATATGGTGGAAGATGATGAAGAAAGTGAGGAGAGTGATTGGGAAGAGGTTGATCCTGATGAAGTGTTACTGGGTGAAGCCAGTGATTCATTGGGACAGTTGCAAGTAAACGAGAATCCTTCCACTGTTGATATGGATGAAGATGAGGATGGTTTTGAAGATTTGGATCCATCTTGTTGCTTTATGTGTGATTTGGAGCATGATACAATAGAGAGTTGTATGGTGCACATGCACAAGCAGCACGGGTTCTTCATTCCGGATATTGAGTTTCTGAAAGATCCTAAAGGCCTTCTAACATATCTCAGCCTCAAGGTAATTGTTCCGTCTTACAAAAGTAGGGTGTTGGACTAGGGATTATAGGGTCTCATGTTTCGACAATTGGTATGCACTTAGGTTTTGGATAAAATGCTGACTTGTATGTTTCCATCCTCAGGTTAAAAGGGATTTCATGTGTTTGTACTGTAACGAGAGATGCCACCCTTTCAGTAGTTTGGAGGCAGTTCGGAAGCATATGGTGGCAAAAAGTCATTGCAAAGTGCACTATGGTGATGGGAGTGAAGATGAGGAAGCTGAGCTGGAAGAATTTTACGACTACAGTAGCAGGTTTTTGTTTTTCTTGTTTCTTTTATTAAAACCAGCAGTTATATTTATTTTTATTTTTCTGCTTATTGGCTAAGTTCTATTGCTCATTGATGGTTTCGTTTTTGGTTCTGAAGTTACGTTGACACAGACGGAAAGCAACTGGTTACAGCTGATGACTTGCAGAATGCTGTTACACTTGGTAGTGGTGGTTCAGAGCTTATTATCACCCAACGAAATGATGGTGCAACATTGACCAAAATGCTCGGCTCTAGGGAATATCTGAGATATTACCGCCAGAAACCGCGCCCTACAGCAGCACACAGTGCCATTACTACTGCATTAGCTTCTAGGTATGCACATCAAACCTTTTTTACTTTATACATAGATGAAACAGAACAATTTTGTAAAATCTCCCACCCCCAACAGAAACAAATACATAAATAAAACTCGTGTTGATGTGCACCGATTTTGGTGGTTGAGATGCAAAACAAAAGGAGAGATCGCGATATGTGATAGTTGAACTTAATCCAATGAAATTGTCTTTGATCTGCAGGTACAAGAGCATGGGTCTAGCAACTGTGCAATCAAGAGAGAATGTAGTACGGATGAAAGTAATGAAGGCAATGAACAGGTCCGGTGTTGAGTTCATGCGGTCTAAAATGGGTATGAAGAGTAACGTCATACGCAACCTCCCCAACAACGTCACCTATTAGTCCCTGCATCTGAGATTTTTCGGCTTTTCTCCGTTTGTGGTGACAGTTCTGATTCTTCGTGTTTCGACTCAAATTTAGAAACTTCAGATGTAAGAAGTTTTGTTTGTATTATTCATATTGTAGCTGCAGTTTTTAAGCTGAATCTCCAGATTTTTTGGTTGACAGTCCATTTATGTCCCTTTTTATATAGAAGTGGCTTCTAAAGTGGTTTGTGTTGATGATCATAATCTGTCCTATCCAAAGTAAATTTTTTGGCACTTAATACTTCATATGATTGCTCATTACACACTTGAAATTAAACTGTATCCGAGAAAATAGGGGTGTACTTGATCCGTGACAACTCGTGAGCCACTCGGGATCGAGTCATAAAAGATTGGAATCGACTCGAGAGAAACGAACCGAGCTCGAGTTCGAGCTCATTGATACTCGGGTCGGCATGCTCGCGAGCTTGTGTTAATTTACTAGTTTGCCTTTTAGAGTTGACATAATTATAAATATATTTTAATTCTATGAGGTTCCATTAGCAACCTTTTGTAATATAATTAATGTATTCAATTTAAATATATTTTTTATTTTTGTATGAATCGAGCCGAATCCAGCCTCTTTTAGTCGAGTACTTGTTTTTGTGATGAAGTTGTTCCACTGAACCTATTATAAACTAGTGTTGCACCCGCGCGTTCCATGTATCTGTAGTATTTAGGATAATGAAATAATTAATTATTATTAGTCTGTAATATGATTATATATTGATGTTAACAATCACAATCCTGTTTAATTTCTTAGAAATAAGGGTAATAAATAGTTATATGATGTTGTATTGGGATTATGTTGTCATGTCTATTTTTGTCTTTTTCCAAATATAGAAGCATAATTTCGATTAAATTTAACAGTTGAGTTACTAAGTTGTGTAGACCTTCCTTCGTTCAAGTCAGTATTTTACTCAAGTGAGAGAACAATGTAACAGTAAAAAATAGCAAGAGAGTATAGAGGTTTTTCAACTAAATAGGGGTGGTGTTTATACTTACTGTTAGGGCAACGGTAAGATTGTCTTATTAGCGAGTTACCTACTTTTGCCACGTGGACAGTACGGCTCCGCCCAGATGTTTTTTTTGTCAGGTAGTACCGTCCTATTTTGAGCATGGAGGTGGTAGTTGTGTAGTTTCTGTCAGACTGAAAAGTGCCCAATTATCCCCTATCATCCATAAACCTAGCATCTTCAAGGTTTGGTCAATTAAAAAACCTTAATAACAACAAAAGATCAGTTAATATGAATAGTGTGATTTCATTTTACTTATTTTCGTCACTTTTACTGTTGTTATAAACATTAACGATTTCGTAATAAAAATTGCAGATAAAAAATTTAGTGATCAACCTTTAGAAAGTTTTTCATCTTATCAAATGTTAATATTTTGAGATGGTAAAAGGGAAATTTTCCGGAGAGCTCACCAATTTCCTTACTAGTTTGTATGCACATCATTCGTACTTTCATTGTTTTCAATGTACTTCTAAAATTTACAATGATGTCTGACTTTTTATGTTAAAAGTAACTTTGTGTTTTTAAATTCAATTATATGTAAAATTAACAATTTTATTCTGCTGAAAGTAGAACTAACAATTTATAGTATATTATAAAACACATACTCTCTTCGTCCCGAGATAATTTGCATACCCCTCTCGGCACGTGGAATAAGAAAGAGCTGTTTTTTGCTTTTTAGTTAATTTTTTTTAAGATAGAGATTGATGGTGGAGATTTTAAGGGTGGAGATTGTAAGAGAAATTTCCTTTTTAAGGGTGTACAAATTATCTTGAAATATTCTAAAAAAGAAAGTATACAAATAATCTCGAGACGGAGGGAGTAGAAACTTGCAAAAGGTCAGAGGGGCTATTTCATGTGTGCATCTACAATGTGCATCTACAAAGAGGATAACAAAATAAAAGGTTTCAAATTGGCTAGAGGGGGGAAATGGAAAAAGAAAAAAAAGAAAGAAAAAAAATCTCCCCGTGTCAAAAAGTTACAGGAGGTAAATCAAGTTACGCAACCCAACCTGAACCGTCCCAATCCATTGGGCCAAGGGATGCGATGACCTGAGTCAATAGCATCAGATTAGGAGTGACAATGGGCAAGTTTGGAGTTGATATTGAACATCCCACCTCTATTCTTATTTCAGATTTCAAATACTATCCCCACAAAATTCCCCATTCAAAAAATCTGGGTCAGGAATAGGGATTCCCCGTTGAGGGGGTCCCCACGAAGAGTTGAATTTCCCACATATTTTTTATCTTTAACTCAAAACTTTTTATTTTTAGAAATGTATTGAATTAGGTACTACAATAAATCAACCACACAAATTATAAGTTCTTTCAATTTATTTAAAGATTCAAAATATTTTTGGGTTTTATAGAAAAGTAGTTAAAAATGATTGTGCATGCAAAATTAGTTTATTGGTAAAAAAGAAGTAATTCAGGAATGAACTAGATAGGATCTCCATTCTTAAATATGTACACGTATTATATATATATATTACAAAATGACATAATCAAATAAATATTTGAGAATTGGGACAATGAAATTCCCATTTTAATTAAGCAGAGAGGAGATGGAGACGGGATCATGGATCCTATCCCATACCATCCCCGCCTACGAAAAACGGGGAATCTTCATTTCCGGTTCCTCCCCACTATCATCGGGAAACCCCTACCCAATAACATCGGGTCCCGTCCGAGGGTTCCCCCAAGGAATTTTGCCATCCCTCATATGTTGAATTCCATAACGCAGCCCACTCTAAAATCCTAGTTATAATTTTATCCAACTCGACCCGCAGGCCCAGTTTCACTTTATCTTATGGAAGGGGAATTGTGTGAACATGGTCAATCTCTTAGCCAAATCACGTGTAACATACGCATTCTGAACATGGAAACTATGCTTTATTGTCGTCCATTAAATATAGAGCAATATCAACTAATAAAACAACAGATCATGGACCAACAGCCCCACCTGTGATCAAATATGCTATTAAATTACACACCAAAACAAGTATATTCCCTTTGCAGCCGAATTGATGTCACATTCACAACTTAAAGAATGCAAGTAGTGGCAAAAATGATTAACATAATAAGAAATGCAAACACTAGAAGTTACTAATCCTTGATTTTGCACGTATTTTAATCGTATACGATTAGCGACGTCAACATCAAGATGATATGAGGGGAAACAGCTAATCTTCACGTAAACACATCACGGAAAGAAGACTTCCAGAAAATGAAATGATACATTATCTGCACTGTCCAAATGACAACAACAAGTTCTAGCAGTAGTTAAAATTCAAACCTGATCGTCTAAGAAGCTACGGACGGAAGTCCACTGAGAGAATATTAACAGGGGGAATAAATAAAAGATTATTAAACAACGGAGCATAGTAAATTCTAAACACCAAACGCTCCTCCAAAAGAACAAAAAAGTTTCAAGAAACATAAGACTAAGGAGCATCGATCTGATGCATTACGTCAACCTGAGAATTTTACATCATGCCAACTTAAACTTGAAGCCCAGTTTTCACTTTCCGCTGAACCAAGATTTGTAAGCTGTCCTTTCCATTCCATATCCTATTATAAACCCTATCCTGTTGTAAAATTAAAAGATGATTCGTAATTGTCATTGCCAAGGAAATCTGCTGAAGTGATTTCAGAAAGTTGGGAAAAAGATAAGCCTAGGAATGATTCGACATTAACACAAGCCACTATATCTCAGGTTTTTTTGAAAGTAAATTGCAAAGGGACGAACATAGACTGTGTCAGAGAATGCTCACCCTAGTTGTCAAAGAAACGGGAGCGACGTCTTCGAGAGCTGCGAGTAAACAAGCGCAGGGAGTGTAAGTGGAAATTAGAAAACGATAAGGACTTACAGCAATGTAGCTCAACGTTAACAATCAAGAATGCACATAGTGCTGAATCTAGACAATGTTACACATTGTTCTCCAAGTAAACAAAAACACCCATAATAAAATAGCAGTTTTACTTTAATACATATATCTGTATCTATTACCAAATGAATCAACTCATTAGTTTTCATTTTTTTGTTTTCTGGGTTCAGAATATAATGATTTATAAAACTATTATTTCCTGATACACATTAAATTTTGAGAAGTTGGTGTCATCATCAACAATCAAAGACAAAAATACAAAGTTCTCACGGATGAAATGTTGAGCATATGAATAATGATCCAGAAATGACTAATTTGATCCTAAATTTGAATCAAACTACCATCTTCAATGTTATAACATAACAGCCATCAGTTGGACTACATCTAACTATAGTGAATGTTTATGGCAGTACCAATATGAATTTATGAAGACAACAGACATGTCATCAGCATATAATTCAGAAGAATACCAAAAGTAACCAACGACAAATATTAGCTTCCGTTCTTTATTTTGACATCATGGTAAAACATTTGTGTATAAAGAAACTAAAATCCAAAATATTAACGCTAACCTCTGCTCAGCAACTCTTTGTCTAGACAGTCTCCTCGCACTCAGAAACTCATCGACCGTTTCATCAGCTCTATAATCTGCATATTCTGCAGATGATACAGAACCCTCGTCAGAGTTCGAAGTATCAAAACTTAAACGGCGGTTTCCTCTTCTGGAATCACTGACTCTTGATCTTCTTCTGTTTCTAGATGCCCTAAAATTATCAAACACTTGATATAACATACAAGATGTCCACCAGTTTCCTTCGTCCCCTGGAAAGTCATCATAATCATCTCCAGAATTATCATCTCCATACTCTATCACATAATCGCCCAGTACCACCCCACGTGGCACTTCTGAGTGGATAGTGCTTAGAACATCTATGATCTCAGAAGACTGTTGGAAATTCTCCCAATCAAGTTGACGGGCAGGATCAATTTTTGAAGGGCAAGCATGTGGATGCTCTACTTGTGCATGCTTTTGAAGCTCCACATAGGTGCCAGTAAATTTGCATTTCTCCTCTTCACAACAACGCTTTTTCTGATCCAAATAAATACGGGCATTTTCGACCACTATCCAGCCCATAACTTCTCCTCTGCACAAGGGGCATGGTGGTTTGCTATCAGATCCTGAATCCAAAGGCTGTCGTATTTCAGCAGGAATGGGCGATTTCGAACCAGATGGCATTCCGTTTGCTTGTTTGAAGCGATGAAGACAATTGGAATGCAAATGGTCTGTATCACATACAAAAGACCGGCAACCTTTTTCATAGGATGAGCATTGGAGAAGAACAGCATTGTGAGGAAAGTCCAAGCATATGGGGCATATGACGTCATCCCAATTGGTAAACAATTGGACATCTTTCATCACAAGCATGTTTTGTCTTGAGCTCTCTTCCACCATGAGTTTCAGAGGCTGAAAATTCAAGTTTTCATCACTGCGATGCAAGTACTCTCGGTCCAAAAATCTTACTCAAACCATTAGCGGGTAAGCAAGTACATATTCTGTGTTTACTGCTTAGATATCCACTACTTTGAACTTGTACATATTGAACAATAACACATAAAATTTAGATCAACTTCTGTTCATATACCAAAGTTTTCAGATCCGAAAGACACAAGATACTCTATGACACAATATTCATACACTTATGAGATCAGTGAACCCTCAAGTGCAATGAAATGCATCCGCACTCGGGGAAATAAGCTGACCTAATAACCACATAAAAAGGACATCAAGTGAACACTAAAAATCCAAACATCATTCAAAATCACTCGAGTTTTAACCCTCACCGCAGATCATATTGGATTATAGTCTCTTCACAACTCATTTATACCTTATAATATACATATATACATATAATGCCTTCTATTTTCCTAAAAAGGTCGCAACAAGATTCTCATCATTTTGCCTCACTAAACACAATATTAGGGCACCTGAAACCAATCTTCACACAAAATAAAAGTAATACAAATTTAAGAGTCCTCATTTCTCAGTGATTCACAAATAAACTAATAAAAATAAATCTAAAAGGCTGAATAAAATTCCGCTCAGAATCTCCATATCGAGTTCAAAACAGAACCAAATCATTGGCAAATATATATTCCACAATATTTCATATAAAAACATCCGACAGTTGACAAGTATTCGTGAAAGAATCAAACAATCAATTCACGGTAATCCAAAAGTCAACCAATCAATTTGAGAAATGACCTAAGAAAATCAAGAACAGCACCGGTGAGCTTGTATGTGCGTTCGAGTATGTAGAGAGAGAAAACGAAACCTGGTCAATTAAAGCTTCTGAGTCTGGGATGCAAAAGTAAACTGGAGATGATGGGTCTGCTTATATAAAGATGTTGAAATTTTGGGGGTGGGTGGAGGGCATTTTCGCCTTTTTAGTTTCTACCTCCTCCCCGGTTAAAATTGTCATTTTGGTCGGACACGAATGTTAAAAAAAAAAAAAAAATTGACTGTTTTTTTCTTTAACTTTTTTAAAGATGCGAGATTGAGTATTGAGATTTTGAGGGGAACAGATTACAAATTTAATTGGATCGAACCGAAAAAATAAGTATACAATTTTAATCGGGACGGAATTAATATATATTTTTTTTTTTTTTATTTTCATTTTATAGTCAACCAGCATTGGTACTATTTTTAGACCTTTTTACGGGAAAAAAGCATAACGTAATTATACAAGCTAGGAATATAGACCCATATTTTATAGGAAATGTATTTAATGTTGACTATAGATTGATTTAGTTAATTTCCTTTTTTTTAAGTATATATCTTGTTAGGGTCGCTTGACAATGGAGCAGGAATCCTCGTTTTCTGACAGGATCGTCACAAATAGAATGGGAAATTCTCAATTTGTTTCCTAGAGGGAGGAATTAGGGAGGAATTTTTCTCATTGGCGAAGGAGGGTGTAAACAGGGATGGATGGGGAACGCACTCTCCGCCCCTTTTTTCATGGAATCCGATAATTAATTTTATATATTTATTAAGTTAAAATCTATTTTATTTTATTAAATTTTTATTATTGTAATATTAAAATGTCTTATATCTACTATTTCCTAACCTTTATTTTTCACTTCCCTAAATTTAAGTCTATAAATTTTTTCTAAATTTTCGTATATTTAATTATATTATAGGAATGTGAATTTAAAGTTCATTATTTAGGTTCAAGATTCATGATTCATTTCATGTTTAGATTTCATGTTTAAGCTATAGTGTTCCGTTTTCTTGGACTAGGATACGTATATCTTCTACTGTAAACTTACGATTCACGGTTCATGGTTTATGATTTAATGATTCAATGTTTATAATGCAATAGATCATAGTTTAGGGTTCACGATTCATGTTGTATGCCTCGATTTTAAAGTGAGACAAGATTGAAAATGCGGAACAGGGGATCCTGATCCTCTTGGAACTCAGTAGAAATATAACTATCATATAAAAAGAAATTGATATAAAATATTTTAAGAACTTATTAAAACAAGATAAAATATTTTAAGAACTATATTTTATTATTATTTCTATAATTTCATATCTCGCACATGGATATGCCCATTTCTTATTTCTGATATGTTAATCCAATAGTGGGTGTGGTGGGATTCATGAATGATTTCCCAATAATTGAAAATTACGATAATTTTGTGTTATTGTCGTGTTGGTTCTGTGTAATTATCGTGTTGGTTTCATGAACTATGAGTAAAAAATTGTGATATGTCTTTCTAGTAATTCCTCCCTGATTATCGATTTCCAAATCTCAATTTATTAGAAGTTCAAATAATTTATATTTCGGATTATCATTAATTTCATGAATACATTTGGTATGATAAGTGTAGGATTAAAAATTTCAAAAAGTTTAAAACAAGAGTCAATTTCACTTGCAGAAATAAAATATGTAGGATAGTTACTATAGAGTATATCGGAATTGATCATATGTTCATCGGTGAGCATCATTTTATATGTCCATCGTTCACGTGGCGTGCTACATAAGCAGTTGAGCCCACCATAATTTAATTAATTGCATTCAATTGGATATGATAAAAGAATTAAGGAAACTAGATAAATTATTGGAAAATGTTTGTGTATTTTACTATAAAATAGGAAAAAAAAAATTAATTAAATTAATGATGAGCTCCACTGCTCATGTGACAGGGCCACGTAAACAGTGGACATATAAAATAGTATCCACCTGTGGACATATGATCAATTTCGTATAGTATATTGTATGGTGAATTAGTTAATAATGGCATGCGTTCAAAGTTCAAATTATTGAGAGAAGTAAGTATTCTAAAACTTTCAAGAATAGCTATTTAAAATTATTTAAGAAAAAGGAAAATTCATATTATTTTTAAATTTATGGATGGAGATAATAATATAATTATATTATATCTATTTGCCATGCAATTTTTTTGTTATAATTTATTATTACGGTATTTATTATGATATCTTAAGAAATCACTTGGACAAGTGACACTTTTTTTAGGCCATTTTTCAGGTCATTTGTCAAGTGACATTCTCTTACAATTTTTGGAATATTACATATATTATAATAAAAATGTTTAACAATTATATATTTTAATTTTCCCTAAAAATAAACTATAGCATATTTTAACGGTTTTATAGATATTCATATAGTTTATGCTTATATTTTATGAAAAAGTACTATAATTTACTCATCTCAGTTTTTTTAATTTCCCGGTAAATAACATGTAGCATATTTACATGGTTTAATAGATGTGCATATATTTTATGAAAGAGTACTATAACTTTATTCATCTCAATTTTTTTAAATTTTCTCTGCAGATTGTGTATCCTTCCTTGTCTCATTAAGTAAAGCAAACGAACCCTAGTATAGGAGTTTTTAGTGTATAAATCAAATAAATGAGCTTTTACTGTTGTCCAATGTGGTTGATTTCGATATAATATGAAAAAATTGGGTTCATTCTCAATTTTCATGAAGTTGATGGTGGCTGTGATAAGCTATCGATTTTTTTATGAGGCGTGTGATGATGTTTTTCTAGAAGCTATATATGGCGGTTATAATGGGCCATCAATACTAAATAACAAGATGCATATTTAGTTTCATGATCCAGTGTTCACTAGTAGTTGTGACGGACCATCTAGGATGATACCCACTTGACGATTATCAACAGTGATTATGATGGTTCTGACACTTTCCGACGCCAAATTTAGCGGTCAATTTTCTCTTATATTCATACAATGGTAACAAATATGAGGGGGTGTTTTTTTTTTTTTTTTTTTTTTTGTGGATGCCAACATTGATGGTTATAATTGACCGTCATTTTTTTATCGTGAGATATATTTTTTAAGTTCAACGGATATTATCATTGAGTATAGTGGATAGTCGAATAATTTCATATGTCCTTGAAAACTGTTCACTTACACACAATGGGGCATATCATATCTTAATATGTCCACTGAACTCCAATCAACAACGTAGTTACCTACGACCATGTTAGTCAAAATTAACGAGGTCATTATACGTCAATAATGGACATATAAAAATGTGCTCATGGTATCAGTGAATGCGTATAATATATATATATATATATATATATATATATATACCCGCTCCCGATCTAAGAATAAAATACTATTTCTCAATATAATTTTTTTGTTGTCAATTAAATTAAGACACATTATATAATTGTTACTTCAGTCACACATATGAAATTTGAGTGACAATAGGGTGGGTCGGAGTGAGTTTTTACATTCCCGTCACACATCGTGAAGGACCGGGGCATAAACTGGAGGAGGGGGATCAATTGGGGTTCAACAAAGATTGCGACAGGTTCGGGTGTCCCCGTTGAATCAATTTACACATAAAATGATATTTTAATTTATACTATCTCCGTCCCAGCCTAATTTACTTATATTGGTCGGGTACGATGGTTAAGAAAAAACAAATTTTGTGGTATCTTTGACTTTTTAAAATGTGAAGATTGATGTTGGAGATTTTGAGGATGAAGATTTTGAGGGTATATATATGTAGTATTTAGAGAGTCGGGGTTGGACTGGGGAACTCAACCCATTCCTACACTATTGTCACGGTCGGGGCGGCGATTCCCTCTGGATTTGGGGCAGGAAGGGTACTTGTTCGAGTAATGAGCATTTTGCCCTCCCTAGTATGAAATCGAATGTTTCTTTTTTCACTTTTATTAATAATATGACATTAACTTTGAATCATAATTCTTAATTTAGAACAATAATTATTTTTGAAACATGACTTTTTATTTTTTGAATGACAAATGAAAAAATTGAAATATCATTATTCGTCGGAGGTTACCTCTTACTATTCTAATGAGCTCCGTCTTATAATGATAGTCACATATATATATGTATATTTTTTTTATTAAATTTATTTAATCACGAGAAATATATTTAAATTAGTTAAATTTAATTGAATAAGTTAAATTAACAAATAAAATAAGTATTGTGACTAATGATTTTTTGACAGAAAAAAATAAAAAAATTCCACGAATCATGTAATGAATGAGTGAAGTCACCTAAAAAAAGCATGTAATGAGTGAAGTTACCATAGTCACACGAAAGACGAAACACAAAAATCCCCATAATTGCATTTCAAATTTCCTACTTTCCTCCAAATGGAAACTTCCCGATCCGGCGCCGGCGGAAAAATTGTCACAAGCCGCCGCAAGCAGCGGCTTGCCGCCACCCCATACGACCGTCCTCCACCACAACTGGCACCGCCGCTGCCGGCAAAAAGCCCTAATTGGTTCACCGGCATCATTGTTCCATCCGCCCGTGCCGTCGCTTCCGGCGCCGGGAAAATCTTATCTTCCATCTTCTCTGAGTCGGAATCCTCCTCTTCCGAAGACGAGGAGGCTGCTTCCGGTACGTATTCATCTACTTTCACGCTTTCCTAGATTTACGATATTGTTGTTTATTTCTCTAAGTTGTATTGCTCGTGCATAATGCATATTTAATTTCTTTTGAACTTGAACTAGTAAAACCTTTGGCATAAGCAGATGTGCATAATGCAATTTAAAGGTAGAAGCTAGATATAGTATGTGAAAATAGTGGAAACATTTAGAAAGAATTAAAAAACTGTAATCTGAATCTCATTATTCACTCAACCAACTACAAGCGGTCGCAAAATTACAATGGTTGGAAAGAGAATAGATACAGAACAGTGTCGTTCAACGTAATAGAATAACGGAAATTTAAATGTGATAAAAATGTGTCCATGAGTCGTAACTCGTAAGTAAGAAGCACGTCTTAGCAGTTCCAGGTTGGCAATGATGTATCCTGAGCTTCAGCCTTATATCTCTCCAACACAATGGGACAAAGTGTTAAAAGAAAGATGCAGCACATGAGAATGTGCTGCCAAATTTAGTGTACACTGCAGTCTAAGAATCACACTACGATATACGCTTGTCCTGATCTGAGATTGCTTGGTTGATGAAATAATGAAAGTAGAGTTTCATCAAATGAGACGCCGAAAAAGAGATTAGAGCTGGAATATGTGGGATTTTTGGGAAGCAGAAGATTAGATTAGACCTGCCTTTGATTTCTTCCAGTGTGTCTTTTTACCATTTCAAATTCCAATCCTTTTATTTCGAGAATACTATGGGAAGGACAAGCTTATGAAGAGGAATCTTGACGTGTAAATGTATATAAAATGAAGCTTTTGTCTGGTTTTCATATACTTCTAGACTAAATATATTCAAATTATGGATTAACGCAAGCTCTTTCGGTAAACCATCTATTAAGGGGTTTATTAGACTGTATCTTCTTTCTGACAAGCAGTACTCTTATTTTGGATAGTCGGTCGGGGGTCAGGATAATGATATTGATGATTTCGTCATGAATTGCCATTGTGGAGTACTATTAGGAGATGGTTTTTTTGAAACGACAATGTTTTAAAAAATTGACAAAGGAAAGGACATGAAATAATATGTAAGGTCTATGCCCAATTTTGATGCAGAGGTGTGGTGTATCATTTTAGTGGCAGGATTAAAGGACACTGTTTGAATTTTAAATATTTGAACATTGAAATAGGTAGTGTCTTTTAGTTAATACATGTTGAAAGGACGAGGATTTTATGTTTACGAATCTCTTAGTTCACTATAGATATCCTAATTAACAACTTTCCTGATAAATCAGGGTGTAGGAATGAACTGAAATCTGATGAACGCAGGCCAAAGATACTAGCTAAGTTTTAGTAAATCCATAATGTTTTTTGTTAATAATGCAGTCATGGATGGTTTATTACATGGTTCAAGACTTCAAGGTGTTATGCAGTAACTTATAAAAAAACTGGTGCCTGGGGGCTTTGGACCCTTTCATCTTTTTTTATTTATTTTTTTATTTTTTTAAGGCAGAGTTCATTCCTAAACAATAATAATTCATCGTAGTTTGGATTCTTCTTAATTTTTTGTTATACAATATGTTTGATTTTTGAACTTCTACCTCTTACTTTATTAATTTTACAAACATCCTATGATTACAATTTTTTTTCTATACTATAATTTTTTAAATTTTAGTCTTATAAACTATAAAAAGAAAGAAAAGATAAATTATCCATGCCAAATTACTATTTGGAGATGCTGAGTGTGTCACCTTATTATTTTCAGCATTTTAGAATGATCCGTAATTCCAGATCATGCTTGCGAAAAGCTTGAATTACAGCCCTTCAAGAGTTTATATTGGTGAAGTTGGTGAGGTTCTTTCATTAGGTTTTAAGGTCGTGAGAACTCCATTTGTCTTATGTAATTTATGTGGAGTCAAGATGGTATGACAATCAGATCATGTTAGTACCAAATAAAACATCTTTATAGTATTCCATTGGCACTTATTTGGTTGATATGTTTGAATGCTGTATTATTCCATGGTTTCCTTCTATTTCCCCACTACTCTCTCCTCGGCCCCCTCCCTCCCTCCCTCCCTCTACCCGACGTGATATGACCGTCATACCATTCCTATCACTCTCTAACCCTCCTATTTCTTCTTTACCTTTTCGTCGCAGAGGATGATATTGAAGAAAATGATCAATATGAAATCCTCTATGATGGAGCGGACGCGTTAAACACGGTAACTTATTTCTTATCTAATGTATGACATCACCCAAATGATGTGAAATTAGTGTAGGCTAAGATCTACATTTTGGAGCTTATACTGCGGACGACACCCCCCCCCCCCCCCCAAAACCCCACAAAACGCTTCTCTTGGGGCTTTACGCTTTTTGATAGTTGCTAATTACTGGAAAAACAAATATGCTTTCCTTCACTATTAGTGAGTCATTTGGCTCACGAACTATTCTTAGCAGTCAAATATTTTGACACTTTCTTTATGTTATGATAGGAAAATATGACTTCATCAGAAATGATGCAATATGGACGTGAGTCTCAATTCAAGTGGGGGAGAGAGACCAAAAAACTAATTGAGCAGCTTATATTGAAAGAATCATTTTCAAGGTAATAGCCAGATGTTTGGGGTACATACACTTGCCTGATAAAATTTCTTAAGTACAGAAGTATCGCTATTATTTTCCCTTTATTATGTTGTTTTTTATGTCTTGAGTTTCACCAGCTACCTTGTGATGTGAATATGGTCATTAATTACTTTTTGGGTGCGTTTTCATTAGGTCATATAATTTAGTTTTACACTTCATCTGTCCACAAAAACTAGACCTTGTGAAACATTTAGTTATATTTGGTTTTATAATTTCCATTAATACTACCTCTACTTTGATCCGTTTCCTGATAATGTAGATCACTCTCGAAACTTCAATATTGTGCTACCAAGCGCCCTTTTTCCTGCTTATTTATTTGGCAGTCCTAGTTATGCTTATCTATTCTGATCAACTGTCGCCATCATACTATCTGAGAACAATGAAAAGATACAAGAAATCAAGTAGATGGTCCTTGTAATTGATATTACAGCCTTGCGCTCAGTGTCAAAATACTATCTATAGATTACTTGTCTACAGACAATGAGGTTTTTCAACATGACTGTTCTCATCTTATCCACAATTTATCTGTTCGTTTTCAATTTTATCAGGGAAGAGCGTGATAGGCTGATAAAGATTATTAATTCACGGGTTGTGGACTGGTCTATAGAAGCAGGGGAGAAAAGCTCCGTTGCTGGCTCTCCTGGAAAGACAACTGACCATGGTATTATTTTGAAGAAATCCAGAAGTGATTCAATGTGGCTTTTACTCTTTATATTCTATAATACAAATTTCATCTCCATGCACAGCAGATGTTGAAAAAGCGATTCAAGAAGCTAAAAAATGGTTTGAAGACAAGCAAGTAGGACCAAGTTCAGTGACAGAGTTGCCACGAGCAAGCAACCTTAACTCAACTGCGCTTGAACATGTGTGTGTTTTTTGTCCTTATTGTTATTGTTGTTCTCTTAGATGGGGAGCAATTTCAATGCCATTATATGTCAGGGTTTCCCTTTCCATTTATCTTGTGCTTTGTGTACCTAGACGTTCTCCTTGATAGTTTTCTTAATGCATGTTCTTCTTCTACCTTTTGGCTTTTGTGATGTTTAAAGATTCATCAAGCATCTTTATCAAGAACAATTTTTTCTGATGCTTTTTTACCAATGAAGGTTGAAACTGGGGGAGGGTCACCTGTGGATGTTGCCAGATCCTATATGAAGTACAGACCACCTTGGACATCTCCAGGGGGGACTATTGAGTCAAGAACCCCCTTGACGGCAACAATGAAACTTTTCAAGGAAGGGGCATATTCTGTTGGCCATGATTCTTTGTCTTCATCAAAGGTTAGTTTCTGATGTTCCCTCGGTAGTCATCCATTTCTGTTTTAGCAACAGAGGTTGCCACCAATTTAGACTTCTACTGTCATCATCCCCCCCCCCCCCCCCCCCCCCCCCCCCCCTTGGAGTTGCTTTGCAATTAATGGTGTACAATGTTATCTGCCTGTAGCGCTCAGCATGGTTTAACAAATTTGGGTAGTTCACATCACTAAAGTGTTGTGTTCAAATTATGCCAAAAGTATTTACTGTGTACACAAAAAATGCATTGAATGTTGATTTGGCCCATTATATGGGGTGTCTCAGAAGGGGCACATGATTGTTCATGGTACATTTTTACCCACAGTAACTTCCATCACTATATATATATATGTGTGTGTTATATATATATTCCCTCTTTGAAGATGATATATATCTAAATGTTCTTAAATTTGGACGTGCTGAAGAACCTCTTAAGATCTTTTATTGTGATAAGAAACCAATATCTTAAGTAGGAGAAAAACTTCTGCGTTTTTTCCCTCTTATTACTTTGTTTCCTCGACTTATCCTCACTTTATCGTGTTCATCATATTTCATTATGTGTAATTGGAACATGTAGAAGCGCACATCTCTTGCCTCTGGATCGTGGAATATTAGTGAAGAACTGCGGAGGGTGCGCTCAAGGATTACAGAAGACATGCTCCGCGGTCCATCTGCTAGAACTGATCCATATCTGGACATGACTTCGGTGTTAGACAAATCAGCTACCTCTGTTTCTGGACATAATGAGGTACTTGATTAGCGAATTTAGTATTCCCGTACACCACAGCTGTTCATGCATATGAAAAATTGTATGTGTAATACATCTGTACTCTAAAATTTTCCAGAACATCTCAGAATATGTTTCGTTGTTTTCGTAGAATTTAGAAGCTGCTCCGGTGGATGCTGAATGTCCTATATCTAAGTCTGATTCCAGTCCCAAGCATTCTGCGGAGCAACGTGCTGGTAATTTAGCTTCCTTTCGCTCGTAATTGATTTATATATTTATGGATGCTTCCTGAGTTCCTGATGACTGGTGAAGCTGAAATCTGTGAATCTGTAATATACGTAATAGAAACTATATTTATAAGTTTATGACCCTTTACCTGGTTGTAAAGCACATGGATTAGGAAATGAAAGATGAAATAGCTCATGTATTAATGAGATCTTTAACCAGTGTAGTGCTGTTTACCTCTTGTCAGACCAAACAAAGAGATAAGATGGATTTTCTAATGTTTTCATTGGTCGACAAATTCATGTTCTTTTCATGCTAATTCCTCTTTTATTAGGTTTTGTGTTGACTGTACAGGTGCTCACTCATCTGATTCAATAATCTATCTATGTAGTTACTGTACTCTTTCTCATCAATCCATGATTTTTTGTATTGTTGAATCTACAAAGAACCATCCGTAACTATTATTTGTCTTGTCCAAGTGACTTGATTAAATCTGCACTGTATGCTCCCCTTGTTCTTGTTATACTTCTAATTCACATGCTTATTATGTGTGTTCCTGATTTAGTGATTGGCACAGACCTAGGGAAAATATTAGCATCTTTTGGGACTGAATTAAGAGTTTGATTATTGCCACAAGCAGCTTTTTATGGGCTGCCATATTTCTACAATGCAGAGAGAGGAACTACTTTAAAGCAAGAACGTGAACGTAAAAGGCTGGAAAGCTCCATAAATTACAATGGGAGAAGGAAAAAAGGATGAACAATTTTGAGAATGGGGGAGATGGAATTGATCTTTGGCTTTGTGATGCCGATTGTAGTTCTATGTAGCATAGCTTAATAGGATTGTTTTTTCTAGAGGGTTCCGTTGAATGTTTTTCCCTTTCCCGTAATCCCTTTAACCTGACCTGGTTCCACTTTCACACAGCAAATGTTAAACATTTTGGAACACAGTAACCACTGGTCTTGAGCAACTGCTATATATGCATTATGCGTTCTGTGCATGTATAATGATGATCTAACCAATTACATCGTTTTTTTGTTTGTATCTTTGTTCGTTTCAAATACAGTTTGGTTATTCTCATTTATATTGATCATCAATTTGTATATGCAAGGAGGAGGGAGAGAAAATATTCTGAAATAAAATAAAGCAGCTTCACTGAATCTTTCTTCTACAGATCTGCATCTGAGTAAAACGAACGGCTCTGCAGCAACCGAGGTGACTGAATTTGGTGGACAAGAGCCTATAAATGGTGTCTCAACATCTCAAATCAGGTAAAATCACAACACTACTTCTTCCTTGCTTTCCCTCTTGCAACGAATAAATTTTGCAGATTATGCTACGTCATCAAATAAACCTTCGTATGTTTATCAGTTTATCAGCAGGAGTGGCTGTGGCCAACCAACATGACGATGAAAACCTCAAGGCCGATACTTCAAACGAGAAGCCTACAAACATTGAAGGCAATTGTGAGCTTCTGAGTGAAGCTTACATGGAAGTCCCAATTGTAACTGAAACCAATAGCGTTGCAAGTGGCTCTACGAACAGTTTAGGCGAACTGGCAGTAGACGTGGCTCAGCCATCTCCGAAAGAAAAGGGTGGTGCCGTGGCTGGGAAGCAACAAGGAAGAAAACCGGGCAAGTACAACCGGAAAAGCAGGGGTAGAGGTAAATGAAGGGAGATGGTGCATTAGTGCATATATGTGTTGTACACTAGTGTAGGGACTAGGGAGTATGGTTTAGGTTCATTTATTTTCTTGTCTTTTCCTTTGAATCTCACCGTTGGATCTTTTCTTTGATATTTCTGTATTAGTGAATATAACACGGAATGTATTTAATTACGTGCAGCATTGATGGAAATGTGACTTCTTGACTGACATTGGTATTTTGTAGTCTTTGAGACGTAGATCTACACCATGTACTTTATTCACGAATACATGTGTATGTGTGATTGCGGGGATTCAGATAGTGGATAAATCAAATGGTCTAGATCTCCAGGTGTAGTAAGCAATAAACTGTATTTTGGTCTTCATCAATTATTTTTTACGAAGACACACTAATTGTGTTTTTCCTTCCACATAATTGAAAATGTGACAGAAAAAATGCGAAAAAAAGGGGTCTCTTTTATTTGTCAAACGGTAATTTTCCTTTATAATAAGAGAGCCAATTTATTCTCAGTTGAGGGAGACTGTAGTAGTATTAAGAGAACAAAATTTAGGAGAAAAAATTTAGATATAAAGATATTTAAGAATATATTTGGTCATCGACAAATTGCAAGTGAACACAATGAAGCTCGAGTGGTTTAATAATTCTATACATATTTCTACTTCTATTTATCCAATTTTAAATATTATTATCAAACAAAATAAGATGTTCGAACTTTGATTGTTATATTTATCATGCTTAACTTACAGACTTCCAATGATTGATTTAGAATCTATAACGAGTAGTTTGGTTCGGTTTTCAACCCAAAAATAATGCTAAACTAAGAGATGAGCCCTTAGAAGGCAAAAAGCATTTGAAACACAACTATTTCTCATTATAACAAAGCTCATAAGAGAAGACTAAAGAGAAAATTTTCGATATTGTAAAAGACCATTGTAAACCAGAAACAAATACAGTATACGTGCACAGAAAAACGTTGCTACAATGAAACAGTACGTCTATAAAGTACTTCATCATCACTCTCATCTTCCTCCTCCGATACAACATCATCACTGCCAGGAAGGTCCAACTTACCACCCATATAAAACGAGGGGCCTGCGTTCTCTGCCTCTATATACTTACCTTGCAGCCGTTCTTCAAATCTTTGATCACTGCAATTTAGAAACCAGGCCAAAGAACACCTAATCCCCTTGCTCTGTAACCTCTGGTACCTGGGCTTGATCCGTGACTCTAAGCTGTAAGTCAAGTATTCGGGGAAATCCACAAGCTCTTTCATGGGCCGGTCCATCTCGCTCTTGAAATAGTAGAAACTGTTCTTCATAAGCCCAACTTGAAGTGCAACTACTTGAGGACACTGAACTACCATCTTCGCCACATCTGCAGCAGTGATACCACGTCCTAGGAGAAACTCAACAGGTTTCATAATCACATTCTGCTTGAGGCTAACAATCTGTGGCATTTTCTCAATAACACGCGCAAATCCATCAGGGTCGATCTTGAGCTTCAAATTGAAAAAGTATTGTTGGGAAGACAGCTTAGCCTTCAAAGGCAAGCCAAGGATTTGAGGATATTGAGCAATAATAGAAGCAAGTGCTTCCTTTCGGATCCCAAAACTCATCAAACAATCGATATTTGGTTTCACGGTTTCTTCAAGGTCATAGCCAAGAACATAGGCCCGTTTCTCAAACATTCTTGCCAATATCTTCTTAGGCAAGCCCAACGAAACCAAATAATCCACTAGAGGCTTTATCATTGTTCCCACTCTCATTCCCAACAAATACGGATACTGAGTCACCATTGGCCCTATGTCCCTAGGATTTACCCCTATACTAACCAAGTAAGCAACCGAAGTACTCATTGTACCTTCAAGCTTAAAACCTAACAATTCCGGATATTTCATCAACACATAACCCATATCTTGTTTCTCCACATCAAGCCCCCGTAGAAACTTAATAACCGGTGCAAGCTCCACCACAACACTGGCATGGAGGCACTGTGGATAACTCTTCACAAATTCACCCATTTTCGCCCTCGGAATCCCAATTTTCTCTAAGTAACCCAACACAGGAATAATGTTCTTACGCAGACTACAACCAAGCATCAACGGATACTCATTGATATCATCTATAGTGAGTCCTATTTTCTGCAAAAACTCGACTCTTTCACGCATAACTTCCACGGTTGAGGGTAATTCGAGTTCCTCTAATTCATCAGGGACAATGCCCAATGATTTCAAGTAATCACAAATTATGACCCTGGACACGAGTTTTTCCTTACGCCCTTGGATCACACCCCAAGTTACAGTAGGCATTTCATATTCAGGGAAATTAGAGGACTTCGTTGCAAAGGGTTTACGAAGCGATTCTTCAAAAAATGGGATTGTAGGGTTTAGCAAGGGTTTAGGAACAGGTACAAAAACAGGATTTTGGGGAGATTTGCAGAACACTAACCTTATTTTCTTCGAATTCCTTAGAATTGCAGACATTTTAGTGAGTTTTGCTCTAATGAAACTCAACAATTGATATTCGAAGAAAAAAACATTGAAATCCCAACGAAAAGGAAAATAAAGCCTACAGCTGAAGCATTCGCATATTACATAGTTGTTATATGTTGTTGGGAGAGTCTTACCAGTAATTTCAGAAAGGAAAAACTCCAGCCATGGCGATGCAGAAGCTGCGGGTCTGAAGGGGGAAAAGCGACGGAGCTCTGAAGGCAGAATGAATATGGATCCCTCATATCCGACCCAAATAACACTAAACTCACCCGGCCCATATACAAGGGCGTTAAATGTCAAGAAAATCGGGTTAAAAAATGGAAAGCGTGAGTCGAGGATTGAATTCGATTGATGATGTGTGTAAGAGTTATAAATTGATGGATGTTGTTGTTAACAACCCTTAAATAACTACATTTTATTTGTCCAATTCTCAATGGATTAGGTCAAGTATTAATAAATACGGTCATATATTTCTTTTTACCGGTTGATTTTACTTATTTAATCACATGATACCTATTTGTAAGATAAACAATTTACTTTTTGCACTTTAATTAATAAAATGATACTACCTCCGGGCCCAAATGAACTTGCATAGGGGACTTGGCACATATATTAAGAAAAATTATTTTTTGGAGATTTTGTTGACTTTTCAAAGGTGAATTAAGGGTGGAGATTATGTTATAACTTTTCTTATTATGAAGTGTGCAAGTTTGCTTGGAACGGCCGAATTAGAAAAAGAAAAGTGTGCAAGTTCATTCGGGACGGAGGGAGCACTACACAATTCTTTGAGGGGTAACTAAGTCAGTCTTACCCCAAATAAAATGTTGTGCATTTAGTGAAAGACTAAGAAAAGAACTTCGAAAGATTGTGGAAAAATTTGGTGTCCGCTCAAACTCAAAATGCTTAGATGATTTACAAGTGTGGTCCTAAACCTCTATTGTTCTCCAAAACGCTCCATATTTCTTTACATGCACAACAACATTCTACACTACCTCTAGAACTATTTACAAAGTTCTTACATTACTCTAAATACAATTTAGGAGCTTCTTTACATGTAGGCTAAGAAAGTGTCATAACGAATTTGAGCAATTTGTGAACTGAACTAGAGAAAATTCCAAATGATGAGAACTGTGCATTCTCGGGCCAAAATGCATGACATAAGAATGGCACAATAAACATGACCGGTTGCACTATGACCCAAGGGTTTGGAATCCGCCCCGTTCCATGCCAGCCCCGACCTATACAGGGCTAGGTCGTGTCCAGTTTTTATATGTCACTTTACCCCTATTTTGTTAATATATGATACGAACATATATATATATATTTGTATATATACATTTTTTTATATACGTTATATATTATTTTTTCCTACATGACGTAGACGACGAAGAGAAAAATTTAGAAAAGATTAGTAGCATGATGCTGATACAATTTAATACTAGTATTAATACTAAATTAATAATTTTCGATTTCGTATTTTTTTTTTGGGAATGGAGCAGGGCATTGTAAAACTTTTAATGACTTAGGGTCGAATGGTACGACATGTATGATATTCTAAATATTCACTTCGATCTATCACATTAACATCTTAGGAAGGTAATTTGGATTATTATATTCGTGCTTAATTTTGCGTCAGTTCAAACTGATATTAAATATATGAAAAGTTACTTAAAACGTGTAGTTATTATAATTTAAGATAAATTATTAATTTTATTATTAATTTTAAGTTAATTTCGGATTAATGGTGTTTGATTTATTTGATTTTTTCTTTTTAATAAATTTAGGTAAAAGGTTTTTCGGGTTAAAAAATATAAACCCTTCAACCTGAACTTCTGAACAAACTCAGAGGGTTTTAGCTTTCTGGTGAACAACAATGGATCTCTTGTCATCGGCGGCGATTGCTCGGCAAACCTGGGAATTGGAGAACAACATCGTCCCAACAATCGACGCCAACATTGCGGCGGCAGACTCAAACTCCTCCGCGTCGGACGCCATCTTCTTCTACGACGAGGCGGCGCAGACGAAAATCCAGCAACAGAAACCGTGGACTAACGATCCACATTACTTCAAGCGCGTCAAGATATCGGCACTAGCGCTGCTTAAGATGGTGGTGCATGCTCGTTCCGGCGGCACAATTGAGATAATGGGACTCATGCAGGGGAAGACCGTCGGGGATGCGATTATCGTAATGGACGCTTTTGCCCTACCCGTTGAGGGCACTGAAACTAGGGTTAATGCACAGGCTGATGCCTATGAATACATGGTCGAATATTCACAAACTAATAAACAGGTGCGGATCATTAATTTTAGTGTTGTTAAATGTGATGGCATGATAGTGTTCTTATGAAATTCCATCTATATGGTTCATTGATCTCTGGGAGCAAAAAAACTTCAGTTATTGTGTCCTTGTCCGGGATTGATAGTTATGGCATTGTTGTAGAAATATATTGTTTGTGGTACTGAGGTTGAATTTGCAGCTGCTATGTGTTCCCCATCTTTCTATAAGTTAATCTGAAAGTGAAATCATCACTCGTTTCTTGAGCATGCAGAGTTTTTAGATGATTTCATATTCTTAGACCACATCTGATTCATGATGTATAAATCTTTTAAATGATAATTGAGGTTGCATATAAATTTTAGCTCAAATATATTCTCATTCATGTCTGTTTATTTACCTAAAATTTTCTTCTCGTTTTGTTGGATTAAGGCGGGTCGATTGGAGAATGTAGTTGGGTGGTACCATTCGCACCCTGGTTATGGATGTTGGCTTTCTGGTATAGATGTTTCTACACAAATGCTTAACCAGCAATACCAGGAGCCCTTCCTAGCAGTTGTTATTGATCCAACAAGAACTGTTTCTGCTGGAAAAGTGGATATCGGTGCTTTCAGAACGTACCCTGAAGGTTACAAGCCTCCAGAGGAGCCTGCCTCTGAGTATCAGACTATCCCCTTGAACAAAATTGAAGACTTTGGTGTGCATTGTAAACAGGTGACATTCTCGATTTTCTTGGCCCTTATATATGAGTGTGTGTTATGCATATACAGGTATATGCTTATAATTCAGAAGCTAAATCTTCAGAATTTACTAAATTTAGTTGATCTTCTTGTATACAGTATTATCCGTTGGATGTCACATATTTCAAGTCGTCACTTGATTGTCATCTCTTGGATCTACTGTGGAATAAGTATTGGGTTAACACTCTTTCTTCGTCACCTTTGCTTGGTAGTGGAGACTACGTTGCTGGTCAAATCTCAGATTTAGGTATTACATTTTCTGTTCAAAAGCATGAGTTCTTGGCTTTTCTAATTATTTAACTTGACAAGCGCAGTTTTTAGTTGTTGCTGGCATGATTGTGTGCCATGCCACTGTATTTAGTACTAACCTGTGCATATATAATTTAATGCAGCTGAGAAAATCGAGCAAGCTGAAAATCAATTGGCTCATTCACGCATTGGGTCCGCGGTAATAGCTCCCCAGAAGAAGAAAGAGGTCAGTGTCTCAATGAGCTATTCTCATCCAACATTTTGCTTTTCTCCAAGAATATTCAGTCCCTGTTGCTGGATGCTTCTCAGTTGCCAAGTTGTTTGTGTCCTAAGTGTTTGGAATCATTTTAGATTTCTAATTCTTCATTCAAAAACTCCACAATATTGGACAAACATCAAATTGTTTTTGCTGCCATATATAATAGGTTATGCAGAGCCACTGTTTCCACTGTTTTCAAAGTCATGAATTGTCACATGTTAACAGCTTTAAAAGGCTATAAACTCAATTAAGAAACATGTTCTTAAGATGTTGCACGTTCACAGCTTTGAAATACACACTCGTGTATGCCTACTCTTCATTGTCTAGATTTAATGAGATAAACTTTATGTGAATAGGTTTGCTAGCTATTCTATATCTCTTGCTACCTTAAAAATTGGAAGCTGTTTTTGTGGCAGTACAGTTATCACATGTACGAAAATTAACTTTTACCATTTGAAGTGCTCATAACAATTAGGCTGTGTATATTTACTTAAAGCATTGTCCAAGGTTAAGGTTTTCGCCCCTCCAAAGAGTGCATTATTTGATCTTAATGGAACTTATATTAGTCCTTATGCAGTTGTGCCTATTCCAAGATGATCGTTTCCTCTTACCCAGTCCAAATTGAAACTCAGCTTGTTTATATCAAACAGAGATTTTACTCTGTGTAATCTATCTCAGATTATTGTGTTTATTTTCTTTTAAAAAAGGTTCCCTGAGTATTTTGTCTTCTCAGATGAACATGTACGAAGCAAGAATTGCTTTAGTGCGACCATATGCATATATATATATATATATTTGTCTTGTATTGCTTATATTTTGTTGCTGGATTTCTTCTTTGTTTTCAGGAAGATAGTCAACTTACCAAGATCACTCGTGATAGTGCAAAGATAACTGTAGAACAGGTTAATGGTTTGATGTCACAGGTAATCCTTAACTTTCTTCTTATTACATATGAAGTAAACACTGATGACTCCTGAAAAAAAGAATTGTACTAATCGGTCCCTTGTTTATCCCATCTATCCTGTAGGTCATCAAGGATATTCTATTCAATTCTGTTCGACAATCTGATGTATCTCGGACAGAACCAACTGGCCCTGAAGCAATGGTTGAAACATAAGCTAATAAATATGAGTAACCAAAAACCTCTCATCTTCCCCAGCCACATCAACCTTTCATTCACTGTCTGAAAGAAAAAGGGTCTTTTGTTTTGAAAAATTAGCACTCATTTGCAGTAGGTAGACTTGTCAAAACATGGAAGTAGAAAATGGTGCGTGATAGCGATAGATGGTGCTTTCGATCTGTTTTTTTTTTCTTCTCGAAGCCATTTATTTCATCCAATCTCTTCGTAAATGTCGAAAGTGTCATTGGCCTTGCACACACTTGTGGTAGAAAGGTGCCTGGCGGTCTAGAGGACTTCATCTCAACGTTATGCTCATGCTTTCTTGCATCTTCTTCACCCTTAATATTAGTCGGAAATGCTCTCCTACCTATCGTAGACACATGTTTATGTGCCCACAACTGATGTGACACATCCCTATATATTAATTAACTTCTTTCTATAGGATTATTATTACGACACATTAGCTTGTGGGCGCATGTGTCTGCGGTGGGTAGGGAAGCGAGACTATAACATTAGTAGAAACGAACTAAATATAGTTCTAGTTGTATCAAAGTTCGATTTATTTAGTGGTTAGTGTCTTATATGTGCAGTGATATTTGATGTTCTTGCATGAGTTAACAATACTGCTACCATTTCTTGCCTTCTCTTTGAAATCTGTTCAGCCCATATTCTTAGTTTCTTACATATCCTCTCGTCAGTTTATAATACTCCTCCGTCCCGGCCTAACTTGTCTATCTTGGTCGGGCATGGAGGTTAAGAAAAAAACAAGTTTTGTGAAATCTTTGACTTTTTTAAAGGAGGAGATTGTGAGAGAAATTTGGCATTTATGGCCTGACAAGTTAATTTGGGACAAACCGAAAAGAAAAAAAGGTAAGGTAGGTCGGGACGGAGGGAGTATCATATATATTGCTATTATTATTTTAAATCTTATCCATATATACATTTTCCCTTGGAATTCAACTATGGTGCCTAGGGTTGGGCTCGGTCAGGCTTTTGGGTTTCAGGTTTTTTGGGTTGGGTATCTAATGCATCGGGTACCCGATAAAAATACCTGATCTTCTGTTTGATTTTGCGGGTACGTACGGGGTTGGTTTTTCTCAATTTTTTTTATTTTTTATTTTTTATTTTTTATTTTTTTATTTTTTTATTTTTATGATTGATTGTTTTATACTTCTTTAAAGTTAGTAAAGGAGGTGTAGAATTATGATTGATTTTGTTAAAATAGAGTACAAGAAAATGTTCGACCCGGACTAAACCTGACTCGACTAAACCCCATACACAATAGACTAAAAAAATATCTGCCCTGATTGGATAAAACTCGCATGGGTTGGGTTTAGGGCTGTTAATAAATCGAGCCGAGCCTTTGTTTGTATGAGCAGTGTTTGTTAAATTTTAAACGAATCGAGCCTTGTTAATTTGGTGTTTGTTAATGTTTGCAAACATAAGCGAACACTAAGTTTGTTAACATTCTAGGTTCGTAAACGTGAATATTATATATTATTCTATTTCTATACAAAAATAATCTTGAGTTTTATTCTTTCAACAATAAACTTATGGACATTTTAAATACATGAGTTGCATAAATAATATAAAATATTATCATTATTGTTAATTTTTTATTATTATTATTATTATTATTATTATTATTATTATTATTATTATTATTATTATTATTATTATTATTATTATTATTATTATTATTATTATTATTATTATTATTATTATTATTATTATTTACGAGGCTAAATCATGTTTACGAGTCATTAACGAACGAGTCCTTTAATGTTCAAGCTCTGTTTATTAATAAACGAAGATAAATAAATGTGTTCAAACACAAATTTTTTACCAAATGCTCTGTTCGTTAACGGTCTTAGTAAGGTTGGGGACATGAAGACACACGTAAAGAGCCCACCCATGGGTGACAATCTAATTAAATAATAATGTCGTGTGATTATATTAATCAAACATCAAGTGATTTCTCCAAAATATATTTTCGGTAAGTTCCGAGTTACACTGCAACACAGGAGTAGAGGTGGTAAATTGGGCGGCTCGGTCGAGTCAACACCATATTTCGAACAAGGTCGGATTAAAATTTGGTTGGACCTAAAATTATTCGGCTCGGTATGTGATATTTCCCTAAAATATACTAAGATTATCGGACCGATCAAGGACCCAATTAGATCAAATAGTACTTCATGCTTATATTTAGACGGCCCAGCCCATCTAAAATCTTGAGCCTAGTAAATCGATCCATCGAATCGTGTCGATTTTGCCACCTCTACACGGAAGACACCCGTCGATCGGAAGAGAATATGGTGGGGATAGGGAGAAAGAAGTTGATGGCTTGAGATTTACAGTTGAGACCACTTCTAAAATGGACGAGTGATGAATGACCAAATATAGTATGTAAGGACGATCTACAGTGGAATAATTGATGTGCAGAAGTTGTATCAACTAAGACAACCATTACAAACCGAACCATACATTTTAATGTCTAGATATATATTGTATTTGTATAGTCCCTATTATTCGTAGAATATGGTCCTTGGGCATATATTCTGCATGTCATTTCTCTTTATTATACTCCCTCCGTTACGAATGAACTTGTACCTCTAAGAGAGCATACCTATTAAGAAAATATGTTTTTCGCTTTTATGTTGACTTTTTAAAGGTAAATTAAGGGTGGAAATTTTGAGGGTGAAGATTGTGTTATAACTTTTTTTTTTTTTTTTTTTAACGAATGCAAATTTAATTGAGACGAACGAAAAAAGAAAATGTGCAAGTTCATTTGGGACGAGGGAATATTTCATCTTATCATAATAAAGGTAACCCAGACCCGGAACACAATGATGATTTCAGAAATCAAATGTTGTCCAATTTTATAAGGACTTTACTAGCAGATGTGCCTGGGCAGAAAAAAAACAAGGGATAAGATACAAATATGCCCCTCAATTATATACTCAGGTTCAAATAAACACTCTAACTAAAACTTTGGCCAAATTAACACTTTAACTTTTTAAATCGAACAAATAGACACCTCAACTTTTGAATTTCGAAAAATTAAGCATTCCGTCCAAAATTAGTGTAACAGACGTTAACTGGGTTGTTGAGCTGGCCGAGTGGGACCCATTTTTTCTTTGTTCAGCTCATAAATAAAAATGAATTGCTAAAATAGTGTTCTCCAATGGTAATAAACAAAAAAAAAAAAAAAAAAAAACCTCTTACGAGAACAGAGAAATAAAAGCTCTCTCCTAGCATTGAGTTGCATTGAGGACTGTTAATTAGGGCTAGGAGAGAGCTTTTATTTCCTGTTCTCGTAAGTGGTTTTTTTTTTTTTTTAGCAATTCATTTTTATTTATGAGCAGAACAAAGAAAAAATGGGTCCCACTCGGCCAGCTCAGCAACCCAGTTAACGTCTGTTACACTAATTTTGGACGGAATGCTTAATTTTTCGAAATTCAAAAGTTGAGGTGTCTATTTGTTCGATTTAAAAAGTTAAAGTGTCTATTTGTTCGATTTAAAAAGTTAAAGTGTTAATCTGACCAAAGTTTTAGTTAGAGTGTTTATTTGAACCTGGGTATATAGTTGAGGGGCCTATTTGTACCTTATCCCAAAAAACAATATGTTTTTTTTTTTAAAAAAATATTCTATCATCTTTTAATGAAAATTACAAATATAATTGATAATTATCACAAGATCAAATTTTAATATAAATTTTTAATTTGAAGTGATCTAAAAACTGATCGATTTTTAATCCATTATTTTTGGGTTCTTAAATGTTAAAATTTGAATTACCGCCATCACAAATAAATGTTCATTAATACTTCTTAAATGCATTTATTGAAAAATTTTGAATTTTAAGAAAACAAAAAAAATCTGCGCCGACATATTCTGCCCAAAAATGTTTTCCAATTTTATAATTAGCATCTAATCATTGTACTCATAAAAGTTATAAGTACTGTTTCATTTAATATTTACATTACGTAATGTTTCGACAAAGAATTTAAATTTGTATTATTATATAGAAAAGAAAATGTATAGGGTTCAGATTATGTCTATTTTTATCGAAGAGAGCGTACGTCGAATGTTTAAGGAATTGGACCAAATCGGCTGGTTCAATCGTGAATCGATTCATGATCCGGTTCGACAATGATATATAACCGGAACTAATGTTAAATTGATCAAAATCGATCAAAATTGAATGAAATCGAATTGGTTGAATCAGAAAAATCATTTCCTACGTCAATAACTTTTAAAATTATATTTTGAAAATAATAATTATACACTAGTCTCATACTCCATCTTTAGTTATTATAATTATATATTTATTATATTTGAATCTTTATGTCATTTTTCAAATACAATAAATTATTTTAATTTACAAAAAGAAAAAGATAATAATCAAGATATAATGTTTATATATTCAGTATATTTCTAACATCTTTATATAATACATCCATCTAGTTCAAGTTAAAAATAACATTATTTATTTTATTTTATTAAATTATATAAAAATCGACTAAACTACACACATATAATAGCACATTATGACGGGTCCGGGAGTCCAGTATCCCCTTGATCTCTACATAGGTTCGTCAATGCCTCTGTACATCCAACTGCTAACATCGATGATTCATACGATTAGTTGAATAGTAAAAAACAATGACTGTACTGAAATGGAGCATAATAAGATGTGCAATGCAGATGTGTCAAATGAATAAGTATAATGATGATGAATGATGATTAAAAATTATTGGAATTTGTGGATAATGATTAAAAAGTAGGTGAGATTAGTAGGTTTATACTATATAATGTTATATTATGAAAAGTTATATATATATAATGATTTGGTAAATTGTTAATAATAATAAAAAAAATATTATTTATATTACATTTAATAGGTAAGGGTATCATGGTGAAAATGTATCACGATTTAAGCTTAAAGGTATTACATATCATG
This sequence comes from Ajuga chamaepitys, assembly GCA_958295605.1. Lineage (NCBI taxonomy): Eukaryota > Viridiplantae > Streptophyta > Magnoliopsida > Lamiales > Lamiaceae > Ajuga > Ajuga chamaepitys. Next base: position 2,836,213 of record OY282502.1, on the reverse strand, counting down.
GTAGAATGTATTGCAATATTTTTACTTAAAACATGTAATATCATTAAAAATAAATCGTAATATTCAATTTAAATTATACCGTGTAATTGATGCACATGAAACTTTGTCTTATGAGTCGAGGAGAATATTTAAGATAAGTGATTAAAAATAATTTAAATAGTACGTAAAACTAGAGGAACATGATTCCATGAAACGGCGCCTCCAATTAGTTATGGACCGATGCTTTTTTTGTGGGGTATGCTACCCTATCTTCTCCTATATGTTAATTTCTTTCCTCGTCTCAAAATAAGAGTATGTATTTGTTTAAAATTAATAGTTATATAAAAATGACTCTTTTAGGATGGAGGTAGTATAATCTATTTCCAAAAAAATTATCCATTCGTTTGATAGAAATAATCCCCTTTTTATTTTTTAGATGTCTAAAAAAGATAAATCCCTCTCTTTATTAATGATGTATTAAACATTCATTTTTCTAATAGATCCCTACTAAATAAATTATTAAAATTGTTACGTGTACTTAACTTCTTTTAATATTTTATACTTTTCCGTACCATAAAAAGAGTCTTGTTTTAAAAATTCATGTCTCTTGTAGCTAGTTCAAGTATTTTTTATTTTTATTTTCAAGTAGTTAGATATGGTTGAATTAAATCAGATAAAAAAATAAAATAACTTGTGTAAGTGCGTATCGATTAATTTTGGAAAGTTGTACCTTCATCAATAGATTAAAAATAGTTATCATTTTTCTAAAAACACTCTTTTTATGAAACATAGAAGTATTAAATAAGAGTGTAATAGAAATATTCATATGTATTAATAAATTTTCTTAATTTATGTGACTATCTCTGTCCTAGTTTTCAATAATAATGCCTACTATTTTAGCAGTTCCGTTCCGGATCGCTATCCTACATGCCCTACCGTTCTCATTATTCATTCTTCTATTCTTTTTTTTTTCTTTTCGCAAAACAATCTATTTCATTCTTCGTTTTTTCTTTTGATTTTGAACATCTGAAACATAAAACGTGAATTCATAACTACATTAAGAGTGAAATAAAACTATAGCCTAGTAACAAAACTTAAGCCCTAGGCGGTAAATTTGAACCTTAACCATGAACTCAGGAACCCGTGAACCACGAATTAAGAAAAAAATGAATGAAACATGTTGTTTTGTTGAAGGAAATTAAGGAAAATAGAAAAAGAAAAGAATAAAAGAGTGAAAAGTTGAGCGATAATGCATATAGCGCGATCGTTTATATCGCTTAAGATCAAATCCGACTATTTTAGTTACATTTTGCGTCATTTCGATTACTATTTATGAAAATTAGTGGTGTCTGCAATTATTTTTGTACTCTAATTATTGTCACAACCTCACACGTCTCACAAACCTTTTTGTTTTGTGCCATGAATAGTGCTACTACTACTTTTCTAATTCCATTAACTAAGAAATTACGGATAAAGATGTTCGGGCTGGTTCTGTCCGGGTCGAAAAGAAGAATTAAAATTAATTTTTTTTAATAAATATATTGAATATTATCAATTAAAAATCATTTGTGAAGACGGTAGCTAAATTTTTAACATTAACACTCGATTGATATATAAAAGGAAAAAAAAAAAAAGCACGCCAAACGTTTTAGAGTTTTCTAAAATGATAATAAACATTTAAATTGTATCTTGTGATAATTACAGTATATTTGTAATGTTAATTAGAAGATCGCAAACAAAAAATAATTTAAGGAATTTATTTTTTTTCGGCTCAGACTGAATCTTCCAAATAGCAGCTTCCAAAAATTATTGGATAATGGAATTTATTAAGAACAAATATTTTTTGTACTTATTTCTCAAATTTATGACCCTTTTTTTAATGGAAGAAGGGCCGTTTTATATTTTCTTTGAATTAGTAGTGAAGGAAATGCCTTGTTTATATTCCCTTTTCTTTAAATAATACCTCTTCGTCCCATAAAAATAGTTACGTTTTATTTCTTGCACCATAAAAGAGTTCGTTGATATCTCGTTACATGGTTTAATTTATTTTGAATTTGACAAATACGTTATATATGATTGAATAAGATATAAAAGAAATGAGAATTCATAGACCTCGAAAAGATAATTGTACCTTCTTCAATTAACTAAAAACAAAAATTGCATCTTCATGACATTCTTTGGAATTGAGAAGGGTAGAGTGGTCAATTTATATTCTTTAGTAGAAAATATAATACTACTATTGTCGCTCCACAATGAGAATCATATTTTATAAAGATATATTTTTTTATTCGGCCAATCAACCGAATATATCCCTCTGAAAACCATTAATATGCACTTATACTATTTTTTTGTTTAGCTTATTTAATTATGTGAAATATATTCATAAAATTATTATCTTTTAATTTCTACTTAAACTATTAAAATGAAATATCGACTTTTAAGAAAGGACAAGATAACAAAAATCTTTGAAACAAGACTACCATTAGTAGAATATGGCTCATCAATTAAGCAGGGTATAAACGTAGTTAGACATAAAGGAATCATAAAAAAAATATAGATCGTTAATAATGACCTAGCAGTTAGATAGGAACGAGTCGAAGCTGGTTAGTGATTTTTGCGGTAACGATTATAAATGTGATCATGGATTCAAACTATTCAAATTCCAAATTCAATGGACCTCTTTATTGACCTTTTCTTATTGATCACTTTATTTAGGTTGAAGGATTCGATTTTTCATGCAACCCTTTGGGTGAGATATCCAGTCGAATTTCCGATTACACTAAATTTAGTACACGACATATATTAAATAGTGGCACGATCATCTATTACATAAAATAATCTTTCAATTAAATTAGGGCGTAATGGTTAAATGACAAATGGGATAAGTGTAGATTTTTTAATTTTGACCGTTATCTTTTCAATCCAAATATTTTTTTAGCTAATTTTAAAGGTAAAATACTTAAATATCGTTATTAAATGTGAGGTCGGGGATGCAACACACATTTTTGACACAGTCCCATACATTGAAAAGTATGACAGTACAAGGAAGATCCTTAAACACCTAGCGGACTTCTGTCTTAAAATTAATTGATAATATAAAAAGTGACTTGTTAGACTTATAAAGTGATCTCCTTTTATTTTATCAATGTGAGACAATTCACACGTAAAACCCTTCAATATTTTGTCGCCATACTTCAATAACCTTCGATTCTACAAGCTCACGACCTTCGATATGGTCATGTCCTTAATATATTCATCATGACGGAATACACTTTTACAGAAAAAAGTGATATTTTTATAGATAAAAGTGATACTTTTGCTACAAAAAAGTGATGTTTTTAATAAAAAATATCTTTACAGATAAACATGATACTATTACTACAAAAAATGATACCTTTTTCACATCGCACTGTATGACGATCGTGTGACGATCTCGTATAAATTTTTGCCTTAAATATATTGGTAAAGATGTGGATATCAAAGTATAGGTGGGACTAGAAATGAAAAGGGTTTTCTAGTAAAAGCAATCACAAATTCACATGCTTGGGATGTGTATGCACAAGGTAAGTTCCATGTGAAAATCATCAAAAAGTGCAATTAAAGTTTTATTATCCAACCCCACACACACATATAATACACAATTAAAATTTTGTAATTTCTCAGTCCCATAATAAAAGTTTTACTTAGAAATGTATAATTTTTATATTTATCAATTTAATAATTTTACAACTTTTCGAAAACTATCAAATACGTACTTACAGGGCTTATTTTATTTGTTTATTTAACTTATTCAATCATATCTAGCTATGAAATTAAAAAAAATACTATCTCCGTCCCATTTTAACTTTCCTACTTTTCTTTTTTGTTTGTTTTGTCTCAACTTAACTTGTCAGCTCATAAATGATAAATTTCTCTTAAAATCTCCACCCTCAATCCCCATCTTTGAAAGAGTCAAAGATTCAACAAAATCTGTTTTGCCATAACCTCCGTGCCCGGTAACCTCCGTGCCCGGTCAAAGTATAAAAGTTAGACCGGGACGGAGAGAGTAACTTTTTTCCCCTTAAATTAGTAAAATAAAGGATTATTTTTTAAAGCATAACTCTTATCTTGGAACATTAAAACCTCTTTTTTTCTTAAAATCAAGAATCTCATTAATCAACTTAAATTACAAGACTCAACCCAATAAGAAAAATCAGGACCTATCCATACAATCGAATTGACTTAAGAAAAGAAAAAAACACTTAAGCCTATGATCAATTACATTAAATAATTCGTAAAAAGCATACACTAAATATCATTCATAAAAATTTCAATAACAATAAAACTTGATTCGTGCTATGTAACTGCATACACGTCAAACAGTATAAATTTTAAAAATTAGCTCTTATTATAAAACGGAGGGAGTAGATTATTTATTGGAAATCTAATCCATCAAATAGTGGGAAGTTGGGTAGAAAAGAGTCAAGAAAAGCATGATTATTTTAGAATGTCGAAGAAATGTTGCAATCAAAGTGACAGGTTTAATTGGGTATTAATTAAACAATTCACCTTATCTATTTATCGTTGGCACATATTAATATATCAATTAGTTAATGACTCAAATTTCGTAAAAGTAAATTAATTATGTTATGCAAATTTTAGATGTTAGATCTTCACACAATCGATAAATATATTAATGTGCATCTACAATGACAGTTGGAACATTTTCCCGTGTGAAAAAAAAATTACACTTAAAAGGAAGTTTCTCTAAGTTAAAAGAAGGTTAAACTTTGACTAAATAATAAAGTTTTTTTATTCTCCAGAAATAACCTTAACTGGAAATGGCTTTTACATTACATTTATGATTGTATCATTATTATAATGACACAATAAATTAGAAAATGAAATTTTATCTTCTAATAAACACATTGGCAATTGCAGACATATACACGAAGTATGCATCACAAACAAAATTCCAAAAGTCAGTTTTACATGGGCCGATAAACTAGGGCCTATCGCCTAGTCGAGATCTAAACAGAGTAAAATGGGACATATGTACGATTAGATGAAGAGGAATACAAAATTATTTATGCGATCAATGAAAGTAAGCGAAAGTTAATTTGAGATTTCTGCAACGTAGCAGTCACTGAATGTATAGTGAGAGTTAATTTGAGATTTCTGCAACGTAGCAGTCGCTGAAAGTACAATGAGAGTTTTTTTTTTTCTTTTTTTTTAACCAAAATGGGATTTCATCAATTTGAGTTGGAGTCGGTCAACACTAATGAACAAAGAAATAGAAGGATAGAGTCCCAAATCATACAATGAAAATTACATAATTTAGCATAAGAAGCAATTGAATAAGTTAAAAAATTATGCGACCTAGAAATCCAAAAAATAATGCGGATCTAGAAATTTTCAAGAAGCTGATATCGTGGAGCACAGAAAGACAAAAATCCGAGCAATCAGTCTCTTTAAAGGCTACAAGAATCGCCACCGATGAATCTCTGAGAATATGATATCAGGTATTTCGCCGAACAAGGTAAAAATAAAGCTTCCGTGAGAGCTAGCAACTCCGTAAGAATGGGGTCCGCGTTACCAACAAACGATCTAGCTGAGGCTTGAATGAAGGAGCCATCAATGTCTTGGACAAACACCCCTGTATAAGCTGAATTCATCTGCAAAGTAGAGATCACTGAAAGTACAGTGAAAGTCAATTTGAGTTTTTTGCAACGTAGCGGTCAATGAAAGTACAGTGAGAGTTAATTTGAGATTTCTACAACGTAGCAGTCGCTGGATGTTTGGAAGACTTTATCGATTGACACGTGTCCTCCATCAAACCTATCTAATCATAGAGGATTGGATTCTTTACCTTTGCATAAAGTTGGCATCTAAAGGTGAAATAAGGTTGGACATACCATACACAAATTAAATTAAGTGATAATATATTCTAGATTCCATAATTTCTATTCCAAATGAATAATATTTTCACTTGTCTCAATAAATAGAGACATAAAAAAAGGAGGGGTGGAAATGATACCAAAAGGAAGAAAAAGCCAACATTGCTTCTTGCACGTGAAGATGTGAATACCTAATTCAAAAGATACATTCATTATTATTGTTTGCTTCTCAATTTTAGCCATCCAATTTTCTTCTTTACTTGCCAACCATCCTTTGCTTTTTATTATTATTTGTTGGAATGTCTTGAACCCTGCTACGAGCTGATCAGGAGTTCGAGGGATACGTATTTCGGTAGAATTGTCCTCGAATTTTACGGTGTATATTTTGTTTGGGCTGATTTTGTATTTTGGGCCTATTTTAAGGTCCAGTCGGTTAGTGGGTTATAAATATCCATATTATTTAACCTAGAGTCATTCTGTACTCTGTAAACATCTAGATAACATAATATACGTTTTATCTCTCCTGTCCGTGGACGTAGCTAACACATTCAGGGACGGAGCCAAAATTTTATAATGAGGGGGGCGAAATCATTTTTTTAACTATAATTACACGGTATATGTATATATACAGTACATCAATCGAAAAATTTGAGGTGGGCGGCCGCCGTCTCCAGCCCCTTCTTAGTTCTGTCTTTGAACACATTGTTAGTAAATCACGAATATTCTATGTTCGTTTATTTTTATTTTAATAAATCTTTGTCGCATTCCGTTATGACATTATTATTATTATTATTACTAGTGTACATATTTATGTTCAATCATGCACTTAACCCCTTTTTTTTTTATTTTACAAGACTTCTTTTAGCAAGTGAAGCTGAGAATTTTATTTTATTATATTTTATTTTTTTTGTATGATTAAAACGTGAAAGAATCTTAAGTAGACACTGTAAAATTGGCACGATGTAATGGGCCGACCTGTCCATCTGACATTTTAGGGTAGTTGGGCGATTGAAATCATAACCTGAAGTATTATTCGATCGACCAATAAATATAATCTGATGGGTTAGTCATCCTATAGACTGCGAATAAATTCGAAAAATCATAGTGTGTTTAAAAGAATGTGCTAGGTCCGAAGTCTTAAAAGTTTGATTCGACAAAATGTTGTCCATACCCGACTGGACTACAAGGTTCGACTAGGCTGGACAATCCAAATCGCCACTCCTACTTAGGATGTCTTTTTCACTCAGTAGATTAGATTTCTTGGAAGTAATCATAATCGTGAAGGATTAGGATTTCTTTTTCTTTTAATTTTTGGAATATTGTAGGTCTTAATCAGTCTCAATTACCACAATATTTTAGCTTTAAAAGGTAAAAGAGAAAATGAATTTGAATTCCATTTGGTTCATTTGACATTGTGACTTGTGAATCCACTATCAGAATTTATTAATGTTGCAAAAGTTATTGAACTTAGTCGGACGGTAATCGTGAGTCTAACAACTAGTCGGAATTTAAAAAGGTTAAGTGGGCATAGACGTAGTTAAATAAAAAGGAATCAGAAAAAAAGTTAGCAGCCAATGAAATTTAGCGACTAAATGAGAAAATAATCGGAGCTAATTGAGAATTGTCTCCGAGAAATTTATAAATTCTTACCATTTAATTATTTCTTTAGTAGCCCAAATTTTCTATATTTGGCAAGTATTCTTGTGCTGAGTTCTGACATTTTAGTTTTAGAAAAGTATCAATTCTTTCTTAGAAAAAATAAGTTTATTTTATTATGATTGAGATGGTGAAAAAGTTATACCCCTTCCAAAAACATGCACTTTAGTGTTTTATAGAAAATATAAAAATGGATAAAAAAGATAAATATATTTTCATACAATCCATTTATTGCGATATATTTTGTAGAATACTGGCTAAGAAATATAATTATTTTATAGTTTTAAAAAGTATTACATGTTATCCTGAAAGTGTTACTTATTACTTTAACTAAATAGGTCGTATTACAATAAAGGGCAAGAAAGAAATTGTGCATTTTTTTCATTACTTATTACTTTAAAGAGTATTTCTTGTTGGCGCGGCTATATATAATATATAGTTAGTATTTACTATTTTTAATTGTACTATTTGTTCATTAAGATATATTATAAATTTATCTAAAAAATAGTAATATTATTTTCTGAGTTGCATGCTGTGGAACGGGTGCATATGAAACTTACTCCATATGAAAATCTACAAAATATAAAGTTATCAATATTGTTTCTTTAGTCAATGTGAGTGATGAGAGATATAGATAAGATAAAATAGTCAAATATAAGGATAGGGTTTGATAGAATTAGGAACTCACAATTACTTCCTCCGTCTCGTAGAAAGAAATTTTGTTTGAAAAACATACAACTTTTTATATTTGATCAATTTTATGAAAATATCTAAATTACACGATTATTTTTTTATTTAACTTATTCAATTATATCTAATTAATTTTTACTTGAACTAGTAAAATGAGACATTAATTTTTTATATATAACTCTTATTTTAGGAGAAAAGATTCTGTTCAAACATGATTCTTTTATAGAACGGAGCACGTAACATCTTTTTCTGTAAAATTCTCTCCCCTCTCTCTTTATTTATTTATTTATTTATGCATGTACTTAAAAGAATAACAAATTATAGTGCTATCACTTTCTTTTCAGAATATTAATTCCCCATTAAAAAAAAAAAATACTCTAAGTGAAGACATTAAATTTGATTTGGACCACCACAAGTAAATTCAAAAAGAACCTAGAGAAACAAAAGAGGCCAATTGAGTGAAGAAAAGAAAATAGTATTTCATATCAATTATACTCCCTTCGTCCCAGCTAATTTGTCACAGTTGATCGGACATGAACGTTAAAAAAAAAAGATTTTGCTTCTTTTTTATTTTTTTTAAAGGTGAAGATTGAGAGTGGAGATTTTAATGGTGGAGACTGTGAGAGAAATTTTCTTTTTAAGAGTGTGAAAAATTAAGTGCGACGGATCGAAATAAAAAACGTGACAAGTTAGCTGAGACGAAAAGAGTAATATCTATATTGTTAGTGGGACACCTGATTGTATTATATAATTCATGGAAAATATTATTGTATAGTACCAGAACTCAAACTCAAATCATAATATCTAGAAAATATTATAGAACATTTCATAAGTTATTTAGACCTCGAATCAATAAAAGCTATTTTGATCTAAATGTAGTCTTTGTAGATTATCGAGTCTATCCAACCTAAATTTATCAGACATCGAACTAAAAGTTGCGGATTCTTACGAAGTAAAGATAGTACACTTTCCGTCTATAAAAAGAGTCGTGTATATCCGTAATTCAATTGTTAAGTTTCATCAACTAAATAAATGTACAAAATTTTATTTGCAATTAGTCTTATTTATGCGTTCTAATTTGTTTCTTAGGTTAATTTATTCAATCAAATCTAACTTGTAATTACTTTTGTTGTATTCACATTATAAAAATTTCAATAATATTTCGATTAAAAAATAAGAAATAAATGATAAATATATTCATATAGAATCTATTTACTTTAAATAAGTAAATAATCAACTAAATTAAATAAGTTGTTTATGGTAAGATTGGAAAATTATGTTTTTTTTTTTTTCTGCTAAAACGACACATATTTTAAATAATTCATTGTCTAAAGCGACGGATAAGGATCCTCTATCCTACATTTATCCTGTTCCAACCGTGTCCCACTCTAAAATCGAGTCATAAAACATGAATCGTGAACCTGAACACATGAATCATGAACCCTAAACTATGAACTATTGAATTATAAACACTGAACCATTAAATCATGAACCATGAACCGTGAATCGTGAAATCATAACTTTACAATAGAAAAGATACCACAGTCGAAGAAAGTCGAACCCTAGACTTTAAATATGGAATCTAAACACGAATCCTGAAATCTGAACCTAAATCATGAACTTCAAATCTACAAATCATAAAAACATAATTATAATTGGCTCGATTTAAAGCGAGACACAATTAAAACTTGATAAAAGTGGGATAGAGCCATAGAGGATCCGATGAATAAAACGATACTTATTTTGAAATTGAGCGAGCGATAAATTGCTAATACTTTCTAAACAGAAGTAAAAGAAAGAAATTATAGGGGGTGTTTATTAAGCCTTGACACAGTAAATTTAATGACTCAAATTTTAATAAAATACACTCACTAACTCTCTTAACCAAGATTTAGCACTCCCCGACCTTACGTAAACGTATCATAGAAAAAGGCATCCTAGAAATAAACTTGAGAGCATCCACAGAGGCAGTAGGGTCAAAGGGCATAAAGTGCAAAAATTAGGCCCCACACGTGGCCTTCCAGACCTTACACATATACACACACCAAAATGTCACTTTTACCCCCAACAAAATAAATATCACTCCCACACTATCGCTCTCCATATTCCACCAAAAACCATTTCTCTCTCTCTCTAATGATATCTCTGTAGGACTGACTGTCCTACCTTTTTCTTGGAGATGGGCAGCACAAAGGGTATCACTCTTGAAGAGATAAAAAATGAAGCTGTTGATTTGGTATGTATGTTTACACACATCTGTCACTCTGTGTGTGTGTTTTTTGCAAAATATAGGCAGACGAGATCATCTTTTCCAAATCGTGTTTCGTCTTGTTTTCAAAGCAGTCATGGTATGTTATGTGTATATGATGTTATCATAAGTATACATGTGATAGTTAATGAAGGTTATGGAATATAAGCAGGACGGAATCAGGATTCTATAATAAGGGGGCGAAATAATTTTTTTGAAATATATGTAAACGTTTTCGAGAATTTGGTATGTACATATACAGTACAATACATATATAGTATATCGGTCGGAAAATTTTGGGGGTGCGGCTGCCGCTGCCAGTCCCCATCTTCGTCACTGATAAAATGGAACGTAGTTTGGAATAGAGGATCCCAATTGAAATATGGGTATGCATGGGATGGGATTATGTTTCTTAATGTTGGATTTGCATGGTATGTGTTTTAGATTCTCTTTTGAGATGATCTTATAAGACCATCTTACAGTAAAACGGTTGGTTAAATAGTCAAATATGAGTAAATATGGATTAGAGTTTGTTGGAATTCTTTGAACCCTGCTGCGAGCTTGTTGAGAGTCTATTTTGATCTACAGTTGTGTTTTGAGCCTATTTTGAGGTCACTCGCTTAGGGGTTATAAATAGCAAAACATCTTTATAATATATGTTTCCTTTCTTCTTTTCGTGAACGTAGCTAAAATGTTGTTATTGAACACGTAAATTCCACGCTCGTTTATTTATCTTTTCCGCATCCCGTTATAACACAATTAACTGTGTTTAACTATCTATTTTAGAGTGAGACGATCTTACATAAGTTTTTGACAATTGAAATTTCTTTGGACCCCATAATGAAGTTTGGAAAAATCACACTCTCACACACATGACTCTGTGTGTGTAAACATATGTTATCATAATAGTGAAATTGATTCTTTTTTTTTTTCTGCATATATATATATATATATGTAATTTAGGATAACAATTATGAATTCTCTGTTGATAAGGGAGGAAATTATTTAATTTTATCTCATTTCCTGTTTTGGTTTCATTTATTGGATGAAACCATATTTTACATCTTTTTGTGGTTTTGTATTGAATTCCATCAACTACCTGTAACAGTAAAGAGTGTGTCATTTACTTAGTCTGTGACTTATATGCCCTTTCAAAAATTAAACAATAAAAAAATCTGTGACTTATATGTAGAGGTAGCAAAAGGATGGCCCGGTCCAGTAGGCCCGATATTTTAGATGTGTCGGACTATAAAAATGTAGGCCCAAAGTACTATTGGTTCGACGGGGCTGGTCTGATGGGCTCCGGTCCGGCCAGATAATTTTAGTATATTATAGGGGAATATTCTGGATCGAGCTGACTAATTTTAGGAACGATCAAATTTTGGCCCGACCCGGCCCGAAATATGGGGTTGGGTATATGTGCTTGGAAACAAAGCAAAATTGTGGTTGGAGCACGTTTCTGTCACGTGGTATAATAATAACAGTAACGATAACAATAATTATTACTCTCTCTTTCCCGGCCTAATTGACCTATCTTCCGTTTTTTTATCCCAATCTAATTGATCCAGCCTATAAATGATAAATTTCTCTCACAATCTCCACCCTTAATCTTCACCTTCGAAAAAATCAAAGATTCCACAAAATCAGTTTTTTCTTATCTCCGTGCCCGGCCAAGGTAGGCCAAATAGGCCGGGACGAAAAAAAGTTAAAGATTCCGCAAAATCTGTGTTTCTTAACTTTCGTGTTCGATAAAAGTAGACAAATTAGAGCGGGACGGAGGGAGTATAAAAATTCGTTCGTTTTTTTGTTTTGTACTATAACTAAATTATTATGTTTCTATCTTCAGGAATTTGTTACATATTTATGGTAAAAGTAATTTTCACGGAAATAATCGAATATTTGCCAAACTTCATTTTTTTAGCATCATGTTCTAAGTTACGTATATGATTTTTATAAGTCACATGCATATTACTACAACCAATTTTTTTGTCCTATTATTAAAGGCAGAGGTGACTGAATAAAGAAATTACAAGAAAAGAAGAAACTTTTACGACTTTTGAACTAACACATTAATTACATATGTTCACATTCACAACGGAGTGCAGATACGAACGATAGGGGTAGGTAAGAACTTTCCTCCCTATCGGCACTACCTGTACTCCGTTGGAGCGCGACACATGGGCTAGGGAAATAAATCTTTCTATATTCTTGACCATGTGTCTGTACATTCAGCAAAGAGCAGACATTACCGATAGGATGTAAGAACTTTTCCTGTTGAGACCTTTGCAACTTTGTGGGTGGTTAAATAAGACGAAATTAGTTGTTTTGTTTGTATTCAAAACTGGCTAGAATTTATAATTTAAGTAGTTGGCTGTAAAAGTTATCGGTAAAGCTACCCGGGCACATTGTGTCCGGGCCGATTTTTTTCATTTTTGTGCCCATTTAGGCATACCCAAAAATTATTCATGAAAATTTAATCAAATAATATGCTTTAGCTAGAATACAAAGAAAATTTGTTATCTTTCTGATAGTAGTATGGCATCAACATGATGATATGAAAGAGCATAAAAATAATTTGTTTTGGCTTAAAAAAAGCACTTTTTTTCATCAGTGGTTGAATCTGATTCCTCTGTTTCAATACACAGTTAGAGGGCTTTGCATTTAGATAATTCTTTATCTTGGGTTGTTAAGAACTAAGGATAAATAACTAGAAATTATAATGTCAGAATTATAATGATGATATTCACTAGCTCCGACTACTCCGCATCCAGACGTTAGGCTCTCACGAATGCCTATGTTTTTATCCCGATTTTTCCCCTCCTAACCATGCCCATGCTCAAACTGTGCTGCAACGAGGCACTAAGCTCTAGTTGGCAGCTTGACTGACGCCTAACAACTTTGATGTCTGTTAACAAAATCGATGATCTATATGTTATAGTTGTCGAATAACACGTAATTTTCTTGTATGACAAAAGGAAATGAAGCACAAGAACACTCTGTCATGATATTGTTTTGCTTGTTTATGTTTTTAGGTGAAATTTCTTTTGCATGAAATCGTATCTTTATGTTCCCTATTGTTTCGTATAGGAAAGAATCCCCGTAGAGGAAGTATTCGAGCAGCTGAAATGTACGCGAGAAGGTCTAACATCAGACGAAGGAGAGAACCGTCTCAAAATATTCGGTCCAAACAAATTAGAGGAGAAAAAAGTATGAACATTTGCTCTATTTTATCAGTAATCTACCTCAATATTACATTTTCTATGACATGTTTGGTGATTGTTATTTTCATCAGGAGAGCAAACTTCTCAAGTTCTTGGGGTTTATGTGGAACCCCTTGTCATGGGTTATGGAGGCTGCTGCTTTGATGGCTATCGGGCTCGCTAATGGAGACGGTAGGCCCCCTGACTGGCAGGACTTTGTCGGCATTGTCGCCTTATTGTTCATCAACTCCACTATCAGCTTCATCGAAGAAAACAACGCTGGTAATGCTGCTGCTGCTCTTATGGCTGGTCTTGCGCCCAAAACCAAGGTCTGTTCGACGTTTTATCTTTTAATGTTACTTGTAAATGAATATATGGTTGCTTGAGTTAACTTCTCTTTGTGTATATGCAATGTAGGTTCTGAGAGACGGGCGATGGAGCGAGCAAGATGCATCGATCCTTGTTCCGGGTGACATTATAAGCATAAAACTTGGAGATATCATACCAGCTGATGCTCGGCTCCTCGAGGGTGATCCGTTAAAAGTTGATCAATCTGCATTGACCGGAGAGTCTCTTCCGGTTACCAAAAATCCCTCCGACGAAGTTTTCTCTGGGTCCACTTGTAAGCAAGGAGAGATTGAAGCTGTGGTGATAGCGACAGGCGTCCACACTTTCTTCGGCAAGGCTGCTCATTTAGTTGACAGCACCAACCAAGTTGGACATTTCCAGAAGGTTCTAACTGCCATTGGAAACTTCTGCATCTGCTCGATTTTCGTTGGGATACTGATTGAGGTCGTAGTCATGTACCCGATACAGCACCGGAAGTACAGGGACGGAATTGACAATTTGCTGGTTCTTCTGATCGGAGGGATTCCGATTGCTATGCCGACAGTTTTGTCGGTTACTATGGCTATTGGTTCCCACAGGCTGTCTCAGCAGGGTGCCATTACTAAGCGAATGACGGCTATTGAGGAGATGGCTGGAATGGATGTTCTATGCAGTGATAAAACCGGAACACTGACGTTGAATAAGCTGACTGTTGATAAAAGCCTTATTGAAGTTTTCGCGAAGGGGATGGATAAAGAGCAGGTGATGTTGCTTGCTGCAAGGGCTTCGAGAACTGAAAATCAGGATGCAATTGATGCTGCCATTGTCGGAATGCTTGCTGATCCAAAAGAGGTTTGTTCAAATCTTGTTAAACTTAATCCGTTAGTCGCGCATTGTTTCTAATGTTTCTGACTTATATTTGACAGGCAAGAGCTGGTATACGAGAAGTGCATTTTCTACCGTTCAATCCTGTGGATAAGAGGACGGCGTTAACCTACATAGATTCCAACGGAAAGTGGCATCGTGCTAGCAAAGGTGCCCCTGAGCAGGTATAGATGATTTCTACATCATGCCTCGACGATTTTGTGTGTTTCTGATATTAACTTTTTTCAATGTGAAAAGATACTAGCACTGTGTAATAGTAAGGAAGATGTCAGGAAGAAAGTTCATGCTGTTATCGATAAGTTTGCTGAACGTGGGCTTCGTTCTTTAGGAGTTGCACAACAGGTTTCTAATTCTTCATGACGAGTAATTTATCCCTCTCGTTTATTCGTATCCTAATTTTCACGTCGTCTTCCATTAATACTTTTGTAGGAGGTCCCTGAGAAAACGAAGGAGAGTCCCGGAGGACCATGGCAGCTTGTTGGCTTGTTACCATTGTTCGATCCACCTAGGCATGACAGTGCAGAAACCATCAAAAGAGCCTTGAATTTGGGAGTCAATGTGAAAATGATAACCGGTAACTAAATCTTCCGTTTCTCTAGTTTGTTTATCGTCATTTTGACCTCCGTATTTTAAACATCATTTTGTTTTTCAGGTGACCAACTTGCCATAGGCAAGGAAACGGGACGTAGGCTCGGAATGGGAACAAACATGTATCCGTCGTCAGCGTTGCTTGGCCAAGAAAAAGATGAATCTATTGCAGGGCTTCCTGTCGATGAGTTGATCGAGAAGGCTGATGGCTTTGCTGGCGTGTTTCCCGGTTAGTCTACCTCTATTTATTTATCCAAAAAAAGGCGAAATATGCAATATAAGTCCATAATTTGATGTCTTCTATGAATCATAGAACACAAGTACGAAATCGTGAAGAGATTGCAAGAACGAAAGCACATATGTGGTATGACCGGTGATGGTGTGAATGACGCTCCTGCGCTTAAAAAGGCAGACATCGGCATTGCAGTGGCTGATGCAACTGACGCTGCTCGAGGCGCGTCAGACATTGTCTTAACCGAACCTGGTCTGAGCGTCATTATAAGTGCAGTGCTGACTAGTAGGGCTATTTTCCAAAGAATGAAAAACTACACTGTGAGTTAGTTACTATTTTCTTGTCACTTTAAGCTTAAGCAATTGTTAAAGATTTCGAATTAATTTTACGTTGTTCTTTCCAGATATATGCGGTCTCTATTACAATCCGTATAGTGGTAAGTTTCCAAAACACATTTTAAAAGTCTAAATCTCAATCATATGTGCAGATTATTTATACTTTTATGTGTCAAGTGTAGTTTGGGTTCATGCTTATTGCATTGATATGGGAATTCGACTTTGCTCCGTTCATGGTTCTGATCATCGCAATCTTGAACGACGGTGAGCCAACTCCCAATAACTGCCAATATCAAAAGACTATAAATAAACATTCTGACAATTATTTGGTCACTATGTTGTATTATTTTCAGGAACCATCATGACGATTTCGAAGGATAGAGTGAAGCCATCTCCAGTACCAGACAGTTGGAAGCTCAAAGAAATTTTCGCTACCGGAGTTGTCTTAGGAGGCTATTTGGCACTTGGGACAGTTTTGTTCTTTTGGCTCGTGAAGGATACCGATTTCTTTTCTGTAAGCATGCGCCACTTATAATGTCTTCATTCGATTGAACTATCGAAAATGTTACAGATGTTTATCTATACAATTGTAGGACAAGTTTGGTGTAAGATCTTTGAGACACAGTCCCGAAGAAATAATGGCGGTGTTGTACTTGCAAGTGAGTATTGTTAGCCAGGCACTCATCTTCGTGACAAGGTCCCGAAGCTGGTCGTATGCTGAACGACCCGGAATGTTCTTGTTGGGTGCTTTCTTGATAGCTCAGCTGGTAAGAATGTTGGTCTAGATCCTTCCAGAAGTTTAAAATCGAAACCATTGGTCGTAGAAAGTTCTCATGTTTAGAATTATTTTGTCTTAGAAATCCGTAGTTTTAACAACGAACCAATTTTTGTGACAGGTTGCAACTCTTATAGCTGTGTATGCAAACTGGAAGTTTGCGAAAATAAGAGGATGCGGGTGGGGCTGGGCCGGCGTAATCTGGCTTTACAGCATCGTAACATATTTTCCTCTCGACATTCTGAAGTTCTGCATTCGCTACGTTCTGAGTGGAAAAGCATGGGATAATCTCCTTGAGAACAAGGTTACATTTTCCTTCAACAGAATTAACTGAATTGTCATGAATGTTTCAGATTACTCATACTTCTCTTCTGCTCTTAATAGACTGCTTTCACTACAAAGTCGAATTACGGGAAAGAGGAGAGAGAAGCGCAATGGGCCGCTGCACAGAGGACTTTGCACGGCCTTCAGCCACCGGAAACCACCAATCTTTTCAACGAGAAAAACAGCTACAGAGAGCTGTCTGAGATCGCGGAACAGGCCAAACGAAGGGCCGAGGTTGCAAGGTAAACAAGTCAACAAGATCATGTTTGTATCGTTGTACTGCAATGCTGTCTCTTCGTTAGAAAGAAAACATTGCTCTTAATGAATAGAAGTCTGAAAATACGGCATGGATTTGTGCAGGCTGCGGGAGCTGCATACGTTGAAGGGGCACGTCGAATCCGTGGTGAAGCTGAAAGGATTGGATATTGATACAATTCAGCAGCATTATACAGTCTGATCAATGCCTTACAATAATAAGTTTGATGCAATATTAGCTATTTGTTTTTGTTAAGGTTTACTCTTAGTTTGAAGTGGTAATTAAACTACTTTGAACACTTGGTCTGTAGAAAGTTGTTGTTTCCATCATAATCAGCAGAGCTAATTCAATTATGTGGTGGAATCAAGAACCGGCAAAATCGACCCGACCTGAAAATCTTAATATACATAGGGGAATAGGTTGGACCGGCTTGATAATTTCTGACTCTATAAAACTTCGAGCCGACCTGCATATGTTATTTGTGCAATAGGTTAGCCGAGTCGGACCAACTGAATTCTCCTCTACTTATCATGATATATTGATAGAATATAAATGTTATAATAACTTATACTAACACGTCCTACTACTAGATGGTCATTTAGGGTATATTTGTTTATGAATTTTTCCGTTCGAGTGGAGGGCGGGACAATCTAA
This sequence comes from Ajuga chamaepitys, assembly GCA_958295605.1. Taxonomy (NCBI): domain Eukaryota; kingdom Viridiplantae; phylum Streptophyta; class Magnoliopsida; order Lamiales; family Lamiaceae; genus Ajuga; species Ajuga chamaepitys. The sequence continues at coordinate 2,818,188 of OY282502.1, read as the reverse complement.
TTCAAATAATTTTATTGATTGTTCGAGTGGAGGGCGGGACAATCTAATTCAAATAACTTTACTATATTCTATCCCAAAAGAAATACTGGATCTATAATTCACCAAATAACGGTCAGATTTTTCACGTCTCACTTAATTCATAAACAAACGTACTGTTATATATTTGGTGATAATCATAAATTGCATTATTATAGAATGTATGGTCTCTTGGACTCAGGCAGAGTGTTACATGGCCCACAACCAAAACCCACTAACAGCCCAATAACATGACAAGACATACTAGCCCATGAAATAAATAAATTATACTTCCTCCGTACCGGTTTATTTTGTACACTTTCTCTTTTCGATCGTCACACCTTATTTTGCACATTTTTAAAAAGGAATTTTTTCCCATAATCTCCATCCTTAAAATTTCTAACACTCAATTTTCACCTTTAAAAATGTCAAAGGAAAAACAAAATATGTTGTTTCTTAACACTCGTGTCCGATCACCTGTGCAAAATAAGCCGAGACGGAGGAAGTAGAATATATGGTGTTCTGGGCCTAGGCAAGGAGTTCCACAGCCCATAACCAAAGCTCCAGTGAGGCCCAATAAAACATGATAAAAGAAATTATATAGTGGGCCCCATGCAGACGTGGCACAATCCACTCCATGGGATGCTATATAGTGGGCCCAATGCAGATTTTCATGTCTTCCACATAAGAGAAATGATGACGACGAAAAATTACAGAATTACGACGGCAAAACCAGAAAATGGCTAGCATGGCCACTTGTTCCACTGCAAATGCTTTTGCCAAATTCCCTCTGCAATTTTACTCGCCGAGGAATTTGCCGCAGTTCCATTTCAGATGCCGGTCAACCGCCGCCGCCTCTCATATCTATGCTTCCGTATCGGCGGCGACTCCGGTGCTGTCTAAACCGGATGATTTGGTGGAGACCATTGTGTCCAAGGTAGGGTTTCTTATTTAAGCTCGAATGAGGATTTCAGCTGCATTTCTTTGTTCTACGTATTGTAGATGTTATATCCTATGGTATTCATCGTGGATTTTGCAAATGACCGCAAAAAAACCTTAATTTTATAGACCAAAATCATGTGTTATTGTATTCTAGGGCTCGTGATTTGTTGTTCTTGCTTAGTAAGAATTTGATTGAACGGATATGTGATCGATGAGTGATGTAAGAATTCATGTGTGAATTTGATTCATCCCTCTCTCTTCACCTAAAACCAATCTCCAGCATTTGAGCAAAAATTGTAGACATATCATGTTGCGAATTGACCTCGTCTCGACTAATTTTCATAGTGTTATACTTATGATGATACTGAATTCATCTTTCGTGGTTACTGGAGTTGGGTTATGTAAGAAAAGGGGGCTTTCTGGGGATTCAACCTTCTGTATATTCAATTTCACCGATAGGCGACATTCTTGTATTCCTGCACATTTCTTAGGAGTTGAACTAAAACTACATCAATCACTATGAATACAATACTTCATCTGATTGGAAATGTTGCAGATTCTGAAATGTCTGACCTAGGAAGAATGTATATTTTCTTTTAGATGTACCGGTTTTGCCTTGGATTCTCCGATTTCACTTACATAACTTCATTTACATGCTCTTGGATTCTCCGATTTCACTTACATAACTTCATTTACATGCTCTGTAGTTATTATTTGATAAAACAACTCTTGTGGTGTCATGATCTTCTTTTGAAACTCTGCATCTCGTAATGTTTTATGGTTACAACATTTGCTAAGTATCTAATGTGCATTCATCATCTTCTTTCGGAACTTTGTATAGCCTAGTGGTTCTGCAGTTTATCAGTCTGCGTAGGAACTTATTCGTGTACTCTCCAGCAATATGTTTGTTACTTGGATATCTTTCCATTCATTAGTACGTCATAATTTTAAGTTGTAGCCACCAACTGAGATTTACTACGTAGTAGGTGGCGAAAACGGATAGAGGAGTTCTTCTGACAAGGGATGAACACCAAAAGGTTGCAGAAGTGGCTAATGAATTGCAGAACTTTTGTGTTGATGAGCCGGTGAAGTGTCCTCTCATTTTTGGAGGTGAAGACCTCTCAAAGTTCTTCTCAATTCATGATTTCTTGATGCTAGTAAATATATGAACTATTTAATCGCCTCATCTCTCTTTTGCGAATATTGTCCATGCTAATGGTAATCTTTTGCTTGAAACTCTTGTATGTAGAGTGGGATGTGCTGTATTGTTCGAATCCTACATCACCAGGTGGCGGCTTTAGGAGTGCATTTGGTCGGCTCGTGTTCAAAACCAAGGAAATGATCCAGGTCGTAGAAGCCCCTGATGTTGTGAGAAATCGAGTATCCTTCTCTCTTTTGGGCTTCATAGATGGAGAAGTTTCATTAAAGGGTAAATCTTTTGCCCTTACTGTTCGTCGTTCTGTTAACTTTTGCAATGGCTAGTTTTCCTTTTGCTTTACAGTTGCGATATCATATTGTTTAAGCATTACTACTAGCTGATATAATATGCCTACACACTGCTACACAGGAAAACTCATTGCGCTGGACGAGAAATGGATACAAGTGGTATTTGAACCACCCGAACTCAATGTAGGGGGCCTCGAGTTCAAGTACGGTGGTGAGAGTGAAGTGAAGCTCCAAATCACGTACATAGATGACAATATCAGATTGGGAAAAGGTTCCAGAGGTTCTCTTTTTGTCTTTCAGAGATGCAAACCAATGCCATGATACTACTGAGGCTTTTCAACATTACACTCGAAAATGATCGATGTGGTGAAAATCCATGAAAAATATAAAAAGGAATGGTTGTACCATGTATCACTTGATTTATGTATGTTTATCTGAAAAATGTATCATATGAGAATACAATTGTGGAAAAAGGTGTGAATTGTGGAACTCCAGGTGCGTGGTGGTGCCCGGGTGTAGGATGGTAAAAATCGTTATGGATGGCCTCTTCCACCCTGCACCCGCTGCATCTTGCATTTAGTGTACGGTGGTGTACCGGGTGTAGGGTAGAACAAACCTTTATATCTGACCGACCTTTGGTCTACACGCGGTGCATCATGTATCGAGTGATTTTCACCGCATATTTATGCACTTACTGCACCCATATTGGTGCATGTAAATGTGGTAAATATTTTACAAAAACTAGTGTGGTATTTGTGTGTTTAGGAGAGTGATATTGATGCTTAATTTTTTTTATTACTTTTGTCAAAATGTAAAGCTTAATGTTATTACTTCGCTGTAGATAAAACTTCAAGAGACGACATTACGTTTTTTTTGTTTTTTTACTCTTTCCGCACTTCAGCTACCAAATATACTCTCTCCGTCCCGTTCAGTTTTGCGGACTTTTCATTTCGATCCGTCCCATTCAGTTTTACACACCCTTAAAAAGGAAATTTCTCTTACAATCTCCACCTTTAAAAGAGTCAACCAAAAACCAAAAAACAAATTTTTCTTAATATACGTGTCGTTTCCTACGTCCAAAATTGAGCGGGACGGAGGGAGTAACTTCTCCATAGCCTATAAGATCACATTTAGTTGGTTTATTTTAAAAGTATTACTTTTGGAAAAACGTAATATGTTTTCTAGAGAAAAAATATTTGTTACTTTCAATAGTAATATTTTTTTTGTTTTTTTTTTTTAATTAAATTTTATGTTGTCTTATCAAGTTTTATATAGTTTCACCGTTAACTTGCTATACGAGATTTATGACTTTCAGGTTTATGTTCTTGATTTCCAAGTTGGGGTTAGTATCATTTACCATGGCTCAACTTGAGGAGGGGTGACCATTTCTCGATTTATGCGTGTCATTCTTGCGCAGGGGCCATGCTAATCTTCTCTGTATCGTTTCAATTTTATCGGATGTCCTCGAAGGGACTTTTTTTTTTTTAATTTTTTTTCTCCTAATCTAAGAAAGCAACTTGAGGAGGGGGTGACGGACTTGTGTTGCCATGCTGACAATAAAACGACAGAATAAGAGAAGCAGAGTAAAGGTGACGAATAACAATGAACTGTAGTATATAAGTGAGCTTAGCTTGTAAATCTTTCTACTCAATAAAGTTCTATTTCTGCTCTGAAGAGTTTCTCTCCTATAATCGTCTCTCTCAACTTAACAGTTATGGAGGTATTTTGCTTCGAAAACAAAAACTAGTATGTTATTTCAGATACTATCAGTTTACAATGTAACTTGGGGTTTTCTTATTGGTATTTGTTTTGGTGAATAATTATTAATGCATAACTCTTTACAATCTTGGAGACATTTTTCTTTAAAAACAAAAACATATAAATAGAGGAAGTTATTTCAATTTGCAGTGTAATCAAGTATTTCTGTATTTGTAACCTTAGCTCCTTTAAAACTTGGGTTTTTTTTTTTATTGGTATATGTTTTAGAAAATAATTATTTATGCATAAATTTACAAAAGTCGTGTTGTAATAACTGACTTCTTACAATTTTAATGTCATATAATTTTTATGTATTGATACTATAGATCATGCCAGCTTTGTTGTGGTGAGGATAATAGCTACAGTCGAACTACCCACAAGTGCTCTTTATCACACCCCAGCAACTGCAATGGCTTTAACACCACAAGAAGAGTCTGATCTTCAAGTAGATTGATCAAAATTTCTGAGCTTAGAAGAAAAACGTCGATCCAGCTGATTATTTTACATCCATAAAGTATTATTCTAGTGGTACAATTTAAGTTTATCTGAATGATACTTCTAGTGGTATAATTTAAGTTTATACGAATAGATACAAATAAAGTTCTAGCAATGAAAGGTCGGAACTAAGCGGGTACATATGAAGTTTAAGTTAGTTAGGTGCCAATATATAAACTGACAAACAAGTAATTACTGCTTATTTTATTTTATCCCCCACAAGAAAGTTTAGACTAGGTGAATGCATTTGTTGCAGTGTTTTTTTGATGAAGAAATGGGTGAAAACACCCCTACTTTAATTTCACCCATTTGTTTACTAAAAAAAATCACCCATTTCTTAATTTCACCCATTTGTTTACTAAAAAAAATCACCCATTTCTTAGATGTGTTTTCTCTAATTTTCAGTTCTTTTAGAGGATCTCAATTATCTAAAAGAATTGAAAATTAGGCCCTATGCCAAAGAGCAACGGTGCTGCGTTTATGCTCGATTAGATTGCTAATGGGACTTTTTTTTTTTTTTTTTGGCAATTAAATTTTTTAGACAAGTTTTTAATGGATTGTGTGATAGATCATAAACTATAACTATGTCATTTCAAATTTTTTTGACAAGTTGTTAATGGATTGTGTGATAGATCCTAAAATATAACAGGTTTGACAGAGAGTTATCTATTCGTTAATTGGATTTATTGGGCTCATGACAAAAATTTCCATTCTAGTACTGAATTGGAGATTCCCGTTCTCTTACTTTTCTATCGTGATCATGACAAAATTTGTTACCTGAATTTGTTACTTTGCGGGTATGGCAACTAAGCCGATTAATCTCGGATCGAAAAAAGAAGATCATGCCATATGTTATGAGGTGGGTGTAAAAGAATCAAGGTCTCCTTTCGACGTCAGCCACATTGATAGGCTACTCATGGGATAATAATTCATATTAGTTGTTTATGATTAATGTAAGTTAGATTACTTAAATGTTATCGATTTTGTATGTGTACTAAAGAGTTTTGAAGAGATTAAGAAACAATTTGAAGAAGATAGAATTTACAGCTTCATATTTTAGCGTTACGAGGATAATATCGAAGTTGAAATTGTACATTGATTTAGAAAAAAAATCTTATGCTGTCTTTGAAGTTGCTCTAGTAGAGTTATTGGTAAACTCATATTGCTAGTACTATTGACAAGTTTTAGTGAAAATTTATAACTATCTTGCATCTCGTATAACAAGACACAGCTCTTACATATGTCATTTAAAAAGTTTAGTCGTTAATTTTTTTTCGAACTTTTTTTAAAACTAGTCATTTTCTGAATAATTTTTTTTAGCTCTTTTTAAGACTAGTTCAACATTCTTTTTAAAAAAAATATAATAGAAAATTGTAGGGCAACTATACAAATTTCTTACAAACTTTTGGAATATAAATAGAGGCTCCAACCTTATTTATACTTAGCTCATCATGTGGACAATGGATATTACGCTCATCTTACGGTAGAAATTCAATTTCTAGATTATATTTAAATGTATTTTCAATAGAGAATATTTTGTAACTTCATATAATATTTTATATAAGACATATTTTTTTAATTAAAATTGTTGGTAGTTTTTTTATTTATTATAATAACTATTCCCTAGAAAATATAAGTATTTCATATGAAAAATTCAAAACATGCTTCAATAAAATATTAGATACTTAATTAGTTAAAATAATTTTAAAAAATAATAGTATTATTACTTCAATTATTTTATTTAAACATCTACAATATAAATAGATATTTGATCTCACTTAATTAGTGTATAGATTTATAGATAAATTCAATCTCTTAATTTTATTAATCTTATATAGTACTTAGATGAATGTGTTTAAATTGAAAAGGTAGAAAATACTACATTATTATTCATAACACTTAACTTAAATTGTGAAAATAACCTTAGATAAATATTTAAATATATGATTACGATATATTGTTTAAAAACTCTTGAGATGTATTTTAATAGAAATTAACTTTATTATATTTTTTGAAATATTTAAGAAGTTACGACCTAAAAAGTTGAAACAATACTATACATCAAAATTATTAAAGTACAATATTACCATTCTCAGGGAACAATACCATACATCAAAATTATTAAAGTACAATATTACCATTCTCTGGGTTATATATACTCGGTAGCTTACAAATTAATACCAACAGTATCTTATTGTAATCAATAGAATTTATTATTAATTTATAAATTACTTTGTTGTCATTGTTGGTCATTATAATATAAAGCTATTTCGATCACTACATTAATTTGTAAGAAACATCTCATACTTTTACATATTATTATTATTATTATATTATTATTAAATAAAATAAAATAAAATAATAAATTAAAATGCAATTAATTATTAATATTAATATTAGTAATATTTATATATAGATAGATTATTGATATGGATTATAGATAGAGGAGAGGATGTGTCACATGTCACATATCACAACTTTTTACTTACCGATCATGGACTTTATTTGCAACTCAACCAAGTCGAACAAGCCCGGTTCAAATTTTTTACCATATTTGATATAACATCTTCTACAACATATTATACTACTCATATCACATAATCATTCATGATGTATTCGTGATGTCATTATATACACGTGTCGTGTGTGAATTGAAATGTGGTAAAAGATGTATTGTACGGAGTAGGAGATCAAAAATGCGAACAAGCAGCTAATACTGTTCATCTACATCAGCTTTTAACATTATTTTTTTTTCAAATAACATTTCATTGCTTATGTCTATATTGAAAAATAAAACATGAAACAAAATTAATCCTACTAAACAATAGTCAATAGAGTAATTCCACTGTTTAACTTCAATTCACAAAACAGCTGCATTTCAAATCAGCCTCAGATTTCAAATGAAACAATAGAACTCCAAAAGAACTCATAAGAATCAGATTCAATTACATGTTCTAGATCCATTTGCCGTACAATACCTTACTCAAAATCGTCGACATATAAAAAACATCATTTAGTAGGGACGAAATTTCCTTGCAGCTCTCATCTGTTGTATCCGTTTTTTATCCTGCTCAAATTTGCTTTGCAGCATCATGAGCTCTGCATACACCGCAAAATCCAGTGATATTTCGTTTCAACAGATTGTGACAACTCCCCAAAATGTAATATCCATACAAGGTTAAATTATCAGAGAGCAGTAAAAGGGAGCACAACGGGAAAATGAACGAAGGTTCTTAATGCTAGAACAGATTGATGCCTTGTCTTGTCTTATCAGAGTTAAAAATACGGGAGGCTTACAAATCGATATGTTCTCGTAAATATATAGTCAAGCTTTTTTAGATAATTACAAGATTTTTTAATATCAGTAGAATTATCTATAATTGTGTCATCAACCTATGATCATCAAACTAGGATACAAAAATTTACAATTTTTTTGGTGGGGAAGGGGGTGCTGAATGGAAAGATAGAAGTAGAAATAATCCGTGCAGCAGCCCATCAATAAATTGTAGGGAAATATTATAGTGCAGTAAAATGACGTAATTTTTGGACAATGAAAGCAACGATAATAGCACGTACCGTTTCTATGGGCTTCCCTTTTCTGGAACCGATAGAAATCTAAACCAACATCTTTCTTTTTCTTTTTCTCCAGCTTGTCCATAACTGCAGCTTGGGCTACAGAACCCACAGCAATTCCACTTTCAGCGTCGGTTGTCTTTTTACGACCTTTCTGTTGTACAACTACTGTCCATCCACCTTCTGCGGCTTGGGCTTCCCTCTCCGCTCTTGCCTGCATGAGATAAATACAAAATTAGAAAAATCAATTTGACGTAGAAAAAGGTCACATCAGTCTCGGTTGAATTTGACAAATTTAGTTCAAAAAAATCGATTATGATGCAACTAGTAATCACACAAGATTCAATCTCTTCTCAACTAAAATTACACAGTTAATGGCAATTATATACTAATGCGTTTACAAGAACAGCTTTCAACCATAGCTTGGGTTATAAAACCCTAAACGGAACAAAACAAAACAAAACAAAAGTATTGTGCACGCCATGTGGGCAACAAACATCCATAAGCTGCATCATAGGTGGCCCTCAATCTAACGGTTATCAGCACATTGCAAAATAAAAGCATTACCTCCTTCTCCTTGGCCTCGTGAGCAATTATGAAGTCATCAATCCTTTCTTGCAGCACCTTGATCCCAGGTCTATTCTGATAGTATTCCGTGATCCATTCTGAACAAAGGCAAAACGTTTAACCTTGTTGAAAAAGAACAAATTGAAAAACAGTCACCAACTTCTTGTAAAACTACAGTACACATTTATATAGAACCAAGCAGAAAGATAGATAGTTTAACCCATTCTTGTTCATTTGTGGTATAGTTTATACAAGCTAATCCAAGCTTAATATTTTAAACTGGTGGCTCTTGAGATTCATTGATTTCAATAAAAATACATGCACGGAAGATATTAAAATATATAATAGGACCATACTTTTCATTCCTTTAGAGCAATCTTCATCCCCTGAGGACATCTGATAAACTTCATCATCTGCTTCGACTCCTCCTTTTTGCTCTCCTGTCTTCTCCAGAAACCTATCCGAGGATAGATCATTTGCCACTAATTGCTTCTTCTTTTTCATTTTTCTAGGCTTCAATGATTTACCTATTAACAAAGAAGTCCACATTACTTTTTCTCCCAGCCCAAATACAAGCATTGATTGATAAATAGAACATATAACAATAAAGATCCAACGGAAATTTGCACAACCACCAAGGACTCATCACTCTTGTTAAGTGGTCCAAAATTTGCAATGTTATCATCAGGTTGTCCAATAAAAATTAGAGAGGACATCGCCCAATGTTTGATTACACTAAAATTGATTCCAAAAAACGATCGTACGGTCTTATGCTTGAGGATTAAAGATTAATCACAAGCAATAAACATCTCTCCAACCCAATGTAGTCTCTTACATTGAGCTCCTAACAGTTATTTTCATAAATAATAACAATAATACAACAAAATATTAAAATATAATTTCCATCCATTAATTAGAGAAAGATTCAGATCTATAAAGCACACAAAACGCACGCACGGAAATATCAACAAAAAATATCTGGTTATTCACTAACCATTTTGTTCAGATGCACCATCTTTATCGCTGCACTCATCAACCTTGTTGACACTCTCAACATCCTTCCTCTTCTTTTTTCTAGATTTCTTCAACGTATCTTCTGCCTGTACACTTGGAGCACACTCTCCATCAGTTCTATCTTCAACTTTTTCGATACAGCCGGTATCAAATTCTTCAATTCTTGTGCTGGTGGTCTTGCTTTTCTTTCTTTTATTATCTCTCATTTTCTTACTCTTCTTCTTTCCTCCACTTATTTCCAGTGTCTCATCTGCTAATACATATTGCAATTGAATTTCACACACCTCTAGTTCTAAATAATGGCCACTATTGAGATATTTAGCATACCTTTCATAATGTGAGGTTCGAACGAGTCAGCATCAGCTTTGCTATCAGTTGACAATTTCTTCTTTTTCTTTTTGTTCTTCTTTTCTACCTGGCTAGCTCTATACGAGATCCCATCTGCATAATGGACGGCTTATTCAGCACAAGAGGAAATGGCCACATCACCACACCCACCAAAACAAACTCAAGAATAGATAAGAACGAGAACACACTTTAGCACAGATTAACAATAATAACAACATTTCAGCTTACAGCTCTAATCGTTAACCATTCCTGAATCTACAACAGTTATGCAATAACTTCATTCATGTTCTCGTAAAACAAAGGTTTCATCCAGATAACATGTACCAGATGATTGCAAAAGCAATTGCCTGTGAACAATATTTTGATACACAAATTTAAAAAATTAAAACTAAATCAGACTTAGAAGTATCAATAACAGATTACAACTACCAGGCCACAGGAAGAACAAGCGCCATCTTTGCGCCGCTTCAATCATTCACATACGTTCACTCAAATCCTTACCCTAACTAACAAATAAACTTTTCATGCGCTGTTTAATTATCAAGAGCATCTAGCTTCCAGACAGGCAATTAAGAGTATTAGAACACAAAAACTCAAACAACATCTAAAGGAAACGTCGCAACTGTTACTAAAAGGTTGCACCTCTCTGAGCCGGCTGAGAAATCCCCATCTCCGAATCCTCTTCATTTTTCTTAGTATTCTTCTTCCTCTTTAGCTTCCTAATTGAATTTTCTGCTCCCATTTCCCCCTTTGAGCTCGTATCGTTGGTATCTACTATCAATTTCTGTGTGAATGATGTATGTTCGGAAAAAAATGGTGCGGTAAGAGGAAATCTTAATCGTAAGGAAATTATTAGGGTTTATGGGAAGGGGCTTTAGCATAGCCAGTTTTGTTCGAAAACGCAACTGATATCCGCGACAGCGCGCGACACTGCCCCAATCAATTCTTATCAGGTGAAAGCTAATTTTGAGACTGCAATTCAGGCAGCTAACTTATTACTGGGAATGCTAGAATGGCCCGAGCCCGTTGGGTCGATCCTAACCTGCTCGAAAATATTAAGGTTTAGGTTTACTATATTGTCGATCCGATAAAAGTGATGTGATTTCATAGGTTCGAGGTTTTATAAGCCCGAAAATTATTAGGGGTGGCTCGACTGGCATCCCTACTAGTTTGTATGGTATAATTTTTTTTTTTTTATCTCAAGTGCTTTTCAGCTTATAGTTTGAAAAAATATTGTTTTTGAGTGTTTGGAAAATAACTTTAGCTTTAATAGGAGTGATTTTAGGCCAAAAGCTAAAAGTATAAAATAGTTGTTTTTACCAACTCTTTGGTATTTTGATAAATAAATAGAAGTTTTTTCAATCACTCATAAACTAAAAGTTGCTTAAGTATCAAACACTCCAACTTTTTACGTTTCACAAAAATCAATTTTATCCTCAAACACTACCTACTTTTGATTTTAAGCAATTTTACCCCAATCTCTACTTTTTAATCACTTCTTCAAAAGTTAAGCAAAGAAAAATACATCTTAAGGGTGTTTGCAGTTGTTTTTTTCAAGTGTTTTTCAGCTTATAGCTGAAGAAGATTATTTTGGAGTGTTTTGAAAAACTGCTTCACTTTTATAAAAGTACTTTCTAAAAGTGCAAAAGAGTTGATTTTTCCAACTTTTTAGTATTTTTGTAAATAGATAAAAGTCTTTCTCTCAGTCATAAGCTAAAAATTGCTCAAGTATCAAACACTCCAACTTTTATATTTGATCAAAATTAAATTTTTTTCAAACACTACATACTTTATATTTTAATCAATTTTACTATAATCTCTACTTTTAACCATTATCCCACCAGCATTGAAGTTCATCCACTAGTCACAAATATACGGTTCGAGATGGTAATATATGTATTTTTTAGGGTATAATATATGCATTATCAAATATAGGAAAGGAAATTTAATTATTTTTTAAACTAGTAAAATTATACGTGCATTGCACGTGGTAAACATGAATTTGTAAAATTGAATTATACTATACCCTAATTAAATTAAGTAGGTCAATAATCAAATGACTAAATGAATTTGGAATTTGCCTTTTTTTTTTTCTGAAACGAAGAATTTTGATACTTACTAAATAAAAATTGCATTGACATTGAAGAACTTGTGACGATATAATGACTTGCAAATTTAATCTACATGTGATTTTATTATATAATTTTTATTAATACTCTTTACATATAAAAGATCGTCCTCCTTAAATATTAAATTTCGTCTCAATATTCTATAATATAATTTAAAAAAAATCGTCTCCTTGAAAAAAAAAAATCTCGATCCGTCGTCCCTTGTGACTATGCTCAGTATATACTAATACACAAATGCATGGAAAACATATTTAAGACTTTTGGTTCTCTAAGGATATGTTTACTTAAGGTTGGAGAGTGCTGTGTTAAATCTGACTGAGGGAGTGTGCTTTATCGGGATCTGAGCCCTTAAATCTATTGAGCCAAGCCTTAAGTAAATACACCCTAAGTTCAGGGCACGACGTATTCATAAAAAAATTAGAGTATGTTGATGAAATAGACTAGAAAAGATTCTGAGTTGTTTTCTGAGTTGAACGTTTTGTTTGGAGTAAGGAACAAATATCCATGTTTATGCACTACTTCCTTCCTCTTATAATGAGAATCTTGTTTCATAAAATTCTTGTGCTAAAATGAGAGTCTTGTTTCATAGTCGAATAACAATACACGCTATCATTGAAGAAGAGGCGAGTATTTGAAGGAACGACATCCGATGGTATTTAGGGAGTGCTTGGTAATCAGCCAGCCCACGTCGTAGTGCTCAACCAGATCAGACGGATACCGGTTAAATTCTTGAATACAATCCCCATGAGATTTCTTTGCAACTCTTTCCACCTCCGATTTCTGCCACTGCCGCTGCAAACATCAACATTTGCAGTATCGGATACTTGCAATTTGTTTGCATCTGGAGTACAAATCAGTGAACTAGTGAGAAGACAATCAAAAGCGATTACAAACCAGAACCAAGAAAATGAAGAGAACATATAAAAAGCACATGAAGTGGAAGAGAGCCGTTTTATATAAATATTTCTTCAAACCTGCACGACAACATGAGATGACGGGACATATCTCCGTCTGAGCTTCCTGCACCGAAAGCTGGAACTTTCTGGATCCCAGCATTGACAGCCGCATGATCCAATATCTCAGCCCCAGCATAAATGCCAGACTATAATACAGATCAGCCGCTGCAACTCAATTAACTGTCTATCACCAAAAAGTGCACCTAAGACAAAGCCATATTCTTCGAGAGGCATGGTTTTCACAAATTCATATGCCTAAGTACACATCCATAATGTTCTCGTAGGTGTAACGACAAAATCATGAGATTGAAGCACTTCCATTCCCATGCCACCAAGTTTTATTCAAGCGCAAGCAGACATGATATCTACTGAAGTAACTTTATTTGGGTTCGATGCCAAGCTTTTCATCATCTCAAACATGTCTAGGCCTCTCTTTCCTCATTTAAAGCCAGTGAACATATCATTGAATCCCAAGTTCACACCTTTTTCACAGCCATAGATAGCATTGAACACTTTAAACTATGGCCATCAGAATATTCCACGAGAATGTTTTTATATGAGATTTTATAACGTAAAAATCCTGTAATTGAGGAGGCTATCACAATAAGGACAATCTAAAATCTCAAGTGATGTGCACGTATGGGAACCTGGCGGCAACTGTAAAACAATGTGCCTATCTTGACTTCAAGATGGTATAATAGAAAAAGCATTAGGAGGTCAAATATCGCAAAAGAACAAACAACGTGTTGGTCAAGGGAATGGCAAACTATAGCAGTTTTTTTTAGGGCAATAAAATTTCATTAAAACTGGAATCAGCCAACATTAGAATACATTATGGTTTTTCTTTTTCTTTTTCTTTTTTTAACTTAAAAGGGAAATCATTAAACAAGAATAGTCTGATATATAGTCTATCGCCACTCAACAAAACTTCCTCTTATCAGCATCGTCAACATATGCTCAGAGGAAAGAGAATTTTGAGAAATGCTGAAATAATTACAGTGACCTGTGTCAGTACTCAAGTATATAATGGATCGCCAGTACTCAAAGATTTGCATCATGGGAGCGCCTTGCCTCCAGCCATGATCTCGCCGCATCCTTCGTCGTCAAAAACCAGCCAACCTTGTCTGGTGCATCATGAAATGGAGCATTTTGTTCTTTCAAATGCGACTCAACAACGCCTGCTAGCCCTTTATCAGAAAATTTGTGCTTCCCATGTCCCGTGTTAATTCCGAGCACAGATGGCAATTCCTCCCCTGCTTCAAGAGCTTCAGACAATTCTTTTGTCCAAACATGCAGCGCAGTCAAGGCTGCCCCCACAGAAAGGCTCTTCAAGTGCAAAGACCACTGCGTATCGGTCCTAGACATTAAGTCGGTGTATATTTCAAGTGCAAGGCCAAGGTCTAACAACTCACAGGCTCTCTCCAACTGATTTTGATTCACACAAATATCAATCAAGCAATTACAGTATGCTTTTTTGACATCGGCTCGAATAGATTCAAAGAGCTCACTAGCTTCTTTTCTCAAGATTTCTCCTTGAACATTCTCTCCATGAACAAGGAGTTTTACAACATCACCAAGCTTTGGATTGGCCTTTTCAATGCAAGTAGTCAGCTTTTCAACTTCTTCGGTTGGTGCTAAAGTTATTACATTAAGAAGACAACCACAGAACCGCTCATCAGGACTGATGCCTAACTCGAGCAGCCGATCAAACATCCTCACAACATCATCTATACGACCAGCTTTCCCGTAGCACTGGATGAGAGAAGTCAAGATAAATATGTTGGGTTCAAAACCAGCCTCCGTCATTTCTGTCAACGTCGCCTCTGCTTCTTCAACTTTCCCACTGCAAGAATATATAGTAATCAGAGAAGCAAACGTCCAACTATCTGGCTGGCAGGTAGCTGAACTTTTCATATCCTGAAAAATCTCCAAAGCTTCATCAGTAAATCCAACATCAGCACACGTGGACAAAAGAGTATTGTACAAAACAACACTCAGTTCCAACCCCTTCTCCTTCATCTCTCTATAAACAGCAATAGCATCTTCTCCATACCGGGCCCTACCATAGGCCCTAATTAACGCAGCATAGGTACCCCAAGTCGGCTGGATTCCATTGTTACTCATATCGCGGTAGATAGTTTTTGCTTGCCATGGCCTCTTGGCTCTTCCCATAGCATCCAAGAGAGAGTTATACAGAAAAGGATTACCCTTGACCTTCAAGGCCTTCAAATCCTCGTACAAATTCAAGCATCCATCAAAATTACCCATTGACCCATAAATCCGAATCAACGTGGAGAAAGTTGCAGCATCAAGACGCCATTTTTCACTCCTCGCGCGATCATACAAACTCAGAGCAGTGTCAACACTACCCACTCTCCCATACATATCAACCATCACGGAGCATGTCACCTCATCAGCCTCACACCCAAACGACGGCATCTTCTCAAACCACTCAACCGCCTTCAAGGGCAACGACGACAGCCTGGCACAGCTAATAATCGTCGAGAAAGTAACATTGTCAGGATTAACCCCCCTCTCAAGCATCACACTAAACAACTTTTCTGCACCAACTAAATCCTTACACTTCCTAAACACTTTCAGAGTCACATTATACAAAATCACCGCATTACTCAATTTCGACTTCTTCAGAAAGTAATCAAGCACCAGCAGTGCAGTCTCAGTGTTCGACATATTGTTCAGAACAATCACAGCGTCCTGTTCTACAATCTTATCCCCAAGAACATCCAACACAGCCGAAATTTCCTCATCTATTGGCGCGCAGGAATTCAAAGACTCAGCTATTTTAATCAACGAAGCGTACCTGAAATCGTAAGACTTTTTCCTAAGTTTGGAGGCCCGGGGGCTGTTAGGATTGACCCAGACATAGGATTTGGATGAAGATATGATAGGTTTTCCATCTGAGGTCTCAGAATCTTGAGCGACTGCGCTAGGGGATAGCTCTGGTAATGAGATTTTGGAGGAGATATGAAATGAGGGGTTTGTGTGATGGAATTGGAGATTTGTAAGGGGGGTTCTGAGTCGGATTGGAGGCGTCAGCGAGCAGCAGAGTGAAGCTGAAGGTGACGCGAGATTGTACGCCATTGATTACTGAGTGTGTGGTCGATCGAGCTTCTCTTTAGGGTTTTGGTGATGGGTTTTGGGGCCTTATCAGTTCAGGAGAACTGGAGAAGGCATTCTAGTATTTGTCATTTTAGGTTAGTTTACGACTATTTATCCGACATATTAAATACTCCCTGTCGCGCTTAACTTGCTTAATTGATCGGACATAAAAGTTAAGAAAAAACAAATTTTATGAAATCTTTGACCTTTTTAAAGGTGAAGAATAAGGGTGAAGATTTGAGAGTGGAAATTGTGTGAGAAATTTATCATTTATGGGCTAACAAATTAAGCTGGGACAAATCGAAATGTGAAGTAGGCAAATTAAGCTGTGACGGAGGAAGTACTTCGGTTTCATTTTTACTTTACTAGGCGCTAAACGGTCATTGTCCGTCTAAGAATTTTTCCTGACTCCTCCACGTCTAACCTCGATTAGATCCGATTAACTCGCCTAGGCCTCAATTAGGTGCTGGTCTATTGCTCGTCCAGCACCTTTTAGAATATTAATATATGTATTCATATATATATATATATATATATATATATATTCATATTCGAAATTGAATTCTTGAAAATATAAGTGTGAATAAAAAATAATTATTTTGAAATGGATTAAGCAAAATAGTTATAACAAATAACTTTATGTTAATAAACATTCGAACAAATTAAAATATTAAATGACCATTATAAATAAATATATATATATACACATGTTCACACAAGTAACTCCAATTCCTATTTCAATTAAACACTATATTATCCAGCCTCCACTCTACAAATTTTTTAAACAGCTTCTAACTAACTATTTTAGAAAGAAATTGTGCAACACTAAGGATCCGTTTGCTTAAGACTGTGAAGTGCTGGACCAAACCTGACTGAGGGAATTAATGAGTGTGCTTTATTGGAATTCGGTCCTCTAAATCTACTGAGCCAAGTCTTAAGCAAACGGACCATAATAAACTATCAATCCAATAATATTCAATTTCTAACATCATCATCATCATCATCAATTGCTTAGCCACAATTGTTGTCTGCCCGATCATGATGCGAATCCTTTCTCATGGACGATGGAAGAGTAGTAGCCGAAATGTTGCATTACTCAGCCCCTCGAAGATGGAGAAATCGTGCCTTAAACCAAAATGGTTCCCAGAGAGAAAAAAAAAATAGTTGTTCATAATATAAGAGATTCAACCAGAAAGTAGTGAAAACATTGAATGGTGATGTTATTTTCATAGTTTAATATAAGGGTATCATGAAAATTTTACGCCGATTCCATACATTATTGTTCATAATAAACATTGAATACTCAAATAAGGAATATAATACCTTATGAAATTCAACAAACTAAATGGTTAATAAAATACAAATATTAATGACTATCCTACCATTAATCTTATACGTTCTCCTTCACAGTAAATATTAGATACTCTTTGATAGTCATACGGTTGAAATCCAACCGAATCGCTTCCCTAATCCGGTTGAAATTTCGTCTGTTTCCCTGTGAAGAAACATATATCAAGAATTACAAAGACCACGTCTAGGGGTGGGCAATTTGACCTCGAGTTTTGGGTAACCAACCCGTGCGGGTTTTACCCAATATGATCGGGTATTGGGTTAAGATCGGATTGGGTTGGGACCGGGTTTTTGTAGTGTCAGGGTTTTTTCAGGTACCCCATTTTAATAAAATCAATTAAAACCCAATTTTAAAATGTACGACACGGTTCGATGATAATTCGATGATGCACAATATTCATCAAGTCGGTAAGCCTTTTGCAAGCAATGTGAAGCTCTTGGGCTTGAGTAGTTTGCATAGTAGTGGTATTGCACTTCAACTTCCTGAGATTTATGCATCCCATAATGCATCAATTTCAACGGGTAAAGATTCATGACATATAAACGAACAACAAATCTTGCAAAACGAAACAAAAAGATGTCTTAATGACAGTTCACAAATTCGAAACGTCCAAAGAATAGGTGAGAAGCTGTGTTCTCCTCATAACACATATGCCAGAAACTGAAGGTATCTGGCATACGAGAAGAAAAGCCGAATAAATACTGGTGTCACCTATAAATAAGACTAAACCAAGTAACCGAACTGATGAGATAGATTTCCAGTTAAAATGCACACTGCCACAATCTCCTCTAACCACGGCTAACTCGGTTATCAAGTCGCATAATTCAAGTATCGTTAGTGTATCATCATTCATCATCAGCCATACACGTAACACATAACATTTGTAGTCCAGAATAGCAAACAAACCACCAAGAAAATTAAACAAACATGTCTGGGTAAACTTTCGAACAATCAAAGAAGTTCAATGTACAGATCTCATAACGAATGTTAATGGTAGAGAAAAACAACAATGGTAGACAACAAGAAGCAGTGAGAGAAGAAATTTCTAACCTTGTTAATACCGACTGCCACACCCCCATCCCCTGGCCGCCAATAGAATAAAATTTCCGCTTAATTCCTTTAACCACTGCCATACTCACCTCCCTCAAACCACAACTAATTCGAGTACGAAGTCACAGAATTCAATTTTTGTTTTAAAATATATAATAGTATATCATCATACATGATCAGCCAAACACGCAACACATAAAATAAAAGAGGAAATTCTAGAAACCGAAAGAACACAAAAGAACTCCTCAAACTTTTTCCGCATATAAGAACAACTTTTCAAAATTCTGTTTCATCATGCCAGTTAAAGAAAATATTTTAGTGTAACCCTATAATTGATTCATGAAAACATTTCAAAATACATACCTAAATTATGTGCGAAGATATAGAAAGATCAAGCCCACAGTATGAAACTTCTATTACAAGTAGATGAAATGTTTTTCCAACAGATACTAATTTGTCTCTCACAATCATTAATCAGCTTACTACTTTGCCGAACAAAAGAGTTCGTTTAGGCTAGCTTAGCCACTATACTGGACATTCATGTATGAGCAATAAACTCAATTGACAAGATACATAGTTTCGAAAAGTGATCTGTATACCAAGAAGACGTGATCAACAAAAGTGAGCGACTCTCATCAAGAAAATACTCGATCAACATTTCAGCATATGTATGAGCAATAAACTCAATTGACAAGATACATAGTTTCGAAAATTGATCTCTATACCAAGAAGACTTGATCAACAAAAGTGAGCGACTCTCATCAAGAAAATACTCAATCAACATTTTCAGCATTCGAAATATCCACCATCCCCATACGCTCATTTTCCGGCAAAACAGACCAATTCGGAGATTGCACCGCCCTTAACCATCGGAAATCATCCACATTGGCCCAATTCTCAGTTTCCTCAGCAAGATTTGCCTGTGCAAGGTCCTTCTCTAATCCATGGTAGCTCAAGCAAAACGGAGCAAACCGAACCCCATTACTATCCTCTATAATAGGTCTACTCCTCACTCTAAGATAAAAATCACAACTTTTAGCATTGTGAATTCTAATTTGGTGAGCCGCCAGCACAAACACACACCCTTCTGCTCCCTCAATCAAACATGAACCCATTACTACCCCAACATAGACTTTACAGTTTATCAGTTTATCCATAAACAGTGCCCTCAAACATCCACTCAGTCTAACTTCACAATCCCTCAAATTCGACAGTGTAAATTCTCCATTTTGACTCTCTGAATCAGTTCTGTTGAAATCCTTCACTAATACCTCGTTCTCTTTGTTTCTGAACCCAGGAGTGCCGCTCAAATCCCTAAACCCTAGCTTCTCCATCCCCAAATTCAACTTATTCGTTACCTCTTTTTCAGCAGGAATTGCGGCGTTATTTTTGGAGGATTTGTTCTTGAAGGAGAATTTCTTCTTCGGAACGACAAGGGCAGTGACGTCATCGAGTGATTGCCGGAGATTTGCGACGGTGTCGAGACAAGTGCGAACTTCGTAGGGTGGGAGGAAGTATGAATTCTCCGCGACGAGCTTTTCGAGGGCTGAGATTTCAACAGAGATGGAGTCCAGATGGGGCTTGTGGGCCGGGTCAGGGTGTTGGCGGATTCGGGAGAGATCGGATTCGATTGACAGCTTGGATTGTGAGAACTGAGTGAGGAATGATTTGGTGGATTCAAATGAGGTTGCGGCGGTTTGGTCGACCTTTTCGGAGAGGCGGGAGTGGTGGCGGTTGGAGAGGCGCTCCAGCATTGCGGCGTGCTTGCGGCGGAGGGATTCGGCGGCGGCGGAATCGTTTTCTTCCATTTTGCTGAACAGTTACCTTCTTCAGATCAGCCGTAGTAGCAGCCAAGGACGAAAATATCGGTGATTACAAAGATATCGGTATTTCAATTTAGAGAGATTTCGGTGAAATCTCGATTAATATCGAAATATCGGTGCAACTTTTTTAAAAATGTCGAAAAATATATTAAAATAGTAATTTATCACGATATTTTATAGATTGTTATAAACTTACTTAAATTCAAATATTTAATCTAAATATTGAGTGAAATTCACATATTTACAACTAGTTAAACAAATAATAAACAATAGAAACATTATCAGGCCACGCAAGATACATTATGAACTCTTATTATCATTAAGGATGTTCAAGTATTTTACAATAATATTCTAATTTATTAAATCTTTGGGCTGCAATAAGAAAATTTAGTGGATTGCGAATAATTTAGAAATTTTACAACTAAGGATCATGAAATTTCACCGAAATTAACCAAAATTTTACAAGTAAGGCTGCATTAAGAAAATTTTACCGAAATTCACCGAAATTTCACCGATATTAACCGAAATATCACCGATATTAATCGAAATCTCACCGAAATTAATCGAATTTTACTGAAATTCATCGATATTAACCAATATTTCACCGATATTAATCGAAATCTCGCCGAAATTAATCGAAATTTACCGAAATTCACCGATATTAACTGAAATTTCACCGATATTAATCGAAATCTCAACGAAATTAATCGAATTTTACCGAAATTCACCGAAACTTTGGTAAAATTTCCACGAAATTACAACAAATTATACCTGGAGATAGCCCAAATCGAAATTTTTGGAGATTTCGGAGATATTTCGGAGATTTCGGAGATATATCGAAGATATTCTGACATAAATTTATTACATCCGAATATTGTTTCGGTATCGCCAAAAAAGAGAGATATCGGTGAATATCGGAGATATTTTAATCCTTGCAAATAACCAAATAGGCACATGATTGTATACAATTTTTGTTTTACATCCCTTGTTTAATACCATGCCAATTGCATTGCCTGATACCTTATCTAACTTGTCGCGCAGGCAAAGATGGTAGCAAATTCATCATGAAATTGCAATAAGGGGTGATCACCACAATTCAAAAGATTTATTATTATTATTTCTGTAATTAAGAGCCAAAATGTCCTTGTATATGCCACATGTACATTTATAAACTGAATTTCTGAAAATACTGTAAAATATCGTTGCACTCTTGGTCTTGGACAACACTAGACTTGATTTACAACATTTTCTGCTCCTCAGAGGAAAGAAAATTACCAGCGGTCAATTAAACAATTGAAGTAACCAATTATGATTATTTGAGAGAATTTAGGACCATTTCATAAATGGTGAACTCATGAAATGCACTTTTTTTTTTTTTTTTTTTTGAACAAGATGAAATGCACTTTTATGCAATTCAAATTCAATAACTAGCGTGTGTGTGTGCGCAAATTACCTTTCAGCGGCTTGGGATAAACAGAACAGGAAATTCGAGTCTCTTGCTCGGGCAGTAGAGAGAGAGAGAGTGTGTAGAATTAGAGGATGTGGAAATAGCGTTCAAATTCACAAGAGTGCAATTTACTGAGCAGAGACTAAAAAGAGGAAAATGATGGAAATTGGAGGGTGGATGCCGATGGGCACGGGGAACTAAAAGGTGCGGCAACATCCACTGTTTTTGATGTGGTCCTTTCCACTTGTCATCAGACACGTCATCTCATCAACAATGATTCCTTCCACTAGGAAAAAATAAAGAAAAGAGAAAATAATTATTTTTCAATGAAAATAGAATATTCTTCTCTTTTGAAGTGGTTTATGTGGGCGCTTTTCATCATTGTGAATTAATTAATATGTAAATTTATTGTGTTTGCCTCCCTCTGTCAAAGTTTTTTAACAGCTTCCTTTCTAACTTGGATCTAATTCGCTTTTTGGTATCGGAAATGCGTTGGCAGATTCTGTTTTTTTTTTTTTAAATTATTAAAGTATTGATAAATATTAATGCTATATTAAGTATGATGACAATAATTAAAATTTGTAAAAGTAAATTGGAAAGAATAAAGAGAACAGAAAAAAAAGTAGAAATAGATGGAAAGCGGCGTATATTGTTTCACAATAGATGTCTCTTATATAGGCATACATGTAGGGTTTGTAATGAGGCAGGGTGGGATGTAGATAGTGCATCTGGTGCTTCAGAAAATACAGGTTGCGATGGAGCAACAACATGACCGATATCGTCCATCGTATCGGATTTGCGTCCCTTTCTATGGTTCACTCGAAAAAAAGGATGTCCGTGTGAGTTTTTCAAAATACGGATCATCATATCACGACCGGGATGTCCAAGACGGTCATGCCAAAGCCTGTATAAACTAGTGTCACATAGTTCATCATTGGTGACAGCATAAGATTCGAGAATTCGAATAGTAGTGATGTACAACCCACTAGATTGACTCATTAGTTTCTCTAAGATGCGTTTTCTTCCACATTCATTAGAGGTAATATATATAAATTCAATTCCATTCTCACTGTGAGTTTCCAAATGATAGCCGTTGGCACGAATATCTTTAAAACTTAACAAGGTTCGATTAGCTCTTGGTGCATAAAGAGCTTTTTTTATTTTAATAATTGTGCAGTTAGGCATCAAGAATTTGGCAGTACCTCGCCCTTTTATTAATTGGGATGATCCAATCATTGTAGTTACGGATGAAGTGTAAGGAATAAGTTCAATGAATAATTGTCTATTACTTAAAATTGTGTGGGTAGTCCCACTATCAGCTAAGCACTCTATTTCTCCGCGAGACATTCCTACAAGTAAATGTGATATGTGTTATTAATTTAGTTGGAAATCTTATCTCATTTTCCTTTTGAGTATTTCAATTTTAATAGAATGATTTACTTGTCATTTGATATTTCCTTTTATTCCTCAGATGTATTACTTTACATTGGGATAGTGTTATTTTCGAACCATGTATATTGATGTACAATAAATTCAAATATATTCAATACTTGATAATAACATTCAAATTTATTGAAAAAACCAACGTCAATAATTAAAAGTAAAGTCTCATACAAAAAATCTAACTCAAAAAACAATTAGTCTAAGTAACTTGAAGACTAAGAAACAATTGTCCAAATAAAATGAGGCATAGTGCCTTAACAATATTCTTGAAAAAAAAAATTAGTGAAGCAGATCAGTCAAAATCGGGAGCATCCATTGACTGAGCAAAGTCCTTGTTGCCATTGAAATCTGCAATCGTGAGGTTAACGTCTGTGAGTTGATCCTCGCCTTCCATGTAGTGGGTCTCTTGTGCTTTAGATTCCCTATACTTCTTATAGTTGGCCGCTACATAGTTGCTTGCACGACAGTTGCTATACCAATGGTCGGTGTCTCCACACCTATAGCAAGGTTCATTGCCAACTCGTTCCTTTTTGTTCGAAGGATTTTTAGGTGCCTTTTGCACCTTAGCTCCACGACCACCGTGGCCACTAGGAGCACCAACACCTACTTGCCGCCCTCCAGTGAGAGGGCCACCACGGCCCCGACCACGACCTCGACCATGGCCCCCACGGCCCCTACCCCTTGGTGCATTATTCCCACGGTGGTAAGGATGAGCACGTCCTGCCCCCTTTTCTTTGGGGTTCGTTCCACTGTTCCCTTGATTAAAGTTTGCCTCGGGAATTTTCTTTGTCCCAGCAAGCCTGGCATTATTGTTCAGAAGAACTTGGTCATGCCTCTCAGCAACTTGCAGCATGTTCATCAGCTTATTAAATGTTGTGATTCTTTTGTTATCATATTCAAGTCTATACTGGCTTGCCAGTATAAGTGCTGAGGTAGGAAAGGTGGAAAGAGTTTTTTGTATCATGTCATCTTCTGTGATTTTCTTTCCACAGAAAGTAAGACGTGCTTTAAGGCGTAACATATCCTTATTGAAATCATTGACCCTTTTGTAGTCAAGTAAGCAGATTTCATTCCACTGGACTGTTAGTTCTGGAAGCAGAGTATCATGTATGTTTCCAAAACGTTCCTTTAAGGCATCCCACAGTTCTTTGGGGGTTTTCAATTGAAGGTACTCCCAGCGTAAACTAGGATCGATATGTCGCCTAAGAAACATTAGGGCGTTTGCTTTGACCTTGTCGGACGGTTCTGTGTCATTTGGACCAGTGGATGGTTTGATTGTGGAAAGATAGTCCTTCCCTAAGAAGGTAGTTTCCACATCCGAAACCCAACGATGGTACTCAATTCCTTCTGAGTCCAAAATTTCAAATTCAGGTCGAGTTGGTTCAGCCATTTGCTGTAAACAAAAAGGAATATATATTAATTATGCAAGCGTAGCAATATACAATTTTTTTTCAAGAATGTGAGTTGAGTTAGATTTTGAGACAAATTGGTCACATATATGTTTTTCGATGCTTTGTGAAAATACTTTATCACATTAATTTGTACTCATATTTATCATCCATGAATGTTCTTTATCATGGAGGTATTCAATAGCAATTTATACACAGGTAAAATTTGGCATAATAAAAGAAAATCAAACGAAACAACACAACCTATGATCTACTAGCAACAAACATACGAAAGAAAATAAAATAATTTTTCATTCCAATTTATTATAACTAATCAAGGAACATAAGATATTATAAAATGAGGTATGACACAGGAGTTATGATTGACATAAGATATTCCAGATTTTAATGAATAAAACATCAATATGATGGTCCAATTAATATCATCAGAAAACAATGTATCACAAAAAAAATATCTAATGGCACTGTCTACGGAAATAATTAATGACGAACCGAATGAGATGAAAAAACTTTTTAATTATACTTCTAAGTCTCCAATCAAAACATATATATTCAGTTTAATATGTCAGATCCCAATACAACAATCAACTCCTTTCTTGTAATTATCAATTAACATGGTGTAATTAAACTACAAAAATATTATATACCCAAGCCTAACATTCAATTCTATCATAATGTGACAAGTAAGTTCATGTATGATATATATCTGCTAAAACACAAGAGGTTCATCGAGAACTTAATTTTGCTTTGTACAATTAGTTTATTTTGATTTTTAAGTTTTATTATGACATCTGTTAATTTACATTTTTAAACTAGGTTTAAATTTAAATTAGGCGCATGTACTGTAGATGAGAAATAATCAAATACAGTATCAATTTTTTCTTCTAGGGAAGTTGAGGAAATAATCAAATATGACGAAATCATTAATTATTACTTGATTTATATAAATTATGAAGAGATTGTAAGCTAATGAATGCTGTTTCTTTTTCTAGGTTCAATTCACATAAATCTAGATTCAATTCAAACCCCATTAACATAAATCTAGGTTCAATTCAATTAGGGCTAGAATCTACCAAAACACCAGTTAATCATTCTAGTCTACTCATAAACCTTAATTTAATGGTTTCACAGAGGTCTGATAAAAAAAAACTCTAATGATTATCCCCTGTTTTTTTCTTTAATAGAATTGATTTACTAGAATCATTACTAACATAGTAAAATTATATCCGGATTCATATATGCACAATCAAACATCACATGCAGTATATCATCCAATTGTCCACATTGATTGCACTCGGATCACATAATCGATGCAAAATTATAGATGATTAATAATTCAATTTTAAAACCAAGAATCAGAATTACCTTTTTCAGACGTACAAGTAATTCACGTATTGATTCTCTCTTCTTTTTTTTGATTCTCTCTTCTTTTTTTTTTTCGGCTCCTCGCTTTTCCGTTCTTCACCGTAGAGCAGGAGCGTGCTGATAACGTGTAAAAGTAAATTGGAAAGAATAAAGAGAACAGAAAGAAAAGCAGAAATAGATGGAAAGCGGCGTATATTGTTTCACAATAGATGTCTCTTATATAGGCATACATGTAGGGTTTATGTATACAAGATATAATGAAACGCCTAAATTGCCCCTCATCAGTTACTTTTGATGAAGGCACACTAATTGTGTTTTTCCTTCAACAAAATTTTAATATTAAGGCTAGGATAAGGTAAAAAATGACAATATTTTTATAGTCTTCCAGAATTATATTTAACATTTGAAATTTTTTTCCTAGTAATTTTCTATCATGATAATAATCTAACATTAAGGTTAGTTGCAAATTAAATAATAACTTTAACAAAAATATATACCCAGACATAAAATTAGTAAAAACTATATGAAATATGTTATAATTTTATACATAAAATTATCTTCTTGCCAATGTATTTCATATAAATTATTTATAATTAGAAATATACGAATAGATACCTTAACATAACAACTGAGATGAAAGATGTACTGATATTATATTCATTTAGTTTTATACATAACCATCTTACCACACAATTTCCGGAAGATTTTACTTGAAATGTTTATCGATGGCTTATACAATATTAATTTTTAATTTAGTTTCAACTTTGATAATAGTATTTTAAATTTTTATTTCAATTTTAACATTGATAAAATTAATAAATAATACCCTCTTCGTCACGAATGAATTTGCACCCCTAAGGGTACACATACTAAGAAAAGTTTTTTTTTTTTACTTTTCAAAGGTGGGTGGACATTGATGGTGGAAATTTTGAAGGTGAAGATTATATTATTACTTTCCTTTTTAAGGGTGTGCAAATTTAATTGAGAAATAATAATAATAATAATTTAAAATAATAATAATAATAATAATAATAATAATAATAATAATAATAATAATAATAATAATAATAATAATAATAATAATAATAATAATAATAATAATAAAGAACCTAAAAAATGTCTGAATAACCGATAGTATGGGAACAAACTACCTCACTAGATTCATTATATCTAAAACGTTGTACCGAACTATCCCGAATTATGTGATGGATGGGTGTGGACATTTGTTAGTTGTTGTTTGGTTCGGATTCAAATATTTTGGAAGCAGGAACTTTGGTGCAATTTTGAATCTCTCAATTCCCCAAACAGTAGAATTCTATTGCAAATTGTGATCTGAAAAAAAATCTGAGTGGTGGTACATCAATTCATAGTTGAAATATTTTTGAGATGTGAATTTACAACTAGTCGTGAAAGTTCATGTGGGCAAGAAAACGTTAATCAGTAAAATATGAAGTATGAACCATAAAGTTGTGAATAGTGATTTGTGAACAAGAAAAGTAGGCAAAAATTGAAGCATATCCCTCAGTACGAAACATGAATCCCGGACC
The DNA here is from genome assembly GCA_958295605.1 of Ajuga chamaepitys. NCBI lineage: Eukaryota > Viridiplantae > Streptophyta > Magnoliopsida > Lamiales > Lamiaceae > Ajuga > Ajuga chamaepitys. The sequence continues at coordinate 2,790,390 of OY282502.1, read as the reverse complement.
ACTCAACCATAACAAATAAGTTGCACAATTTATGAAGCGGACAAAACCTTTTGTAGCAAATCTAGGGGGCTGTGATGGAGCTTTATAACATAATAACATGAAAATAAAGTAAGAATACATAATCCCAACTAGGGGATCTTTCATTGCAAAATGAATTTATCTTATGAATATGCATTAATAAATGTATATATGTAACATCATAGTGTCACTAGACCAACAAAATACTAGATAAAATTCTACTTTTACAAATCATTTCTCTAGTTAATATTGCGGATTAAAAGTTCTTCCTGTAGTGATTATAACATAATCATTCATTTATTTATTTTTTTAATCATTGAGTAAAATATCCCGACATTATGCCATTAGTTTTCTCTCTTAATTACTACTATGTCGAATATATGATTCTACTTCTACCATTGTTTTTAATATCAAAGTAAATAAAACTGTCCTGAGATCAATGATTGGTCACTTTCGGCTGTCTCTGTCCGAATTCATTCTTTAAGAATGAAGGACCCACACACCACCAATCAGATCCGCCGCAAAACTTAATTATTATGGCTAAATCAATTGCATCCCAAATCACATTACTTGTATCCATTTAAATTCATGTAATGGGTCACATCACACCCCTAATCATTCAAGAAAATGCAGATCCTACCGACCCGACACAAATCCACCACAAACCAAGTTGATCCTAATCTGACCCCGCACATATTTCTGGACATAATACTTTCATCACCAAAATGTAATATACATTTCTCTCAAAAAGAAATTGCAATACTTCCAAATGATATTACCCTTTATCGGTAAAAGTACGACTTCTTTTTAAAAGAGTAGCTGCTAATTTTTTTCCAAATAACTATGGTGTGCTTATTCGAACGAAGAATGAAAGCACATGGTGCACAATCAGACCCACGTGGGCTTGGCAACCCATGTAGCTGTATCCTCATCTTGATACACTCATGCGTTGTTTGGAATCTTTTTAATACTATCTTTTATTCACCTCATGCAACTTGATACACACAAGGATCAAACAACTTGCATGTTAGTTCTATTTCTTCACCTGCAGAAACACACTATATACCCAGTACGGAGTCTAGCACGTATAAAACACCGCACCAGCCACCGTAGTAAACTCATGAGAAGTCAATTTTTATAAGCGAATTGGTGTTGTCTCGCTCGCACCATTGCACCTGGAGCTATGTTTTGGGCACAGGAGAGGATCTGGATCCTTCCTCCCGTTCTGCGTTTAATCCTAGAAATCATGCGAGAATACTGTGACAATGAAAATATTGTAAATTACAAAGTAACCATCACCAAAATTTCTTGCAACCAGACAATAATCTATTCAACTGTTTTAACCATCATGGTTTTGGTTTGTATGTTGGCATGATGACAAGGTTCCAGAGGATTATTTTGCACAGGAAACATAGTAGCAGGGGAGGCACATCAAACCTGGTGCGGGTTTAATCTCATTTTAGATTGGCCATTCTAAGAGGTTACTCCAGATATTTAGACAAACACGAAAGAAAATCTACACTAAAGTGTGCACAAGATCCACCGATCATGTAAATGAGAAACAGGACTTGAAGATGTGGCAAAGATTCTCAAAGAACCCTAGTAGAGCAGTTCCTCAAAAACAGGATCTACACTTTTGCCCCATTTCCCATGGTATAGTTCAAGGAGCTTTTCAGCGGGTGTAACACCTGCACAAGGCAATGTCATACAAAATTGAAATTCCAAAAGCACTAATTGAAAGAGAAATCACAAAAAAATTATAAAGTCAAACATAACCAAAGATAAATAGACAACTAAATATCTACAAACACATCATGGTGACATATCCAGAAGCACAATTTCTTGTGCAGCATATGGATGTAATTTCAATTTTCAGAGATGGGAATAATAATACTTGGAAAGTTTTTAAAAATATTACGTAATCCAAGTCATCTCAGAAATGCTTGATTGGATAAGCATCAGTGTAGCAGGAAAAAAAAATAAATCAGGTAATTACATCACTTGTAATTTAGGCTTGTCTGATAACACTTCCAAATTGAAATTGATCTAAAAAATGGACATCTACTTAAGAACTTCTTGACAAGTCTTATCGCTTCAGTATAAGGTATTAGATGAGAACTCATTTTATGCATTTTATAATTTGAAGTCTATTCTTTAGTGCAAGAATGTGATTCCAGAAGCCACCATATTTGACCTCTTAGGAATTGGCATTTGGAGATGTGACTTTTTCATAACCCTAAACCACCAAACAATTTTACCAAACATCAAAATTCCATTTCAGGAGTGTTGCCAACAAGCACTTACTACCTACCTCCAGCTAGGAGTATGCCATTACAAATTTAGTAACATGGTAAACTATAACAAGATGAGAAAGTTATAATACAAAAGTAAACTTTAATGCATACCTGTATTAACCACCTCCTTAACTTCATTCAGAAACCCTGTTTCCTTGAAGCCTCTTCTTTCCAAGCCATCCTATGAGAAAGAAGCAACGGATAAGGAACATGGGAAAAATGGTGAACAACCTTTCAACCTACTCTTGTCCCATTATTGGCAAGATAAAGCTATTACATACAAATCTAGCAAATGGGAATGACATAAATTGGAATAATTATTAAGCCACCTTTGCAAAATTCACTACTTCTTGGGCTACATGCTTCAGCAGTCCATCACGAAATGGCGTCTTCAACCCACTCTTAGGCACCTACTACAAAGATTTGGATTAAAGGGCAGTCTTCATGGCTGGCTATAAAAGAACTTTCAAATGCAGAAAGGATATAACAGACAAGAACAGATAATCTTCAACAATTACTCCTAGAAACTTTAAAAGAGAACAGAGTATTAGCAACTTCCAAACGAACAATAAGAATATTTAATAAACTTATGTGGTTTGTTCTATAAATTCCTTCATACTCCATGTTTTCACTCGTTTGTGGTATAACAGGCCATACCACACAGGAAAATCGTTCTTCGAACATGTCATAATGTTAATTAGTGTCTGTAAAACAACACACTTTATCAAATCTATTCTGGATGATTCTGCAGAGATAAAACTTTTTCTATTGCATCAGATGCATGCACCCTAAAGACAACAGATGACAATGATGGCCGGCAATAGACTCATCCAAGCACGTGTGCGCAGAAAGATAATAAGAAACTAGCAGCCGCAAGAGCAGCAGAAATGACAACTAACATAAGAAAAGATTATTGGCCATAGAAGAACATTAGATCTCAACCTCCGCTCTTGGAGTTTGGATAGGAATGTGGAACTTAGGAAAAGATCAGAGGCATAAATAAAAAATAATGATTCATAGAAACATTGGTAGTTAGAATGGGTTGTTAGTTAGAAGCTTAGAGCAGACAAGGAAGATACATGCAATGAGCTGAAATCTCATGAAAACTGCTCGGCATTCAGGATGATTTGACATCTGTTAATAAGTTTGTTACTGAATCTTCTTTAGTTTCTTGAACAAGACTCCAATTCCATTCACAAAATTATTGTTTCAACCCCTTCTCAAGGAATTCCAGACCAACCAAAAGACTCATAGAAGAATATGTTTAGTAGATGTAGCAGGAAGAGAAACGACATTCCTCACCTCTAAGAATGTAAAAGCCTGAAAAGATTCATGATAAATGAACCATTTTCAGTCACCAACTTAGATGCAAGTTACTCCTTCATCTTTTTCTTAGAGATCAAGTAGGATCAAACACTGTGGGCCAGTTGAACATGTTACCTTATTCCTAAGCATCAGCCTTTCCTCTGGGGTCCAATCGGCTGTCATGTCCAAAACATTTTGTAGAGAGACCTCATCATATAATAGACCAACCTGTAAGTCGGTGATCTTCGTATTAGATTTTTGTATTTTTAACAAATATATTGTGAGACTGGAACCCAAATATGTAAATAGCAAAGTAAAGATGCTAAACAAAAATATCTTCTACATCATGAACATGCATTCTACGTGTTATTCCATGGTCCTCCCATTGCAAAACTCTTCATTACCAGCAGCAACTTGGTAAAGAAATTAAGAATTTCATACTAGAGGAACTAATTTACTACAAAATTCCTTATAAATCATTCAAATAAGACCACTCAATCCTGTAAATGCATGGCTATAATCTTATTTCTCTATTGTCATAATTTAGTAAACCCAGTAATGCTTATAAGCCAGATAAGTCACTGTGGAAAGTACCCAAAATGCAGGTAGTGCGCAAAGCCTTCTCCAAGGTCCTCCATCAGCACCTCTCATCTCCAAGTATCTTTTAAGCCTAACCTGGAACACATAATGCAGGAGGTCACGAAAACCATCAAGATGACTGGCATATATTTTGGGCCACAGATCACAATATAAACCTCTGGAAATATAGTTGTCAAATGATTCTCCCAGTCATTGAGATTTGGATATTCACCAGGAAGACAAGGAAGTTTCCCAGCCATAAAATCCTGCAAAAAAATTGGAAGGAACAAGAATAACCACGACATAACAGCAAAATTAATGTGAAAATCTAAAGAGGAAGAACAAAGGGAAGATAAAAACCCGAAAGGACAACCCAGTACAATCAATATACTTCTTCTTCCGATAGACGAAGTACATAGGGACATCAAGAGCATAATCTACATACTGTTCAAACCTGTGCAAACCAGGCAATAAAACACAGTAAGTATATATTAGTACATTAATACCTTAAAATAATCACCATGTTGAATACGTTACGAGATCTAGAAACGAATTAGAAAAATGCATGATGCTTTTATTAATTCAGCAGAAGAGATTATTATATCAACATGTTAAAGGGGCCACTTTTTTTACTAGTACTAAGAGTCCAGTATGTCAAATTTATTCAGTTTGATTGGCAGGGATAAGTAAATTTATCTGTATCAACTACAGAGACATGCCATAATTGAAAATATATACAACTTCATAGTATCAACCATGGAGAAGGTGAAGTTTTATTTTTATTAAAAGAAAAAATAAAAAAAATGTTATTTATAAATGTTAAACAGAACTTAATCGAGGACAAATGTACATGTAAATTTAAGATGAGATCATCAGGCATGTAACAATACATATATGATTAAGTTAAAAAGGATGATGATGGTTGGAGTAGGACCTTCGAAAGTTATGGCATGGTAAACTGCCAGTAAAATCTGATCAATCAAGAACCTGATATTTTAAACACTTAAACCTCGAGTAAAAGAAGTTCTTTCGACTAACATGAACTAACTATAATTCAGTGTCATGGCTTAAGGACGATAACATTCAAACGTCAACCAGAAATTGGCTTCTGCACCGAGAAATTGGTGTTTATTGTACATAAAAGGTCTTGCATATATGCACACAAAAGCATAACTGCATATAAGTTTTACAAAAGCCATGAACTTCTTGTTTCCTAAGTATGACTGGGTAACTATATCAATATGGATACCTATTGAAGTCACTTTTGGGCAACCTAGAATTATGAATTGAGATATATGAAAATACACACATACATTCACCACTGACGAGTAGGACAAGTGTTCAAACCCAGCCCACTCATGCATCCCATTTGTGAAAGGATTTGAACTTAAAAAAATAGATAGAAAACATGGAAGTCCTTTACTAAGTTCATGCCGTGGAAGTATCAAATTACATTTATAAGTAAAAAAATGCCAATGATACTAAAGTCTAAAGCTACAAAAGTATCATAAAGTTATATAACTCAATTTAACTAATACAACCACCAATGACATCAACCAGGTCACCATCAGAATCACAAGAACACAATACTAGAGGAATCTCCAAAAGGCAACCAAACGAAAGAGATTGCTAGAGACTGCCCCAGCGGGAATCTCCTTCACAATCATTGTGAACTTCAAGCACAATAGTCTAGCAAGAACATGGTTGTGTCAGCTAAAAGTTGTGATGGCTTGAAATAGATGTGAGGCTGGGATAAACGATTCCGGGTTAAAAACAATAATAAACTAAGCATCTACCCCACTAAGTACGACCAGCTATATGAAATCATATCTCGCCACCGTGTTAGTTGAGACTTATGCTCCCATATATAAGTATAACTTGTCTTTTTTCTTTCTTTTTCGTTTGTAGTTTCTTTTCAAGCAATTTTGGATCTTCCCCTTCCCAATCAGAACTGCAAAGTGGCAAATGGATATTAATTGGACTAATCATCTGAGAGAGTCAGGTCAGCATGAGTTTGGCGGCTCCAGTAACAGGGCATATTCTGGTTAGAAGATCAGCTATCAATTCGGTGGTATAGAGACTTTGAAGCTCTAGTCATCCAGCTAATTTATGCAACTATTTTATTAAAGGCAGAACATACAAGTGAAGGGGCATAGTGATCATTTATTTTGGTGTAAGTGGCTACTTCAGTCGTAAACCAAAGTAATACTATCTTTATGGAGCAGCAAACTAGTGCTGATCATTTTACAATAGGTTTTTCTAAATAAAACAAATAAGTATGTATCGAACTAATGAATGGGTTGATCTTAGAAGGGAACTTACCCAAAAGAATCATCAAATACAAATGGAAGCATCCCAGCTCGGTTGTTATCAGTGTCTGTCCAGATTTGGCTGCAGTACAAAATGAATTATCACATCAAATTGACGTCTTCAAAACCTCAGTCAATTGTACACAGCTTCAGACCAGTACTTATAAAGTTAAAATACTGAAGACCACAATAACGGGAAGGCATAACTACCTTCTCATGCTAAGATAACCATTTGGTTTCCCTTCAGTGAAAGGCGAATTAGCAAACAAAGCTGTAGCTATCTGTTTAAGGAATAAATTAGATCCGACATACTTGAACAACTTCATAACAATAAATGACCTACTTACAGGTTGTAAGGCAAGACCAGCCCGGAACTTCCTTATCATATCAGCTTCAGAATCAAAATCCAAATTCACCTGTATAACATGAAGCGAATCACTGCTCACCGAAAAGAAAAATAGTATAGCATCTCAAAAGTTGGAAGTGTGGGAGCATTAAATGAAGTCCGATAACAACCAAATATGTACTAATGAAAATTCAAAAGAAGAAAGTATAGAATTTCTTCTCACCTGGACGGTACATGTTCTGAACATCATATCAAGTCCAAACGACCCAACTTTGGGCATGTAATTTCTCATGATTTCATATCTTCCCTGAGTAGAATTATGTTGTCAGAATCCATAACAGTTCATCAGTTCTTATATAGCTATAACACTTTATGGGAACGGACTAGGATACAGCTAAATATGTAACAAACTAATTTAACTAAAGAAAACATATTTTGCATGCTCAAACACAATATCCTAAATAATCAGTGAGAAAACATCAAAATGCTATAAGATTGAATCCAAGACCATTCTTATCGAATTCAGAAAGACCAATTCATTTCATGTCTGCACAAATCCAGTTAATGGTCCATCTTATGAACATTTCCTTGCTCCCTGGTTAGGGAGGGGAGAATGGCATAAGAACTATGTACCACACCGTCAATCATCAATACTTTATGCAAAAACATTATCTTTGTATCACAGGCCTTTCAGTCCCTGTAATGCGGATGCGCAGTAGTGTAGCTTGAAAGATTTCTCAGTAGAGTTTAAGTGGAATCACTTTTGCATTATTTTTTTGAAAGTAGTGATAATGACATTAATAGATATAATACGATGAAAATATTGCCTAAACTTAGATCATTTTTTTTATACTAGCCTTATTATGATTTAATTAAATTAAATGTCAACATTATACAATTGATTCCAGGTCTTTTTACGAATTTGTTAGTTACCTTTCAATTGTGTGACCTGGTATTCACCTACCTAGCTACCTCATGTAAATATGTCTGGCCAATATGCAAAACTGTTTAGTTGCCAATTTTCTCAGAACCGGTTGTTTATAGCTCTGACCAGAAGCAAAATAATATTTTATCCAATATTAATTTTTCCAACCACAATGGATGCTCGCCAAGTGGAAAGACCGATCCTTCAATACTCTACATCAAGACGTATTGGTTTTAATTTTCAAGTCCTACTCCTACCTGTGTGTGGGCATTTGTCTTTCGTCGAAGTAATATCTTTTCTTGTGTAAATTACGACTAAGCTTTGATTTATATTACTTGTTGTACTTGATTTCTTGATCAGCTTTTGATATCTTGAAGTTATGAATACAGTATTTGATTGTTACTCGCCTTCCAGGAGAATGTTTTTTCAATTATGCTCGCTTTCCTTTTCTTAAGGATGTATAAAATAGAGAAAACCCAAAATTAGGGGAAGGTGTCACAAGTAATCCCAGTCACTTGACCATGGCTCTAGCAAATATGAAAATAGAAATTCTAATAAACCCTTCCCTTGCACATGGGCCGCAACATTAACTTTTTTCATTTCCTAAAAGTTATATTGCACCTAGTTAATAGTCCGTCAAAGTGCATACACACTTGCTATTCTGTTGTACAAAAATAGAAGTTTTTATTCCGTTGGACAAAGAATTTACGGATTCAGTAAATTTGAATACCATATAGCCAGAACTCTAAAAGACATTACCTTTGGCATTACTGGGATTTCTTCGCGTCTCCACTTGGGCTGAAAGCCAATTCCTAAAAATCCGATCCCCATCTCCTCCGCAACAGCCTTAACCTGCGTATTTCATTTTTGTTAAGCTAAAACTCAACTGTTGAAGACTGATTTTTGGTTGGTTCAAGTGAGTTTATACAATAAAGAGGACATCTCTAAGAAACAGGCACACATGCATGCACAGACAGAGTAGACACATTGCCCAGCATTCTAGTTGGAAGTCAAAGAAATATTCTCAATTAATCACTCGAAGATGAATGGGTAAAGTAGAGAATAGAGTGGATGGAAAAGACCGTGCTATAACCAGAATAACAAGCATATTGAAGATGATAGTTTTTAGGCCCTTAGACACAAGCTAAGTCTGACTAGAATCACTATATACTGATAGGTATGGGGCAATGAATCCCTCATGATACAGAACTAGCTCCTGTCAATAATCTTCCACTTCAGTTCCCATATCATATGCTAAGGGAAAAACTTACCAGATACTCTTCAAAATGAAATCAATTAGAACAAAGACCAAAAATAGTGCAAAACCATAGCTAGGAAAAAACACAAACCCATCACCATATTTATCAAAGCTACATCAGTAATGTAAGGAAAGAGAAAACGCAGCACACTAAAAGAAGTCTATTAACCTGGTAAAGATGAGAATTGACTTCAGCACAAGTTTGATGCAGAGTTTCAAGTGGTGCACCGCTCAGCTCAAATTGACCACCAGGCTCCAGCGATATACTTTGTTTTCCCTGACAAAGAGCCAATAACATAAAGTTTTAATAGAAAGAGCAAAATATTTCGTTGTGCATATTAGCCATGGTTTTGTGAAATGGGATCAAAATAATCTTAAATTAGACATTAGGACTAGTTTAGGGTTTAGGGTTTAGGAGAATCAGGATCAGATGATATACTACTTATCAATATCCTGTCATCCATATCATACATAGAATATTGGGAATTCAACCACATACTGGATTCCACAGAAATAGAACATGTACCTGTTTAAGTCCAATAATGTTTTCGCCTTCCATTATTTTATCCCAGTCAAATCTCTCAGATATACCATAAAGAAGATCTGCTATTTGTTCATATTTCATTGGTTTTAATGTTCCAATCTCAAACCCAAACTTTTCATGTTCAGTCCCTATCCTGTATGAGCCAATAATAGATATTTGTATCAGCTACCAAACAAGAAGTAATATATGAACCATTCAACACATGTGCAATAAAAAATGAATTTTGAATTAGAACTGCATCTGGATAAGGTAAGCAATCAGATGGTAGAGACATCTAACAATGAAACAGTAACCCAGAATTTAAATACTATAAGAAATCAAGAGCAATGGATGTGGTTAAAATAGAAAATAATGCAAGGTTTGAAAGCACATTGCGAAGGCAAAATAAGGAATAACATACAAACATTATGCAAAAACAGAACACCAAGCATTATCTCGAAGACTAACATGATGATCTCATATTAGTGGAAGAAATTATGCTAGGTTTAGGCCCGATGCAAAGATGCAACGGGAACAAAATTCAAATAGTTTCATATAACTCATAACTCCAACAAAAATAAAAATAATAAAGAAAATCAACAAATAAAAACAAATCTCAAGTATGAACTCCAAGACTAACATGAAACGTGATTTTAGATTTGGTATAATACAATTTGGCTTTTCCTGTCACCCAATAAGTAGTAATTACATGAGAGTGTTTGCTGGTTGGTGGTTTTATGAATAATCTGCTGAAAGCAAAATAGAAAATAATAACAAAAGAATAAAACAGAAAGAAAACAAATCAAAACCAGAATCACAAAACTAAAAAAGAAAAATAACTTGGAAATAGTCCCAAAAAGCATCTTGTTTCACCATGAAAAATGTCAAGCTCCATCAGGCGTACTGAAACCAGAGAATATCTTTTTACAAGTAAAAGGTGCAATCTAAATTTAAGTACCAATAAAAGCTAGATCTTCAACCTCCAGTTCTCCTTGGGCTTGCAACCAGAAGCAAGGTAATTTACAAGATCGTCTTTGGTAAGCGGCTCTGTCGCAATAACAGCGTCTTCTGTAGGAGGACTTGCAGCAACAGTTAACCGATGCCCTCGACTCCGTCTCACTTCACTGCTAACTGAGCCCCTGCTTTTTGTCACCTTAAGAGAACTCCATGAAGGGGAACACGAACTAAAGATTTCCTTAGTTCTACCTGACTCCACTACAACCCCATTATGCCAAGCTTTGGACTGTATGGGCTCCGAATGAATGGTATGTGCCGAACCAGGATGTGGCATCAAAGCCATGCCTAAAAGCTAAAAAGTCCAGAATATAATGTTTAGAGAACCATCTACAACTTAAAGAAGTGTGGTTTCACCCGAGGACTGAAATCTCGCGAGAAATCGGCGATTTAAAATGAAGAGACCGAGACGAAAAACAAAGGACATTGCGTTTTGTAATGTTCTCGCCGAGATTTCGCGAAATATCGCGAAAATCTCGGCGAGAAATCGACCTTATTTCGCGCTGAGAGGGTGCTGTGCATTTTTGTCGGATTTTGGCGATATTTCGGCGATATATCGGCGATTTATATTTTTTTTTTCTTTTTCTGACGCTGATTGATGGTAATTGGCTGAAAATGGTCAAGGGGACAGCTTCTGTTTACTTTCCAGAGGCACGAGGGTTCTGCAGATTTGCAGATGTATAATGGAGGTGTGCAGGCTGTAAAGAAGAAGTGGAGGTGACAAATGGATTGATAGGTGTGACATTTGGAGAGATAATTTGTTCAGCTTGAGCTTGAGGGTTCCAATATATGTGTATAAATGGACTGCAGAGTTCATTTGTTCATTCTACAAAAATATTGACGTAGTGTAGTGAATTTTTTTATCAATCATCGGGTAGTAGTAGAGAGATCGAGATATAAATTGGCGCAATAGCAATTTTGCAATTGAATAAGAATTGTCTATCCAGTGTGAAGGTCGTGAAGAATCTTGGTAATTTAATTTATGTTACCTTTTTTTAATTTCAGTCTTTCCGGGTCAGTTATACATATTTATATATAATTCTTCAATCAATTTTAGTCTCAATCGTCTAGCCCTTTTGTTGAGACAATTGAAATAATTGTGACTCCGTCGATTAACCCGTTTATAATTCATATCAATAATCAATAATTAAATTCTGCAAAATCTCTAAAATCAGCACGGACCGATTGTCTTTTTAAAAATATTTCCTTTTAATTTGTAGATACTGCAATTGCATTACATTTCAAATCGTTCTATTAATTGATAAAGAAATATTAATGAACTCATGAAACTGTAATAACGAATTATGATGATCCCACAAAATAAATCCTGGAAAAATTGTCGGAAATGAGATTCGAAAATGTTAATTTATCATCTTTAACAATAATTTATGTATCAACTTTTCGTAACAATACACTTTTTATATTATTTAATTTATTTATATACATTTAATTTTTAGAGATGACTAGTTTTTTTTTGAAAAATATAATCTTCCTTTTATTCTTAAGGCCCAAACAAATCCCAATAAAATACACTCATTAACTCCTTCAGCAAATGGACTCTTATATTTATATATTGAATTTCATTTCATTTACTAGAATTGGACAATATAATAATGTTATAAACTGTGTAGGTGGGAAAGTAATGGCAAGCGAGAACGATGCTGGTGATCGCAGGTCTTCAAGACTTGACTACGCTTGGAGGTATGCCACTGCCGTTCCAGGGAATAAAACTGCTACCGTTTGTCAGTTTTGTGGAGTCCAAAATTCCGGGGGTATAACTAGGTTCAAATATCATCTTAGCGGTACGGACCCAGAAAAGAACGTTGCACCGTGCAGGAAGGTCCCACCAGATGTGAAGAAAGAAATTCGTCGATTAATTATTGCTAAAAATATGGCCAAAGGGAAGAAGGCTGAAAAAATGTCTGATATCAGAATTACGACAGGGACTGTCCCGGGGAGACGAAGACGAAGACGATGAAGACGATGATGAATACATCGCATGTCCGCCAACGATATTCGGATGTAAAGCAAAAAGACACTGGACACAAGCCAATTCATGACAAATAACCAAGGACGAAAATATCGGTGATTACAAAGATATCGGTATTTCAGTTTAAAGAGATTTCGGTGAAATCTCGATTAATATCGAAATATCGGTGCAGCTTTTTTAAAAATGCCGGAAAATGTATTAAAATAGTAATTTATCACGATATTTTATAGATTGTTATAAACCTACTTAAATTCAAATATTTAATCTAAATATTGAGTGAAATTCACATATTTACAACTAGTTAGACAAATAATAAACAATAGAAACATTATCAGGCCACGCAAGATACATTATGAACTCTTATTATCATTAAGGATGTTCAAGTATTTTACAATAATATTCTAATTTATTAAATCTTTGGGCTGCATTAAGAAAATTTAGTGGATTGCGAATAATTTAGAAATTTTACAACTAAGGATCATGAAATTTCACCGATATTAACCAAAATTTTACAAGTAAGGCTGCATTAAGAAAATTTTACCGAAATTCACCGAAATTTCACCGATATTAACCGAAATATCACCGATATTAATCGAAATCTCACCGAAATTAATCGAATTTTACTGAAATTCACCGATATTAACCAAAATTTCACCGATATTAATCGAAATCTCACCGAAATTAATCGAAATTTACCGAAATTCACCGATATTAACTGAAATTTCACCGATATTAATCGAAATCTCAACGAAATTAATCGAATTTTACCGAAATTCACCGAAACTTTGGTAAAATTTCCACGAAATTACAACAAATTATACCTGGAGATAGCCCAAATCGAAATTTTTGGAGATTTCGGAGATATTTCGGAGATTTCGGAGATATATCGAAGATATTCTGACATAAATTTATTACATCCGAATATCGTTTCGGTATCGCCAAAAAAGAGAGATATCGAAGAGATATCGGTGAATATCGGAGATATTTTAATCCTTGGTAGCAGCAGCATCACTAGTAGTGATGGCCAATACCTTAAAAACCGTCCGAACTACCCAACTCAAATCGTGGGTAATTACGTCATCTAAAACCCACCGTAAACACGGTGCAATTAAAAATTTGGTGCATAATCGTTAGAGGTAGTAAAATTAACTCTATTCGACGAGTCGGGTTATACCACATAAAAATATAGGTTTGAAGAACTATTTGGCTTTATCGAATCGGGTCGATGGGTCAAAAGTTCGACGGACCCTGGAACGACCCGATTATCTAAGTATATTATAGGGAAATACCCTAGATCGGGACTAATTTTAGGTCCGACCAAATTTTGACCCGACGAATCCGACCCATTCCAAATTGCCACCTCTAATAATCACGCCGATCAAATCGTCAAACTGCTGAATAGTCACATAGTAATTTGTACACAAGGACGAAAATATCGGTTTTTATGAAGATATGCTCTTTCAATTTACGGAGATATCGGTAAGATCTCGATTAATATTGAAATATCGCTGCAATCTATACTATATAATATAACAAAATTCGCCAAGAATAGTAATATCAACATTTTCCCGCCCAAAACAACACTGCTAATTCTGGAAAACTTCAATATTAGCTGCATTAATTAATTAAGCCTTATGTATGATATAATTTGCTGCATTAATTGATATTACCTTATATATGTTAAAACATTCAAATCATTTAATTTCGGAATTGCATTTAAAGTTGGTAGTAAGTTACAATTGATTTACACAAATCTGCAACATAACCTTTTCAACTCAAACTCAAGACAGTATATCATATTATAATTTCCAAAGATTGTGATTGATAAATATTCATGTTCTGGGCTCGGTAATGAAGCCCAATTGATTTTTCTCCAGGAAGGTGTTTTTCTCCAGGAACCATTGTATTTCAGTCTGTGTAGTTTTGAGTGTCAGAGTTTAATAATAAACCTCTCGGTAGTAAAAAAATGAATCCTCAAAAATATCATAAGTAGCTAAGAACAAACCAATTAAAAAGATATAACTGAATGTTTCTTACTCTTGAATTCTTGAACTCTTCCTTGAATCCCTTACTTGACACTCCAAATTATGACAGAAGATGTATAAAATTTTATCTTTAGGTCCCCCTTTATAGTTGGAGAATTAAGATATGAGTTGAAGGGTGAAAATCCTAAAAAAATTAGGAAAAAACGCATGTAAGACTCGACTCATATCGCATGGGCCGTGTAATGGGCTGGGTGACCCAAAGCTGCATTTTTCTCCAACTTCAATGTCGTCATATTTGAAGGTCTTATGGTTAGAATTTGGAAACAACTATCTATACTTAATATAATAACAAAATCCACTGAAATCAGTAACTTTGAAGTTTTTCCGTTCAAAATCTATTACCAATTCTGGAAATCACAATTTTTGGTATATAAAATTCAACCCAATATAAAACACAATTATTGGCAATAACTTACCATATATTAGCCTAAATAAATATGATAAAGCTATTTGGGCTGATTTTGTCTGGGCCGAAAAAAATATATTTTCCTTTTATAAATTATTGACTATTATTAATGAAAAATTATTTATGAAGACGGTAACTAATTTTTAACATTACAAATATATCCTCTGTCAATCGCATATTGCAATTCCAGCCCCAATCATCAACATGACTTCTATAAAAGGATGCTAGAGATATTCATACATTAAGAAAAATAAATATTCATTCTAATATATATTTTAGTCTTTAATACTTTTTACTGCACTCTTTTTCTATTAACACATAATTTTTTATATCTTATTATTTATTGATTGTAATATTTTATTATATTAAAATTATATAAAAATATAAAAAATATTAATTTATTCATTTGCACTTACAAACCGTGCATCGCACGGGGATACTACTAGTTTTTTTAAAAGTGCCGAAAAATGTATAAAAAGATAATTTATCACAATATTTTTTTAGCTGAAGGTATATCTGTCAAAATATTCAATCATTAATTCTTCTATTTATCCTAAAACGTCAATTGATATGAAACGGAGGGGGTATTACTCATGAGTTTTGTTTCCTTAATAAGAAAGTGTACAGGATGCTTAAGACGGACCAATTTAAAAAATATATAAGTTCATTCGGTTCAAAGGGAATATTGACTATAATTTTCACTATATTAAAACTACATAAATATATTAACTCTTATTATGTATTCATATTAAATTCACAAACCGTGCATCGCACGGAATATCGCTTGTCGAAACAATAAGCTCTACTAAAATTCAAGAATATCAAAGAAAAAAAGGCAATTTCTGACGATGCAAGTTAAAGCACAAAAATAACAATTTAGTTCGTCGAATGATTCAAATCTGGATTCCACTGTTTCATACATCGTTTGCACATCTTACATTACAAATCATTCCTTATCTTGGTTGGTTCAGATGAACAAGAAACCAACGGGAATTAGCCAGGCCCCACTTTGGGGATGTCATAGTGCTCACTCAGATTAGCCAGATACTGGTTAAATTCTTGAATACGATCCCGGTGAGATTTCTTCGCGGCCTTTGCAAGTCTTTCCAGCTCCAATTTCTGCCACCGCTCCAAAAACCGCCTCTCTGCTGCAGTCAGTCGCTCACTCCCATTTATATCGATATTTGTAGTATGGCATAGTTGTGCATTGTTTTCATCTGTAGTACAAATTAGTGAAACGGTGAGAACAGAACCAAAAGAGAACACAACGGCAGAGAGCCATTTTAGTAAAGATGCTTCAGACCTGCCATAAATTGATCGTGCACAACAGACGGAACATCTTTCTGTCTCTGCTTCTTTCTCTTTCTTACACCACCGTCCCTCACATTCAGGGCTTTGCCCTTCAGCCTCAGCTTACCGACGACAACATTTTCGTAAGCTGACATCTCCCCTTGTCTTGAGAATCTGAAAACATTTCAGAAGCTTGTTGATCCAAATTGTGAAATAAATTTTTTACTTCATAGAAAATCAAGATTACAGCTTACAGATTGAATTCATTTATGATAATTTTTTTGTTTCTAGCTGGAGACGATATCATGATTTAGGGTGTATCGGAGTATTATCGCATTCAGAACTTATATTTAGTTGAATAGGCTGGTTCATATCTGTTTTTGCAACCCTTGTTACAATACATAGAAATAATGCATCTATGGGTTTTGATCAGGTGCACAAGACATGGGTTATCAACGTTGATAATCGGTGTGTTGCTGCCTAGAACGTCTCTGCACGCCTGACATGTTCATATGCATCAATACCCTAAATTACTTCATATCACAAAACTGAAACAATCCCAAACTAGCAGAAGCAAAAGGAAACCTATAAACAGTAATTATTTGAGGTGTATATCAGTATCTGATTCACTATTTCCTGGTTAATTCAAAACCATTTAGTCAAATTTAAATCCTACAACAGATGAGCGCACATCGAATATAGCTTGACTTACATACTTCGAACTTGTCAATTGAATAATGAAAAACACCAAGCATGCGTGGCCAGAAGAGCATAAGAGTGATAGCAGAAAGATTGACCAATGCAAGGTTATCTACTAAATCAGAGAAACTGCCCCGAGAAAAAGCATGTAATAACCCGCCCCCCATTTTACCTTCAATCAGCCATACTAAAAGCTGGAACTTTCTGGATTCCAGCATGCACCATTTCTTTCCTCAAGGCAGCGGCGTGGTCCCATATCCCAGCCCCAGCATAAATGCTGGACAATAACACATATCGGCCACAATGATCAGGCTGCAACTTGATTAAACGTCTACCTACTTCATTTCCCAATTCAATGTCCCCATGAACCCTACAAGCACCCAAAAGTGCACCTAAGACGGACCCATCTGCTTCGAAAGGCATACTTTTCACAAAGTCATATGCCTCTTTCAAAAGGCCAGCTCTACCTAAGAGATCAACTACACATCCATAATGTTCCATCTCAGGTGTAATGGCAAAATCACGAGACATTGATCGAAACAATTCCATTCCCAAGCTCACAAGTTTTATTCGAGCACAAGCTGACAAGACACCCACAAAAGTAACTTCATTTGGATGCAATGCTAAGCTTTTCATCATCTCAAACATGTCTAGAGCCTCTCTTTCCATGCCATTTGAAGCCAGTGAGCATATCATGGCATTCCAAGTACACACCTTTTTCACAGCCATAGCATTGAACACTTTTAAGGCATAACTTAAGTAGCCCATTTTCCCATAGAATGATATCAATGCAGTTCCATTAAAAACACTAAATTTCTCAATCCTAATCATGTATCCATGTATTTGCTTACCGTGACACAATGTGAACCCATCATCCAAATTTGCTAATGAAGAGAGGACACTTACGAAGGTGGCTTCACTCGGCCTTAAAATACCACTAGTTACATCATCATCTTTCGTCATTTCCATGAAAAAAATTATGGCTTCCCTAAAGCACCCATTCTGTAGATAACCATTAATAATACTCGTCCAAGAATAAACATCTCTTTTTGTCATGCTGGAAAACATTGAAACAGCAAAATCCATGTTGCTACTTTTGCCAAATGCATCAAGCATTGCATTATGTGACACAATACATGGTTGAGAAATCTCCTTAAACATCTTATGTGCACTACTTATATGACCAATTTGTGAATAAAAAGAAAGGAATGATGTACGGACAAATGGATCATCTAGTAGGCCTCTTCCAACACATTGTGCATGGAGTGAGTAACCTACATGCGCAATCCTATATGATTTTGGGAGAGAAGCAGCGGCTTTCAGAATAGAAGGGAACGTGTAGCTATTAGGAGGGGCCCGGTGATGAAGCATGTGGCTGAAGAGGAGGAGGCTCGTGTAAGGTCTAGAAAGATTGAGGTATGCTCTGATGAGAGCATTATAGAGGAGGGTACTAATCCACAGATCCGTAATGAGGAGGTGACCATTGGTAATTAACAAAGAATGAACTTGATCAACTTGTTTTGAACATTTATTAGAAAATTTGTTGAAACTTTGAAGAAGATGGAGTAACAGATCAGGTGAAAATAATTGTGCTTTCAACATCCAAGTTACCTACAAGATGTGCACTTTTTCTTTTTCAGGCTTGCATTGAGTTTAAATGCTTAGATTGGTAATTACCAAGGATTTAGCATAAAAAGATTAGGAACTGATCAAAATGGGCTAAAAACTGAAAGGCCGATAAAATCTGGTAATTTACAGAGGTGCTCCTAAGATCATCAGATAACATATTTCAAACTACTCTGATAAATCCCTTTCTTTAGCATCTTCATGTCCTAGCAACTAGCAATCACAGTGGACTAATGGGCTATATTGTTATATCTAGTTTATCAGTTTTTCTCTTATTCATGATTGAGCCCTAATGATGCATCACGCGATGCATCTCTCTTCTCAGCACAGCAATCTTCAATCTGTCAACAATACAAACAACTCATTATCTGCTTAAACACCACATATACACAGATTCATAAAATACAAGCTTCTACAATCTTACCAGTCATACATTCATCGAGTATACACCTATCCCCCATAAGTACGTAGTTCCCTACATACAATATGATTCTGATTAAAAAGTAAATAAGCACATTTCCAGAAGAATGCTGGAGTTGGATTGCCAGAATCTTCAACATTATTCGAAAGAATAGCCAGCTTTCTCCCTGCTACAATCAGGCGATATATGTCTAACCATGCAAGGACAAACATCTTGCCAGGAGGAGATCTCAATTGACCAGATCGATCCACAATTGCAAATATTTTTCTTTTCATAAATTTCCCTAGATTCGAGAGACAGTGAGAGGCGATTGCAATCCCTAATCTACTAGCAGAAGGCCACAATCTAGCAATCCTTCTATACAGTAAACATCAATTATTGTAAAGAACCCCTAATCTCCTAAAATAGTAATTCAACCCCTGACATTACCGAGTACAATTGTGAAGAAGTAGGAAATCTCACGAACACACACACACACACAGAGGAGTAAGAAATCTTCGGCTATTCATGGTGGAATTTCAACTTTTGGCATTCTTCCACATTGATTTACAAAATAGAATCGCGAATAGCAAAGCAAGTCCAAACCTTATTGCTAAATACTATGTCAAAAGGATAGAGCAACATTATCAATTAGGCAACGTGCATGGCGGAACAATTTAAACGCTTTACCTAATCAGGAAAGAGAAAGGAACCGAAAGAAAAGAGGTTGATATTGTACCTGATTCGCCAGTAGATGAAATGAAGAAGAAATTGTTCTACAAACGCAAATCCAGAGCCCTAAATAACAGAGAGCTTCCTGCCGAAATGATCCCGGAGTTTCCCGAAGCTTCCCGGGTTCCCCCCGCACACGGATTTATAAGTCACGATTTTAAATAATTTAGAAACGCGATATAAGAGATAAAATGACGATTTTAGCTAAACGAAGAGAGATGCTACGAAACAAGAACAAGAATCAAAAGTGCTTCTTCATATGCTCATGGGCTTGTAATAGTAATTCAAACGACATTAGCAGCTGATCAAAGCTCAGGAAATCCAACAAATTCTGTAAATCGTTGTAATTAATTAAGCTTATGGAAATTGCTCTCCTCACCAGCAGGAATCCCCACTACACTCCTCCTTCAGGTTATTCCATTTTCTCAAACTTCCCCTAATTTTCTTTTGCACGTTTCTCGATCAATTATCCACTCGCCATTTCAATATTCATTCGTCAGGTAAAGCGTGCAAATACGCGGGCCAATCTGTGGTAAATTGTTGTTGTTTTTTTCAATATTCAAGTTTCGTAGCAATGCAGTATCATGAATATACGTAGTACTCACTTTATCAGCGGTTTTTTGCTTGTTTTTGAAGTGATATTGTTGTTGCAGAGAGCGCTGCCGATTCGAATTCTAACTGTGGGGAAGAAGAGGTCAGCAGGGGTTCAGCTCATAGTTGATGAGTATGCTGAGAAGCTCAAGCTTTATTGCCCTGTTGAAGATGTTCGAATTAAATCCAATCCTAAAAATGCACGGTGTGTTCAACATGTTATGTATTTGTTCTTGAAAGAATATGTCAAAATGCATGCCCTACCTTTATGTTTGTGTTACGCCGATGACGAAGGGAAGATATTGGAATTTGGATGGAGTGTAGGATTAACTACTAACCTGCATTCGTTTTAGTATAATTGAAATCTAGAAAACAGATTTCATATTAAGTGATTCGAGGTTTCTTCCTTCAGGACATAATCCAATTCATTTCGAAAATAGATTTCATAGGCTTTATATGTATGTCTTGTGCTGATGATGAGTGGAAGATATTTCGGTAAAGGATCGAGTATTAATCCGTGATTCATTATACAGTATATATGGACAACACACCACTTTGTCGAAACCTGTTTTGGTCTTTTACGATATAACACGATGCATATTTCAGATTTAAGTTCTTGGCTTTAAATAGAAGGCCAACTCTATGGATTTTCTTGTCGTTGTAGAATTCAGTTGGGGCTTCTTGATAATTTTCCCCAAAATAGTCTCTTTGTTTTGCTAATAGATCCAATCAATCACACATAATTCTGCTCCGCTTGGCCTGAAATGAGCAATTTTTTCATCTATGTAAGAAGCGGCCAAGTGATATGTTCATATTCTGTTGTCAATGCATCTAGTCGGATTGGAGAGTCATAGCTTACTGACCATGTGTGCCAATTGCCACATGAAAAGTGAGAGATTCGTCACACTAAAAGTATTTAACTGCCAAAACATCAGAGCCGCCTAATTGACACAAAAACGCTGGGCATGACTTATTCTCTCTAAGCAAATATTTGTAGAGTTAATGCATTTGTTTCTGTAGTGTGGTTGGTGGTGAAATTGAGGCTTGGCTCGTAGAATGTACGCAAAGATTTAACTTATAAGTAGCTATTGATTTTTAAATATTGTCGTCGCTTAGCATATGCACAAGGTGGACTTAGACAAATCATATTGTCACTTTTTTTTAATAATAAAAATGAATACATATAGAGCAAAATATTCATATAAAAGTCCACAGGAATTGGAGAAGCATCTTAGAAGATGAGTGTGCAGGTTCTTACTTTTACTTATGCTTTTATCTTTCCTATCACAGTGACGTGGTGGCTCAGATCGAACATGAAGATATGGCTGTGATGGGCCTTATCAAGTCTAGTGAATGGGTACACTTCACTACTTACCTCTTCTAATCGTCATTTCTTGGTTCTTTCAGTTTTTTTTGCCCGAGATCTTTCCTGGTTTGGATCATCATGACATTGCAAATTCTTTTATTGTGACCAAAATGATGTTGATCTTATTTTGCAGTAGTCATCTCTTTAAAAATCTGGTGCGTGAATGCAGGTTGTGATGTTGGATGAGAATGGGCTAAATGTGGGGTCGGAGCAAATGGCTAACCTTATTGGGGATGCTGGAAACACAGTATAATTCACCTTCTTAATTCATACATTCTCCTGTATTTCATTCACACGGGAAAGAGCCCGTTATTTGTAATCCCACAATGATCCAACTTTAATATTCTCCTTATTTTATCTCGTTTAGCGATAAGTTGGATATGTTTACGCTGTCTGATAGGGAGCTTCAAGCATAGTATTCTGCATTGGAGGACCGTATGGCCATGGAAGACAGTTGAGAGAGAGAGCTGACGTGTCAATCCGGTTGTCATCATTGGTCTTGAATCATGAAATCGCATTGGTTGTGTTGGCTGAGCAACTGTACAGGTAGGAGAAATAGATGAATCAAGTTTTTCATTATTAAACCATGAGTAACACTTGCTTAAAACAGTCATCCGTAAGACGAGAGTTACTTTTATTACAAAACTTTCACTTTTGTAGAAAGGTTAACACTCTCCCTCAAAAAAGAGCAAAAAAGGTTAACACTCAGTAATATCTTCTGCATTATAAGTAACCTTTTTTATGATAAAAGTAACTTCCGTCTTATAGAAATGGATCCGTAAGGCAGTCGTATTTAAGTGAAGGATGAATCGGGTGGTTTTTTACTCTTTTCTTATATGGTTGTACATGACAGGGCTTGGACTATTCTCAAAGGCCAGAAGTATCACCACTAGGTACACACTCTTTCAATTACTCCACCATCAAGCATCATGAAAAGAAGGTGGCAATTAGTATAGAAAACAAAAATGTTGAAAACAAAGGAGAAATTCGTATATCATAAATTATAGTGACATTCTATATACCTTTTTCGAGACAAGACAATTTCTGTTTTGGAGCATGAGATGGATTCTGATAATAATGGCTCTGATTTATTCTCAAAACTAGAAGTTTTGGAAGATTTGTAGTAATAAGAAATATACTCATCGAATCGAATCTATATATTAAAAAGTAGGGTTGAGCCTCTCCAGGCTTGCCGACTTCAGCTTTTCTATAGCCATAAGAAATTGAGACATGTCCATCTCTGTTAAATCTTCAGAATCCCCCTAAGTCATCTTTTTTTTTTTGTTATTGAACTTAGAGTTGCGACTCCATTCGTTGTGATAGCACTTGAGAGTTGTGACCACAGACGAATACAGCAGGTACGCTCGCTTTCATCTCCCCGTACCATATCTTTTAACTCTGTGCATTGCTAACCTATATAGAGAAGAATTAGAATTATTTCTCTGGGTAACAAGTTGAAGAATTTGTTTCCTTGCCTTTATTCTTCACCAATAGATTCTTATTTGATTGTATATAATTGTGTTTGCAGAAATTTTATACGGTAGGAAGAGACGAAAGTAGATCATATTGGAATTGATTTCGAGAGTTTATATCACAACTTTTTTATATTGTATCCACAGTAGAAGGAATACACATCGAGATAGTATCAATACTAATAGCAAATAATATGTAAATTTTCCATGACATCCTCTAGTTTAATTGTCAACCATTTCCATCTCTTTAATTTATAATTTATTTGATGAGACAGATAAAATCCACCGTTGTGATATTGACATGTTACCAATAGCATATCAATATATGTTCGTGATAAGCATACGATGTTGGGTATATTACGTACATAGGATTAGGATTAAAATCTCTTATCATATATTTGGTTTCGACCTTGTTATGTATGCATGTATCACACAAGATGGATCATTTATACTACATTGGTGATGTCTTGAATGAGCAGAGTAATATTCCGGTGAGAAGATCCTCCTTCCTCCACCGACCTCTTGGCCATTTCTCCAAGCTCCCGTGCTCTTTTCCTTCTCTCTTCTCCCTCGTCTCCCTCGTCCATTATCCTCCTCACAGCCTCTCCGATCGCCTCCCTCGTCACCTTATTCTCCGCCTTATCTTCCTCCCCTAGATGCGCCACGGCTCTTGCACCCACCCCTACACCCGTCCCTAGTATCTGCACTATCAATTTCTCATTCAAGAACTGCTCCGCAAACATCGGCCATGTCACCATCGGCAACCCTGCACTTATGCCTTCCAGGGTCGAGTTCCACCCGCAATGCGTCAGGAATGCCCCTACCGCCGGGTGCGATAATATGGCTACTTGTGGAGCCCACCCTCTGATGAACAGCCCTCTTCCCTTGCTCCTTTGCTCTATCCCTTCATCCACAATCCACTTCTCTACCTCCTCTCCAGATTTTACCACTATAATAAATGGATGACCCGAAGCTTCCAGGCCTAAAGCAAGCTCCACAAATTGAGCCGGCGACAGGCGGCTCAAGCTTCCGAGGCATGCATAGACAACAGACCCCAGCTTCTCCCTATTATCGAGCCACTTAACCGCCCCCGCCTGGTCGTGCTGGACCCTGTCTGAACCATTGACACTGGAAAGGGACAATGGCCCAATGCACCAAACCTTACCCCCTCTCAACTTTTTAAACTCATCCACGTACCGGTCTTCCAGCTCCTCGAAGGAATTCACCACCACCCCATATGCCTGCATCTCGGTCTTCCTCACGTATTCGCGTTGTTCCGTGAAGTCCATCAATCCTGGATTGAATAGCCCGGGCAGCTGGAGCTTGGTGAACTGAATCACGTCGGGCAAACCAGGGACCACGAAAGTCTCATTCGGCGCAACTGTTTGGTAAATCCTAGTAATATACAGATGGTGAGTCACTAATTGGGTGAAGCAACTCATACCGTCGAAGACTATCCTAGGTATCTGCAACGCAGCGCATGTATCAGCCGTCCAAGGCAGGTGCTTGTCGCAGATGATGCAGCTAGGGCCAGGATCCATCTCTCTAAGCAACACTTCCGTCGGCTTCTGCAACATACCTAATAAGGAAAATACTAAATAGGTCAATACGATATATTTCTAAAATATTCTTATTGTACAGACAGTTCCTATATTGTAATACCGATGGCGGCGAAGAAATTCCCCATGAGAGAATAAGAAGGTAGAAGATCAGCACTTTCGCAGCCCAACGGCAAGCCAGCTTCTTCACAGGGAAACTCAATTATGACAAGACGAATCGACAAGCCGGATTCAACGGCGCGATTTATCACCGGAGTGAAGCGTGTGGCATCCACGTGTGTAACGATTATTGAAACGTCGACGCCGCGTTCAGCCAACAACTTAGCCATGTCTATCATGGGGATGATGTGACCAGGGGCCATCAGAGGTATGAGAACGAAGGACGCCATAACCAGTTTGGAATTAATTCCATGTTTTATGCTGATGTTGGAGTTGTTATTTTAGTTATAATAATAATAATAGAATATAATTAGACTGCATACATGCATACGTATGTTATTACCGTTGCAGTTTTGGATGTTATTGTTTCCGTTATCGATGATAACAATATAACTGGACAACTCAAATTGCAATATAGTATGTTTTAAGTTAATTTGCCAAAAACTGCAGGCTTAGAAGGGAAGCAAGCCGGTAAAATTGTCCCGGTTCGATGGGCCAGCTCATAAAAATATATGTTCGAAGTACTATTTGACCTGATCAGGTCGGTCCAATAATCTTATTATATTTTAGTGGAGTAACTCGGGTCGAGCCGATTAATTCTAGGCTCGGTTAAATTTTGGCCTGGTCTCAACCGGCTTGAAATATGGTGGTGGCCCGACGGGCCGGAGCCAACCAGGCCAGGCAGCCCGAAATGTCACCTCTAGTTATACCATTCAAACATATTATTATACTCCTTTCGTCCTGTCCTAATTTGCATCCTTTCCTTTTTCGATCGTCTCACCCTATTTTGTACATCTTCAAAATGGAAAGAAATCTTACAATCTTCACCTTTAAAATATTTACCCTCAATCTCCACAATAAAAAAAGTCAACTAAAAAATAAAAATCAATTTTTTCTTAATATACATGCAAGAGCATGTGTAAATTAGATCGGGACGAAGGGGTATATTATATCCTTTTTTCCTTTATTGATAAAAAGCTGAGAATATATTTATTCTACTATTTATTTCCTCCAGAGAAATAATTAATACTCCAATAGGTATGCTAATCGTCTGAGTGTCTGCATGTTCTAGTTTGGACGATATCGAGGTGTTTATGATTGCTTTTACTTTTGAAAAAGTGATTAAGATACGCTGATTTTTGGGTCGGCCTACTTAATCGGTCGGATCATTAATTCATTGGGTTATGATTGATGGATCCGATTAAATTTTAGGCTACAATTTTTATGATCCAACCTGCATAAAATGTCAACCGGACGGATTTGGTCACTCTCAAAATTCAAAACAAATGAGTTGAATGTATTTATTTATTTATCAGGCTTATATTTCCATTTTTCTCTTTGGAGGCATATTCCATCAGGGAAGCAAATATATAAAAGACATTTAATATATTTGCTTTACTTATTGATTAATAGGGATATAATCGAGTTAAGTCAAACAAATATTTAAGAAATTGAATTTGATTTGTTAATTATTGGGCTGAACTCAAACTTAATTTATTGGTTCGCAAACTTATTCGAACTTGATGAAGTCCAAACAAGTTAAATAAATACAAATTATAAATATATTAGACATCATTGATTTGTTAAAAAATAATTCTGCAAATTACAATATGCTTACTAAAATTAATTGATTACATTCTAATAGATAATTTCAATTAGATAATTATTCTATATTAATGAGAAGTTATTTTACAAAAAAATATACATAATGTGACAATATATTACTTCAATTTTTACAAACTAACTCCAATCCCATTAACAAGTTGAGCTTGCAAAATCAATCCGACCCGATGAATTAACTCAGACCACCCAACATTTTAGATTAGTTAGGCCATAGTAATATAGGTCGGCAGTATCCTTGGGCCCAACAGGCACGACTCTATAGACTAAAAAGCCGATAAATTACGGACCAACTAAAAAATCTTAGTATATTTAAGAGGAACGGGCTAAGCCGAATCAGTGGTTGTTGGTCCAATGAAATTCTGGACCAACTCAACCCAGTCCGACATATAGTGTTGGTCCAATGGACGAGGCCCCATTAAACCGGATCATCCGAATTATCACCTCTATTAACAAGCTTGCTCTCAGAGCTATCAAGTTTGAGTTTAGTTTATTTACTTTAATGAGTGGCGCTAAAGAAACTCATATCTTACTTTTATTCCGAATTATTTACGAACAACTTGGTTTAATTACATCGCATCAATCAGGCTCATATTTTGACAGAACACAAAAATCTCAGAGAAAAACAACACAAAAGAACAAATTTCAGGGCTAAGAATTAATAACAATGATCCAATAATGGGGTTAGCATTTCCTCCAATAATTGCATTGAAGATTGCAGAGGACAAGAATCAGGAACAGTCAGATACTAGACCAAAGTATCATGGTACCCGATAAACCCGACCCAATATGCCGTAAGCCTGCTCGTCAATCTTAGCCTCTTAGGCGGACTGTGCTTGGGCCGGGTTCACCATTCTTTTACCAGACATATAATATTGATCCGACAGGATGGATGAACCAACTTATAACCTCTACCCATTAGCATATCTGTATAATGGGTAAGTGCATTCTTTCTGGCTTCTTTATCATACTTGTATTGCATATAAAATCCAAAATAACAATATTTTTGGTGCATTATCCATTAATAGTGCTCGTAAAGTTGGTTTGGCCAATGACCTGACCTAAATCGTTCGATATTTTAGGTAAATTGGAACATGGACATTCTAGATTAAAGTATCATGAGTCCAATATGCCTTTAGCTAGCTGCATGTCAATCTTAGCTGCATTGTACTTGGGTCGGGCTAACAATTTTTTGATTCGACATATGGTAATGGGCCGACGGGTTAGACGGCCCAAATTACCACATCTGTCTATTAAGATATACGTGCATTCTTCGTTGTTTCTTTTATCATACTTGTATTATATGTAACCTAATAATTATTTTCTTATTTTCTTTATTCTTTTGGATTGTTCTTTTTTTTTCATTTCCATTTATCTTTTTTATTTAAGTAGTCTTTTATTTTGTTACAATTTTGTAGTAAAATTGTGGTATTTGAATAAGCTGTGGAAGTGGGCAGGCTTAGTGAAGTCAGTTAGATGGATTCGTTTTGGATTCTTGTTTCATCGATTTAGATTTGTTGAGTTCGATGATATTTCGAACTAAAATTTATGTAGTTCAATTCGTTTAAAGTAGCAGAAAAATCAAATCGAGTTTGCTATCTCTATCCACAACAACCGATTCAATCATATAATCATATGTGTGTATGTATATATTTGTAACATATTATCTTATCCATCAAACTTTAAAAATATTATACTCCCTTCGTCCCACCTTATCTTGCACAGGGGAGGTTGACACAAGTATCAAGAAAATTTGTTATTAAAAATTTTGTTGACTTTTCAAAGATTGATTGATGATGGATATTGACGGTGAAAATTTTGAAGATTAAGATTATGTTATAACTTTTCTTTTTAAGGAGTGTGTAAGTTCGCCTGGGTAGGACAAAAACGAAAAATATGCAAGATAAGATGGGACGGAAGAAGTACCATTTAATTTGATACTAGTATATAATTGAACATATCATTATATATATATATATATATATATATATATATATATATATATATATATATATATGAAATTGTGAACCGAGTAAGCCAACTGATAGCAAAAAATGTCTAAAATGCAAATTTTTAACAAAATCGAGTCGAGAAGACCGACTAACACCACGAGATCATTCGTTACATTTTGTGTTTCATCATATTCAATAATCGACATGTATATTAAATAAAATCACAAATTAATATATATTATGTAGTAAATTAAATGTAACAGAAATTGAACACCTACGGTAAGAGACAATCCGGCTGACTAAATATTAGTCAGTTGGCTAGGCCTATGCAATCAGAATTAACACAGGCCGAAAGCTGAAAAATATCTAAGGCCCACGTTAAAACATTAGCCGATCGTCCATGAATGAAGTACATGGGCCTACAACCAGTTAGCCTTGCAACAACTCAAGCCCATTTTGTTTAGACATAAATACTACTCCTCCCGTTCCTTCTAATTTACCTACTTTGATAAAGTATGGAGGTTAAAAAAAAATAAATTTTATGAAATCTTTGACTTTTTTAAAGTTGAAGATTGAGAGTGGAGATTTCGAGCGTAAAGATTGTGGGAATTAGTTTCTATTTTAAGAGTGTGTAAAATATGCTAGGACTGTCGAAAACAAAAAGTGTGCAAAATAAATCAGAACGGAAGGAATAATACTTCCTCCGTCCCAAATGAACTTGCACAGGTCGGCACACATATTAAGAAAAAATTATTTTTTTGGACTTTATTGACTTTTCAAAGGTTGATGGAGGGTGGAGATTTTGAGGGTGTGGAATGTGTTATAACTTTTCTTTTAAGATTGTGCAAATTTGCTTGGAAAGGACGAAAACGAAAAATGTATAAGTTCACTCGAAACGAAAAAAATTACATTTTAACTCATCACCTGAATTGTAAGGATCTAACTGATGCACACGATTAAAAACCGACATATTTATTGATAATTATCAATAAATAAATTAATTTAAATTATAGTATGCCGCTGCTACCTTGGCAAGTGGCACAGGATAAGCTTAGAAAAATAACGATGCACAGTCATTTAAACCTTATCATATATCTTTGGTACGGAAGATAACATTTACAAATGGCTTCTTTTGAATTCAAAGAGATACTTGTTTTGAGATGTCCTATTCAGCCGGGACACGATTTATTTTCAACGTATTTTATTTTTCAGTTAAATTATTCATTTCTTTATATTCACATTCTATTGTTAACATCATTTTTTATAATTTTTAATACATATTTTATTTCTATAAATTTCTTAAATAAAAACAAATGTGTCATTTAAAAATGTACAGCAACGAACATGATACATGTCATTACATCTCGGCACGAGTATGCGGTGACTGACCTTTCTTAATTTCATAACTTTGGTCCCCATTTTGTCGCTGCCACAAAAAATGGATGGAAAATCTGGAGTATGCAGTTTTGGAAGATAGCTATATATACTGGTCACGTGTGAGAATCTAAAATATTCTCATTGGAACTTGCCATTAAAATTAATATAGACATACACGTACTATTTTGTTTTTTTTTTTCATTATTGTAATCTTGATCCAAGTTCACATGTACTGGTAAATTCTGCAACTCAATCGGTTCAGAAAAAATGTAATCTGTCATTTGAAAAAATCAAGACTTGGAAAAATCTGAATATTGCTACAAAGGCTTTGCTTCTAATTTTTTTTTTTTTTTTTGGGCTAATTATCGAAAAAATCTTGAACTTTTGTCCAATTTATCAATGTTGATTGTTAACTATAATTTTTTAAAATAGAGCATCGACTAAATTGTGACTTCTGATTGTGTTGTAATCACCACCATCAAATTATATGGACAAGATCTTCATTTTACCTCAACTAATTTCATACTAATCCGTCATTTTTATCGTTGTTAATTAGTGATTAAAGTTACTATGTTACTTCTTCGACTCCCAATTAATGGTAGTGAAAATGAAAGATTGTAAAATTGATCAAAGATAAATGAAGACCTAATCAAGGTGCATTTAGCGATGATGAAGACACAAGAGATGTCAAAAAATATCATCGTTATAATCGAAAAGAAATTATACTTGATGATCAACATGACAAATTTTAAAAGTCTGCGTTGCAATTGAAAATTAAACCGAATGCCATAATTTTTCTGATAAATTAACTCATTTTTTTCCAAAACCAAACCTACACCATGGTTTTGTTAGCTGGACAGGACCGTCAAGTTCAATCGGGAACTGGGACGGACCTACCTTTATAATGGGGTCGGCCCTACCCCTCCCCGATCACGCTATTTGTATGCTTAAAATATCTATAATAAATATATATTGTGTATTTATTTCTGAGGGAAAATGTTCACCGTAATCCAATTTTTTCCAGTAGTATTTGAAATACAAAACTTCATATGAAATACGGTAATGATAACATTTTAGCCAATGGTGAATTGGCATACAATCTTATTTCCCGTACAATTTCCAATTAGGTAACCTAACATTAACTTAAAACACTCAAAAAAAGGTTAAAATGACAACAAAGAATTCCTAAATATAACTTAGTTAGATAAAAGTTTCATCGTCTTCAGTTAGCAGCATATCTCAAGAATCCACCATGGCAATTGCTTCTGGCAAAGCCCTCAACTTGCGCGGCGACAACCCCGTCTTGAGAGAGACAGTCAACTTGCCATTACTAACAAGCACCTTCCTCACCTCGTTCGCCAGCTCAATCACATAATCGTCTTCATGACCTGTTCACAGTTATCACTCTTATTAAAAAATCTTTCAAAAATGTCAACTTATTCAATGCAAATGTGCCCTGTTAGTCCACCCAAGGGACACTTATACGAGCGACTTTTACAACATTACTTACAAGAATTATTACCTATATCAAACATGGCCTTCTCCAACAAGAAAAGGTAGTCTCTGTTGTTGCCACAAGGACCAAAAGCTGTTGCAATTTGCCTGGCCATGTCCTCCAATGGGGCCGGCCCCAGATAGTACTTATTCGATATCTTGTCCGGTGTGGAGGTGAATCTGTAGATGGTAATAACCAAAAAAGTTCAGCAATCTTGAAAAGCTATAATATGGCAAAGAAGTTGAATGAAAAGTACTTACACTATCACACCAGTAACAAAGGGTTGTCCAGAAGAATCACCTTCCTGAGATCATCAAGAACACAAAAGGGCTTAATAACATTGGATATTAAATGGAAACTTAGCAATCACAAAGAAGACATTAAAACAATACTTACTTTATAGAAGTCCACCAAAGTTTTATGGTCATATTCGCATTCTCTTCTCTCAAGATACTATTACAACAACATTAAAAAAAACCATTATTCAAGATTCATCAACATCAGGATACAAATAAGTACAAGATGACAAATCGAAATACCTCCATCGCCGCCTTTTCTTTCTCCGGCCCACCTCGCACGCAGTAGGCAGCACCCCACTGTGAGAATTTAAAGTTAGACTATCTCTAAACACAGAAAAGGGCCCAAAAAACAGAACAAATAATGAACAGATTACATATAAACTTAAGTTCTCCATAAGATAACTTGTTACAGAACTAATTTCGGGTAAACAATGTTATTAATCAAAGATTACCATATGTAAACTGTGATTCACAGCAACCTGGAAAAAAATTCAAACATTTGAACTTACGCAAATAGTTCCTTTTTCTTCTTCCAAGGTGCAGGTTCTAGCAGGGTGCTCAGGGGTGCCTCTATGATCAATGCAAGCTGAAATGACCAAAATAGAATTGAATAAACTAACAAAACAAAACAAAACGCAACGCGGAAATCTAGATCCTGATTACATTGAAAAGGGGGAAAATACCAAAAGTGTTTTCATGATCCATTTGAAAACAAAATTATCAACACAGCGTCTCAATAAATTGCAAAGTAATTCAGTAAAACAGCATACCTAAATCAAAGACACGCCTGTAGTCCTTAATATACCCAATTACTTTCTCATCAACTTGAAACCCTGGGTTCCATACCAATGAACCGTACCCGAATACCCAGAACACCATCTTCAAATCACTTCACGCTTAATTCTGCTCACGAATCAAACAACGGAAATGAGTTTACACAAAACCAAATAACGGCGGAGGAAATGCCGGAAAAATAACTCACCGGCGAAAAAAAATTCGATCAACGCAACGACGAGGCGTCTGAGAAGCTTAAGTTAACCGAGGTGGACGAAGATCTCAGAGAGCAGAGAGAGATTATTAGAAATTTGTTCTGATTTTGTTCAGATTCTCTCTCTCTCTCTCTTCGGTTGCAGAAATTGTATGGAGGTTTGTAGCTGCGAAGGAGACGATGTGAAGAAGGTGAGATTTGCGGTGTAATTTATATAGGAGCGAGAAAAGCGTGTGTTGGAAATTGGGTCTGTTAGTTATGACTTATGACTTCGTATGTTGTATGTGGTTGACATATATATAAATGCATCATACGATATATATATACTGTGTACATGACACTGACATACGTCTATGTACATTATCTATATAATCTCGCTTCGGATTTTCTATTACATTTATTACAACATTTTTTATTACATATTATGATAATCATATCACATAATCACTTATGATATATTCGTGATGTTATTATATGCACGTATTAAATTGAAATGTGGTAGAAAATATTGTACGTCCTCTGTCCCGGCTTATCTTGCATGGGGAATCGGCACGGATATTATGAATTTTTTTTTGACTTTTCAAAGGTGAATTGATGATGGAGATTATGTTATAACATTCCTTTTTTAGGCTATGCAAGATAAAATGTAACGGTCGTTTAAAAAATTATGTAAGATAAGGTGAAAAAGAAGGAATATTATACGTAGTAGGAGATCCAAAATAATATAATCTTCGTATGATTATTTTTGTTGGATTGACAAAAACATTCAATATAATCTATTTTTGTTATACTAAATTTATTTATTTAGCTCATATGAGAGGAAAAATGATCAATTTTCTTATAGAGAGTAAATAATTTAGATAATGAAAATATTATGAAATTCGTAGAAAATTTTATTTTGAAAATAGTTATTAAATATATTTTTAGTCTCATATATTTTCTGGTCCTTTAAACAT
Organism: Ajuga chamaepitys; assembly: GCA_958295605.1. Classification (NCBI taxonomy): domain Eukaryota; kingdom Viridiplantae; phylum Streptophyta; class Magnoliopsida; order Lamiales; family Lamiaceae; genus Ajuga; species Ajuga chamaepitys. The sequence goes on along the minus strand of OY282502.1, from coordinate 2,756,797 downwards.
GTCATTTTCTAAATACAATATATATTATGTTCTACGAAAATATAATGTAATATCATTTAAAATCTAATTAATTATTATTTTTCATCAAACCATCGACTAAATCTGTCGGACCGATCAAACATGGCGGTTGCTAAGTTAGAAAGCATGACAGACATACAAACTTCTATCACATTCCAACACATAGGGATCTATACAAATTTATATTCAATAAAGGACCTCTACCGCTACTATAATAATCGGGGGACCTATATAAATTCATACTCCCTCCGTCCCAGTTAACTTTTCACAGTTGACCGGACACAGATGTTAATAAAAAATAGATTTTACTTTTTCTTTGACTTTTTTTAAAAGTGAAGATTGAGAGTGGAGATTTTGAGGGTGGAGATTGTGAGAGAAATTTCATTTTTAAGGGTGTGAAAAGTTAGATGGGACGGACCGAAATGAAAAGTAGAAAAAGTTAGCTAAGACTGAGAAAGTATTCAATAACTAAGGAACCTCTATCACTATTACAATAACTAAAAGACTTTTATGAATATTTACGGATAACTGAGAGCTCTAAACATGCGTTTTGCATGGACATATGAGTCATTTTGTTGATTTTAGACATTTATGTGTGTGAAGAATGAAGATCCATGTATTGGGGAAACATGAAAGTTTGTAGTGCACAAATGTCTAGGTTCATTGAACCTGGACATGCTTTTAATAGCAGTAAAATGGGTATCCTATTCCTACGAAGGTCGTGATCTTGCCTAGATGGTGGGCCCGCCAAAAGCGTGTGGGCGATACATATTTAATAACTACCATTAAACCCACTATTTACTTGAAATATGTAGGTTTAGATATTTAATCACCATAATCCATTGAACCTAGACACTCTAAATCTCACTTTGGGTAGCAACAACCCTAAGGATAAGGGAAGTTAAAAAAATTATTAATATTTAGTAGGGCAGAATATGCACCCTCCGAACTACATCTTCTCCGTTTTGTGTGGTTCGAGCTCGATTCGTTGTACCCGTAAAAATTACGTCGGGGAGGATCTCGCATGCTCAAGTCAGTTCGGATTCTATTGAATGTTATGATATGTGCGAAATATCATGTAGAGAGAAAAGGGGTGTTACATTTTCCTTGTGAGAGTTGATGTATATATAAAGTGTTACCTGAGGGTATTATGGTCATTTTACATCACTTAGTCACTTTTTAGATGAGGCCAATAATGGGCCTCTTTGTTTGGGTCTGGGCCACTAATCAACGAATAACAAAATATGAACTGGGGTCCTCGACTTCTGAAGTGCACGGTTTTGCGACATTAATCAATGTATTAGATAGGAAAAAAGAAAATTATCAATGCATTTTAGGAGATGCATTTTTAGGAGGAAAGGGTCTTTATTACTTATTTTGGAGATAAATAGAATATTCTTTATCCGCAATAAATGTCAATCTAATTATAAGATAAGGAACGCCACAAGAAAAGAAAAGACCCAATAATGATATTGACTCACTGATAGCCAGAATGACCTAATCAAATCAATTGTTTTGAGACTATATATATAACAAAAAAAAAAAAATTAGAGAGTATTTGTCACTCTAACTCCAACACTCAGCATGTCCAAGCATTTCAATACCAAGGCAGATGGGATGCGTGTGATGGTGACGTGACAGATGTTGATGATGTGGCTGCTGAGTCAGGCGAAGTACACACACCACAACTGACAATTTGGTTTATATATTTATGATATTTGCAATAAATGTAGAGTAAAACACAAGAATTTTGTATGGGAAAATGCTTGCATCTGAATGCTTCCTTTCTGCCACTGTTGGAATTACAAATAGTTTCCTGTCACATTTTTCCCTATTTATAATAATAATTCTTAGTGAGAGACAAAATTATTGTCTTTCACATCACGAGTGTCTCATCGAGGTCGTGTGAGGATGCATGTGTCACATGCGAGGCCTTTGCCAGACACATCTGATAGTTGTCCGTCACTTTCTTCCAGCTCGTGGCGGAGAAAACAATAGAGGTCATTAGTGGCGATCTTGGCATACTGTGTTTTTTTTTGTGGACGAGCTGCACTTCGTGTCTCTAAGCTCGCGAGTCTACGAGGTCGTCTTTTGTTTAAGTGTGCAATCTCGAGGTCGTTTCGCATATTTTCCAGCAGGGTCATATTTTATGCTTTTTGGACGAGGTTACTTTCCGCATTCTCCAAATCAACAATTGTCTGAAGTCAACGAGGTGCTTATATCCACAACAGAGCACAATAACGACAATGAGTATCGAACTCAAAGTAAGACTAAGATAAAATCAACCAAACAAAACAAAAACAAAATAGAGACAATAAAAAGACTGAGACACCCTAAACTTAGACCATAGAAATCGACATAAGGGTCCTTAACCAAAATAATCTAGAATGCATGAAGGTTCCCAAGCCCCTAAAACATAATAACAAATTACACAAGATGATAGGACTTAGAACCTTCAAGCTTTGACTCAATATCAAGAGTTTTCAATATCTATTGACATTTGACGTTGATGCTTGACATCCCATTAACAGTGGACGTTTTAGCGAATAAGCTTAACTAAATAGGAGTACGCGGGTCATGATAGTGTTCTTTTTGTTTTTTTTTTTTCCAAGCACTAGTATATATAAATAAAGTTGCGTTTGTTACACAATAACTGCTATTGCCTTAATGGTGTGGCACATGCTCGTTAATGTGGGAGGTTGCGAATTCAAGCCTTAACAACGTCTAATCTTTATTTAAATATATTTTATTAATATTTAATGAATTATTAATTAATATTAATTAGCAAATAAATATTAATTATTCAACAATAAAAAAATTAATAATTTATTATACTTTTGGTTTTTCATTATTTATTATTTATTATTTGTTATTTTATTTTTATTTATCTCATTTGTTAATTTCTTTTGTTTCATTAAATAGTATAGACTGTTTATTAGAAAATATGGAATGTTTAACTAAATAGTATAGATTATATGATTAAATAGTATAGTTTGTTTACCTCAATGGTATAGACCGTTTAATTCAATAGTATAGATTGTTTAATTAATAATCATATAAGTATATGCCAAAAAAAGTTAAATAATTCAAAACAAATTATGTTATGTCAGATCCGCAACAACAAGGAAACAAAAAGGTATAATAAATTACAAACTTTACTATTAGGTAACAAATTATACTTTTTGTTAAATAAGTTAGATTATATCGAATTCGCCGCAACAAATTTCTTTTTAAGAATTAAAAATTATACTGTTCAGGTAAATAAATTATGTTTTTTTGGCTAAACAAGTTATACTATATCGACTCCGCCGAAAACAAATGAAATAGAAAAACGAAAAATGACAAAAATCAAAAGTATAATATGTTATTAATTTCTTTTTATTTTTTAATTAATTTTTATAAAGTGATTATTGATATTGAATTATAATAAGTTAATATATAAATAAAATAATAAATAAATAATGTAAAACGAAACAAAGAAACAATTTGTAGAAAGTGGGACTTGAATCCTTGACCTAAGAGATGCTCAAGCAACATGTGCATCACCAGGACAACAACCGCTCCCTTAATTATAGGAAATCTTTATCAAATTCATTATTCTTTCATTTTAGAGGAGCCAATCATCTCTCTATTTTTATTTTAATCAAAATAATAAATTAATGATTTTATAATTACAAGAATCGTAAAACTCTACTATCACAATTCTTTATCCACTTATTAGGGTTAATGATGGAGAAAGAAGGTAAAATAACATCAATAATGACATAGTGACAATTAAAAAGGAACAATATTTTTGATAAAATAGGACAATTAAAAAACGAAGGGAGTATATTAGTAGACAAAATGGTAAACTAAAATAAAGGTCCCAACTTTCTGAACTAGTGACCTTGTAGAAGGAGCAGTGGCACGCTAACTATCTGGACACAAGCACTTATTGTTTCCAAACGCGCACCTTTGTATATATTTCAAACAATCGATAAAAGAATCCATGATTCACCATCACATGCGGACGAGAGAGGTATAAAGGGAGAAAGTTACGAGAATTATTTTTTCGGAATTAATGATAATATGATAGAAACTACCCAACTAAAAGAATAAGTTCAACTCTTTTCTTCTTTTCTTTAGAAGAAAAAAAACATTTTCTTCATTTTTGGTCGAAGTTGAAGTCATTACATGGATTAAGACCATGTTAGCTATTTCCAAGAAGAATCTATGTTCTAAAAGTCCTCATTTTCACTCTTATTGAACTTCGTCGAGGTGCTAGACTAGCATCAAGTCATCAACCACCTTATTTTCTCGCGAATTCTTCTTAGTATAACCCCGCGTCACCTGCTTAACTCCATTCATTAGGTGCTAGACTTCAGTTTGCCGCCTAATTAGCAGCTAACATCTTTTAGGACATATTTGATTTTGAAGTTGGGATAGGTAAATAGATGAGATAAAGTAGGATAACACTGTTCACTATTATTTATAGGTGTATTTTGTTTTGAGTATTAGTATTTGTTAATGCTTTAAAATTTTCTTATATATTGTTTTGTTTTTTGTGATAGATAAATTTAATAGTTTAGTAGAATGTAGCATGGTGGGCTCCTTAGCTAGGGGTGGAAATAGGTTGGGTTGTACATTGAATGGTCCGGGCCTGCTTTACAAATGGTGGACCCAACTCTGACCTATTATTAGCAAAATGTTTTTTTTTTTTTGGCCCAAACCTAACCTTTTCTACAATCAAGTCTGACCTAGGCCTATTTAAATTTCATTTAAGGCCCGCTAAAGATATATATATATATATATATATAGAGATTTATATTAGGTTTTACACAATTTAGTTATATAAAAAATGGAGTATTTGTAATGATTAAATATACGAATATGTATTATATTCTATGCAATATATATAAAAATAATTATATTTTGTATATTGTGTATATATGTTATGTGTATATTATTTTTAAAGATATATTTTGAGTAGGCCGGCTTATTAGGCTTTTAAGGCCTTCTTTAAAGTTCAAGTCTGGCCTATTTCAGTAAATATGCCTAATAAAAAGTCTAGACCTGACTCGTTAGTTAAATAAGCTAAGTTAAACTAGGCCCTATTTAAGCTGGGCCAAGGTTTTTGTCGGGTATCCTGACCTAGTTCCACCCAATTCTCAGCTGTGACAAATTATCACATCCTTTTGATCATTATAAATTGTCTCACTAATTGAGGGATAAAAATGGTTTTTGGTCGAGTCTCTTGTCCAACATGATTACATGAACTTTAAACACAATTACCAAACATAAGATTAATTGGGATAAAAATACTACCCATCTAATCTGAAAACCAAACTAACCCATGTAATATTGGTAAGAATATGAACTCACCATCTAAACCAATCTTTACGTTTCAATTACTTTGAAGGACTCAAGACGAAGTTGGATAACTCAAGTGGCAGAGCATTTACTATTTAGGGCTTTGGTCCTGGGTTCGAGTTACCGCGAGGTGAGGAGAGAGTTTTTTCTTTATTCTTAAATTAGGAGAAAAAAAATTTACTTTGGAGGACCCAAAGAATTTTCTAAAAAAATTATAATTGGAAGGAATGTATACGTAGAGGTGACAATTTGGGATTACGTCGGGCCGGGTAGGTTAACGTCATATTTTGGGTCGAATCAAAATTTTTTCGGGTCTAAGATTAGTCGGTTTCACTCGAGGTATTTTTCTATAATATACTAAGATTATCAGGCCAGTTCGGGGTCCGTCGAACTTTTGGCCCATCGAGCCGGTCTGATCGGGCTTTGGTCATCGGACCGATACGATCGGGTCAAATAGTACTTCGAATTAATATTTTTACGGCACAGCCCATTTAGGGGATGTTTACTTTGGCAAATTATGTGTGATTGAGACTATTTATCCCACATAAACTAATGTTTACTTTCTTGGTTTTTCAAAACGGGTCAATTCCACATACCCGATTATGTGTACAATTTGGAACTATTGGGCTGATTATTGAACCCACCTCCCCTAGGACTGATTTAGTATTTGAATTAGGATTCTTGATTCTTTAAACTGAGATTTATTGAAAAATAAAACATCGAAAATAAACGAACTCTTAAAATATCGGACCTAAATCGAAACAATTTTGCCACCTCTAAATATTAACATACCACTAGTTGACCCTTGACCGTGAGTGGACTTGATGGTTGGCTTGGTTAGAGCGACGTTGACTTGGAATGAAAACGAGGGCTTTTTAGTCAATTCACGAGTACATAGAATGTTAAATTAGGCCTGCTTCCGTTGTTTGATTCAAACAGAGGTTTTAATTATGTTTGGATAAATATGTCCGTGAAAACTTTAAGTTATATTTGAATTTAAACGATCTTTATACATTCGTGTCGATCCACAAAGAAGCATATATATCATTCGTGAAAAATAAATTGAATTGAGCAACACCTTGAATTTAAAATCTAAGATAAATATAACCTTCTTAAGTATAAAAATAACTAAATAAAATCAGAGCTTCGAGTCTTAGTACACGAAAGCGTACTAAATACTCAATTGATTCAAAGTCCAGTTTGATCGACTGAAGGTTGGGACTCATCCCCATCCAATTCTTTACACCCTCACGTGTCTTTTACCTCAAGAGGCCTAAAGTCGCGATACGGCACCAAAACAAAGGCAAGACGAAGTGGCATTGGCATAGCGCAATACTTCTTCGTGAATCTCCGTTATACCACTTTTTTGTTCGTAATGAGGGAGATATAGAATGGAGTTATTCATGAAATCTTGATGAATCTCGTATATAGTGATCAAGTAGAAGCATCCATGCTACTTCGATCATCCGGTCAAGAAAAAGGCGAGGTTCGAACCTTCCTTACTTCCCAAAGTCAACACAATTCTTCCATCAAACAGGTGGGCGGTTTCCAGGGCCCTTCATTTTTCTGAATCGAGACCCGATCTAGCTCGCATCGTTCCAACAACCGGTAGAAGTGTCAGCAGCACCTTTGCAAGGGAACACAAAGACTCCTTTTTCTGACTGAAATTTAGAATCTAAGTAATTGTTTAATGTGATTTTGGAATGATGCATAGACGATACTTTAAGTTGCGACTATTTATAATCCGCTAATTTTTTTATTAATGTAGCTCATAAGGGGAATAACTTAACAAATTAAAATACTAATGTATAATTATTAAAACATCCATACTAAAACTTAAATAATTAAAACAACATGATATTCCATCCGTGTTATTTTTAACCAAACTCTGATGAACATGGATACTCCAACCATGGCTTTCGACATTAGGAGGGTGTTTGGCTGAGCTTATAAGCTCCTAAAAACATCTTATAAGCTGTTTAGGAGCTTATAAGCTCTTGCAAAATGTTTGGCAAAATAAGATGTTTAGGAGCTTATAAGATCAAAAAATAAGCTCTAAGAGCTTATAATATCAAAAAAAAAATAAGTTGCTTTACCCCAACATATTTCCATCTTATTTTTTAAGATCTTAATTATTACACTCAAATTTCACACACATTTCACACACTTACACACACTACACACATTTCACACACTACACACATTTCACACACTACACACACAACACACACTTCACACACTACATACATTTCACACACTATTTACACTTCACACACTACATACATTTCACACACTAATCAAAATGTGCGTTTAATATTAATTTTTAAATTAGACCCCAAATTTATAGCTAAATCACTATATTCAATTGCAAACTTATAAGCTCTTTTATCCAAACACTTTGTTAACTTATAAGCTCCTTAAAAATGACATCTTATAAGCTCTTGAAACAACTTATAAGATGTTGGAGCTTATAAGATGTTTAAAATAAGCTTAGCCAAACACCCTCTAAGGTGCGTAGGATAACCCCATTGTCATCTGTCACTCTGAGCCCTGTGTCAATGAATATTTTCTTTTATGCAAGAATTGGCAGAATCGATTCATACATAATGATTATTATTATTATTGTTATTATTATTATTATTATTATTATTATTATATGTGTATATATATGCATATATATATATATATATATCTTAAATTTTCGGTTTTGTATTCATAATTTTTCAATTTTCAAATTATTGGATTTCTGTATTATTGCACAACTTGTCAAAGTCCTCCAGAACTTGTCCAGGTCAAGCACTTCCCATATTTTTCCTAGTCAATCTTTTATAGTCATCTTTCTGAAAAATAAAAATGTGATAACTAAATAAAAATGGGTAAAAATTTGTATGTGACCGTCACACGGTCATCACACGATGTGACGGAAAAAAGTATTACTTTTTGTGGTAAAAGTATCACATTTATCTGTAAAAGTATCACCTTTTTTTAACAAAGTATCACTTTTTGTAGCAAAAATATTACTTTTATCTATAAAAGTATCAATGTAGTAAAAATATCACTTTTTTCTGTAAAAGTATCACTTTTTCTGTAAAAGTATCATTTTTTCCTGTAAAAGTATCAATATTTTCTGTAAAAGTGTATTCCGTCACACGTGTGACCGTTCACACACAAGACTCACTCATAAAAATGTGATAACTAAATAAAAGTCTTGACCGTAATTGTTAACAATTTTTGTTAGTTTTCACATTTTAATTTTATAAGTCAAACAAATGAGTCCAACTTCTGCGCAACCATTGCATCCATGCAATCCTATTTTTTCACTGTTAGATTTATTTCATTTCGATCTGAACATTCATTTAATTCGAATAATTTAAAAAAAAAAAAAAAAAACTGAAATGTCAAATTATTCTTTTCTCTTCCCCATAAGTTAGTACAAGTCCCAAAAAAACCTTTATGAAAACTAAGTTCAACACTCTATCTCCGTCTATTTCGAAAATAATCCTCCATTAACCAAGTTTTTCAGACAATTTTTTCTATTAGTTTCTGTGCAACATATTGCGGTTTTACACCAATCCGTCTTCACCCCCTCACATAGACGTACCATGTCGAACGAAAGCAAGACCTCCTTCAACAACCTTCCCGTCGTCGACCCCAACAGACATGTTCACCTCCGTTGGGACATCCTCTTTTTCAAAGGTCCTCGATTCAAATGATTAAAAAATAATAATGGAGTGGATTCAAATTATTAAAAATTAATAATAGGTCCCAGTATAACACTTAAAATGACAAAAATACCCTAAGTTGCATAGGTGCAACGATTGCACGGAAGAATTACCCCAAATTTCAATATGTCACATTTTTAGTTTGTAGGTGGAATATGTGAGCAATGAAAATTTATGAAATAGGCACGTTGCAACGATGCTATCTGTAGATGTATAGTTACTACCACATAGGTATAATTGATTTTGAAAAATTAGCATTTCTAGATACGAAGTCTATATACAATAATTCAAAGATGAATTAATTATTTGGAACATGAACCACAAGATTCACCTAAAAAAAATATGGAAGAAAATGACACAAAATAAGTTAGATGAAATTTTAATTCTTGTTCTTTATTTTCTTTTCATTTTTCGTCCGATATTATCGGAATACAAAGAGATTTGGGGTTGTTTCAGTAGGGTAGGGTTCTATCCTACGTTTCATGGGTAATATCCGTGTATATCACACACCATTGAATTGTTGTGCAGATAAATTAATCAGGACAAAGACATGATGTACTCGTAGGGCCAACTGATAATGATATAGAAGTAGCTTATTTTTTTGTATATATGTAAACAATGAAAAAAAATTGCAAATACAAATATGATTAAAGTAGTATGAGATAGTTGTTTATTTATATTAATATAATAACATTTCAAACAAAAGTGTAATACAAATCTAGAAGAACAATTTGGTAATCAAGCAAAATTATATTGTACTTTCTCCGTCTCGAGATAATTTGTACACCCCTCCCGACACGTGGAATAAAAAAGAGTTATTTTTTTTGTTTTTTAGTTGATTTTTTTAAAGGTGGAGATTGAGGATGGAGATTTTAAGGGTGGAAATTGTAAGAGAAATTTTCTTTTTAAAGTGTGCAAATTGTCTTGGAACACTTCAAAAAAAATGTGCAAATTATCTCGGGAATAAACCCAAATCAATAAGAAATTGGCACATAATATAAACTGATAAAAGGGCATAGGAAGAGAAATGTAGGGCCAAGTTGTCAAGGAGATTGGGCTTTTAGCCAATGGGCCTTCAATAGCTAGGCCCAATACTAGGCCCAAAGCCCTTTTATTTGGACCTTCATTTCACTATATGCTTTCAGGTCCATTAGAATTCTAAAGACTCGTAGACACGGAGGTTAAGAAAAAATAGATTTTATGGAATCTTTAATTTTTTTAAAGGTGGAGATTGTGAGAGAAATTTGTCATTTATGGGCTAGAAAGTTAAATTGGGACAAACCGAAAAAGAAAGTAGGAAAGTTCGAGCGGGACGGATGTAGTAACATAATCTCCACCTCAAAATCTGCACCCTCAATCCACCTTTGAAAAGTCAACAAACAATAAAAAATAACTTTTCTTAATACCCGTATCGACCCCCTGTGCAAGATAAATGGGACGGAGGGAGTACATGTTTTGGATAATGCATTACAATAACTTTACCAAAAATATATAATACCTTTAAACATGAATCGTGATACATTTTCACTGTGATACGGTTACCCGTTACATGTAATACTTTTTGCTATAAATATTAATACTTTTTTATCTATGACCCGAATTACACGAATCTTTGTGCACAAGAAAACTCCGCTTTGGTTTATAATCATTTATGTATACTTTTCATATAGAATTATTTACACATTAATTAATGAAATTCAATATCTAACAAAATCAAATCACAATGATCTGCCAAAAACAGCTCATCTTAAAATATTCACCAAATTCATTCAATAATCTTTTCCAACATGCTCTCCATTTCCTTACCATTCTATTCTACACAACAAAACCTCTCTTCTCCATCATTTCCTTCTCAAATTCACAAAAAATAACCATCAAACACAATCATGATCATGTCTACAAGTACCGGTCCATGGCTCGTCGCGCTTTTCATCGCGGCATACACTCTACGCGCATCATCCAATGACACAAACTACGCGAAATCCCTCCTCAAGTTCAAACAATCACTCACCAACACAACAATGCTTGACGACTGGCAAGAGCCAGTCGTCAAGAACTTGTGTTCATGGAACACACCTACTTGGACGGGCTGTTTGTGCGCAAATGGCTCGTTTATTGGGCTGCGGCTCGAGGCCATGGGCCTCGGTGGCAACCCCGACGCTGCAGCTCTTTCAGAGCTGCCACTTTACAGCCTCAGCTTAATGTACAACAACTTCTCCGGCCCATTTCCGAGTGGCCTAAACAAGCTTGTGATGCTGAGAAGCTTATACTTGGCGAATAACGGATTCAACGGTGAGATTCCGGATGATGCATTTTCCGGGATGAAGATGATACGGAAGATAGTGATAAGTAACAATGCTTTTACGGGGAGAATTCCAGCGTCGGTGCTGGAATTGCCGCGGCTGCTGAGTTTGCAGCTTCAGGATAACCGGTTTGAAGGGCGAATACCGGAGTTTTGGCAGCAGAATTTGACGGTTAATCTGTCGAATAATGTGCTGCACGGTGCGATTCCGGTTAGGATTAACAATCAGAATGCAAGTTCTTTCTTTGGTAAGTTATGTAAACATAATGTTTTTCATGTTTCTGTTTCTTGTTTTACAGTTTTCGGAAGTTCTGAGGTTGTTTGTGCAGTTCTTGATATGATCATGATCTCAGATTGTTTGTTAGAATTATAATAGTTAATCTCTTTAGCCATATGAATTCGCAGTTTGCCACTTTTCTATGCCAGGTTCAACAACAATTCTGTTTTCTTATGCATTTTCGAGCTCCGTGGCAAAACCTTCGGCTAGTTTCTGTCTAGACACTAGACTAGCTGCTTATGTTTTTTTCTCGACCTCTCCATGCTTATAAGGCCTATGTCCTATTCAACCCCAACTAAACGCTAGACTTTAATTTGCTGCTCCACTTACGCCTAACGACTTTTTCGACATTATTTCAAAGTCACTCTTTTTTCCAATAAATAAATAATAACAACAAAACAACAACAATAATCATAAATAAATCTTGAATATTTGATTCCAAACTTCCAATAATTGTTTCAAGAAAGTTTCTTTAAAACATGTAAGCAGTATCCACGTTGTTCAGGGCACCTAATACAAAGTCAAAGAGCTACCAAATGCATTTTTTCCCCTAAAAGCAAAAAATATATATATATACATATATATACACACACATATAGGCAAACACTTTAGTTAGACCATTTTACGGAAACGTAAGACGGTTACTTTTATCATAAAAAATACTATTACTTTTGATATAAATTATGTTACTCTGAGCGTAACTTTGTACAAAAGTAACGGTTTTAAAAAAGTAACAGTTTTCTTTGTGATAAAAGTAACAATTTTTTATAAAAAAAGCAACACTTTTTACAATAAAAGTGACTTTTATCTTACGAAAGACGATCTTACACAAGTCTGTGTTAGAGTTTGAAATAACATAGGATATTGCAAATCTGTAGTTTGAAAGAAACAACTGACTAAGACAATGTAGTTTTCTGGACTTGTTATATCAGGAAATCTCAACCTATGTGGTAAGCCATTAGCCCCATGCAAGCCAAGGAAATCAGTCCCGAAACTTGCCTTTGTTGCAGCCGCGCTGGCCGTATCTGCAACAGTCGCGTTCATACTACTCATCCTCCTCTGCCGAAGGCGCGCAAAGCCACTACAATACGAGAAATCAGTTCACAGTTTCGCCATTGAAGAACCAAAGAGAAGACCTTACAAGAACAATGAATATGGGAAACTCTACTTTGTGAGGAATGACTGTGAAAGATTCAAGTTGGAAGATCTTCTTAAGGCATCTGCTGAAGTTTTAGGAAGTGGAAGCTTCGGCTCTTCTTACAAGGCCGTGTTCTTGGGCGGCCAATCCTACGTCGTTAGGAGATTCAGACAAATGAGTGATGTCGGGAGAGAAGAATTCTACGAACATATGCGCAGGCTCGGGAGGTTGTCACATACTAATGTGCTGCCTCTTGTGGCTTGCTATTATAGGAGAGAAGAAAAGCTTTTGATTTCTCCCTTTGTTGAAAATGGCAGCTTGGCCAGTCTTCTCCATGGTAAGTCTCACTTTTCATGCGTTCGTTCGACCCGATCATCTTTTGGGTCGGGCTGAGATGGACCTTTCTAGTGCTTTAGTCTCAGCACATTTGAAAAACCGAGTCAATAGGGCCCGGTTCATGCCTGAATGTTTTGGGTCGGGCTGAGATTGCCACCTAGGCTTCTGGTTTTAACATATTTGAGTTGTTCTGTGCAGGTAAGAGAAGATCTAACCAACCTGGACTTGACTGGCCAACACGTTTAAGAATCATCAAAGGTGTTGCCAGAGGATTATCCTATCTTTACAAGGAACTTCCCACATTAACCCTACCCCATGGCCACCTAAAATCATCGAATGTTCTTCTCGACAGCAACTACGAACCCCTTCTAGCAGACTATGCATTAGAACCAGTGACGAACAAGGACCACGCGCAACTGTTCATGGTAGCATACAAGTCCCCAGAATCGACCCAAAATGATCGTCTAACAAGAAAGACCGATGTGTGGAGCCTCGGGATTCTCATACTCGAGTTACTAACGGGCCAGTTCCCAGCTAACTATCTCAAACAAGGAAGAGGGCCCAGTTCAGATTTGGCTACATGGGTTAGTTCTGTTGTGAGAGAAGAGTGGACAGCTGAGATGTTTGATAAGGACATGAATTTGACGAGGCAGGACGAGGGGCAGATGATAGAGCTTATGAAAATCGGGATGTGTTGCTGTGAGTGGAATGTGGAAACGAGGTGGGATTTGAGGAAAGCGGTGGAGAAAATCGAAGAAATAAGGGAGAGTGATCGTGATTATTCTTCGTATGCAAGTGCAGACGACAAGTTGTATCCTAGAGCATGATGCTTGATTTTTGTGTTATGAATCTACTTAAACATTGTATTCTTACAAGGTTATTACAATTTTTGTTTTATCTGTTTTGGACATGACAGACTTAATTGCATATACTATAGTTCAATGAATATGAGAAAAACCAACAAACATAGGCAATTTGTATATTTAAAAATATAAAGCAGTTCTCTCATTCCTTAAACATTGATCTTGTTTTATGAAATACAGAGAATATACATGGATTATCACAAATTGATGTAAAATAATTTTCTCCTGGAAACATAGAAATCATGGAACTCGGAGATTATAAAGAAAAAGGATGGTTCATACCCGATTCGTACTGTTGATCAGATTCTCTATACAGGGTGAATGAATAAAAAACCTTCAGAATAAATGCACCATCAAAGTACTCGACTAAACAAAAAAGAGCTGTATTGAGCATTCTACTAACAGTTAACAGTGTATCGCGTCTTCTTGCATACAAGCTTACTATCCTTAGTCAGGTGTACTTCGTACCTGCATCTGAGGCCCTCAGCCCCCTATGCTTGACTGTGACGATGTTTGAAAACTCAGATCATCCTGCAAAAGTTTATGGTGATTATTTGTCAGATAATGTGCAGGTAACATGATGCATAAATCTTGAATTGAGTAGAATTTTTGCATTATTTTCTATTAGAGTTCCAGAATTGGCAGTAAATGGTAAACATCGACTTACTTTAGACATGGAAATTTGACTTTGGCAGGGTGACGGATTTGCACTGTATGGCACGGGATTATACATGGAAGCTTCAGCAAGTTCTCTCAGTTTGTTCAATTCTGGAAGTATGACTTTCCCAAGATCTGGCCTGTCTTTCCTTCTAAGTTCAGAACACTTGAGTGCCAATTTGGCAAGGCTTAAGGCCTCTTCATAAGGCCAATTGGGCACCGATGGATCAAGCATCTCAGCAAACGTTCCATTCTCAATAGCTCGCCCAACATGGTGACTCAGGCCCATTGGAGATTTAGCCGTAAGAATTTGTAAGTATATTATTCCTAAAGAGTAAATATCAGATTTCACACCAAGCATGC
Source organism: Ajuga chamaepitys (assembly GCA_958295605.1). Taxonomy (NCBI): domain Eukaryota; kingdom Viridiplantae; phylum Streptophyta; class Magnoliopsida; order Lamiales; family Lamiaceae; genus Ajuga; species Ajuga chamaepitys. Next base: position 2,741,772 of record OY282502.1, on the reverse strand, counting down.
CCGTTTGCTGGTACTCTGGATCAATGTAGCAGAAAGTTCCAGCTGTAGATGTCATCCTGTATTGAGTTACATTGTCGGCCACAGATGGAGGGACAAGCCGTGCCAGGCCCACATCACTGATCTTACTCACATAGTTGCGGTCCAGTAGAATATTGCCGGGCTTGAGATCGCGGTGAACTAATGGCTCAGGCTTAGTTTGGTGGAGGAAAAGCAGTCCCGTCGCGATCTCAGCGGCAATACAGAACCTGTGTTGCCAAGATAAAGGTGGAGTCTTGCCACGCTGGAATAGACGATCTTCTAAGCTTCCATTGGACATGTACTCGTAAACTAAGCAACCATACTCGGGACAAGCACCTAGTAGTAGGACCATGTTTGGGTGTCGTATGCAACTTAGGATTTCCACCTGGCATAATAATAAAATATAGGTCATGAAATCAAACATAACACAACACAATGAACAGTAGGGTGACGAAGTGAAGTTACTACGTTCACTGACCTCTTGTTGAAACTGGGCTCTTCCATGAGTAGCATCGGGACGAAGGACCTTTACTGCGCAAGGTGTATGGTCCAAATAGCACTTGTACACGGGCCCATAACCTCCTTCTCCAATCTTTCTCGATTTTGCAAAATATTCTGTGGCAACCTCAATTTCCTCGATTGTATATTTCCTGTACCGGGTATCTGTTTGCATAGAGCCTACCATTTTAGTATTCTCTTGTGCTTCTCTTAATGCCTTCATTTCTGCATTGACTCTTTTTTGAGCTTCAAGCTCTGCTATCCTCTGAGCAGCCTCCGCATGCTCAAGGGCAGCCTTAGACCTGGCCTTTTCTCTCTCTGCAACAGCCAATGCCGCCTCTTCTGCCAGTCGGGCTTCTTCCAACCTCTTCTGTTCTTCCATTTTCCACCTCTCGAGCTCCTTTGCCTAAGTAGTATATAAAAATATACATATATTAAATTGCCACATAAACACACACACAGAAAGAAAGAACGAGAGAAATCCAGAACAAAAGTGAGTTCATGCCTTCTCTCTTGCTGAGAGTGCTTCTTTGCATGCAGTACTGTACATATCCATTGTTTGCTTGAGCTCCTGCTTTAGCCTTCTCATTTCTGCTTCTACTTCATCCTGCAGCTCGAAGAATTAACTCCAAATGATCAGTATTTTCTGGTAAACAGTAATTATATATTCCCCAGTGTTAATGTAAACACCATACCATTGTTTGTGGTGCCTGAGTTCTATCATTCTCGTAAAAATCAGAGAAGTCTACTGAAGACATTACGTCTACTGATCTGCGTCCAAGGTTCCATGAGTCAAGGCCTTGATATTCTACGTCGGAAAATCCAGAAAGTCGAGGAGGCGTAGATCCGCTTTCAAAGCTGTCACTGTAACTAGGAAGCACATCAACACTTCTCCTTGAACTCACGAAGGATATGTCAGTATCTGGTGCAGAGATTTCATATGCTCTTCCATTGGGAGCTCGCCGATGAGTGAACGGTGACCTGCTTGCATTTGTGACACATTTAAAATTGGCTTTCACAGAAAAAAATAAGATGCGGGGAGTTAAGAATGGCATCATGCTTTTGGACTTATTACAACATACTTGATGCTTGCATCACTCATCCTCCCTAGTGGAGATGCATCTGATCCCCGTGATTGTCCTGAAAAGGAACCTGCATAGGATGTATCCAAGATTTAGCTCATCGTGTCAAAAGAAACAGATGATGTTTGTGTTCATACAACTCGTCTGGATCCTAAAGAAACAAGATCATGCTGAGAATGACTAACTTCTAGAGTTCGTGCTTGACTGCACTGGTTGGTCCGATCCACTAAATCTACTGTTGACTTGACTTAATATCTGGGTACGAAGTGGGCTAAGGATGGATGGAGGTGGGCGTGAGGCAGATCGAGTGGACGAGATCTTTCCCTTGTGGATGACATATATAGTGCAAAAATCTGGTGCACCTTTTAACACACTTCCAGGGATGTCTTTTGCTTTGAATCTGCTTGTCCAAATGTAACTCAGTTAAGCCTTTGCTTTAGTCACAATTTGATAAACTTTCTTTATTACATATTGTCTTGAGATATTGACAGAGTAGAGAGTTGTTATTTTCACCTGAACATGCTGCCTTTCGCCGCAGCACCAAGAACCAAGAAATCGATTGCAGATTGCTTTACAAACTCGACAAGGGCTCTTGTTACGTCAGCGTCATCAAGAACAACCTCATGGCGTTGTATCTTAGTTGCACAAGAAAAGAATGTTAGGACGCTATCTAGAGTGAGAATAATCACGTAAAGAAGTGATATGTTTATATGAGTGTCAGGGATTTCTTGTAACATTTTCAGACCAGTTGGATTTTCCCATATCAAACTGCGTTACCATCTCCTGTTCCAACTATACCAAAACAAGCCACAAATTGGTGCAATCGGAACATGAGATGTAACTCGGTTTGGAACAAGACATCTGGTCAGGTTTCCGACAACCAACAGGTGTTGTATGTTGAAATCTGGAAAACCTACATCTTTGCGTGTACATAAGACACGAAACGGAAGGAACACATCCCTTAGTTGATTGTCATCTCCTATCTCCTCACTGCCATCAGGAATTGGGTTTGGCCCTGCGAGAGAGAGAGAGAGAGTAATTTAGGGCCATGGAAAATTACAAGAATGATTAGTTGGAGCTAATGAAGACGAGCATGGTTACAATGCTCCATTATTATACGAACTAAAACCTCAGACATTCTCCCATCAAACTAACAAAATATTTGGAAATGCATCCATATTTTTGTTTCACATAAAATTTCACCGGAGACAATGCAATCAAAACATGCAAACAGAAAACGGAACCATACAGAAGGAGAAATATTATTACATGGGGTATGCAAAGATGGAGACGAAGACATTCCTCCCGACGAAGATCTTTGTCTGACGTGAACCAAAATAACAGTTTGGCCTCTTACAAGAAGATTTTCAACGGCCCATTTCAGGGCAAATTGACTACTCCTATCCCTGTCTATCGCCACAGCCACCAATTTAGTCGTCATAGACATTCTCTCTCCAGAATTCTCCGATAAGGGCCACGCCTACTACCCTGTTTCTCTCTCAACACAGAACAAGAAACTTCTCCTTTTCTTGATAATCTCCAAGTTCTTAGGGTTTGGATCAATTTTTGCTGAAACAAGATCATCTATATGTACAAAGGTTATTCCTTTTGATAAGAACAACAAAGGTTATTCCTTGAAATTTAATTTTATCTTCTTTAATCTCCTAATTTAATATGTTAAAAAGGAGAAATTCTAACAAGTCAGAAACCTTTCTCCCATCTCTCTTTCCTTCATTTCTTACAATCAGATGTGTAAGGGGAGCTCCACCGTTTTCGGATATTATTTTGACTTGTCTTATTTCTTGGTTATTGTTGCCTAAAGACATATTCCCATAATAGTATGGCTGCAATGGAGAAACCTAAGGAGGATTTAACATGTCATTATCCATTATTATTTCTTAAAGAAGAAGATTTTTTTTCTTCAAAATGTGGCATTGGATATACACCTGTGCAGTTTGCAAATCCGGTACCACAGTCATGCTAGTCAGTATCTAAAAATAGGAGCAAAGCAATAGAAGCAATTTTGGTATAATCATTTCATATACTACAATGTATATACACAAATATTTTCTTTATCTAAAAGTATAATCTTGAGAGCAAAGCATATATTTTCTAATTGTCTTTCTAATTTGGATTCGCGGCTGTAGATTCTTGAGAGCAAAGCATCCTCAAACAACGTCGTTTTAATGGTCTAAAACGACGTTGTTTTAGGGACAGTTGTGCTGCCTCCACAATGTTGAATTAGATCCGGATTTATATACAATCATCTGCCAATTATTAATACCAAGAATCTCAAATATTGAAATAATTATACACAACAATTCCTTCATTACAATTTTGTACTGAAACTTCATACAAATTGAAAGGAAAAACACACACACACACACACAAAAGCTTGAATCATTCACCTGAAATCTTGCTGATCACAGTGCACCAGCTTTCCCCCTTTTTCGCACAGCCCTTGTTCTCCTACATCATCCACCATTTTTCCATAACTGTACTTCAATGGCATTCTCCCCAACGCCCTATGGAACTGCATTATACAATCCCCTCTCCTCTTCCTATGCTCTCCCTTTCTACTACTCAGCCCCACTTCTTTCAATTCCTCCAATACGCCGTCGTTTCTGGCATCCCCAAAATCCCTCACTCCGCCGCCCTTCACTCCCACCATCACCGGCCCTTTCTGGATCTCCTCCGCCACCACAAAATTCATCAAAATGTCTTCGCAATTATTCATCTCGTCCACAATTCTTCTACCTTCCGCATACTGTTCATCGCACGAGTACTTCTCGAGGTAATTAACGTTCACGATCATGAATTTCGTGAGAATAATCGAGTACTTCTCCTTCTCCATGGTGTAAATCCACGACTTTGATCCAATGTCGTACGCGTGCGACCTAGAAAAGAACCCGACCGCCCGATCCGGATCCGATCTCCATATCGTAAACGCGAAGGTGACGGAACTCGGATCCGGCTCAATGTCGTCGTCGCAGATAAGAACTGCACTAGTTTTGATTACTTCCCACGGGTAGAATCTGTGGTTGAGGCTGGATGATGGCGCCCGGAGTACCACGGCAGAGAGGTTCTGCGTGAGATGTGAAAGCCTGTGGGTTAAGGTGGCGGGGTTGCACCAGAGGAGCACAACGGTGGCTACTGACGGCGAGGCTGAGTAGGCAGCGGTGATGGAATGGAGCAGCGGGATCCGGTGCTCCGAGTAGCCATTGATGATTACTGTCATCTGGTCGGAGCGGAGCGTGATCGGGTCGGGGCGGTTGCATTGCGGGCCGGGCGAGTGATGGATTAATCTGGATGAAATGACGAAAAGAGGCAGGTGAAGTGAAATTAACAAAACAGGGTAGTAGATTCCCGTCTCCATTAGAGCTGGTTTTCTTGCTGCTGTTAACAGTTAACACATATTCAAGCTCAATTAAGATTTGTATAAATCTCATGAAGATGAGACTACACTGACATTTATGAATAAATTGAATCATTTGCATATTTAGGCTTTTTAGCTTAGTTAGATTAGATATTTATGTTTAAGTTTTATAATTTATTTTATGTTTAGTATTAGGGCATTTTAGAATTATTATTTAAATATCGTTGTTAAACTTTGTTAAGGAGAAGATTATTTATTTATGAATTAGCAAGAGTTAACTCCGGAAAGAGTTTATCTACTTTCTTCTCAACGCCGATATTCTATCAGAATAATATAAAAAGTTCTAAAATATATCAAAATAAACTTGAACATTAATATATTCAGCTTGATTCGACTCATTATAACCCTGATCGCAGATACTTAACCATTAAAAGGCAAAAAAAAAAAAATCCCCATATTAACTCGAGATACCTATGAACTCAGCTCCGCATTAGTCGGGTTGAATTTGGCATCAAGTTTAGCAACAATCATCTCTAGACTCGGGGGATGTTTGCAATTATTTGTTCCAAGTGCTTTTCAGTTTATACCTTATAAGAAGTTAGTTTGAAGTGTTTAGGAAAACACATTTAACTTTAACAAAAGTGATTTTAGATCAAAAGTTAAAAGTATAAAATAGTTGTTTTTTCTAACTTTTTAGTATTTTTGTAAATAAATAGAAATTTGTTTCTCACTCATAAACTAAAAGTTGCTTAAGTATCCAATACCTCAACTTTTACATGTGACTAAAATCACTTTTATAAGAATATTAATAAGAATTTAAATTTAAGCAAATCACAAAACGATCTTTTCAAGGTCAATAAAACAACATGTTTAAGAGCATAACTTTAGTCTTCAGGTGCAAGATTTTGAACAAATAAAGTTAAACCCACCAAAAACATATGCCTATATATGTGTGTTGGTTGTTGTGATTAATCAATTAATTGCTTGATTAGATTAGTTATTACTCCCGTTTCGAATGAAATTATACAGTTTTCGTTTTAGTCCCTCTCAAATAAATTTACACATCTTTAAAAAGGAAAGTTATAACACAATCTTCACCCTCAAAATCTCCACCCATCAATCTGCACCCTTCATCAACCTTTATAAAATCAACAAAATCTCAAAAAACATCTTTTTCTTAATATGTGTAGCAACCCCATGCACAAATTCATTTGGGACGGAGGGAGTATATCAATTGGATATTCGTTGGTCAATCAAATTTTTGCTACCTCTGCATGGGTGCGTTTACTTTAAGTCTTGACTCAATAGATTTAAAAGTTCAAATTTTAAATAAACACACTCATTAACTCAATCGATCAAATTTGATTTATCACTTTCCTGCCTTAAGTAAACACACCCCGTATTCACTTGTCAACTCAAGTAATACTTAAATGCAACAACAATAAATAAATAAATAAACATAGAAAAGCTAGGGGTGAAACGAAAACTAAATCAAATTATCTTAAGTTGCATTTGGATAGAAGAATTTGAGTAGAGGTGTTCAAATAGTTCCGGTTCTCGATTCGGAACCGTCGATTTCGAAACCACAGGAATAAGAACCGAAACTGAACACAGTTTGAAACCAGATAAAGACCAGCGGTTTTTGAACCCCAATTTGGAATTGGATGAACACCTCTAAATAAGAAGGAGTGAGTCTTGTGTGTGACGGTTTCACGTGTGATGGAATGCACTTTCACAGAAAAGACTGATACTTTTACAGGAAAAAGTGATATTTTTATAGATAAAAGTAATAATTTTGCTACAAAAAGTGAAAAATAATACTTTTACAGATAAACGTGATATTTTTACTATAAAAAATAATATATATTTTTTCGTCACATGTGTAACGGTCTCATATAAGTTTTCGTCTGACGTTTTCCGGTATCACTTAGTATTATTATTCTATTTTGACATCTTGACATTTTCCAATTGTATCTTTAAAAGATTAGGGCTTAATTAGCTGTCGATAAGTGTGTCGCACAATTATGATCATGTAGTAGTTTCAAATTTAGTCAAATATAGGGACTGTCAATTTATTTATATTTAATTAATACACAGAAAAGCATGCAATTTTTTTATATTTCTTTTTTTGATAATTTAATTTAATAAGCATGCATTTGAATAACGTAAGATAAGTTGAATGATGAGTCAGAAGAACTGCATTGTATAAATTTATTTATGTTATTCCCTGTTGGCCACTTAATCTCAATAGTTTGATTTTTCCAATTTGTTTCCAACAAATATCCCACTCACTATTTCACCAAGATTCAACAATTATGGCTATTTTTGGACACTGTTTTTCCATTATGTCTCGGTCTAACTTGCCTATTTTGATTGAATACGGAGATTAAAAAAAAATAGATTTTGTGAAATTTTTGACTTTTTTAAAGGCGGAGATTGTGAGAAAAAATTGTCATTTATGAGCTGACAAGTTACGTTGGGACAAACCGAAAAGGAAAGTAGACAAGTTAGGCCGGGACGAAGGGATTAATTACAACAATTCCACCAAACTATCAGCGTTTTTGCACATAAACCACTGAATTTTTTTGTGGCACTTATACATATAAACTATACGGGTTTTGACAAATAAACCACCAAACTTATTTTTTCAATATTTTTTAGCCGGAATTCGACATGTGAGTTGTGAGTTATAAATTTTAAAGATTTTTTTTGTCGAAACATGTTTTTTAGTAGATAGAGAGTCGCCCATCTTCAATAATGGATATTGGGAAAGAGAACTATTAATGATTCAAAGAAATTGCTAAGGAAAATTAAGGTGTAAAAGAATTTTACACTTTTGGCATATTAAAAAGGTTGTTTGTACAAAAAAAAGTCATTAAAAGTTTGTTAGAGGTAAATCAACGGAATTCTGACTAAAAATATCGAAAAAAAGGTTTTGTGGTTTATCTGTCAATCGGAAAATAGGTTTGGTGGTTTATCTGCCAAATTTGTATAATTTATATATATCGATGCCAACAAAAAAAAAAAAAAAAGTTTAGTAGTTTATGTGCAAAAATGTTGATAGTTTAATAGAATTGTTGCAATTAAATCTAATTAATATTATAAAAGATATTATGCATTAGTCGCACGATAAACTGAGACCTAAGACTTAATGGGAGACTCATGCAAGGTGAAGCAGAATTAAGTGGAAAAAAAGACGGATAAAACATAGACGATCAATAATAATCTAACGTATACCGGGACTTAGCAGAAGTTAGACGGAGTTGTAGGATGACACTTCTCTTCCTTTCTACCAACCCAACCAACCAAAAATCAAACAAATAAAAAAGAAAAAAAATATAAAATATTTTATTTTGCTCCACTTCTTTTGTCGACTACTTTTCTTGCAAACAATTTTTTTTTCTACCATAATTTAAATTACATAATTTATTATATGTTGATGATGTCACATTATTTCCACATTCTTAATTTATCAATAAAATCAAATATGTTAGGTAATACAATATCATAACTAATTTTATTTTTAGTAGTGGATGAAATTTGCACATTATTATTTTTTTCCTTGGCTCACATTAAGTGAAAAAAGTTGTTATGCTCAACATTGATATCTTTTGGGCAAAAACATATACTACCTCCGTCCCGTTCCGCTCAAATTTATACGTGAGGATGGGCACGAAGGTTTAAAAAAAGGTATTTTTTATTTTTTGATTGACTTTTTCAAAGGTGGAGATTGAAGATGGAGATTTTGAGGATAGAGATTATTGGGAAATTTCCTTTTCAAGGGGGTGCGAATCTGAGTGGGACGGACCGAAAAGGAAAGTGTGCAAATCTGAGCGGGACGGAGGGAGTATGAGATAGTCACACAGTGTGACGGGAAAATATTACATTTTGTAGTAAAAGTATCACATTTATCTGTAAAAATATTGCTTTTTTTTTTAACAAACATTTTTTGTAGCAAAAGTATGACTTTTATCCGTAAAAGTATCACTTTTTCCTGTAAAAAAAATCAATTTTTTTCTGTAAAAATGTATCTGTAACACGTAAGACCATCATACACAAGACTCACTCTATCTTTTGACTCAAAATATGAATTCAATTTAAAAACCATTTTTTATATCTTAGGATTAGGATCTTTTATTTTCAAATATCAATGTCACGTTTTTTGGGTTAAAGTAAAAAATTAATATGTCTTAACTTAAAAAAAGAAAAGAAAATATGTTTTTGATTAAGTCAAATCAACGAGTAAGCAAAATTATATAACTCAAAATATATGATTTTTAAGAGGTTGTACCTTTTTCAAAGGGCATGTTTGATCGCCCTCACTTAAATAAAATTCGGATGTCAAAATATTAAATTCTTGTTTGTTTTAATACCTAAAATTAAATTGAATTTATGAATTCAAAAAAGTCCACCTAAACTCCAATCATGTATAATTTCAAACAATAATTTTACTATTTAACTTTATTTTTCAATTTAGAATTTCAAAAGTCGTATTTTCTTTTACTATTTAAGTCTAAACAAACACTTTTAACTGACTAAATATATACTGTAACTTCGTAAAACACTACTCTTATTCGAGGATAAGGACCTAAATTCTCTATAGTTGAGGTTGTGTATGTCGGTGTAATTCTCTCGCATTCTCTCTCTATAATGTGGGTAGCTTTGTGCATAGAGAATGTGAATAACTACATTGTAGAGAGAAAATGTGAGAAAACTACGTCGAAATTCACGACCCTCAACTACAGAGGATTCGGGTCATCGATTATAAACAGTTACTCCAATCTTTTTCCTTACCTAATTTGCTCTATATTATTAGGACTACGAAAAAGGCCCTTTTAAGCCTTTGAATTTATTTGTTCCAAAAGGTCACGTCGATTTGTTTTATCGAGAGACTACTCTTTTTTTTAATAAGCTCTACAAATGATAAACATTTTTTTTTTGGTTAATTACGCGAAAAATTCACGATCATTTAGTTAATTATTATTTACAATATAATTTTTCAAACATAATACATAAATATACTATCTTTTTAATTTTTTAATTCAATATACCCGATTAAGCTTTTGGCTTCAATTGCTGATGTGGATTTCGAAATCATTGTTTTATCGTTAAACCTAATCATAAAACGTTATTGTTTTCATTTAATTAGAGGTTTATAAATATTATATGATTATACATTTGTAATTGAGATAGATAAAATCCCAATTTCGGGTTCTATGTCAATAATTGGAGTAAAAAATCAATTCGGATGTATTGAATTGAAAAAAAAAAATCATAAGGTGGTGTATTTCTATGTTATGTTTAAAAAATCATGTTGTAACTGATAATTAACTAAAAGATCGTGAATTTTCACGTAATTAACCCATTTTTTTAGGAAAGATACACATTAAATTATTAGCACGTAAATATAATCCTCATATATTCCCTCGATCAAAAGTAATTCGACATTTTTCAAACTTAAACAAACACAATCCATGGAGAATTTGATACATAGCTAATTGACATGAGTTTTATCCAATGTAGACGAGTGAAAATAATATTATTAAGATTACATTTTTAGATAATAAAAAATTATCTCGAATTATATATAGCTATCTGGCATAAATAAATTATTTGCAACGCCACGTGTGGTCATTAATATAATAGTGGAACGATTTGTGGGAATAAAAAAAATTCCGTTTGAAATAATATATTTGAGAAAATAAAAAACGTCGGCAATACTTTTTAAGTTTATTTTGCAATAATACGAAGTGTTTAGAACATATTTTTTAAGACGACAATTGTCATATAAGAAAATATGTCTCTTAAGTTGGGGCGGATTGATACACGTTGTGTATGTATACATTCAAGGCAATTTACGTAGGTATTTTGTAAAATTAGTGTGTATAATTGATCAATAATCGCTCATTTATGATATATTGGATCATTTGACGTGTATTAGCTTGTTTTGTAGTGTTTTTCATAGTTTTCAAGCTAAAATGATAGCTTTGGAAGTTAACACGAAGAAACGGATCAAAGAAAAGATAAGATGGGCCATGAATTGGAACAAAAGCGAGCCCAACAAGCTCAAGAAGTGAAGCGATCTCGCCAAGCTTGTACGCGACCACATCGAAAAGTGACTCAATAAACAATTCCAGTGACTATGACGCGGCCGCGCCACGGATGTATCGTGGAGCAAGGCGATACAACTATACCGCCAAATTTCACAAAAATGATACTCCCTCCGTCTCAGTCTAATTGGTCAACCTTGATCGGATACAGAAACTAAGGAAAAACATATTTTGTAGAATCTTTGACTTTTTCAAAGGTGGAGATTAAGAGTGGAGATTTTGAGAGTGAAGATTGTGAGAGAATTTACCATTTATAAACTAAGCCAATTAAATTGAGACAAACAAAAAGGGAAAATAGATCAATTAAATCGGACGGAGGAAGTATGTATTATAGCCATAGGTAGTAATAATACTATGCACATGATGTGTTCTAGGAGTTTATGCCTAATTGCATGTGCTTTGTTTTTTTAGCAACCCAGGTTCAATTATCTCTTTTGTGTGTCTCGGTTAAATATTACTACCTTCGTCCCGAACAAAGTTATATTTTTTGGGGTGTAAGAAAATTTATTTTTGCTTTTATATTGAGTTTTTAAAAGTGAATTAAGGGTGAAAATTATATTATAATTTTTCTTTCAAAAAGATACAAATTATATTGGGATCTATTGAAAAGGAAAGTGTGCAATTTCATTCGGGACGGAGGGACTATTGTATTTTGGTTTGCATGTTAAAAGTTAATGAAATTAAGCTGGCTAAAGCTAATAAATAATTCGAGTTGTTCACTAAAAGTTTAACCTATTCTTTTGAATTATTTTTGGGTTAATTACACAATAAATCACGATTTTTTGTATAATTTTTAATTGCAACATCATCTTTAAAATTTATTAATATTGGTTACTAATTATGAATGGCAAAATAACTTATAGATTTAGGATATTCCTGTCACTATGTAAAGAACATTGTCTTTTTAGAAACATATTAATATTTATAGTCTTATAAAATTATTGTACGCCGTTTTTCAAATCCTGGATACGCCACTGCTCTCAAGGCCTGTTTTAGTAGTATATAATTATTTTTAATTGTCAATTAAATTTCAAATTAGTTTTCTAAATTAATAGAGAGAGAGAGAATCACATGGTTTCCATTATGAAGTATAATAGTATGTCACGTTTTTATATTATGAAAAAAAATAAAGAATATGCCTTTTAATAATATTATTATCTTTAATATATTCTTGAAACGTTTTTAGTAGGAATTTTGGTTGTAGAATCAATCCATAGAGTATCCAAATGTGTATAATAGATATTACCTCCGTCCCGTTCTAACTTGGCTACTTTTCTTTTCGGTTTATCCAAACTTAATTTGTCAGTCCATAAATGATAAATTATTCTCACAATCATCACCCCCAAAATCTCCATCCTCAATCTTCACCTTTAAAAAAGTAAAAAATTCCACAAAATCAGTTTTTTCTTAACCTCCGTATCGAATTAAAGTAGGCAAGTTAAGTTGGGACGGGGAAAATATCCAACAAATAAGGTCATATCAGAGGAGACATTATGAAACTGATTCAACAAAGTGCAAATTGGCATAAAATTGGTATTCTCTATGTATTGAAACTTTTTTCTAGTAGTATCCAAAATCATGAATATTGAACCTATTCTATGGGGATCTTTTAAATCATGAATATTGGAACCTATTCTATGAGGATGTTTTTATTGTGTTGCAGTTGTTCGGAGCATATTTGGCTAGGCACATTTTATACGAATTACGATTTCGAATAGTAAAAGTCGAGACTAAATAAAAAATGATGGATGTTGCATATAAAATAAGTAGATTAATTGTGAGTATGTATGATATTGTACGTAGATGTCAAATTAATAAATTAGTTGGGATGAAAATAATGAATTGGATGAAGTGAATGATCCCGTATTCAACCCAAAATAAGAGTAGTTCTCTTGTATACCACCTTCACGGATCAATCGGGGGTCATGTAATTTTTTTCATGAAAAGGTAGTGTTTATACTGAAAGGTATTACTTATTTCAAATAAATGTATCATGCTAAAAATGTATTAGCGCTTATGCTGAAAGTATACATGTTCAGGAAAAAGTTCAGGGTAATACATTTTCTTCAAAGCAAACAAATTTTTTCAATATAAGCAGTGATACATTTTTATGCACTCGTTCTTTAACCCGAACTAAATGGATACTCCCTCCGTTTCATAAAGAATGTCATTTTAGCTATTTTTGGAGAAATTAAGGTTTGTTATTTATTTGGTATGTTTTGTGAAATAAGGAAATAATCAACTAAATTAAGTAGGTTATTTAAGATAATATTGAAAAATTTGTAGTTTTTTTATAAAGTGACATTTATTGTGAAATTTTTTAGAAGGTTTAAAATAACATTTTTTATGAAACTGTTAGATATGTGCACCTGATGTACATTCCCTATCTGACCGGACACAAGTTGGCCCAAACATTCCGACGGTGGCCATTATTTTATCTCTTTTATGTCTCCACTCTTTAATTATTAATTACTTCCTCCGTTCTATTTTATCTTGCTACATTTTTTAGATGATCATTTTATTTTATTTAGCACAATTTAAACAAGAAAAAAACTATAATATAATTTTCATCCTCAATTTTCACTCTCAATTCATCTTTAAAAAATCAACGAACAACTAAAAAATAACTTTTTTTAATACTCGTGTCGATCATCCTGTGCAAGATAAGTAGAGAGCCGGGACGGAGCGAAAATTATTTTTGGGGTGTTTGTTGAGAATATTGAGATGGAAAAATGGGAATATCACGAGTTTATTCGATTGGAATTTAATGAAATATTCTGATTTTAGCATCAGAACCACTTAATATTTAGTTATTCCATCGCTCGCATAGTTAAAACATAACTTTCAATTCTAGAAAAAGAAAAAAATATTGTGAATTAGGAAATTTTAGGATCTTCTATAATGCATTTATTGTATTAAATTAAAGTATTAATAACTAAATTTTAACACTTATATCTATTAGTTACATCATTCGGATTTGCATTAACCCTACCTCCGTCTCGACTTATCTTGCATAGAAAGAATCAATACGGGTATTAAGAAAAGTTATTTTTTGGTTGTTTGTTGATTTTTTAAAGATAGATTGAGAGTGGAGATTGAGAGTGAAGATCTTGAGGGTGGAGATTATGTTATAACTGTTTATACTTAGATATATTACTCGTTCTGGATGAAAATACAATTTCAGTATGATATCTTTCTTCATAACAAATAATACCTTTAAGCAAAGACATTAATGCATTTTCATGAAAATTGTCTATAATCTGAATTGCGCGAATCTAAAATTCGTGCGACTGGTGTATAAGAGGCTTACTCCAAACTAAATTATAGAATCAGCACAACATAGTACAAGGTTAAGGCCACTTCAAATCTAGGTTCTATCTCAATTATGATGTTTCAACCGTATCTCAAACCTAATATTACCTCAATTTTAAATGTTAATTTAGTTTTGAGTTTTGAATACTGGATTGAAACAACGTAGTATTAGGTGTTAAATACAGTTGGAACATCATAGTTCAAATAGAGGACTACATAGTATTAAATGTAGCATACGATTGTGATATTATAGTTGAGGTAGAGGATCTAACTAGGTAGTAAATTAACATGAATTTGAATCCTCTTAACTATTTCAAGATGTATTTCGGAAAAAGAACGACACATTCTATACATGAATAAAACACTCCCTCCGTCCCAACTAATTTTTCCTACTTTTCATTTCGTCCGTCCCACAGTCCCACTTAACTTTTCACACGCTTAAGGAATGACTGGACTGAAATGGACTCATCCGGATGTGGGATAACCCATCCGTAAATAATATCACTTCAGGCAGATGAGGTCCATCCACCCACATCTCCTCCTATAAAATTATCATATTTCTCAATTAACCAATCATTACCCAAATCACCTATCATAATATTTTAATACTATTAACCACCCTAAAACTTATTGATGTGATATCTACAATACACATCCTACTATACACATACCTTAAACAAAAATACATTTTCACTATTTAAGTAGATGTACCATCCCGCGACGTGCCACAGTGAACGAGGCACATTCCACTACATCCCAGCACAATTATCCCCTTAAGAAAGAAATTTTCCTCACAATCTCTACCCTCAAAATCTTCACCTTTAAAAAAGTCAAAAGAAAAGTAAAATATATTTTTTCTTAACATTCGTATCTAATCAACTGTGAAAAATTAGCTGAGACAGAAGGAGTACACGCAAACTTTTCTTTATTAGATTGAAATATACGTAAACTTAGCAAAAATAATGAAGATTTATTTTATATATATATAGATACACAGTGTACACACACTTATAAAAATGATGATAAGTAAAGTAGAAAGAGACAAGCAACTTATCCCACATGATTAGCCCCTCATTCTTAGTTTATTTACGAATTGCTTTTTCGCCCGGTTTTCGGATTTAACCGGAAATTGAGTCTACGTTCATTTTTCTCGCCACCCCTATATATACAATACCCCTATCATGAAAAACAACCCACTTTAAAACACCAGAGACAGGGGTAGCGATGGAATGGAAGAAATGTTATCTCGATGTCATACTAGTCCCACTCGGATTATTATCATGCATGGGATACCACGTATGGCTCTGGCATAAGGTCCGGACTCAACCCCGAACTACTATCATCGGAACCAATGCCCGCGCCCGTCGCTTCTGGGTTGCTGCCATGATGAAGGTACGTCTTTGTCTTATCACCCGTCTTACTCAGCTCTGTCTCATACCTAATACTATGTAATTTTTTTTTTTTTTTTTTTTTTTTTTTTTTTTTCGAACAAGGTGGTTTGAGGGGTTGGGGGGAGGGGAAGGGGGTTGGGTCGGGACACTGTAGTTTGGACAGAGAATTAGAATGCTAGTTCATCCTACCTACATTCTTGTAAACCAATTAAAACGCAGATTTTTTTGTTCTTTCTTTTAAAATATAACCATTTTTATAAGTTAATTACAAAATAAATTACGATTTTAATTCATTTTTTTATTGCAATATAATATTTAAAAGTTGTTAATGTTGGTCGTAATTATGAAGTTTTTTCAGTTATAACATCGGTTATAATCTTTTCATCCAATTGTGTCGCCACCACCATCGTTAGTTCTTCTTAGCGAGACCTTCATTTACCATTCACCAGCTTTAAAATTATCACTTTCACTGTTGTTAATTGAGAGCGGAAGGCGTGACATAGATGAAAATCATAATATATGTATAACGATGAAAATAAAATATCATACCCCCCTCCATTTCATGATAAGAGTCCTACTTAAAAATCCACAATTTCATTTTTTTTGTCAATTTGATGAAAATTCAATTGTCTGAAAACTATCGATTCACACTTACACAATTTTTTTATGTAACTAAATCGTGAATAATTAATTTTTCAAATGAATTAATGAAATAAAAAATTAACATTTAAAACAGAATTTTCGTTTCGAAACAAGAAAATTGTAGAGTAAGACTCTCGTCTATGCAACACACAGGGTAACAGAGAATGAGAATTGCGTGTTGTTCCGTAATCTTCATGTGATATATGAACACTAATTTTGTTGAGTGCAACAACTAATTTTTTTCTATAATTGGTTTAAATAATTGGATTACACTAAAATATAGTGGTTAATTTACTACTTATTCCATTATTCTTATAAAGTAAAAAAGGTGATGGGTAAGCTTCCACCAGCATTAATTGTCAGTTATTGCTGTCCACTTAGGTATGTCCAAATAAAACTATGACCAATTATAAAATTAATCATTTTATGACGTCAGCATTGAAATTCTATGCTACCCCACAAGGTAGTACAGTAACCCTGTTAGATGTGAGACATGTGGCAAAGTAGTTGAAATCAGGAAAATTATGATCATGTAACATGTAACATACATTCAACGAGTTATTGCACTATCTCATGAGGTAGCATAGAAGTTTCTTTTTGGAATTCAATGTTTTAAAATGTGTTAGGGCTACTCGGAAGGCATACTAGCATTAAGGCCTAATTGGAAATTAGAGTGGTTTATTAAGGTTAAGTGGAGAGAAGTCGAAAAAGACACAAATAACTAAATATAGTCTATCACTTAGTTAAGATATAGTCGGAGTTAACGAGGACTTTTAGGAAGTTATGTGTAGGCATGTTAACAGAGAAGGTCATGTCGGAATTTTGGATTTTCTGACCTGTCCTGCAAGCCCCACGGTCCGTCCCACCCCGCCTCCATCTTGTTTCTTTTGTTGAAAACTTGTTATTTTGTTGTTGAAGTCAATAGGGTTTTAATTTTTAGATTTACATTAGCTTTGTTTTAATATTTTTTTTAATTTAATTATTAAAAAATAAATTTTAATTATTTAAATACACTCTAGTCATACTCTAATATATTAGAATAATATAAATATATATATATATATATATATAAATAAAATATTACTCCGTCCGGTCCTTCCTAATTTGTACACTTTTTTTTCCGGTCATCCCACCCTATTTTGCACACTTCCAAAATGGAAAAAAATCTTACAATTTCCACCCTTAAAATCTCCACATTTGAAAAAGTCAACTAAAAAGCAAAACATAATTTTCTTTCTAATATACTCGCCGGAGCAAATTAGGTCGGGACGGCGGGAGTACATAATATATATTTAAAAGAAATGATATATATATGGGGCGGGAGGGCACGTTTCCCAACGGGTAGGATTTACCCTGTCTCAAAGATCTCAGGTCAGAACGAGTCGATACGGGACGGATCAATTTTGACATACCTAGTTATGTGTTATGAAAACGGGCCCAGTCAACGTGAACACTGACTAGTGCGTATTGTGTGTGAAGCCACAATTTATATGTGACAATAATAGGATTGGAGGCCCAAAAATGTTATAAGTTTGCCCCATCCAATAATTGCCCAATTACTTTCTGTTGTCGGCCTGCTACCATCCACACTTTCTTCATGGTTTTTTTTTTTTTTTTTTTTAAATGAAAAATAATTACAAAAGTTGTTTGTAAAGTTTTTCCTATTTTAAGTATAATATTTATAAATAAAAAAATGCCTTTTATTGTATTTTTCTATGTAAGTTTATGTTAAAAATTGCACATACTACACTGATATTTAGGTGGGCTATTAACACCCTCATTTCCTCTAAATACACTTCGAAAAGAGTGTTCTGTCACTTTATCCAAACAAATATAATTGTGTTCAGTCACACCAGCCTCGAACATCTTTTGAAATGTTTGACTAATGTGTCAAAACTATCAAGGAGATGTCTTTGTAATTTATCTTTCATGATTCAATCTTGAAATTTAGCACAACTATTTTATGTTATTTCATTTTTCGTGTCCATAAAATAGTTATGTTTTTATAATAACAATTTATTCTAAATAAAGACACTCACACTTCTATGAATAATTAGAAAAATGCTTCTATTTTTGAACTTATTGAAAATATTTATTTTATCACGATACATTTAGTAGACGTATTATATTCATCCCTGATATTATTACACATATTAATAAAAATTTATACAAAAAATTAAGATTTTTTCTAAAATATTAGTCCATGATAAATACTCTTACATAATTTTTATATTAATCTAATTTAAATTTTGAAATTATCTGAAATACATATTATGCTACAAATTTTGGTAATTAATTTAATTCTATACTATATAATAAATAAAGTCGAGGTAATAAGCACATGAGATCATCTGTTACACTTTGATGCTATTTACTATATTGACTCACTAATTGATACGTGTATGATATGATGTCACAAATTAATATGTGTCACATATTGAATTGAGTATAGCATAGGATGAAACACCTATTGTTACAGAGAATTCGAATTGGGTAATAATAGTATGCTACAAAAATGCAGGACAATGAAAAGAAAAACATCCTGGCCGTCCAAACGCTCCGTAACACAATCATGGGGTCTACACTAATGGCGACAACATCGATCCTCCTCTGCACCGGCCTCGCCGCCGTGCTCAGCAGCACATACAGCATTAAGAAGCCTCTAAACGACACCGTTTACGGCGCGCATGGCGAGTTCATGATGGCGCTAAAATACGTATCTCTCCTCCTCATCTTCCTCTTCTCGTTCGTCTGCCATTCGCTCGCTATCCGATTCATTAACCAGGTCAATTTCCTCGTCAATTGCCCGCCGGAATCCTCGGACGGAATTGTGACGCCGGAGTACGTGTCGGAGCTTCTGGAACGGGGGTTTTCGCTGAACACGGTGGGGAATAGGTTGTTCTACGCGGCGCTGCCGCTTCTGCTGTGGATATTTGGGCCGGTGCTGGCGTTTCTGTGCTCCGTGACGATGGTGCCTGTGCTTTACAATTTGGATGTTGTGTTGATTGCGGAGAAGAGGAAATTGGGGATGGAGAATGGGAATCACCATGATTGTGGATCTGTGTAATTTGTAAACAAATGTGTATGGGAAAATATTTACTTGTACCCAGAAAGTAAAAATCTTCATTGACACTGACTTTTTAATTGTCAAAATATTCACATTTGAAACGTGATGCCTTCGTATTATCGGTTCAGACCTTTTACAATTGTTGGTACAACATCTTCTACAACGATTCCTGTAATCATACGAAACATTGTTAATGTTGATGTATTGATGATATCATCATATACAAATGACATGCATATATTGAATCGTTGTAGAATATTATACCAACGATTATAGAAAATCTCAACCCCAATCCTACATGGACATTAATGTAGAAGAGAACTAAACTCCAAATGAATTCCACAAAAGAAACTTCACAAAATCGAATCAGCTAAGGGATCTTGCAACCAGAGAGGGAGTTAGCGGGGCTGGCAGCGACAATTATCCCCTTTAAATTTTTCGGTGAAATTGTTATGCATATATATATATACAGTGTAAAGGTAGTTAAATGATGCATTTCGTCCTCCTCAAATATTAAAAACTTCAATAAATATTCCAAAAAAAGTTATTTCGTCCCTTCATTATGAAATCCTGGCTCCGTCCCTGCTTAACATTGAGCACTGGATCAAACATTTTTCTTTTCTTAAATAGAACTAGAGCTCATTGTTTGAAAAGATTAATTTACTTGAATATTCCAAAGCAAGTGATGCTAATTCAAGTCGAGCATGGCTTTGTCTAACTTTTCTTAATGAAGGAATGCCGTTTATTCTAAAACGAAAGGTAACAACTTGCACGTATCAGGTGCACCCTATGCACGTAAGATCCACTTAAAAAGAATTGAAGAGTGAATGTATGAAATTTAGTTTTGTATATTATATCGTGATTGTTAGCATTCGTCTATTTCAGCCTTTGTTTGTTTGTTAATATTCTTTTGTTTAGTTTTTCCTTATTGGAAAACTCTTTTACTTCTCATTGTATTAAACTTTATATAAAGGGATCCAAGTGTTTTTATTTCTTAAGATTTTATATATATACATAAATGGTTGAAATAACCTCTATTTTTCTCGTAAATTCATGAATTATATAAAATTTAACAATGATAACATTTATAATCATGACGTTTCAAATGCTATATCAAATTGAATTTAAAATTATTTGATAGCCATATACCGCGACATTGGTAAAACTTCATATTTCGCCTTTATGTATTACTTCCTCCGTCCCGATTTATTTTGTACACTCTTCGTTTTCGGTCGTCTCAATTTATTTTGCACACCCTTAAAATAGAAACTAATTCTCATAATTTTCATCCTTAAAATCTCAACCCTCAATCTCCATTTTTTAAAAAGTTAAAGAAAAAGCAAAATTAATATCAGCTTCTGTTCACAAAAGCACTAATTTTTAGATAAAAATATGAATTTTATCGATAGAAGTATTATTTTTTTTTCTTTGTAAAAATATTTAGCCACACTCAATTACTGCGAGATCGTCACACACAATACTAAAAAAATCAATTCTTGGTTTCATATAATGAGAACATGTAAGAGATATTTGTTTTGGGATGTCCACGCATCCGGATCGCCCATTCCCAACGTATTTCATTTTACAGAACCATGACCAATCTCTCCACATCCACACCCTATTACATGCATCATCTTTTACAATTCACAACATACCTTTTACAATTTTCGATACACATCATACCTTACAAATCCCTTAAATAAAAATACTTTTACACTATTTAAGTGAATATATCGGACGAGAATGTACCACAATGAACGTGACATATATCATTATATCCCAGTACAAATATCCCCGAAACATTTCCATAAAACGTGTCATCATTTTGCTTACAAGTAAGAAAGTGTGTTGTTGGCCACAAAGATAAGGTTAAAAAGAGAGACAATTGATTGGAGTCTAAAAAGACACACATTTTTTGTCCATGCAACACGATATTGGAAGATTATTATTAGGTCAAAGTTGTAAAAGTTTTTTTTTTTTTTTAATTTTATTTAATATATAAAATTAATAAATAAATTCTTGTTGGGTTGTCAAAGAAAGTTGCAAATGATTTACAGTCAGCCCCCACAAAATCAGACTAGTGGTGTTGGGTGGAATACATTAATTTCTAAATTTCATTAATCATAAACGAATCTACGTTCAGTGTAGTAACTGTAGTGGGTGCAGTAATCTCTCTACATTTTCTAACACACACTCATACACTGCCACATTTTTTCTCTATCTCTCACACATAATTACCACTAAATTATGTGCAATCACATCACCGGATCCAAATCCATCCCAAACATCGTATCGAATTAAGTGGCTATGATTAGGTTATCGGTAGTGGTGTTTATTTATTTTTAAAATGTCATCAACACTATAAAAAATTAAGATCCTTCCCGTTAAAGTAACAAAATAAAACATAAATTATGAAATAGTTTTTTTAAGTGGTGTTTGACTATAGTTGTTTGATTTCGTAGTGCATTTTGTGGTGGTGTTGGTAATTAAAAAATTGTATTTTTGGAGGCTGCGAACACTGAATTAACTCAGTTGGTTCAACCTTTTGTGAATCGGGTTTATGATCATCGATTAGTTGTCATCAAAATACTTTTAAAAAGAAAAGAAGAAAAAAAAAAAAAAATTGATCGGAGAACATGTAAGACTCTTGTGGTTCACGTGCTATTAAATTAAGTTATTGAGATATATTTTAAATATCTTAATTTTACATTTTAAATAAATAATGTTAGCCCGATAAATTTTGGTCTATTTGTATCTAAGAAGGAGGATCACTAGTATTTTTATGTACTTTTTTGGTATAAAATTGGCTTAAAAATATGTAAATTATGCTTGTTTGCCTTCAATTCTAATTACTTTATAACTTTATCATACGTTATGTTTTCTCTTCACCTATAAGGAAAAATAGAGCTAAATTGTTTATATCAATTATATACATCGCTTTATTCTAAAGAAAGGTCAAGAGAGAAGAATCAATTACTTTTTATTAACAAATCAGGATATGTCGTCTCAAGAACGTATAGAAGTAACTTCCTTTTACTTATTTTCTTTTCTTTTATTTTATAATAATAAGACCTATTAGTAGTGACTTGCAATTTTAGTCCTATATTTAAAATTCGCAAGTAAGTCCTCTAACAATTTTTTTCTCGTAGATTTGGTTCTAATTTCAAGAAAATCGAGACTTTGATATTAAAAGAATTGGCACATTCCTTGTCAAATTCTAGCAAACTTTCCCAAAATTAGGACAAAAATTGTGAAATTAGAATTTGCAAGGATATTAAAAGAATTAGCAAACTTTCCCAAAATTAGAATTGTGAAATTAGAATTAAAAAAAAAAAAGAATTTGCAAGGATCTTTATGGATAAAATGACTGAATTGCAAGTGGACAATTGGTACGAAATTGACTGAAATTATAAGCCATGATCATTGAATATTATGTGTAATTTGGCCAAACTGAAATTATCTCAAAATTGATGATGTAAACGATGAGTGGAATGACAAATACGACCATTTTTTCCAACTACTCTCTCGGTCCCAAATGAACTAGCAGACTTTTCATTTTCGTCCGTTTCAAACAAACTTGCACTTCCTTAAAAAGGAAAGTTATAACACAATCTCCACCCTCAATCAACATTTGAAAAGTCAACACAATCTCAAAAATCAAATTTTTTTTAATATGTGTGTCGATCTCCCTATGCAAGTTCATTTGGGACGGAGGGAGTAGTACTTTTATTATTATTTGTGAATAGGAAAATATCACTCATAATTGTCATCATACTCAATTATTTATTTATTTATTTATTTTCGAAACGATAATTTATAAATAAAATTCAGAAGAAAACTACAATGATTATACCCAACTGGCTAATTTCTCTAGACGAATTCAAAAAGACGGAAAGAGACAATGAGACCTAAAGCTCAAAAGGCTGAACTACAAAGGGCTCTGATGCCCACTATAATATGTCCAGAAAAACAATTGGAGATCACCGCCGGCGCCTCAATTCCGAAGGGAACTAACAATTTCGCCCGACTAAAATTTCACTTTACCACAATTGCACTAATTAAATATTCAAAATCATAAATGATAAGAATTATGGGCAATTATAAAGAATTTAATAGGAACGAAAATCAAAGAATACAGATTTGTTAATCTAATTCGTTAACGAATGACACGTCAAGTCAGGAGATTTATTAATAATTTCGGTGATGACACATACAATGAATCAGATGATTATTTATAACATAAAATGGGTCGTAACTTCGAGTCACCGATGGTTTCTAACATGCTCTTCCATATTGACTATTTGTTATTTATCTTTTTCGAAGGTAATACATAAAATAAATAAAAGTTTTTTTTGTTAATATCCACTCATATTCTCACTTGTCATGTAGGCAACTCGATTGACACATTAATAAATCACGGTGAGTTATTTACAAAATTAAACATAAATTGGATAAAATTAGAAATTACATAATATTTTACAAAAATCATAAAACTTAGCAGACATAAATTAAACATGAGCATAGATAACATGCATATATTGCAATTACCCTTTAAGAAAAAATAGATAAATTGCAATTACCCTTTATGAAAAAATAAATTAACGAGCGATACTTTTTCCACAATAAGTAAAATATAAAACACACAATTTAGGTATCAAATCTGATTAGTTCATTACAAGATCATACAAACTCAACTAGCAGATCAATCGAATAGAAATTGGAATAGCGAATCTCATCTGCTCGACTAGTCCTACAAGTCCATAAAAAAGAAAAAAAAATCACACAAGAAGGCCAAACCTAAAACTTCACTTGGAAACATGAGAATCCCAGTTATTCCACATCTCTGGCATATGAGTTACTGCATCTGTTATACTATTGAAGGTTTCTGCGTTTTCGAGTGCAATGCTTGACTCCGTCACTCCCGAATACGGAGAGTTTTCGTCTCCATGGCCCGATATCAATGGAGATACATTGTCCATACGGTTGTTCATGTACTCTTGTGGTGTGCTTAGATAATTCTGAATAAGGTGGCTCAAACTGGAGGTCAATGAACCGCGAGCAACCAAATCTTCAGCTAGTTTCACCTATTTAATTTTAGGTAAATTTTGTTAAAAAAAATTTCTCCTGATCTAAGAACAAAGAAAAGAAAAAATACTCTCCTCTCCCGCAGTGACTCGAACCCAGGAACAAAGGTTTAGGTAATAGATGCTCTGCCACTTGAGCTATCCAACTTCTTCTTTTAGGTAAATTTTGTTAGTTAGCAGTTGCCTAGCTAGGTTTGTTCTAGTTGAGTTTAAACATTACGCTAACCGTTAAAATTATTTTTGGTTTCGTAATTTTTTAATTGTACAATTTTGGTTTTAAAAAGTTTAAATTTCAATTTAATCTCGTAACTAGGAAATTTGTCCGCATTTAATCATTTTTTTGCTGCCAATAACCAATTTGTCAAGAAAATTACATGTGCGGATCATGTGACTAATTTTCTACGTAAGTTTCAAGTGCCACATATTTAAAATGGACCGGAAAATATGGTCATGTGATTAGCACGTGCAATTTTCCAGCAAAATTGATCACCGCCGGCGGAAAAATGACTACATGCAGACAAATTCTAAAATTGTGAGACTAAATTGAATTTTTTTCATTTTTTTTGGGACAAAAATTGTACGATTGAAAAGTTACAAAGCTTCAAATATCTTCTTAACTTCTCGAACTCAGTCATCTACCTTATAATTGATTGAATTTACGGCATTTGAAATTTTCGCGAGATAATTGTGCGTGCATCGCATATGATCGCGTTAAATTTGAGCTTTTTATTTTTCCAGTGTCACAAAATGACGTGGACTTACCACCCTGATAAACAGCGTGGCACCAAAATTGACATGGAGACCACATATTTATCAGAAAAATAAAACTTTCCAATTTAACTTGGTCATGTATGGTGCACAACTGCACATGTAATTATGTAACAAAAAATTCATTTTCGCGCTAAAAAGGGTCCATATTTGAGAAAAGAAAAAATAAATGACTGATTTTAAAACTGCTCGTAAGTTACATGACGAGTTTTGCAGTTTTCCGTATAATTTGATAGGAAAAGTACCTTGGCTCTGAGAGCTTCAACATCTGATTTAAGCACTCGATGATTTGTTGCAGCATCTTTGAATTGATGTGAAGCATCACCAAGCTGTTTGAACAAGCTTGCATTCTCCCCCCTTAAGTGTTCAACCTGTACTTGTTAAGGGTGAAAATTATGTGAGACGAACTAAAAGAAAAAGTGTGCAAAATTAGACGGGATGATGGTAGTATATATAATGACCTGTTGTTCAAGTTCTGCTAAATGTGCTTGCTTTCTTCTTCTTGACCGCCGAGCAGACTCCCTGTTTGAAACCATCCTGAAATCACATATTATTATTCATATTAGCTTCTTTTTTTAAAAAAAATTAATATTTTTTTAAAAAAAAACACTTTGTTTTTTTGCTTTCTTCTCAATTGTCCAATACACTAGCGAGATCGATCCGACTCGATATTTTAGATGGATTGGGTCATATAAATCTTGTCGAAGCACTATTTGACCCGACAAGCCCAACCTGATGGACCAAAAGTCCGACAGGTTTCGAATTGGCCCGATAATTTTACTATCTTAGTATATTATAGAGGAATAGGCTAGGTCGAACCGACTAGGGTGGGGCATTCGGTAAAATCGAACCGAACCGAAATTTCATATAATCTATAAAACCGAATACCGAACCGAATTAATATATTTCGGTTCGGTAAAAACCGAAATATTTCGGTTTTTTATTTCGATTTTCGGTAAAAGAATTTTTTATTTAAAAAAAAATGCTACTTTCAACTGAAATTTTACTCATTTTCCTTTTTTTTAACTCATAAGTTTTTGTATTATTCTTTTATTATTTTGATTTCCTTGAGGAAGTGGGTACTAATTAAATTGATTTGGTCCAATTATTTAATCTAATGACACCTAAAAGTCCAAATATGAATATAAAATGTCCAATACAAAAAAAAATATAGGCATATTAACGTCCTCTATTCGGTTTTCGGTAAAAACCGAATTACCGTTCGATTTTTACCGAACTGAACCGAATATTCGGTTTGGTTCGGTACATACCGAATTACCGGTTTCGATTCGATTCGATCTGTAAAATCGAAATGTGCCCACCCCTAGAACCGACTAACTTTAGGCCCAATTAAAATTTGATCCGACCGACATGTAGCATTGCCCCGATGGTACAATCCGAATTGACACCACTGATTTCTGTAACCCATTTGATATGTTTGAGGTAGCGTATCCATTTGGTGATGATTGTGAGTTCGATTCTGATACCCGACTCTAATATTATTGTTTTTTTTAATTATGAGCAGTCTTATTACTATCATTTATTTTTGGGAAGGTCACTTGTGCACTAGTTGTACGGATCTTCGATCCGCGCAATTCGAATCATGGCAAAATGTATTAGTATTATTTGTGCCTAAAGACATTACATAATTTGGGAAAATGTATCATGGGTAAAATGTATCACCTGTTCTGGGTAAATGTATTATGATACATTTACACAAAGCATGTGATACCTTTAAGCATAAATCAGGATACTCATCCTAAATTACACCGTATAACTGGTGCATATGAGATTTTGCGTTTATTTTTTTATTTTTACAACATCCTCCTTTATCTTTTTCATTGCTCAAACTCGGTCCTCTTTTTAGTAGGAATTATAAAATTATGCTAGATAATTGCACATGAACTCACATCACATGACCACGTCAAATTAAAAATTTACAATTCTTCAGCATAATGAATGAATTACGGGATGAACTATCATGATAAACACCGAGCAAAATCGACAATGGAGATTATAGATTGACCTGAAAAACTAAAGAAATTCATTTTAACACAGTCATATAAAATGCTCGTGCAATTATTCAAAAAAAATCCGACTAGCAATTCATCACGTGCGTGAATTTGAATACCTTTTGATGCGTTTGATATCAGTATTTGGATTAGCGGACTGCTCACTGTAACCAGTTTCATTATCCAAGTCTTCTTCATCGGATTGGTCATGTGACGAACCACTGCTACCTCCAACTGCTTCAGTAACAGAATAAATTGTTAAGATTATTATTAACAAGAGGAGGCAATTCGGGTGGTCCCGTCCAGTCGAGTCGATTTCGTCGGGTCAACATTATATTCCGGGTCGGATTATTTTGGATCAAAATTAGTCGGTTCGGTCGAAATATTTCCATATAATATACTAAGATTATCATGTCGGCCCGATCAGGTCAAATAGTAATTCGGCCCAATCCATCTAAAATATCAGGTAGATGGGCCGACCCAATTTTGCCACCTCTATTATTAACTGTAATATAACCAATAATAAAAATTTAAACTTACTACCTCCAACTTATAAATAAAGTCATATTGAAAATGTTCATCTTTTAATTTTTGTCGATTTAATGAAGGTCAAGTCACAAAATTTTATTTTTTATTTGGACTAGTAAAATCAGACATTGTTTTTGATATAAAACTCTTATAAGAAAATATTTTAAAATCATAATTTTTTCTTTTAATATTTTTATAGAACGGAGGAAGTACTGTTAATTTGTCCAACGTACGATGTATCACCCACATTGATAGATATACATCGCAATTATGGATGATATATGACATTTAACTTTGCATAAGACTCCCACCGTCCTATAACGAGGTATAAAAATAAATCCTGTCCTCAAATAAAAGTCGTATTTTTTGTTTTGTTAGTCCGACTAAATATATTAAATTTTTTTATTTGACGAATTAGTTACATATAATTGAATACGTGAAATAGAAAAATAAAATAACTCGTGTAAATAAACTGATGAGACATTTAACTTACCAGATATTGATGATTGAGAACAGATCGTTGCTGAAAGCTTTGGCTGATTAGGGTATAAATTTTGTAACGATGTGGTGCTTGAAATTTCTTTCAAAATTTCCTGAAATTCCATAACAATATCATTCTTTTAAGCGTGTATGTATATACTCAGTGACAGACGTATAAATTTTATTCGAGAGATACATTTAAAGACGGGATTCAAGAGTTTGTTTTATGGGGTGATAGTTTGTTTAAATTATAACCTAAGGTTATGAGGTAAATTTCATACCAAATAAGGAGTAAACTCTGAGAATGCTAGAAATTAATTTCTTATAAATTAGGTTCTAAATTTTAAAAATTGAATAAATTTCAATTTTTTTGTAAAAAAATCTAAAAGGAAGGACCACTGTTTGACTCTCTGAATATGTTGATAAGATCAACAAATTGATCCAATTATTTTTTCTTAAAAAAAAAAATATATATATATATATATATAAATAATATTTCTATTCGTTTCTAATTATTTTTAAAAAATTTAATGGGTGGATCCAACTTAAAAAAATTGGTTAATTATGGATCTCTATTGGCATAACGTGGATGGACTTAAGCGATTATTCAAATGTAGATGATGAGATATCAATATGAGCGTTATAAATAGTGTATTTTAAGTTATATAAATTTTGATAAGAAGACATAAAGTTTAAAAAAAAATTATACAAAAAAAAGAAAACACAAAAGTTATTAAGATTTATATAAAAACATTACGTTTGACTGAAAAATATTAGTATTGGTCATCAAAGTAATAAACACTATCTCCTGTAAACATAATATTTTTCTCCTAAAACATATACTCCCTCCGTCCCGTCCTAATTTGCACACTTTCACTTTTCGGTCGTCCCATCTTATTTTGCACACCAAAAAATGAGAATTTCTCTTACAATCTCCACCTTTAAAAGAGTCAACTAAAAAGCAGAAATGGAAGTAAAACCTTTAAAGTGGTCTAAGTAAATAATAGCTGAATACAATTTGTGGATTATGAATAAAGAACTTATGTAAATCTTATATTGAAAGCTTATATAAACTTGATAAGATATATATTTTATCCAAATGATACATAAATTATTAAATTTTCTAAAAAATTAGATTACATTTTCACTAAAATTATTAGGTTTTCTCATGCTCGTTGCGGATGCAATTTTTTTTTTTTCCATTAATTGAAATTTTGTAGTCCGATTATCAAATCTACACACTTTATCAATTTAGATCTACACATCCGTAACACATAAGTGTTAATGTTGTGGCCCAAGTTCATCGGAGCCATGCCATATGATGAGCCGAGTTGAATCGGACTAGCCCGAAAGTCTATTATACTAAAAATTGATGAGTTCAATCCTGATCATTCTTTAAAATACACTAAGATTCATTGAACGTGTCGTTGTTTTGGAAGCTACAGGAGAAAGAAAAGGGTATCCTTTATGTGATTCTTCTTTTATTATTTTTTAAATTTATTTTACTATTTGGAATGTGATGTAGTGTGTTTTTTTTGCAACTTTGTGGTGTAGCTTATGTGGAAATCAGCAATGCTTTAAACTACATGCCAACCAACTTGTAAAGCATTTACTTTGTTAAAGCTGATTTTACTTTTAACTTATTTGACTAAAAAAGATAAATATACTTACTTCCATGTTGGGATTGATAGAGAATAATTTCCGTCCCACTCAGTTTTACATATAGGGACGAACACGTGTATTAAGAAAAAAATAATTTTTTATTTTTTATTTTTTATTTTTTCAAAGGTGAAAATTATAAGAAAAACATTTTTAAGAGGTTTGCAAAATTAAATGGGACGGACTGAAAAGGATATTTGGCACGTAGGACGGGCACGTATATTAAGAAATTTTTTTTTTTTTTTGTTTTTTGTTGACTTTTTGAAATGTGGAGATTGATGGTGGAGATTGTGAGAAAAATTCTTTTTTTAAGGATGTGCAAAACTGAATGAGACAGACTGAAAAGGAAGTGTGCAAAATTGAACGGGACGGAGGGAGTATATAATTTGATCAGATCTATTTTCTAAAGAAATAAAGTTATAGTTCATATATTAATACTTCATTCGGTCTAAAAAAATGTCGCTTTAATTTTTTTTTGAAAAATTAAGGATCGTTGGAATGATAAATATATTATTACACAATCTATTTAATTGGGATATGTTTTGTAGAATAAGAAAATATAGTCAACTAAATTAAGTATGCTTTTTAAGGTAACACGGGAAGAATCGTGTTTTTTTTTTTAAATGAAACTTTTTTTAATAATTGTATCTTCTCTGGAGCAACATTTTCTTGAATTACAGAAAGTGTATTTTAGTCATTTTCTTAACACTATATATATATATATATATATATATATATATATATTAAAAAATAGGAAAACATAAATTTATCAAATTATAAAAGATTCAGGTCTCAAATATGTATAGATTTTGCAATCCAAAAAATGGAAAGGTATGAAATAATTCTTTTTCTTGGAGTTCGTCTACAAAATTTTGTTTTATTTTAATTTTTGTAATAAAACATGTTTGAGTTAGAGTGAAATGGCAACGAGCACGGTTTATTATTGTCTCATTTTTTCCCCGACTCCTTCCATCTTATTTATGCCGAGTGCGTTAATTAACTGTTTGATTATCATCTAACAACTTTTATAATATTGATATAAACTAACTAATGATATAAATATTGGACAATATTGCATATTATTCATTTTGTTTAATTATCTGCTGATTTTCTAGATGCTTCTATGTAGTATAGTATCCATGTTGATGATAATAATATTAATATAAATATAACGTGTGACCGTAACATAGAATACGATATGAAATACTATTTTAAAATATGAAGATTATCCTATTTTGAAGAACAAGAATACTACCTTCGTTTTTTATCTGTTCTTTTAAATTTTATGTTATGTTTATAAATAATTGTCTTTTTAGTATTTTTTTCTATATTTCTTCCAGTACAAGAGATACAAAATAAATTAAAAATTTGTATAATTTAAATTTTTTGAGAAAATAGAGGAAAATTAATTGAGGATTTTATTGTCCATTTCACTAATTCTTAAATTTCTTAATTATGAGCTCGGACAACTAAAAAACGGAGATAGTAAATTGCTTCAAACAAGAAGGGATAAAATATTCAAATATTGAAGTAAATAAAGGATGTGCAAACGCTTACTATTTTAAAAGAGAAAAACAGAAACAAGATTTGTATAATACTGGAACAGTTCCATTCTGGAACGTTGCAATAATATACGCTACATGCACTACAACTTTCATTTTTTCATTCTTTTTTTTTTCCTTCCACAAAACAACATATTTCATTCTTCGTTTTTTCTTTTTTTCTTTTAATTTTTGAACATCTAAACATAAAATGTAAATCATAAATCGTGAATTAAATCATGAATTTATGAAGCGTGAAATAAAACTATAGCCTAAACAAAGCTTAAACCCTAGACGCAGGGACGGAGCCAAGGGAGAACTGCGGCGACCGCCACCTCCTCAAGTTTTCTGACTAAACTACTGTATATATATATACAGTATAATTGTAGTTAAAACGGACCTCACCACTTCTAAATTCCAAAAACTTTGATATATATCTTCGAAAATTATTTCACCCCCTCAGTACGAAATATTAGCTTCATCCGTAGACGGTAAATTTGAATCTAAATCATAAACTCATGAACCCGTGAACCATGAATTAACAAAAGAGAAAGAATGAAACAGATTGCTTTCTGGAAGGGGAAAAAGGAAATGAAAGTTAAGCAGTAGTGCAGTTATTTGTAGCGCTTGAGATCAAATTCGAATACGGGAATTACTAACCGAACTTTTGAACGGAAAATGGATGTGATGAAGAGCGTTTTCCATTGCAACAAGATTGTGATCAGATGCGAAAAGCTCGTCGAGAGCTAATTCTGATTCACTTTTCTTCATCATATCTGCAGTGTTGTTCTTCCAGACTCTTCTTTTTCCCTCCATTAATGCTTCACTTGCTTAGCTCTGAAGAATGTTTCAGAGAGAGAGAGAGAAAAGGGAAGGAAAGTGAAGAGAGATGGCGATTATTTATAATAATCAAAGGGGATTAAACATGTTAAAATAATGCAGGTGGGTTAAACAACCTAATTAAGTCCCTTTCCTTTTTTTTCTTTTATCAAATACTTCCTTCGTCCCGGCTGATCTTGCACAGGAGAGATCGACACGAATATTAAAAAAAGTTACTTTTTGATTGTTTGTTAACTTTTTAAAGGTGAATTGAGGATGAAGATTGAGGGTGGAGACTTTAAGGTTGGAGATTATGTTATAACTTTCCTTGGTTAGGTTGTGCAAGATAGGGTAGAACGACCGTTTAAGAAAAGTGTGCAAGATAAGGTGGAATAGAAGGAGTATAAAGAATCTTATTACTTAAACAATATTCATAAGTATACCACTCTCGATCTATTAGTAAACTCATGTTCTATCCAAATAAACAGATGGACCGAAGAAAAAGAGAGAAAACAACAACGCGTCTAAGTGATGAGTAATCGAAGAAAACCTTACTTCGTGAAAGCAAGCAAAGAATCAGAAAGTGAGGAGGGATGGCGATTATATATAGTAATCAAAAGAAATTAAATATGTTAAAATAAAGCTGGTGGGTTAAATAACCTAATTAAGTCCCTTTCTTATGTTCAATATAATAATCACATGCAATTTGTCTTTAACGAAGGCACTAAATTTAAATGTTACCTCCGTTTTAAAATAAGTATCGTTTGGACGTGTTTGTTGAAAAAATTAAGAATGGATAGAAAAGATAAATATATTCATATAAAATCTATTTAATTGGGATACTACTTCAGTCTCACTTAAATTTGTACATTTTTCTTAGTACGTCCCACACCAATTTGCATATCCTTAAAAAGGAAATTCATTTCATGATCTCGACCCTCAAAATCACTACCTTTGAAAAAATCAATCAAAAAACAAAAAAATAGTTTTTTCTTAATATACGTGTCCGATCAAACGTGCAAATTCTCGCGGGATGAAGGGAATTATTTTATGGATAAGGAAATAATTAACTAAATTAGGTAAGTTGTTTAGGATAAGATTAAAAGAATTGTGCTTTTTTTTACTAAAGCAACACTTATTTTAAAAAAATTCGTCTTTCACTAAAGAGGAATTTGTCTGGACAAACCCTCACACTCTGATTTTTTTTTTATTTTTTTAAATTTTTATTTTTTAACATCTTGATTACTTCACATATATGAAGAAAATAACAGTATCTTTAAATTGTATGAGAGTTGAAGGAAATTTAGAAACACACACATACAAATATAATCTGAAATTAATTAAAATATAGATTCGACTAATTGAACAAGGCACATCAAACCATATTGTCTTAAAAACAATGTTTTTTCGTTGGAATCGTAATCTGAAACTAATCAAAATATAAGTTCGGCTAATTGGGTAAGGTGCATCAAACGATACTGTCTTAAAGACAATATTTTTCATTCTAGGGACGTAACTTAGACGTAATGACAGCACAAAAAATAAGCGTCGAGGATACAATGCACATATTATAATCTTCTAACTTTTTCTCAACTGCATTTTGAAAAAGAGATAAATTTAATTGAATTGTGTAGTTAGAACTCTGACCCTCGATTTGTTCTCACTCCCACATATGATTGATTCTCCAATATTTACTTCTAGGCCCTTCGGAGCATCATTCAATTGAAACACATTTTTTGTTGGAATGCCTTCAACCCTGTTACGAGTTGGTCGGGAATATTACTGTCCGTTCAGCAACTTGGGGGTTCAGGAGCGACGCGCCCCTGATCTGAGGGTTTGGGTGAGGCGATGCTCCCCCCAACGCCTCCGAACTTTACGATGTATGTCTATTTTGAGGTACAGCCGGTTATGGGGTTATAAATAGTCCTATTATTTGACCTAGGTCATTCTGTACTCTGTAAACATCATGATCACATAGTATACATTTTATCTCTTTTATCCGTGAACGTAAATAAAAATTATTAGTGAACCACGTAAATTTTGTGTTCATTTATTCTTATTTTTCAATCTTTTGCACCCGTTTTAAAATTTTCTAACCTTGATTTTTCTATAACCATGCAGACGTGCAGTTAGAAATAATTAGACAAATAATTCAATTGTGTGCCATATATGCATTAATTCAAGTTCATGAAACGAGTCAACCCGATTTAAATGGGCCTAAAAGATTGACAACTAATAAAAAAAAAATTGTGTTCAGATACACATCGCGTGGTCAGGATGTTACCTTTATATTGAAGCGTACTAGCTTCGTTTTTTTTTTAGTTGTCTTTTTAGCTTTTATACTTCCTCCATTCCATCTAAAGCTGTTTATTTGCCTTTTCGATTCGTTCCAACTAAAATTATCATCCGAAAAAGGAAATTAATCCCACAATCTTCACCCTAAACTCTCAACCTTTAAAAAAGTCAAAGAACTGTTTTTTCTTAACATCCGTGAATGATCAGAGTGATAACCTTAACCGGGACGGAGGGAGTACTTTATATATAAATAGTTGTCTTTTTAATATTTTTCTATATCTTTTTTCAATACTATCTCTATAATTATTCTTAAAAAAATTCTAATTATCTAACTATCATATTTATATAATGTAGTAGAGGATTTATTTGTCAATTTTTCATACTTTTTAATTTTGTTATCTAAAAAAAAATCTAAATAAAAACGGAGGTAGTATGAAAAATACTTTTTGAGATACATTTTCGCAATAAAAATTATTAATCCCAAGTAAAAGTTGTGTAAACTGGAAACTTTAGTATACATGAGTGGGCCTAACTTATTGGGCCCAACAATTATATTCTATTAGACCAAAGCCCAAACCTTATAATGAATTATGATTTGAACCCTAAAAGTGTAGAATGGCTTCTCAAGCCCATGTCGCCCAGTAGCCACTAAATTCATCACCAAGATAAATGGGCACACCACCTTCAAAAATACTCATTCCGTCCCAAACGAACTTACATAAGAAGTTCGGCATACATATTAAGAAAAAAATATTTTTTAGAATTTTGTTAATTTTTCAAATGTTGATTGAAGATGGATATTGAGGATGAAAATTGTATTATAACTTTTCTTATTGGGAAGTGTGCAAGTTTGCTTGGGACGGATAAAAACGGAAAGTGTGCAAATTCATTCGGGACGGAGGGAGTACATCCAAATTTTTTATTTTCAACCAATTTTTTTTAATAAAAGGATAAATTATTTAAAAGAAAAAATTTCACACATTTCTTGATCATCATCCCGATAAAGCTAATCTTTACAAATATAACTCAAATAAGAAATTAGTTATTAATTAAATAAAAAATAAAACAAGAATTCACCACAATAAACTAAACCACAAAAAATAATTTAGCTTTGTTTGCTAAGTCTAATTGGGTTGATAGTAAGGTTTGGCATATACCTCCTGAATTTCTCTCGTCATTCGGTGATGGCTGGTTCCAACTCGTTTCAATGAATTTTTTCTCTTAAAAAAATTATGGAAAGATAATTAGTGAAACTTTATGTATATTTTTTCCTAAATATTCTTTAAGCTTAAGGAGACTTATCCCATAAGCTTAATATTACATCACTAGTTTTCTTGTACATCAGGTTCACTTATTTTAGATTCGTGCAATTTGAGTTAAAGACGGATCCATGAAAATATATCACTATTTATATCGAAAAATATTTACTTGTTATGAAGAAAGACATTACCTTTCAATATAATACCGTTTCTTCAAAACAAGTAATATCTTTCAATATGTAATACATTTTCAATATCATACATTTCTTCTGAATAGGGGTGTTCACTATTCGGTTGAAACCGAAAAAACCGCCCGAACCGAACCGAAATGTAAAATTCGGTTCGGTTTTTCATTTGATCAGTTCGGTTTCGATTTTATATATAACGGTATTTCGGTTTTCGGTTCGGTTCGGTTTTTTTCAATAAAAACCGCATTAGAAATCGAAAAACCAAATTAAGTACCCCTTAAATTAAAACCCCCTCCTCATTTGTCTTTCATTTGCATTTTAATTTCATTTCATTTAAATTTCATTTTCTATCTACCAAGTAACAACTAAGGGGCAAATAAAACCTAATCTATAGCACCGTAGTTTGTTGTTTTCTCATGTCCATTCTGATTAGCTTCCTGTACTCTTTTGGATAACAAGAAAAGTTGACTCTTCGACCAACTCATTTTTATATCAAGAATTTTTATTTAAATGCAGTTAATATTCAAAGTTTTATTTTAGTAAAAAACTTAAAAATTAGTGTAAAAATTCGGTTTTCGGTTTTGACCGCAACCGAACCGAAATATTTCGGTTCGGTTGATTTCGGTTTTTGATAATTTTCGGTTCGATTTCGGTTATCAATTTTTAAGAATTTTAGTTTTCGGTTTTATTAATTCGGTTCGGTTTCAGACCGATGAACACCCCTACTTCTGAACAAGTAATGCATTTTAACATAAACACTCATATATCATTAATACATTTTCATACTCTTTATCTCAAGGGAGGAGCAACCCTCGATAAAATATATTGTGGATCATGTTGCACAATGCACTGAATCCTATCTACAAAACAACATAAAGGAATTCTTGACCAGGATATGATCGATTACACACCGGAAAGAAAAATCTTCCTTCCATTCCCGTTTAATTTGTACACTTACTTTATCGGTTCTCTTTTATTTAATTTTGCACATCTTTAAAACAGAAATTAATTTCCACAATCTTCATCCTTAAAATCTCAATCCTCAATCTTCACCTCGAGAAAAATAGAAAAAGTAAAATTTATTATTTTTTTAATATTCGTACTCGATTAATCCTGCAAATTTAATCGGGACTGTGGGAGTAAAACAAACGAATATTCTGATGCTCATATATAGTTCAAGATAGATACTCCATTATCCACTCAAAAAAGAAAAGCAGAAGAAAAAAAAAAAAAAAAGGAGAGAGAGAGAATGAATTAATGAAATTGGGTTGAAAAACGTTAGAGTACGCCACCCAATGTGAAAAGACATGATCATAAAATCCCCCAAACAACACACTTGGATAATAAGACAGATAATCATTAAATCCCAAACAACAAACTTGGATAATCCATGGGAATAGTGACACCTAAAGCTGACGTGACGACTACAACAGTATTGCAATCCTAAATATCAGCTGACATGGATATATAGTAGTTCTAGGATAGAGGTTAAATCAGTCTTCAATTCTTCCCACGCAGAAAGGGGGATTCTTTTTGGTGTCAAGTAATTTTTTCAGAAGATGGGAGCAGAAGATTCAGTAAAACGCCCTCTTGTCTTTGCTTATTATGTCACTGGCCATGGCTTTGGCCATGCCACCCGCGTTGTTGAGGTCTCTCTCTCCCTCTCTCTCTCTCTCATTCTCTTTCTGTGTGTGTGTGAGAGAGAGAGAAGTGACTGATAATTCGGAGTTCTTGCTGTTTTTCTTAGTTATCTTAGATTATCTACTCCTTTTTTTGTTTATGAAATTTGGAGTTCTTGGTTTTGATCGGGACGAGCCAGGATTTCAGAGGGGTGAAATAATTTTTTTGGGATATTTATCAAATTTTTTAGAATTTAAGGGTGGCGAAATTTATTATTTAACTACAATTACATTGTATAGGTATATACACGATAGTTTCGCCGAAAATTTTGAGGGGCTGCCTCCTCCCGCCCCCGGCTAGCTCCGTCTCTGGTTTTGATTATGGTTAATAATGTTGTTTCTGTTCTAAATAAACCCAGTTGGGGTGGAAGAGGGAGATGGCAGTTTGATGTTGCCCTTGTTCGTTTGTGCACTCATTAGTCAATGATCATAACCTCCAGTTCTTCACTATTTCCCAAATGAACAAAATTTGTGTAGGATTTTGGGGTTTACAATGTATGGACATGTGATCAGGTGAGCGTTTTGCACTCCCATTCTAAAAAGTCCTCCTCTTTCTCTAACTAGGCCCCGCCTA
The DNA here is from genome assembly GCA_958295605.1 of Ajuga chamaepitys. Taxonomy (NCBI): domain Eukaryota; kingdom Viridiplantae; phylum Streptophyta; class Magnoliopsida; order Lamiales; family Lamiaceae; genus Ajuga; species Ajuga chamaepitys. The sequence goes on along the minus strand of OY282502.1, from coordinate 2,703,390 downwards.
GGTGCTAGACTGATCTTAACCGCCTACATTTTTCTCGGACTTCTGCTTAGCCCTGCCTAAGCATTAACTAGATGGCCCAATCTGCCACGGTCCCACTTGAGAAGCTCCCACTGTCTTTTAGAACAGTGGTTTTGCAAAGTATTATGTTAGCGTTCGGTAGAACTTAAGAACAAGATCTGATATAACCTTTCCAGCCATTCTTTATCTTGTGCTTCTGAAATGTTCACTAGAAGCATAATTTTGAGTTTGTGCAATTGAAATATTTTTGGGGTAAAGTCGTTTTTAATTTGAGTATAATTGTATGATTACTTATCTCAGGCATAGTAGATCATTAGCTGAGCACAGTTTTGTTGTGCTATTCTACAATGTGTATTTTTATTACAGCTGGAAAATGGTGATGGTGGGGATCATCTCCCTTCTCCTCTATAATATGAGGCTTATCATTTTTGGTTCCTGCTTTTCTGTGTAGGTTGCTCGACATCTCATTCTTGCTGGGCACGATGTTCATGTAGTCACCGGTGCACCAGATTATGTCTTTACTACTGAAATAGAGTCTCCTCGTCTTTTTCTTCGGAAGGTCTCTTTTCTTTCTCTTTCAGTGTCTCGTGATTATCGTCTTCTAAATATGCATTTTGAATCGAATAGTTTGCTTTCTGAAATATAGGTACTCTTAGATTGTGGAGCAGTTCAAGCCGATGCCTTGACTGTTGACCGCCTTGCGTCTCTGGAGAAGGTATGTTCTGTTATAGACATGTAGCCGAATTATATAGCATATGCTGATCAGAGTTCACGTCATTTGTGTCCAGAGTGTCACTGACTGGTAATGTTATACTGATTTGTTTAGTATTCGGAGACGGCTGTAGTACCCCGTGACAGTATTTTGGCTACAGAAGTAGAGTGGCTGAAATCTATCAAGGCAGACTTAGTGGTAAAAACTTACACTTTAAATGCCTTCTCAATTTTAAAATTATCTCCTGCATTATATAACTTGTCTGGGTTATGGACATTAAAGGTTTTCGTCTTTTTCCCCTTGGCAACAGAGGGATTCAAGAAAGAATTCATTGATACCACTTTTAAATTGTCCTTGGCAGGATTCGGTTCCTCTTTCACACGATAATTGAGAAAAGGAAAATAAAACAATCATTCATAGTTTATAGTCCACTATGGATAAACTTATAAAACGGCATTTCAACTATTTCTCATGTTCTTTTTCCCAATATTTGTTGCTTCCAATGAAAACCTGGGTAGTTCGGTTTGCCTAAAAGCAAGGAACAAAAAAAATGACTTAGAGAAATTCGATCCAGTCCAAACTTTAAGAATCAACGATGAATTAGAAATTAAGGTGGGCATTTTCTGATTGAATGTGCATAATGTATAGGTGTCAGATGTTGTTCCAGTTGCTTGCCGAGCAGCAGCTGATGCTGGCATACGCTCGGTTTGTGTCACCAATTTTAGGTAATATCTCTATGTCTTTCATGTGCGTCACCCTGGGTCCTGGCTCTGGCCGTCACTCCTGCTCTCCACTCATATTGATCTTTTCTTAAGCTATCTGTACGAAATTAGTCTTCATAAAATCATCAAAAGGGCTTCAAGCCATATTATCCAGACCATTGACGTTAATGAATTCTCTGCCATGATTTACATTATATTATAGCTATATGTCATTTTGATGTATACCTGTATTAAGCTTGATTTCTTTTATGCCATCTTTGTTTTGCATCTTCAACAAGTTTATGATTGCTTAAAATTCTATTGGCAGTTGGGACTTCATCTATGCTGAGTACGTGATGGCTGCTGGTCATCATCATCGGACCATAGTGTGGCAGGTACCGCAGTAAATCTATTTATGATTATCTTTACACATGCCTGACTATTATCTTGCTATGGAATATTGAAACTCGCAGTATAAGAATCCTAGCTATATCTTGCATAAGCGAAACTGAGAATTTGATATTATCACTTTTAAAACTTATAGACCATCCCCATTCTCTTATTAGTAATTTTTCTGAGTTAAGAGGTAAGAATTTTACATAGAATATAATGGAAAAGATGCTAACAGTTATTTAAGATATATGAGCTACTCATGGGAATTAACTGAAAGCTGTTGATTGTAAAAACACATTGGCGTGTGTAAATATACCGAAAGCTGTTGATTAAGTCATTATGAAAAGATTCTTAAGTCATTGTGAAAGTCTCAAGATAAGCACATTGGCAGTATGGAAATTAACCGAAAACCTTTGATTAACTCAATTGCATCCAAGTAGGTTTTTTATTCTAGATGTTGGAGGTGAAATCTTTTGTGTGCTTTTATTTTCTATGTTTTCATTTTCGGGGAATTGGGTGTTTCTTGGCTGTTGGGTTGCCATTTGATAAGAGATTCAAAAGCTAGTTCATACTATCTAATACTTTACCTAATCACTAAGTTAGTTCACTGTATTTTTGTTATTACCCTTCTCTATGCTTAGTACAACTTTTTCTTTGTGTACTGTTCATGAAATGCTACGGTTCCTGCTACATAATTGTGATGAAGTGTTTGGATGATACAGATTGCTGAAGATTATTCTCATTGTGAATTCCTTATTCGCCTCCCAGGATACTGTCCAAGTACGCCAACACAAACACACTAATTGAAAGAAAGAAATTATTTTCTTCTTATTAAGTCAGTCCCGGCGAGTCAACTTCTTATTGTTATATCTTGTACTCATATTACTACAGTGCCAGCATTCCGTGATGCATTTGATGTACCTTTGGTAGTGAGGAGGTTGCACAAGTCACGTGAAGAGGTACCTCAATGAATTTCAATTTTAACTTTTTAATGGTATAACCGGTAGTATATACATTGCTTTTAAATATTCATACTCTATAATATTCCAGATAAGGAAAGAACTTGGAATCAAGGAGGATGTGAAGATTGTTATTCTCAATTTCGGTGGACAGGTATCTTCTTACGGCCCAACCACGCACCTAATCGAATACTCAGAGAAAAGCATTATATATTCTGTTCTGGTTTATTTCGTTCACTTCTGAGTTGAATTATGAACTTGTAATATCAGTGTGGAATATATCTTTCCAGGATGCCAAAAGCATGAGAACATCTTATCTTTGAAAAGTAGAAATTCTTTTCATGTGGTCCCACATGAGTATCACAGTGCCACCTTTTATTGCGGTTACTTCTTTTTTTTTCATATATTTCCAAGATACGATGTGGAGCCACGGTCAACCATCATGTGGTCTTAAGTCACTAAATACTTGTACGGCATATCCATTTATGCTCATGAGTCATTCAGAAAATGAAAATACAAACTGTCCGAGATTTCACCACCTTAATCTGTTGCATTTGACGGGTGCCGTGCATTAGTGCTACCTTTTCTTCTTTTTCTTTCGACCAATTTCATCTCTAACTATTGTTGCCTTGTTTTGGCCCCATTCAATTGCATTCTTTTTAACATTATAAGTATTTAACATGGTCTTCATTTGCAGCCATCAGGTTGGAGTTTAAAGGAGGAGTACCTGCCTCATGGTTGGCTATGTCTGGTATCTCATTCAGACTTATCGTAGTGATTCGTGCATTCAGGACTTGTTTAATGTACCAGTATCAAGGGTAAAACTTTTGATTCTGGTTTCAGGTTTGTGGTGCTTCTGAAAACCTTGACCTTCCACCAAATTTCGTGAAACTTGCCAAAGATGCATACACTCCGGACTTAATAGCTGCATCCGACTGCATGCTTGGTCTGTCATATATACTGCATCTCTTTCTCTTTTTTGGGTACTCTAGTAAAGCTGTACATAAGCCCATAACCCCTAAACAATTTCAGGAAAAATTGGATATGGGACAGTTAGTGAGGCACTCGCATACAAGATACCATTTGTCTTTGTGCGTAGGGACTACTTCAATGAAGAACCTTTCTTGCGAAATATGCTTGAGGTGAATAGTTAGTTATGGTTCTGAAATTTGTATTGTATCGATCAGTTATCTTGTCTGACCAGACCTTGTCCTTTTCATCAGTTCTACCAAGCTGGTGTGGAGATGATACGAAGGGATTTACTTACTGGGCACTGGAGACCGTACCTGGAGCGTGCTATTAGCTTAAAACCGTGTTACGAGGGGGGGATAAACGGTGGTGAGGTATCCACGTTTGACCTTCTACATTCGAAAATATGTTCTTTCTATCTACATACACGGATTCCATGTTTTTTTCTCTGTTTAGAACTTCCATACGAGCCAAAAGCTTTACCCATGCTGCTTTATCATTATTATATAGAAAAGGAAATTGTGGTTCTGATCCACTGTAATATTCCAGGTTGCAGCTAAAATTTTGCAAGATACGGCCTTTGGAAAAAATTATGCATCTGATAAGGTGAGACCAAGCTCATACAGTTGCTATGTATCTAGAGGTCAGCTTTGTCAAGATACGTGTCTGTTTTTGTGACACTGATAGTTTCAATGTGATTGGAGTGCAAAGGGACGACTGTGTCTCTTTTTCTTATTCTGTTTTTTTGCTGGACTTCTAGCTAAGTGGGGCTAGGAGATTACGTGACGCTATTGTTCTTGGCTATCAATTACAAAGGGTTCCTGGAAGAGATCTCAGCATCCCGGAATGGTATGCGAATGCTGAAAACGAACTTGGCCTCCGTACTGGTTCTCCTACTGCTGAAATGAGTAATGATAGTTTTGGCCCGGCTTCGTGAGTGAACTCTCTCTCTCTCTCTCTCTCTCTCATGCGGATAACTGGTATATGCCCAGTCAACTGCTGAATTTACCATTTGCACATATTTTGACTAGACACCCCGACGACTTTGAGATTCTTCATGGAGATGTCATGGGTCTTCCTGATACAATCAATTTCTTGAAGAGCCTATCAGAACTTGATACTGTTGTTGATTCTGTAAAGAGTACTGAGAAGCTACAGAAAAGAGAGAGAAAAGCTGCTGCTGGTCTGTTCAACTGGGAGGTATCTTTTGATTCTTAGTTTGTCGGTGTCTGCTTGCTTTATACTTTGATTATATCAGTGTAACAAATCATTGAATCTTGATGGTTTTGATATGCAACTGAAGTTCAAGGTTTAAGAAGGGAAAGAGAATTAGAATCAGACCGATTTCCGAAATGCCTTTCTGGATATTCTTCATTGTTTTTTATCGTGCACTCAATTAGATCAGTGCACTGAGAATGTAGAAGTTCCAATTGTAGTAATATTTTAGTCCAGTTATATCCCCTAAAAATGACAATGGGATCTTTTGAGTTCCATAAAATATATTTCCTCTGGTTTTTGTATTTTCGACTCACTATTTTTTCACATTATAGTTGAAAATTCAGTTGCATCATTAGTCTGGATTTGAAAGCGTCAAGAGCAATGGTTTTCTTTTACTAAACGTCAAATGCATCGAGCACATCTAGTTCAAGCCTACGTGATTTTATTTATTTCTCTATGATAGTCGCTGTTATGTTATCTTCAGGAATTTTTTGCCTTCCTCTCTGGTTATTGGTACCTGTTTAATATTTTTGACTCTACCAATTATGCAGGAAGACATTTTTGTGGCTAGAGCACCTGGAAGGTTAGACGTTATGGGCGGAATTGCTGATTATTCTGGGAGCCTTGTACTTCAGGTATGGAATGCGAAGCCAAACTGATGCAAAGATGATAAATACATTTCGTAGTATATGTTTTTGGATCACAGGTTCTATAAGATATAAAATATCTGTAAGACTTTTTCATGCGAGATATGAGCATTTATTGGTCAAGAGATTACGCTGTGTTGATGATTTCTCTACTGTTTGTTTTATACTGTTTACAGCTGCCAACAAGAGAAGCTTGCCACGTTGCTGTGCAAAAGATCCATCCAACTAAACAGAGATTATGGAAGCACGCCCAAGCTCGTCAGAATGCTAAAGGACAAGGACCAACTCCTGTTCTGCAAATTGTACTCTCTCCCCCCCCCCCCCCCCCCCACACACACACATGTATCTATATGTTGGTTATCATCATGATTAGTCCACTTTATTGCTTAATGAATCCTATTCTTTCAGGTATCATATGGATCTGAATTGAGCAATCGGGGGCCAACCTTTGACATGGACCTATCAGATTTCATGGATGGAGAGCAGCCGATGTCATATAAAAAGGCTAGAAGTTTCTTCGACCGGGATCCATCCCAAAGGTTTCTATTTAATGCTGTCAGTCTGCTTTAACATGGTCCCTTTATAAAACTAACTAGACTCTGGATTTAGATGGGCAGCATATACTGCAGGAACCATTCTTGTTCTGATGAAAGAATTGGGCATTCGCTTCGAGAATAGCATTAGTGTGCTGGTATGCATCACAATCACTTGAGAACATTTTCTTGTTGATCTTATCATTTCTGATTGTGGTGGTTACCATATAACTAATTGTATTATTACTGTTTCATCTGAATATTGTTTGATAACTCGTATTTTTTTTAATTCTTAGTGTTCACCATACTCCTCTCTCTCTCTCTCTCTCTAGACTATATTTTGAATTGTAATGTAATGATTCTTCAGGTCTCTTCTGCTGTGCCGGAAGGCAAAGGTGTCTCTTCTTCTGCATCGGTGGAAGTAGCTACAATGTCTGCTATTGCTGCTGCTCACGGTGCTCACTACCCTCCTTTTTGTTAGCTTTTGTAACCATTATAGTGGCTTCACTTGGTATCCAGATTAAGGTTCACTCAGGCCAAACCTGATACTGTTTTGACAGATTTATTGGACTACAACATCTATTGTCAATATAAAGAGAATCGTCGCGCACACACACGTATACATACGCATACATAAATATACACACGTGTGTTATATTTAAGTGTGTGTATATATACAGTTGCCATTAGGTTATATTGCTTAACAGATTTACTTAAGCATTATCCTGAATTATTTTCAAATTTCAGAAAATGTTTAAGTTTTGAATTTTTGGGGTATCAATTATCAGTTGAAGAAGAAAAATGACGAAAAGGTCAGGTAGTCCAAGAATGTATTTTCACCAGAAAGAAAAACTATGGGTCTAATTTTAAGTTTATAACATTAAAATTTGGGCCAAAATGTGAGATAGTCGTGGAAATCTGATGCAAATTTTTCTATCATTCCATCCCTGAATCAATTTCCAGACCGTGATTTTGCAGTTTTTGTTTTATTTCTTTTTTTTATTTTAGGCGGTGTAGAATAATTATTTTTGCGTATTGGATTTCAGGATTAAATATTGAACCAAGACAGCTTGCTTTACTCTGCCAAAAGGTTTGGAAACTGATGAATGAATATACACACAGGCACAAAGACTGTGACACATTTTGCTCTCGTAATTTGATCTCCGTGATGCCTCACCACTGTCAATATTAGGTGGAGAATCATGTAGTTGGAGCTCCATGCGGTGTCATGGATCAGATGACTTCTTCATGTGGTGAAGCTAACAAACTTCTTGCAATGGTTTGTCAGGTAAGTCACTCAGTTCATGGAAATAACGCATGCATCTTCGTGTAAATTTTGAGGGAAATAAAACAATTTAAAGCGATTACTTGTGTGCAGCCTGCTGAAGTTTTGGGCCTTGTGGACATTCCTAATCATATAAGATTTTGGGGCATCGATTCAGGAATCCGACACAGGTACTAGGTCATGATATTTTTGAAACTTACTGTTAAAAACATATAGACTTCTTGAAGTGCTCTCTCTTTCTCTCTCTCTCCCTCTCTCTCTCTCTGGGCATTGATAATTCATTTGACAGCGTTGGTGGAGCCGATTATGGATCTGTGAGGATAGGAGCATTCATGGGCCGCAAAATAATAAAGTCTGTTGCAACTGAATTGCTATCGCAACCATCTGCTAACGGGGTGACCTCGGATGATCTGGAAGAGGATGGAATTGAACTTCTTGAAACCGAGGCTTCGTTGGACTACTTGTGCAACTTGTCTCCACACAGGTAAATTGTAGGACAATCTGAAAACCTTTAGCCTCTCTGGACTCTGTTTATACGGTGGCACAGTTCTAAACTTCCAACGAATAACCATTTGAGAATTTTTTTTTTTTTTTTTGTGTTATCAGATACGAAGCGCTTTATGTGAAGCAACTTCCAGAAACTATGGCTGGAGAGACATTCTTGGAGAAATATGCTGACCACAATGATCCCGTCACTGTAATAGACCCGAAGAGGAACTTTGGTCTTCGAGCAGCTACCAGACATCCTATATACGAAAATTTCCGGGTCAAGGTAAAATAATAATACACTTAAGTATACAGTGGCTTGTATCTATGTTCGACTGTTATGCCCCTGACACCAGAATCATTTTCCAATCCCCAGTTGACTGTGTTAGTTATGATAAAAACAGTTGGCTTGCACGGTTCTTGTTTCGATATAATAAGGTTAAAAATTGGTTATAGTTTTGATTCCAAAACTTCTATCCAACTTAAACACGACAGGTGGAACGGTCAGTTTAGCTACACTAGAAAAACGGCGCTCTTATTTAACTTGTGATTTACGGTAATATAATGTGATTTACAGGCCTTCAAAGCACTATTAACATCTGCAACTTCAGATTATCAATTGACCGCCCTCGGAGAATTGATGTATCAGGTACTCATATGACAAATATGTTTCCTTGATTGGACAATATACGCGAATTATTCTCTAACGAGCGATTTGGTTAACAGTGCCACTACAGTTATAGTGCTTGTGGGCTCGGGTCAGATGGGACAGACAGGCTAGTCCAGCAAGTCCAAGAAATGCAGCACAGTAAAATTTCCAGGTCAGTCGAAGGAACTTTATACGGTGCAAAGATCACCGGTGGTGGATCGGGTGGGACAATTTGCGTGGTTGGCAAGAACTGCTTGCGAAGCAGCGAGCAAATTCTCCAGGTAAATCATGAAACTAGTATGACTATCTCACTGGTTTATTCAAACTTTTTCTTTCAAGTGGATTGAGAATTTTGTAAATGCAGATTCAGAAGAGGTACCAAGATGCAACAGGTTATCTGCCAATTGTTTTCGAGGGATCGTCTCCGGGAGCGGGGCGATTCGGTCATCTCAGAATTCGTCGTCGAATGCGGCCCCGGCGCAACTGATGTTTTAGGTTGCCAGAAAAAGTACCCGTTTTATAGAAAAAAAAGCAATTAAAATACGAAAATGGGGTGTCTATCTGAATCCTACGTAAATTTAGATAAGCATCTAAAAGACTTGAATAGAATATGTTGAGAATACTGAAACAAAAATAATGATGGTATATATAATGAAAATAAGATTGATTATCATAAAAATTCGGATCATTTTTATTTGCCAAAAGTAAGTTATTTTAGAGTTCGACTTCAGTTCACGATTGTATTAGTACCACTATTATATTTCGGCCGTTGGATAAAAAAATATTCAATGTTCATCGCTAAATTATTATTTATTTCTCCAACTTTAACTTTCTACGGGATACTTACACTTTCACACCTTTTGAGGTAAAATTTAAAATCTTTATTAAACTCTCTCTAAAAGAAAGTCGAAAAACACTCGCTAAATGCCCTGTTTTCTCTTTGCAAAAGCTTGTTACTTTGAAGCCCATTCTTCCACAAAGAGCCGCCACCTCCCCCCGTCCCCTCTACTTTCGGGCGACTGCACCTCATATGAAAAAAAATTCGTCTAAATTTGTTCTACTTCTAAAAACAAATTTATTGTCCGCAAAACATGCCGATGTCCCTGTAGTCGATCTAAGTGGGCTAAATGGACGTTGTGAATCATCTAGAGTTTCCAATGTTAAAGCCATCAATGAGGCCTCTCAACTCAGGGATTTTTCATGGTCAATTTTAGTAATTATTCTTGCAGTTAAAAATCTGAATTCTTGACTTAATGTAATAATCATTTTGTTGCATGATTATACATCATGAATCATGGGATTAAGAAAGATTTGATAGAGGAGATGATGAAAGTTGTTGATGATTTCTTTTGTTCGAGTTTGGAAGAGAAAATAAAATAAGGTTCAAAAGATGTAATGAAGGCACTGAGATATGAAACAAGTTTGAACACTTGGAAGAAGCACAACCTTCACTCGAGGGATTATTTCAGGCATTATGGTCATTATTGGGATAAGAAAAAGAAAAAAAGAATCTTTACAAAAGTCAATAAAAAGATTTAAAACTTAAAGGGGTCCCACTAAATATTATAATTATAAAAAGACATCTACGCACCCTTGGTTGCACCTATGCAACCGTTGAATAGCAGAATTACCCTAAATTTTAACAGTAAATTTTGGAGGTCAATATTCAACCAATCCTCAACTGCATTTGGTTACAACGTTCAAATTTTGAATGTCGTTTTTGAAGTAATAACTTTCCTTTTTCTTTTCTCTTTTTAGAAAAAATATAATAGTGATTTAAACTTTATGTCGTAGAACTAATGTAATCTATTCAATGATTTTATAGGAAAAAATAAAAATTCATAGACAAATATATTGTTATACTTTTTCTTAACCTTTGCGCCCGATCAAAATAGATAAATTGACCGAAAACGGGGGAGTATAACTTAATAAAACAACAAGACCTTCACAAATGAAAGCATATACAAATACATCAAGTAGACACAAACAAATAAAGCAATTCCTCAAATAAATTAATTCTTCGTATTGCGGCAAGTGAAAAATATACTTACCTCGAAATTCAAAGTCTAACAATACTACAATCTCTAGACACGTACTAAGGAAGTGTTTGCAATTGCTTCTACCTTAGAATAATTGATTAAATCTATAGATTATGGAAAAATTGCTTTTTAAACAAGTAGGGAGTGTTTGCAATAATAAGTGATTTATACAAAAAGTATAAATTATACGGCTTGGAGAAAAAATAATTTTAAATAGACGTTGTATGTATAAGCAGAAAAAAGCATGTGATGATATGCTTCCAACTTCTGCTTGAATTAAGTTAGTTTAAACCACTGTCAAAGCATAAATATGTTTTAATAACATGCAAATCTACCTTTTTTTAAGCCAAAAGTGCTTAGAAGAAGCTTTTGCAAACACGGCCTTAATCACTTCTTCAACAATTAAGCAAATGAAAATACTCCCTAAAATAAAAGAACGAGCTAGATTGGGCTCATCAATTAACGAGACAAAATTTTAGATCTGATAGAACCAGCCCAATATATGACATTGTCCCGACGTGCCGGGCCGGCCCGTTTGCCCGAATTACTAAACACAATTGGACGCTCTGGCTACCAAGCCGCCACGTCAGCGTAAGAGTCCTGCAGCCACGTGTCAACTTCCCAACTGTTAATAACGACCAACCTTCTCTGAACTAAAATTCCCACAAGAAATCAAAAGCAATGATCCATAATTTCGCCATCATTTCTCGTCCCACATTAAACCCTCTTATTTTCTCAACAAAATTCCAACTTGTTCCCAGATTTCTTCTCTGTTTCTCCAACAAAATGCATTCTTCCAATGCTGTTAGAGCTGCACAGACAGTGCACCGGGTGCCGGATTTCGGGCCGGAGGAAATGGAGCGGATAGCTGAGCAGACATTAACGAGGTACACGTACGACGAAATGCCTCAGAGAAAAGGCAAAGGTGTTGCTATTGTTTGGTTTAGGAATGATTTGAGAATCTTGGATAACGAGGTTTTGTTCAAGGCATGGGTTTCGTCTGAGGCTGTCTTGCCTGTTTATTGTGTTGATCCGAGGCTGTTTGGAACTACACATTACTTTGGTTTCCCTAAAACTGGAGGTATCCATTTTCTTGTTCTTTTTTTTTTTTGGAAGAAATTAGTTCTTAGGGATATTTCTGTATTATGCTATTGTATACTCCCTCCGTCGGCTAACTTTTCCTATTTTCCATTTCGATCCATCCTACTTAACTTTTCACACCCTTAAAAAGAAAATTTATCTCACAGTCTCCACCTTTAAAAAAGTCAAAGAAAAAGCAAAATCTGCTTTTTCGTAACATCCGTGACCGGTCAACTGTGAAAAGTTAGCTGAGACGGTGGAAGTACTTGTGATATGACAATGCTGTGGTTGAAGATGAGTTATAAGAGTTTTAGTACACTGCGCTTGGATTTTACTTGCTTTAGTTTTATTTGCATTATATAAGTTGAGTAAAACTTGTAAGATCATCTTCTGCAAGGGAGATACTTTTGATATTAAAAATGTTAATTCTATCACAAAAAGCTGTTAGTTTTTAAAAAATGTTGCTTTTGTATAATTGTTAACACTCAAAGTAATGTTTTTTATGATAAAGTAGCTCCGTGTCTTATGGAAAGAGATTCGTAAGACGGTCATATTTAAGTGTTTGCCATATAAGTTTAACCAATTTTGACGTGGCTGTTCTGTACCTTCTTCTTTGGCAGCTCTGAGAGCACAATTTCTTGTAGAGTGTTTGACCGACTTAAAAAGAAGTTTGATGAAGAGGGGTCTCAATCTTTTAATTCAGCACGGAAAACCCGAGAAAATCCTTCCTTCTCTTGCAAAAGCACATGGAGCTCACACTGTTAAGAAACCTTAATTTGAATTTGTTCGTACTGTTGTTGCTTGTTGGACTCATTTTTTTCGGTTTCTCAGACAATAACTATAAACTGAATGCTGGCCTTGGAAACAGGTTTATGCTCAGAAAGAGACGTGCAGCGAGGAGCTAAATGTTGAGAGATTAGTTTCCAAGAATTTGAAAGAAATCATGCTACCATCACCTGAAGGAGCGTCCACTAAGAATAAATCTATGAACAGTGTTAAAATAGAATTGATATGGGGTTCTACAATGTACCATATTGATGACCTTCCATTTAGTTGCACGTCCTTACCAGACGTTTATACTCAGTTCCGTAAGGTAATTTTCCTTCTTATAGGTATGAGTACACATATTTTTCTTGACAGAGGAGACTTCTCTTATACCAACTGTATGATGGTCGAATGTACAGTCGGTTGAATCAAAGTCTGTCATGCGGAGTTGCATTAAGGTTCCGAAGGCACTTGGTCCCACACCAGATGTTAAAGACTGGGGATGCATTCCAGAAACTTCTTCGCTTGGGGTTGAGCCAGCAAAGGCATGTCGCCATTTATTTGTAAATATGAGTTCACTGCAGAATCACTTGCTTTATGGGGCTAAAGTTTCATTGTTTTCATATTGGTTGATGAAGGTCAGCAAAGGAATGGCGTTTGCTGGGGGTGAAAGTGCGGCACTGAGTAGAGTACATGAGTATTTCTGGAAAAAGGTGAGAATGCTATCTTGTGATTATATTTCACTTACCAAGATTTGGACCTCATGCCAATGGATGAAGTGATTCTGAATTGGGCATAAAATAGACTCCTGTTCTCCTTTTCTCGTTCTAAAATTTTGACTCGTGTATAGGTACTTTTAATTTTGGTAATGGATTTTCGTACTTCTGTAGGATCTATTAAGGACTTATAAAGTGACACGAAACGGTATGTTAGGACCTGACTACTCAACAAAATTTTCTCCTTGGCTTGCCTCTGGAAGCCTTTCACCTCGCTTCATTTATGAAGAGGTATTGCATCTCTTCCTTCCATATTGGATCTTACGTCAAACTAAAAGCATCAGTATGTTAGTGAAGACACTGATATTGACAAGAAGTTAATTGTCGTAGGTGAAGAGATTTGAAAAGCAGAGAGAAGCAAATGATTCTACGTATTGGTACTTCTTCTCTCTATCTCATAATGCATGTATTTATCCCTGGCATGTCTATTACACATGCGATTGGATATGAATTAAAGGTGCATAAACTGGATGTATATACTTAACAAGTGACGGAATCTTATCAAGTTATTTCTCTGAATTGTCAATTTCACTTTTACATCTCCTTCAAAGTATAGCAGCCTTCATTTCTGGAATTAGGATATCTTTTCGAATACATCATTTTGTAAGTTGAAATTATCGAAGGATCTGGCAACATAACCTGAAAAAGCTACATTGATATTTATTCAGGGTGTTGTTTGAACTTATATGGAGGGACTACTTCAGATTTCTGTCAATCAAGCTAGGGAACTCCCTCTTCCATGCAGGTAAAATGGACTTGCCTACTCCCATCACTGACAAACACACGCTGCCGAGCACACACACACATATGTATCTTTGCAACCATTTTAGAATCCAATACATGTACTGATGAGACATTATGTTGCAACCCAGCTGAGCTGTCTAATAAACGCGTTAAACATAAGCTACATGAATTTGTTATCCTACTTCTAGGGTGAACTTTGCAATATCTGGGATATGCAAACCTCCATTGCCATAATCAAATATACCGAGATTTATATGCTTTAATATTTCTTTTCTTTTCTTTTCAGGTGGTCCTCGGAAGGTGCAGGCTAATTGGAGCCAAGACCAAGCACTTTTTGATGCCTGGAGAGATGGTCAGACTGGGTATGGTGTTGCAAAATTTGTTTCAGATCTTCAATCTCCCTTTACTGTACAATTCTAATTACATAGACAAACGAAGAACAGAATGTCCTATATCACTTTCAAGGTTTCTGTCGACTGATTTAGTGTTGGCCACTCTTTAGGTATCCTCTTATTGATGCCAATATGAAGGAGTTACTGGCTACCGGCTTCATGTCAAATCGTGGTCGACAGGTAATTTTTATTCGCTGCCATAAACAAAATTTATGAAGCTAATTGGGACTAGAAAAGATGTGCATATATTTATATATATGTATATTTTGCCTTCCAGTTCGTTAACTGTCAGTGTTATTTTGCAACAGATTGTATGTTCATTTCTTGTTCGAGACATGGGAATTGACTGGAGAATGGGAGCGGAATGGTTTGAGACATGTCTCTTAGATTATGATCCTTGTTCTAATTACGGAAACTGGACTTACGGAGCAGGTACTTAGACATGCTTGCTTGCTTTACATATACTGCAACATCTTTTTAGTAGCATCAGCTCATATTGACTGCTGTCAGATGCTACTATGCTTGTAGATTTAATTTTGAACGACAAAATCTACCGATCATATGATAATATGCTTCGCTTCTTTTCTAGGAGTTGGGAACGACCCAAGGGAAGATCGCTATTTCAGCATACCAAAACAAGTATATGATCAGACCTGAAGTTATCTTGACTTCTATTTTTATTTTATTTTGTTGGCTGAAAATCAGTTCTGGAAAATGTATTCAGGCCCAGAACTATGATCCTGAAGGCGCATTCGTGGCGTACTGGTTGCCGAAACTGAAACCACTGCCTAAAGAGAAAAGACATTCTCCTGGAATGCTGTATATCAAGCCAGTGGTAGCTCTCAAGTTCGGAAATACGAAAACGACGAATAGCAATAATAGGACATCATCCTCGGGAACAAGGGGAGCTGCAAAAGAAGAGAACAAGTGGAGAAGCTATAAAGCTGGGAACAGAAATCAATAGTCTGCTGCTGCATAACAAATTAGTTTGGAGGTGACTTCATTTTGTTCTTTTCATATTTAGGTTATTATTGGGTGGATATGTAGTATGTATTATCAGTGTATTACTTGTGTAGTGTCATGTGTGTATTACTACCCAAATAAACATACGAGCACCACTCAGATCTAGAAATTTTCTTCGACGGGGCATAATCAATATATATTACTTCTCCGTCCCGAATGAACGTGCACACTTTCTTTTTCGATCCGTCCCAAGCAATTTATACACTTTCTTAAAAAGGAAATAAATCTCACAAATTTCACCTCACAATACACCTTTATTTACCAAATAAAGCAAAAAGATAGGTTTAGAAAGTCAACATAACCCAAAAAATAATTTTTTCTTAATATATGTGCCCAGGTACCAGTGCAAGTTCATTCGATAGAGGGAGTATATATTTGTTAAGGAATATATAGATTTGTTTTCTTTTTGAAGAGAAAAGAATAAATAGATAAAGAAATATAGATCATTCTCGTTGAAAGAATCAAAGAATCTTATTTGTTTTTTTACATCAACAGAAATGGTTAACATGATCATTAATCAACACAAAAGAATAAACAGATAGGTGATAAAAGAAACAGAGCAGCTAGTTATGCATCTAAGCACTAGAGTAGGTCCGAAGTAGTTCGGAAATTTGAAAATTTCCAAAATCGAATCAAAGTTCGCAGATATCTGTGGTTCAAACTTTAGTAGAGATCTAAATTTTCTTATTGCATCCAGAAATTTAGGAGTTTATTCTCAAAATTGCAACTAAAATTATATAAGTAATTGGACAATTACATTTAGGACAGCATGTCTTCCTCTAGAATCTAGAGGGGTATACATAAATATATGTGCATTATCTATGCACATCATGAAGAAATTTTAAGTATCTATGTAATATCAATTAATCAAAGGTATTCCTGCATTTGACTCATTATGAGTTCCAACTTCTATAAACCTGTAATAATCTGCTGGTAATGGAATATTCAGCTCTGAACAAACTAACTGCATCACCTTTGCAGTCACACCTCCAAAGTTCATCTTGTTCAGAGTCACAGCAATGGCAAATCTGTGATTAATGTTACAAAACCCTGTCGATCCACCCATGCCCGAATGCCCGAACCCGATCAACGTACCATCCTTAGAGTGTGATCTCTTGAACCCAAGACCAAATTGCCCCCCTGAAAGTGTCAAATTCTCGTACTCTCCTACTCCCATGAACGCGTCGTGAATTCTGCCATTCGTGAAAAGTTTCTGATCAGTACCAGGTCCACCGTTAGCTGCAGAGCTGGTGATGCTAATGTTAGTATCGTCACTGGGAACTCTAGTGTAGTTGTTGCCACTAGCCTTGGTTTCAGTGTTTCGCGCATGCTTGGAATTTTTCCGTTTCTTGGGGGATTTTTTGGGAGTTAAGAATTTGGGAATGTGTGGGTGGGACCCGAGTTGGGGCTGGGAGGAAGAAGAATGTGGTGGTGGGACCGCACCACAATCAACGAGAGCTGCATAGTATCGGGCGAGAGCGCGAGCTGAGCAGTGCATGTTGGCAGCGGGTATTATGGCTCGACGGGCGAAAAGTGTGTTGAAAATGGCGGGAAGAGTAGACGCCATCTGAGAGAGGTCTTGTACTTGCATCCAGAAGCTGGATGGTAACGGTGTGCGTTTGGTGATCTCGGCCATTTTTGCGATATCATCCATATCGGATGTGAGCGTAGCAAGTCGAGATTCCACACCTACACAATGAGCTACACGGTTAGAGAGAGAACGATTTGAAGAATATCATAGAAAAGAGAAGGATGGCCTATCATATTAAGCCCACAAAGAAGGAGATTTGAGGTCTCAAGTATGAAATTTCATGAAGGGCCAAAACGTGCCTGGAGGAATTCCAATGTATAGCTCGCCATCTATGTTAAGGGGGCGGATGAGTGCTTCTTCAAGAATCTCCTGAAACTTCTTCCCCGAAGCATGCTGTACAATGAAAAATATTGGGATTACCAATAAGTCTCACAAAATAAATGGTGGTTTAATTAAGATACCAGATTTTAGAAACTTGTATACTTCAAAAGAACTTCCTAGTTGTCCAAACCTATAAATACGACGTAGTTCTAAAAACTAATCCACGCCTTGAAATTTTGAGCTGCAATATGAATCCACAGATTCATCCTTGTCCTGCAGGCTCTCCATTTCCAGAATGTTGTTTTCTTATTTTGTTTTTTTTTTTAAGTATGGATTCTGAACAAACAAAAAGGATATTATCCTTGCATATTCAAAATTAAAATTTTATGGCAATTGATCAGAAACATATTCAGTTATTCACTGTACCTATTAATTCTTATTAATGCAAGAGATTTGGGTAATGGATGTAAAGACATGGTGAAGAACAGAAACAATGATTCAACATTCTTGAATCTCTCTTTGATACTTTAGCTGGAAAGTTATTCAATAAAAGAGAAGGAGACAGAAAGAAGAGATAATTGCTGCCACCAGAAATATATGTATACTATCACATATTCAGAAGTCCTATCACGTTGTTTGGGGACTCATATTAGAAAATAATTGTTTAACTAGTAATAAAAATATTGCAGCTTGGATTTATTGATATAAACTGTTTCTGATATTTTGTGAGAGATCTCTGATGTAAGATACCATACCTCAATAATACCACCACATAACCAGCCAAAGGACAAATAATGATACAGCTGCTCACTGCCAGGTTCAGTCTCTGGGGCAATTGTTGTGATGCTTTTCAAACATTCATCCCAATCAGTCATCAGAAGAGGGTTTTCACGTGTAATACTAACCAAGGCATTGTGCAAACCAGATGTGTGATTAAGCACGTGATGAACCTAAATAAATCAATACAAAATGTTACCACACATCCAAGAAAATAGTTATTGATAAGATAAGCAACTAAGAATTATACTTGCATCCAGTAGAGAATTAGACGATTGAAAAATGAAAATTCTAGATGTGATCATCTGGTCAACAAACAGAATAATTAATTCTAGGACCACAGACTGTTGTTATTATTTCCTTCCCAGTTACATTGCATCAAACAAATGCAGATTATGTCAACTATAGATGACAAATTTGTACAGTATTATACCTTTATTTTGTCTTTTCCATTGCAACCAAATTCTGGCCAAATTTTTTCGACTTTGTCCTCAAACTTCAGCTTCCTGCAACATGAAATCCAGACAGTTAAACTGAATCTCCTGTCCCAACCAGAATCATGTTCATGGACTGATTAATCTTCTCCTATATTTATTATGAATACTAATGAAAACATGATTGCATTTGTTCTTTCATGCTCAAAGAAATAATCTGCTGGGCCGCTGGCTATCATGAGGGCTATAATTTTTCAAATAAAACCCGAGGTGTAAGCTTTTAATATCATGAACATCACAATTATTTTAATGAAGAATCTGAAAGTTCAAAAAATTGGTGTTAAAATTGTGCTTGCTCACAGAATAAAACAATCAGCACAAAAACCAGCAATATGAGTAAATGCCTCAAGAGTGTGAACTCAGGCAAAAAAAAAAAGAGAAATATTGACCAAATGATCGTGCAACAAGAGATACAATGCTAAGCTTTTCCTTTTCCAAAACCGTTTTCATGTTCTTAGTCATCAAATGTGCTTGTTTTGCTCATCTTCCAAATTGTTTTGTGAAAACAAGACAAATAATGAACCTTGACCCATCTCCAAAGCATACAGCCTGAAAAACCAGCACCAGTCAACTAGATATGAAACAATGGAAACCCAAACAATTTCGCGTACCCTTTGTCAGCCAGCCAATGAACCATTCCTGCCGTAATTCCTTTTGACACAGAAAAAACAGGAAATAAACTATCAGGCTGAACTGGTCTGGGATCATATCTCCCAAGCACCCCAGCAGAAGTGTCGATAATTACTTCTCCATCTTTATAGGCACACACCTAAGAAAGTTTAGAGAAAGGGGATGAGATCTGTCAGAGAAGCCACAACAACTAATATGAAGCTAAATTCAAATAGCTGGTCTATATAAAATGAAGGGCAAGGTTCCATCACTTGATATACAAAGACTATAAATTTCCAAAAATAGTTAACTCCTCATTTTTTAAGTAATAACATAAACCTTCAGGAGGATCAATGGCTGATGAGACAAAGCTGCAATTGCATTTCTGGATGAACATGATCACTTGTTGGCAGATTCGCCCAAACCTCATGCAAGTTAATATTATTTGTTATTAATTCCTTTTATTTGTTTAATTATTATTTTGCTGCAAGTATTAGCGTAGGGTTTATTTGGATAAATAGGACTTGCTATGTTATTTGGTGGTGGAGTTTTGATTAATATTAAGAAAAACAAGAGTTCCTCTGATAGTCGGCTCTCTTCTGGGTATTCAAGGAGAATCAACAGAGTTGTGCTTTTCTTGTTTGTTTGATTACACTATCTGCTGCATCAATGGCCTAGCCTCATTTTTACAAAGATGACTGCTGTATTTTCTGAGAATACCTTTCATAAATCCCAAGAGCGTCCACTTCAATGGAAAAGGATAACATGAATTTGTGAACATCACAAATATAAGCATTTAATGCATTTTTATATACCTAAGAAGTTTCTTTTTATAATTGCAACCAACATCTATCCAAGACCAACTACGCAAAAGAAACTAACTAACAAACATGATAAAAGTTTTGCAAAGCTTCCCAAGAGTCAATATCGGAACCAAATCAATAGGAAACAGAATTATTGAAATATCTTCTCAAAGACAACAAAACTATTGAATGTAATCACATCGTGTCTTTCCATTTGGACTAGCAATTATACATGTTCTGAAGCAATGGATTACCTGGATCCCAAGTACTTTATCAGCAGTGCCGAGCTCAATTAAGAGCTTCCGCAGCTTCTCTTCAACATCAGAAAGGAGCGGAGTGTCATGAATCCAATTTGCATTAAATTCTGGCCCTCTATTCACGTTGCTGAAACAAGTTTTTCAAAAGTGAATGAGATGAGCATCCCTGCAGCTAAGTAAATTATAAGTTCAGAGCATTACCATTGCAAAACAGATTCTGCAAATGGTCTCATGATATCCACATAAACTATGCGTAGATCCATTGTCGATGAAAGACCTGCAATACATGTTAGTTTAGAGATTTATGGAGGTAAAACACAATATTAGAAACATTTAAATTTAGATTTTACAGTTATTTGATACCTCTGAGAAGATTAATGACTCTGCTGAATATAACGATATCCCCTGGAAAAGCATCAACCTGGAGAAAACATTTTCAGGTATCTTATGGAATATAAGAAATGAAAATTAAGGGTTGGTGGTCACCCTATTGGTTATCAAATCAAAGGGAGGTTTGGACTTACAGGATTAAAACGTTTTACTTGTTTCTCGGTGAACTTCATCTTATCTTGAACGATCTTCAAGTTCTTATTTCTTTGTTCAGCAAAAGCTTTCATGAGTTGCTTCACCAAATATGGAAAGAATTCAATACATAGAAGGAAAGGAAGGAAATAAAATAAAATAAAAAAGGTATGCCCTCTTACAGGAGCTTCGTTAGCTGGTGTTGAAGTGCGGAAGAAGACATTTGCTATTTCCATCACTTGCTCGGGGATGTCCAGTCGCAGTTTGAGTCCCATTTCTGAGAACGAAGATAAAAGTGCCACATAATCACCCTGCAACAAGCAGAACATGAGTTCTCACGAGGGAGGAAAAAAAAGGTACTTTTAGTATGAGAATTAGTGTACAAGAGAAAATGAACAAGTCATAGAAAGAATATATGGAATACAAATCGCCCAGCTAGACAAATGTGAGCAAGCCCATGCATATTGTCAAGTTCACATCTTTAGATGGATTACCATATCGAAATACATAGAAAAAGATTGAGCTTATAACACTTGAGGGCCCAAGAATCATATGCTTAAGCAGAGTTGAGCATTTGTGTCCAATGCGTAGAAAGCATCCACTTTGTGGTCAAACCCAAAGCTTGGAAAGTTAACTATAGATCAGAGAAGTTAGTGGCAGATCTAAGAACTTCCTAAGCAAGCAGAATAGTAGATAATAGATCAAATCTTATTGGGACAAGGATCTAGTATGCGAATTTTGAAATATTGTTGTTCTATGCTGGGTATTAGTGAGGAATGGAGGAGGTTTTTATCAAGAAGAATTGTTGGTGGTGTGGGTGCTCACTTCTGAATTAAGGAGTTGAAAAACCTTATGTGAAGCAACTCTTGGAAGTTAAGGAAATAATGGGCTTAGGAAATAATTTTAGCTCTAAACCTTATGCTTAAGGTTTAGGGCTAAAATTGGGTTTCAAAGATGCATCTTAGGAATGATCTTTGTGATGGATCCCAAGAACAGACTAATTAGAAAACATGAGTTTTAGATAGCAAGGTCTAACTAATATCAAATATATAATCAATTGGTTCCTGTGCCTGCTCATCATTAAGATATTTAGGTATCAGTTACCATATGCAACCTAATATACAAGGTAATGTGTGCTAACCTCAGCAGATGCTAGAAACATTTTTGCCAATGCTTGTTTCGTAGACGCTGATAGCCTCTTTGTAAGCCCAAAATCCAGTAAAATAGGACGATGCGGAGGAGCCTTACTCACAAGGAAATTTCCTAGATTAAAATAATAAAAGATTCAGGATACGATGTAAATAAAATAGATAGAACTAACCATGTCTTGTCAAGTAACAGAGAGAACATAATCAGATTGTGAACACTCTATAACAATAATAATTTAAAGAGATCGAGTACCAGGATGTGGGTCACCATTGAAGAATCCATCAACATAAATTTGGTGTGCATATGCACGGGTAATTTCCTCAACCAGTTTTTGTTTGTCAACACCCAATGCTTGGAGAGATTCAGAATCATTTATTCGTACTCCATCCATATATTCTAAAATTAGGAGTTTCTCAGTTGACTGCATCACATAAAAGGAAAAAGATAATGTAATAGCCATATTAATTAAAAACTTCAAACAGGCAATGGAGGAAGAGGCAAGTCTGGTATACTGTATAGATTAAATCAGTTTAGAAAAAAATTCCCGTCCTGCAAAAGCTTCTTTTCATAGGATTTAATCATACGTAAAATCAATTTCAATTGTGCATCAAAACTTTGGTAACATCGGCAATGAAATTGACCTAATATTATATATTTAATGTTTCAAAAGTGTTTTATAATGGAATCAACATAGTTTTTATCCCACGATTCTCCGAAAGACCCGAGGGAATAGGAATTACAACCTGAGGAAGGTAGTTCAGTAACCATGCTGCATAGAGATCTTATATTTTTCTTAGTCGTTTGGATTAATGGCAAATGGTCTTATTCATTCAGGATCTTTATAAAGTTTTGGAGATAACACTAAGACAATTGGTAATCATTAATGCATACAAAAACACTCAATAAAGGATCTGACAAAAGATAATACCATAATAACTTCTGGAATTAAGACGTCGACACGATTTATGTTGTCACCGTCATACTTGCTTCTGCAGCCAAGGTTTTCAGCAACTTTCCGAGTGTTTTCTTCATAACCAAGAGAAACATTTTTTTTGGCATTAAGGCTACTGCGGAAACTGATACAAGAACCCAAGCGAACAAATTATAGCATACCAGCCTCATGGTTGAAGTCAAGTTCTTTTGGTGCCTCTTTGCACCATTCATCTATCATGGGATTGAAGTTATATTGTGGTTCTGCCCAGGCAATCCAATCAACTATTGACTTAGCATTTTTCAGATCCTGTAAGGGGAAACAAAAAAGACTCAGAACAATGATATGTAGGTGTGCACAACTGAAACTAAATCCAAGAACCCAGGAAAACAAAGGCCAGAAGAAACCTCCAATATGATTTCCTTTACACCCTCATGTTGAACTTTAACAACGACTTCCTGCCCATCATGAAGAGTAGCCCTATGAACTTGAGCTATCTGCACAAAGATGGATAGTAAAAAATCAGACAAGAACATGATCATATTGATGAAGGATAACATTTTGAGGCATTTGTACCCAGTAAAGGATATATAAAACACTGCTAGAATGGTCAGCTGTCCCCATATCTGCCAAAAATACTTTTTTTATATTGCTTTATTTTTCAGTTATTTTGTTGGCGATCAAACAGTAGTTTCAAATGATCATAGACGCTCATTCTCCAAAACTCTTTACCCGGTAGTTCAATAGAAATCGAATGTTGTACATATAATATCACATCCCTTCCTTTAAAGTAATCCAAAGCTACTATTAGGTAATATTGATTACAATGTAGGAAATATAAAATACAAAAATTGATAAGTATTTTTTGTACACTTCTGCAACATCTTGATTTGCATTTTCTGAAAATGTATTGAGGTATTAGGTTTATCACATGACTTATTTGTACACGAGACTCATCCTATCTATATTCAGAGCTTAACACTCAAAGTTTCTTTATTTCTCCTTCAATAACTTTATCATCAGAGACTTACTGATGCTGTAGCCAATGGTACATTATCAAAGTTCAAGAAGAACTCGTTTATTGATTTCCCCAACTCTCTGTCGATAGTCTGGAAAACCTGCGCAGAAGAAGCATATTATATACTAATAACGAATTACCAGTACTCACAAATATATGGGAATAAAGCAGACATTCAAAATATGCAATTTCTGTATGTATTCATAAGCATGAGGCTAAATTATGTGCATGTCTCCAGCCTCGGAGGTTTTAGCATTTCCATTGTCCAAACTTAAACAAGTCGATTTTTTTAATTAGTTTTTGGTTTTGTATAATTATTCAGCCAACAGGATTTGCCTATCCCAGTTTTACTTAATTAAAATATTATTCTTCACCAATCACCATTACCTTATTTCAACTTGATATTATACCAAAATAAAGTGTGATGTCCAATAATAAACATGAAATACATCAGAAAGCAAAGCCAAATATTGTAAAGGATGATGAAACTATATATCTTCTTCCTAATAGAGAGACTACATATAATTATTACGAAAATTCTTTTTTCATGTATGGAAATACTGTTGTGCCTTTAAAACACATAATCAAATGGGCAAAGGTGACCTTGACTGCTTTTAGAAACTATCATATCAGCGCTAAATAATGATGTGGTCATTCTCAATAATGACTTCAGTAGATACATTCATATAGCAGCTAAATATATGAAGGCTTGCTTGCCTGGGTCGGCGAATTTTTTTAACATTGGAGGCCATCACAATATTTAGGTCCACAACGGTAATCATTGAAAGCAAAAGTAAACTATATTCAAGCTTAGTTTGGAGAGAATGAACTACTCGAAAACCAATTACTTGGCTCGACAGTGTACCTTCCATGAGAATACAAGTTTTTTTCATAGTTTGGCAACAGAAGATCGTTTCTACAAGAGCCACATACAGTGGAACCATGCAACTCGCACTTCAATATTTAGGAATCTCTAGAGATTACAATACCTCTTCTATGGGACGAGGAGGAAGAGAGTCCTGAAGCTGCTTCAGAAGGCGTATATAGGCAGGGGGAAGCACATCAGCACGTGTAGATAGATACTGTCCCAGTTTCACCCATAACCCTTCCAGCTCTACTATCAAATTAAGAACACGCTTAGCATTACATTCATGAGCTTTCTCCCAAAGATCATCCCTCTTTGTATTCTTTGTCCATTTCTCCTTTAGTTGCAGTTTCTGTAGATACAATATCATAGGAAAGCAGGAAAGAAATGGTCTTCAGGATTGTTTGGCATTGGAAGAAAAAGAGAACACTAAAGGTGGTCAGAGTCCACACAACTCAATATAAATGACAGCAACCAAAAAGCATTATGACCTTATAATCCAGGTAGATTACAATAGCTAATGTGAAGACTTTCATGCGTCTCCGATAAATGCTTCCCCATCCCATTGTAAGTAGCTTTATTGCAAACTGTGAGTCTGAAAGATACTGGACACAAATATTGCATACTCAGAATTGAAAATATACGCCACAAGGGTCAAGAGAAGTGAGGATAAAAATTCTAGCACACTTCTAGTAAGAGAGAGAAGATATCAACAGTAGATTACAGAGTAAATTTTTTTTACTGGAAACTGCAAGAGCCCGCAAGCAGGAACATAAAATAAAAATATGCAGGCTGATATAGAATAAGTCAATCTAACTGTATTTGTGGCCAATGATTGTGATGAAGTGGTTCGTGAATTTAGGTTTAACTTTCTACAGGTTCCAGGTTTAGTATGTAAGAGGATTATTTCAAATAAATATTTTGGACGAGGGATCACAAGTCTACAATCTCACTGGAAATTTGCCAAGAAAATGGCTTTTCATTTAATTCCACAAATTGATTGTATGCATTCAGACAGAGTTTTCGATAAGGACTCTTTCAGAATTCAGATAGGCACTTGCAATTGGTCTTGTTTACACAAGTTATTTCTAAGTCTCTGAAATGCTCATTGTCATACTCTTTTAATATAGTTTTTAACGTGGCAACACCCCAAATCCGATATTTTTAACACTTCAGAGTATTTACTTAAAGCCTCCCTCAATTTGGGAACTAGTAATTTTATCTGAAGTCTCCAGTGTACACTTCTCTATAAATGCATGCTGCTCATACCTCTATTTCCTTTCTTTGTACGTGTGTGATTTAACGATGATGTAAGTTGTGTACTTTCTAGCAGAAAAATTCATAATATCTCAAGGAAGCAATTTCATGACCCTGGCAACCATTTCAAACATGGTTTATCAAAAGTCTTTCTTTGACTGAGAATGAATTCACCCAACCCCTATATTGCTTGTCCCTATCACGTTCACAGTCATCAGTGCTAAAATAACGAAATTCTAAAAAATCAGAGTTCTAGTATAAAATATCCAGCATACCAGACAACGTATTTCATTACTACTTCCTACTTGCACTGCCCATACTAACTTCATAATCATGAATTTAATCCAGACTCCTACTAATTCTGGAAAGAGAAGCAAATCTAAAATAGCCTAAACTATCAGTCAGATTCAAGATTTTAGAAATAAAAAGAGAAGAAAAAGAAATCTGAGACACCAATTCGTAAGGCCATCCATGCCATAAAAATTTAAACATCCAAACAACAACGATCAAGCAATATCAATTCTAACCAGATTGGGGAAAAACGTTTCCTGGCAATTCTCACTCGAGTTCCTACACTTACATTACAATAATTTAAGCTGCAGCTAACATCATGCTTCTCTTCAACTAATTAGATAAAACATAAGCCCTCAAACCTTCAGCTATTAGTCATGCATTCCGGTGCTTACTGCTCCTATGCCACGAATTTGATCAATAAATGAAAATTTGACAATATTCAAATACTTTTGAAGTTAATAAACATAATTACGCAACGAAATCTGCACAAAAAGTGCATGACTAACTGCCATAGACTTGGAAGACGTCAAAAAATAAAAATGCATGATGATAAAATCCACCTGAATTAATCTGGAGCAGAAGAAACGGAGTGGACGCCAAGAGGAGGTTCAAAATTGTACAACAGAAAGCTCGAAAATGAGGAATCCCTAAATGATCGGTGGTTGTTATACGTCGTCGTACGAGATTGAATTTCTGGAAGCTTGGACTTAGCTTAAGCCTTAAGGTCGACGATTTTGTTCTATTGAAAGTGATCTTTCTTTGAGGTCACCTATGGCGTAAGCCGCCTAACGGCTTTTCGAGTCGTCGTTATTTTCCAATGGACACGTCTAAACGTGCACAATCAGCTCGGGTCGAATTCTATTTTTTTTTTTTTTTTTCGATCATCTTCTAATTAAAGTTATAAATATAAGTGATAATTATCACAAAATGAAAAATAAACGTTAACTATCATTTTAAAGCAATCTAAATAAAATGATGTCTTTTTTTTCTATAACTATAATTGAGTTTTATTGTTAAAAATTAAATTATCTTATAAACTATATAATATCTTATTTTACTAAGGATTTAGAACTTTTACAATACTTCACTGTGGATTTCTGAAAGAGTGGCACATAATATATGGGTCCGATAATTTTATATTTTATTTGTATGTAGAATATGTATCCATCTGCTAAATGCATCATATAGTACTCTAAACGATCTAGAACCATATTATCAAATACATTTAAGAGCTAACTTATAAGCCCCTAGATGTTTTATAAAATATTTTAAAAAGCTTATAAACTTAGTCAAAAACACCTCTTAAATTTCGGATGAAATCTTTTACAAGATGACATTATAAATATACACATAACAATAGTGGAGGTTATGGAATACGAGATAAAACATAATTTGGAATAGAGAATTTCAACTGCTAAATCTCGTAGGTTATGTTTGTTCATGGATTCACACGTCTGGATAGAGAACGTGGCAATCTAATTTAAATAATTTTATTAATTATTATTTAAATTTTTAATTCACTTTGATCACCTTTTATCGATCATTTCATAATATCTTATCATTATCAATTTCAACACATTCTTTTTAAAATCAACATTAAATTTAAAAATTATGCCATCAAATTTTTTTATGTTTAAATTTGTTACGTCTCACTCAATTCATAAACAAACAAACCCGTAATAAAATGAGTTGTTAAGATGAAGCTAGACACGTGTCATCATGGTTTTCAAAACCCACGTGCAAGCTTCTGCATCACAGATTCAGAAGAGGTACAAGAGATCCTCTTTTTGCTAATATATCACATTCACATAGATATTTTAGGAGATGTTTTATTTTATAATCGGATGTTTCATTTTTTCATATTCATACCTTATTATCTACATGACATTTTATAATTTTTAACACATCTTTCACAATTTTCAATACACATCCTACCATTTACACTATTTAAGTGAATGTAACATCCGAACATGACATACGTCACTATACTCCAGCATAAGTATCCCCTTAACGTTGCGTACAAATTCGCAAATTATATGCCACCTTTTATGAGCACCACTTTATTCAGTTTGATGTGCCCCACTTGACACATTTAGAGATTAAGAAAAAATTAATTCATTATTTTTAGTACATCAGAATTATAGAGATTGAGATTGAATTTATATGATACAAAGCACTTAGCAGCAAAAATAGAAGTGTGTTGAAGGCTCGAATGAAAGCGCGCCTCAAATAGATAATGATGAGAGACTAAAAATCAACTTTCTTGTTCGAGCGGAAAGCTCGAACAGTCTATACAAATATTAACTGGGAAACTCAACCATAATATCTTTGGTTTACCACGACATTCCAATTCATATAGGTGAACTACATAAATACAGTTCGTTCCATAAGTCAAATAACACGTGCGTCGTCATACTAACAACTTGTCCAACACAGGGTTATGTTTCATAAAATTGATGAGCAGATTTAGGGTCCGTGAAATTGATGAGCACCATGTGCATTTTTTGAAACCACAATCCTTAAAAATATGTACAAAGACGAGGGAGTAAGGCCACCGTCATCTCTCCTTACTATCCAATTACGAGATTGTTAAGGTGGTGGTTGATGAAGGGACGATTGGAGGATTTTGCTTTACTTCTTTTTCTTCTTTAGTGTAATTTAAGGAAAATGTTAGAATTGGAATTAGGTTGATGTATTGAAAAGTGAGGACCATTCTTTGAATGCAAGTAGAGACGGATCTGTTCACTCCAATATGGAGGCACGTGCCTCCAAAAAATATGAAAGTTAATTTTAAAATCTTTTCAGATATTTAAAATGCTATTTTTAAAAAATAAAAAAATAAGAGAATGACTCAATACAAAGCACATATGCATGTCACATGTTTGAATCTTTATATTTTTGTTTTTTCTTTTTGTTTTGTTTGTTCATTTATTTATTTAAATTTTTTAGGATGTAAAATTGCAAAGTTGTTGTTGAGGGTCCCACGCTTTTGTCCGAATTAATTAATTAATTTTAATTTCCTGATCTGTTATTCACCCCGATTGAAAAAGCATTCTTCACTTTAATTTTTATTCTTTTTTATTGTCTTTTTCTCCATTCATTCAAATAAAAATCAACGACATAAAATAGTGTTATTCACAAATCATCAGTCAACGGTCAATGGTCTAAACCTCATAAAGAAAAGTAGCGTAAAATATACACACGTGACAATTCGGTCGAACCAACATCATATTTTGAATCGAACTAAAATTTGATTGGACCTAAAATTAATCGGTCCGAACCAAAATATTCTCTTATAATATATTAAGATTATCAGATTTTTGGCCCATCGAATCAAATAATAAATTCGAACCTACATTTTTATGTCCCGACCCATCTAAAATATCGAGCTTATTAGGTCGATCTGAATTTTACCACCTCTACATACATGTGGAGGAAAATGTATTAGTTGAACAAAACGTTAGAAAAGTTCAGATATGATTCCAACAAATGTTACAAGAGAAACTTTTAATATTCTTTAATTTAAAACTGGCCGTCAAACCTGATTACTAATTTTTATTCTTATAATATTTGGGGGCGAAAACTTGTGTGAGACCGCGGTCATAGTGCAGCATGACGGTTGGGAAAAATACCATTTTTATAGTAAAAGTATAACTTTTATCTGTAAAGATAATATTATTTGAATAAAAAAATATCACTTTTTGTATCGAGAATATCACATTTATTTACAAAAACATCACTTTTATCTGTAAAAGCACCACTTTTTATGTAAAAGTGTCACACCATAAGACTGTCACACACCTGATTCCAGAACCAAAAAATAATATTTTGGTTCGATAATTACTGAAATATTTCTGTTTTTCTATTGGATCTTCTGGTAAAAAACGATTTTTTATACATAATTTTCTATAGAAACAGCATAAGTTTTGTGTTTATGCCCTTTTTCCCCCATTTTTTGTTTAGTGAGTTTTGCGTGTGACAGTGAAATACACTTTTACAGGAAAAATTGATATTTTTTCAGATACATATGATACTTTTGCTACAGTAATACTTTTACAGATAAAAGTGATTTTTTTTTTGTTCAGAAGAAATATATTTTTATAGATAAATGTGATACTTTTACTACAAAAAATAATTTTTTTTTTCCGTCACACCGTGTGATGATCTCATATAAGTTTTTGCCTTTTTTGTTTTACCTAAGAACTCAAAACATGTGATAATTCTCGTTCTTTGGAAAGAAAATAAATTCTAAGTTAGTTAAAGGCAAACTAAACTGAAGAAAATAAATTCAAATTATATGAAAATAAATTGTTAAATTAGAGAAATAAAAATTATTGTTTAAATTGGGTTTGATTACTATCGGGTAATGTGACAAATTAATTTAATTAATTAAATGAGGGTGTATATGAAAATGGGCTCAGATGATTTTGGAGACCAAACAAACTCTCCATTAAAAAAAAAGAAAATGTATTAATAGGTTATTTGGTATTCGATAAAAACAAAATTATCGAATCGAATATCGAACCGAATTTATTCGGTTTTACCAGATGCCAAACTGAATTTATGAATTTATTTGGTTCGATTTGTACATTTACGGAATTGTTAGTCTCGGTGCGATTTGATTGGTAAAATCAAAATAAGCCCACCCCCTAATAATATCTACATGTTAATTGTCAAAAAGCGCTTATTGCGTCTTAATTATTTTTTAGAAACTATAAGCTTTTAAAATATTTTATAAAACTAATATGTTTTAAATAGTTTATAAACTCAGCAATATAATATTGGCACGATTATTCGCGATTCACAAAAATTCTTAATGCAATTTACTAGTTCAATAAATTAGAATACTATTAGCAAAAGGTTACGACGACCCAAGGAAAAATGGACTTCAAATTTAAGGTTCTTTTTTTTTTTCTTTTCTTGAAAGGTTTCAATCAGTTGGTGTCTTTTCTTTTTCTAGAACTCGATAAATCCTAATTCTTTTAAGGTTTAATCAACAGAGGACATAAATAACTATCAATCATATATATTTAATCTTAGAATAAAAATCATATATAGATGATAACATGAAGTACAACAACTTTCTAACTTATAAATGCAAAAAATCTGTCATTAAGTAGAAAATGCAGAAAATCATTTTTAATCAAAAAAATATTTTATACTATAAAATTAATAATTTCTTTATATAATTATAATATATGAATAATAAATTGAAGATCGTGATAAAATGAATATTTTGATAGACTTATACCTATTATGAAAAACAGTGTTGAGAAAAAGTTACAAGGTTTGGAAATTTAGATGGAAATGAATAATTGTCACATGTTCATCATCTATAGAGGGTCTTTGAGATGTTACATTTTGAGATCTACGTAGTCAGAGACGGAGCAAGAATTTTATAATAAGGAAGACGAAATAATTTTCTTTGGATATTTAGAAAAATATATAGAATTTAAGGGGGACGAAATCCATTATTTAACTACAATTATATTGTATATATATATATACACACACATAATAGTTTAGCCGGAAAATTTGACGAGGGTGGCCGCCGCCGCCAGTCTCGTGTTGGCTCCGCAGCCTCCACCTCTGTACATAATATACCTTATCTACCATATGTTTACAATAATATATATAGGGGTATGCACAGAAAACATTCTATTACGATGGAAGATAAATATCTAGAGTACATCTTCAAGTGTAACACGAAATAAACCCCTAGAGCATAATTGGCACAAGAAAAAACTGACCTATATTGGTGCTAATGTGGCCCTGAGCCCCTTGGTCGGGATTATTTGCAATCAATGTTATGTATTAGCTAGAGCTCAGGCCTTGGTAGCTTAGCGGCATTGCGCAGTTAGTTTATGGTTACGATCAGAGGTTCGAACTTTACTTATCTCGTCCGTCACTAAAAAAAAGATAAATAAAAGTATTAGCTAGAGATAAAATTTTGGAAAGAAACTAATAAAAACATTATAATATAATTGTAGGAAGGTAGTTTTGCTTTTTAAATTTTCTACAATTTTATTTACATATAATTTATCTAATATTTTAAATTTATAAATATGTAAGAGTTTGTCTGGGTTTAAAATTATGACCCATTATGTTATAGTATAAAAAAGAAATTGTGTCAGTGAGACGAACTTTTCGATTTGCCTTTAAATGAACCCCTCGATAAAATTTATGGATTCAACACTAACCACAAGACTATAATATCATGTGAGAAATCATTTTAGGTAGCATATTATCACATACCTCACATATTCCTATTAGTTGTCTATCGTTAACCACCATTTTAATTTCCTATATAATATATTGACTTGATTGAGTGTTCGGTCGACTGTGACAAGTTAATCGGGACGGAAGGAGTAATTCTTTTTAAGAGAAAATATTAAATCGAATTTGACCCGATAACTCGATGGTTCCAAAAAAAAATTAAATCGGATAGTATTTTAATAACTTAAAATTTTTTTGACCCGATTCAACCCGATACGATCATTTTAACAGTCCTGCTCAGATGGTCTTTAACTAGAATTCACCGTAATAACTCCAAATTCAGAAGGGTTACCCTACTTTACATCATAATCAAATAAATTTTTGAGCAATCATAATACTCGAAAGGAAGTTACTTTTAATAATTGATGCCTCAAAGTGACTCATATCGGACGGCTATAGTACAAAAACTTTCAAACGGGGTGTTTGAAAATATTTTTTCTAAATATTTTTCAGTTTATAATTTAAAAAATCATTTTGAAGTGTTTGGATAAATAGTTATAACTTAATAAAAATTATTTTAGATCAAAAATTAAAAGTAGGAAACAATTATTTTTCTCCAACATTTTGAAATTTTGGTAAAACAATTTTTTTCTATCACTCTAATTTTAATCACTTCTTTAAAAATTAAGCAAAGGAAACACCTCCGAAGTAGAGGTGGCAAAATCGGCCCGGCCCGACGAGCTGGCCCAGTAGGCTCGATGTTTAAGATGGACTGGACCATAAAAAGTAGGCCGAAATACTATTTAGTCCAACCGGGCCAGTCTGATGGGTCAAAAGTCCGACAGACTGGCTCAGTAGGCTCGATATTTTAGATGGGTCAGGTCATAGAAATGTAGGTCCGAAGTACTATTTGGTCCAACCGAATCGGCCCGGCGGATCAAAAGCCCGACGGGCTGACTCAGTATAGCCCGATGTTTTAGATGGACCGAGTCATAGGTCCAAAGTACTATTTGGCTCGATCGGGCCAGCCCGATGGGTCAAAAGTCCAACTGACCTCAGACCGGCCCGATAATCTTTATATATTATAGAGGAATATTTCGGCCCAGACCGATTAATTTTAAATCCGATCAAATCTTGAGTTGGTCCAATCCGATTCAAAATATGATATTGGTCCATCGGATCTGATCTGAGGCCGTCCGAATTACTACCTCTACCTCTCGAAGTGCACACTTTGCAGATTGTAATTTGTACCTAGTGCAGCAGCCATGGTACATAACTCAAAAGTGTCCACGTGGGCCGATGTAAATTTAGCGTCGTTACGCTCGAGGGCATGTAGACACGTGCAGGCCTCCAAACCAAAATTAAAAAACCACGGCGCCCCCCCTACCCCCCACCTACCCACCCCCCACCAAACAGAATTAAGTAAACGAATAAATATTAAATAATAGCAGGCAAATTTGATTTTACAGAAAGGATACCTCCACTCCTCAAAAAGCTTAAGACACACTCCATCCCATGTAGCTAATGACCAAATTGCCATCGTCTTTTGTTCTCGCTTTTTCTCAAGGTTTTGCTAAAATTTGGGTCCATAAGGCAACCAAATGGTGTTTACACAAGGGTTGGTTCGCTACGATATACGGTATCGGATCGTCCATATTATTATCGAATTGAAGTTTTTGATATGTCGAAAATATATATCGTTATCATACCTAACATTTCAGTATACCGAAATTCAGTATAATATCGGTAAATATCGATACCGTTTCGAAAATTCGGTATACCAAATTTTGCATCGGTAACGGTATATACCGATGCATACCGTTGATTTTGGTATACCAAAAAATTTGCGATATACCGTTATGAATTGGGTATACTGACATATCGAAATACCAAAATGCCGAAAAAATTTCGCTATACCGATATATACCGAAAATACCGAACATTTTTTATATTTCGGTATATACCCAAATACCGAAAATTTTACATTATCATACCGGTCCGAAAATTTCTGGTGCGGTATTATACCGCACTGAAAATTTTGGTATTTTCGGTAATTTTTTGATAAGATATTTCGGCATTTCAGTATTTTTCCCCAACCTTAGTTTGCACATACTAGTGCTTTTAAAGACATGATTTAAATTGATTTTGTGATAAAATTAAAAAATAATAGTTTGAAAAAAAAGTGACTTTAAACAAATAAAAAAAACAATAAATCAGATAAACAATAGCTTTATTTAATTGAAAAAAGCTACCAAAACCTATGATTTTGGAAATTCAATTGTCAAACTAGGAAGTGGTTTGAGACACTAAATATAAGATTGCAAACACCTTTTTAATTAAAATTGTTTTCAACAGTGATTTTAGTGTTGCAATTGGGTTTGCAAACACCCTCTAAATACTAAATGGTCCAAATCCGTGATTGCAAAAAATCAATTTTGTATGATATTTAGCGTATGCCTCTAAATTTTGACAATTAGTTTTATATATATTTGGTAAAAAATCGCACAATTAATATCTTTTTCATGGTGAAGCTTTAATAAAGGAAGTAGAAGCAAGAGCTATTGATGAGGTTCTTGATTGGGTAAAAGAGTTTGGGGTACTTGCATGTCATCTTTCAGTCGTACTCTAAGATAACGGTGTAAGCTATAGATGATACGGAGTTTGGTATTGTTATTTCATCATCCATAAAAAATTGACGAATGTTTTCTCTTTTAAAATGAGTTTTGTTAGGAAACAAACTAATAGTGTCGCTCATAACCTTGTTAACGTAATGCTTCAAACTGCTTAACCGTCGTATATTAGTGCTTATTTTGCTATGGTTTGTAATCATCTTGATGGGCAATGAAACTTTTTGATTTGGTTAAAAAAAATAGTAAAGATTGGGACTCATCAATTTAAAGAAAAACTTGGAAATAATATATTACTCCCTTCGTCCGAATGAACTTGCATTCTTTCTGTTTTTGTTTGTCCCAAACAAACTTGCACATCCTTAAAAATGAAAGCTATAACATAATTTCATCCTCAATCAACATTTGAAAAGTCAACAAAATTCCAAAAAGTAATATTTTCTTAATATGTGGGTCGAACCCCTTTGTGCAGGTTCATTTAGGACGAAGGGACTAATAAATTGAAGGTTTAAAAAAAAAAAAATTCCCCTTAAAACTAGGGGTGAGCAAAACCGAAAAACTGAACCGAGTGATTCGGTTCGGATTGATTCGGTTTGTTTATATACAATCGCTTCGATTCGGTTCCAAATATTAGAACCGAATTATAAATCGATTCAATTGGTTTTTTTAAAAAAGAATTCGGTTGACCGAAGCGAACCGAAATATTCATATTTAATTATATATTTTCAATTATTTATTTATTGTATATACTTTTTGCTGATTGAATTGATATATATATATATATAAGTAATTTTCACATTGTTCTTAAGCCTATATTTTGGTGTCTTCTTTAATTTGCCTATTTTAGAGAAAAGAATTCATGGAAATCGAGTTTTTTTGCTATAAAAAATTAAAAAATAAAGAAGTTAAAAATTTAAAAGCTAAACCGACAATTGAACCAAACCGAAAATTTTCGGTTCGGTTGAGAATATGTGTACGATTCGATTCCATTCGATTTTAAAAATAATAAAAAAAAAATAATTTCGATTCTTATCTTTCGATTCGATTTACTGACCGAATGCTCACCCCTACTTAAAACTAAGGGTGAGCACGGGTCTCGGAGATAAGCTGCTCCGCATCGAACCCCGGATCGAAAGCACTCCGAACCGATAATATCCGTTGACTATTTGACTTTATCCGAACCGAACCAAACCGAATTTTTTTGTTGTAAATCCGAACCGATCCAAACCGAAAAACCGAAATAGAACCGAGTAGAACCGATTCTAAGTAATCAACTATGGAATTTTTTTATATCATTTAATTAATTTCTTTTATACTATAATATTGAACCATTATGAATTTTAGTAAATTTTAACAATGATATAACTACTGTTTTAGTATTTTATAAAAGATTTAGTAATTAATAATAGAGTACAATATTTATAATAAATCATTTTCATAATAAACATATATCTATTAATTATAAATATATGAACAGTGAATATGTTTATAGTTTATATAAAGAAATACATTACTATGATAATTCGATTCTACATTTCTTTAATCCAATCACTAAAATTTATTATTATATATAATATTTAATTATTTTCACATATAAAGGTCAAAATTCTAGACCTGAACTCACTGCACATAGTTACTATTCTACACCTGAATTTCAAGTAGTGGCTCGTTTCTTGTTCCCTTCTTCTTTGATTCTCCATCTTTCTCGTGCACACACCTTTTTCTCTTGAGGTCAACTTTAATTTTACTGTAGTTAGTCATATTAAGTTTACCTTTACTTATTGACAATGTATACGACTAGAGCTTTATCAATGAAAAATAATCGGTAAATGTCCAAAGAGGTTATCGATAGCCAATAACTTTATAATTTAGTGTTATTCTTCTTTTGACGAGATAACTACTTCAGTAACCTGTAATTATTTTTTATAAGTTTTGATTTTGAAACTTGTCTTAATATATAACTTATAAGTTGTTTAATTACACTTTTTCTTTAACAATATGATATTATTGTAAAGACAACACTATAATTCTTTCGTGCATTTTGCTAAAAATATTAAAGGAAAAACTCCGAACAGCTCCGAATAACCGGACCGAAAAAACCGATCTCCGGAAGAAATTGAACCGATCAACGGAGCGGTTCTGGAGATTTAATTTTGGAAATCTCCGAATATCTCCGAGGTTTGGTTCAGTTCTGAAAATTTCCATATCTCCGAACCGCTCCGGACCGTGCTCACCCCTACTTAAAACATTATGAAAGCCAAGGGCATTGTCGACCTTCGGTTACCTCGGTGCACGTGCCGTTAGCACACAGCAAAAGACATTTCATCATCTTCCTATATCTTTAATACTTTCTCGTGGCTAACGTGGGTTCCCCAGATTTAGGGTACAATTATAAACTGTAATTTTGGGGGAAAATTAAGAATTCTGGAAAAGAAAATTCTGAACACAGATATACTGCAGATATTAGGATCCCGGAGCGCCGGAGCCTCCGTGACTGGCGTTATGGCGGCGTCGAAAATCTTCGTGTTCATCGTACTTATATCACTGATTTTCGTTCA
Source organism: Ajuga chamaepitys (assembly GCA_958295605.1). Classification (NCBI taxonomy): domain Eukaryota; kingdom Viridiplantae; phylum Streptophyta; class Magnoliopsida; order Lamiales; family Lamiaceae; genus Ajuga; species Ajuga chamaepitys. The sequence goes on along the minus strand of OY282502.1, from coordinate 2,665,772 downwards.
CATTAGAGTTGAAGCTGATGCCTCAATCTCAGATGTTGTTGAGGAAGTCAAAGTCGCAGGATCTGATGGTCCTGATTCAGCCTTCCTGGAGAAGCTTAAGTCGAAGATCCATAGTCTCGGTTAGTTGGACGGTTGTTCATGATTAGAAAACTGTGCGAATGATTAATTGGTTGTTTCACTGTGGTGGTGCGCCTGTGATGGTTATATTATTTATTTGTGATGTTTTTGGTGAAATGAGATTTAAGCTTGGTTTTATCCTGATATTATTTTATTGATACAGAGTAATTTATGAGTAAATACTAGTTTACGAAATTTAGGAAGTACTGATTTAATTGAATACGCGAAGCTGAGATCAAATATAGGAGTGGATGAGTGTTTTGAACTAATAAGTTGAGGATAACCCTACTTGGTATTCTGATATATGTGGTTTTTAGACAGAGTTGGAGTTGTGCAAATTTTGTGCATGTTTCTAGAGTTGCCTTGAGTAGATATGCGTATATATGTATTCATTCCAACATGTTCAAGGGTACCTGTTATTGTTTAACTACATTCTGCGGAATTGGTACTATCGATGTTGTTTTGGTATAGTTGAATCAGAGATTCAAAGGTTATGGTTGGCAAATGGCTTTTGTAGTTGTGTGGATTTGGAAAGATTCGAGGAAATGAAGATCAATTCGTTGCTACCCAAAGCTCATGCATTTCTGATGGGTTGAAATATCATTTTCGCATTTATACATTAAGAGGCATCTAGCAATAATTTTTGTTTCATTTAAACTGAGACAATAGATAATTGTTTCTCCTATCCAACAGAGTGTAGGGCATGAAAAAATTTAGTCTGCAGAATCTTGTCGGTCTGTGTTGAAGCAAGACCAAAAGGTACTACTAAATTAGAGTTGCGCTGCAAGAGCATTATCAATGATTTGATTAAGCATTTGAGGTTTGAACTCATAAATTTTAGGATCGGACACCTGGTTTTGTATTTCTGATTCTTCACCATAAGTGTGACACTACAGTATCATATTTGCTTTCACTTGCTAAATGACCGTTTTAGGAAGAGGAAGTCTGTTTCCTGCATGATTATATATATGCTACATGATTGTGCAAAATTGCAAATTACATCCATGGGCATCATTTGATTGTCTATTCGTTCATTGAGCTTCTCTCAAAAATGAAAATATCAAAGAATTAACAATCCTTTTGTCATTTTCATGGATATCTTTAATCTGGATTCACCCCCAAGCTGCTGGAGAATTGTATTAGTACCTAATAGCATAAATTCACTAGCTTTCCTTGCTGGTAATGGCCTTAACATTCTCCATATTTTTTTTTTTATATTTGAAGAATCCCATATTGAGGAGAAAAGTCAAGAAATTAAAAAAAAGGACAAGGCGATTGTTGATAAAGAAAAGATAATCAAAGAAAAATCAGACAACATCGTATCTTTGAAGAGTGAAATTGCTTCACTACAAGTAAGTTGTAGGGATCTTGGAAGAAAACTTCTATAATTCCATTAAGTTACATGATAAAGAGACTTTATTTATTTATTTTTTTCTCAGAAAAAGGGCAACCTGGATGCTGCGGAACAATTAGAGAAGGCGCATGCAAGAGCTGATGAGTTGGAAAAGCAAGTCGAGAAACTAAAAAAAGATGTTCTTTCAAAAAATAAGGAAAAAGAGGTGTTAGAAGCACGGGCAACTGAAGCTGAGAAGAAGGCTTCTGAATTGAACTCTAAATTTGAGAGTGTAAGTCACTCTTCTGTGCTAAGTTTCCTGTTGGTCATAAGGTTTTCATTTTGGTGTAAACGCTCATGTCTTTATCTTAAAAGCTGAATCTTAGTAAGGATATGTCCATCCATGATCTTCATGTGTTAAATATTGGTTGTCTTGGCGTGGTTCTCGTGAAAGGACAATTTAATGCTTCCTATTTGTTGCGCTGCTTAAAAGTATCCACCAGGACCACCACCACCACCCCAAAAAAGGAAAAAAATTCCCTCCAAACTTTGTGCCATTTTATTTTGCATGTCCTTTCTAGTCCAGTTTAATAATGGCATACTGTTTGGGCCAGAAAGGTGTATGCTGTTATCTGCTAACTGTTCAGACTATTTATTGTAATCTCCTTCCTAATTGAAAAGAAAATTGAGGAAACTATATTACATTATTAAGATCTATTTTATTTTTTAATTCATTGTTATTGCTGTTTTGTGTACAGCTTCAAAAGGTTATCGATGAGCAGAAAGCTAAGATACGTAAAACTCAACGTGCTCTTGAAATTGCAGAGGTATAATGTCAACACTTGTCTTCCTCTAACCCCTCCGTATTCTGTAAATTGACATGAATGTTGATCGGTTGCTCTTTCTTTCTGTGCGAAATTATGTACAGGAAGAATTGATGAAGGCAAAGTTTGAAGCAACATCCAGAACCAAAGAGCTGATGGAGGTATTGTTTCTTTATTACTATCGTCCTCATCTCCTGTTCACGGCGGCGTTGTTCCTTTGGCTTTCATAGACTGTCAGCAAATTTTGTCTCTCACACTGTGTAGTACTCATGAATATCTATTTTATATGAGCATAACTCATTTATTACATGCTGCATCAGGCTCATAGTGCTTGGCTTCCGCCTTGGCTTGCAACTCATGCTAATAACTATCAGGTACTGGTATATCTTAGTAGTTCACTAATTCTTGTCTTGCTGCTTATTGTATAATTGTTTTGATGATTGCTGTATTCCAGTCACTTTTAGCGGAAAACTGGAAAGTGCATGGAAAACCTGCACTGGAGATGCTGAAGGAGAAGGCAAGTCTTTTGAGGCGCATGTGCATCATGTCCACTTGTATATATTAGCGTGATAAAGCGTGGCGCTACTTGTGTCATGCCACATAGTCCTCTAGTATACCATCAATTGATCTGCTTTAACCTTTTCCATGTAACAGGCCATCGAAAAGAAGGCCCAAGCTGAAGAGTGGGCTGCACCACATGTTGAAACAGTGAAGACTGTAAGTTAGCTATGCAAGCAACCTAAATGCTTCTGATGATAATACTTGTTTTGCTTCAATATGCTGGAAAAGTAAAGTTGACATGTATACATGATTTTAGTATTCCTATTGATGGTTATGCCTTTTGCAAATCTATCCTAGTCTCTGATACTGGGTGTTGGTTAACTTGTGTAAACAATTCTGGTCATGATGCCTCTAGTTTGATATAAAATGTGAGGTTGGGTTGCAAACTGAATAGTGTTGAAATTTTCTTATTTATGTCTTAATTAGCAGCAAATAATTTTTTACCTTTAAATTTGAATAATTTCTCTTTTTTGCATGTCGTGTGCAGAAATGGGTACCAGCCATTAAGGAGCAGTGGGTAGTGATAGCGACAAATGTTGAACCACATGTCCAGACATTGACAACAAAAACTGTTGAGCTATATGAAGTGTCAAAGAATGCTGTAACTCCACACATCATTAAAGCACAGGAACTTGCTAATCCTTATTTCCAGGTGAGATGAATATGGATCAATTTGTTTGTTTCCATTTTACTGTCTTCTATGGTCTGAAGTCGATCTGTTACTTTCCAGGAGTTGAGGAAATCCAGCAAACCCTACATTGACCAGGTTGCCACTGCTGCAAGACCTCATGTGGACAAATTGCAAACTACTCTGAAGCCACATACAGAGAAGGCTGTTCATGCTTATCGAAAATTCGTTGAGGCAGCAACTGATTATCATCTTCAGGTATGGTAATATATTTAGGTTATCTGCAATCCAATGTTTATCTGGCCAAAAAATATTAAAAAGATTAAGAATGAACTTGTTGTGTCTTCATTTGCATGGGCACGGGGTAACGATTTTGGTATTATGGCTTACTTCTTGTAACCCGATAATGCAATTTCCATAGGGTTTTGTTTGGATAGAGGTGCGTGAAATGCAAGGATTTACGATAAAAGAATTTCAAATCCACCTAAAAAATAGTGGATCTCAATTCCACCAAAATCCCCCCCAAAATTAGTTATAGATGGAAGTGATGGATTCCAAATTCATGACAATCAGAACAACCATTAATTAGTGGGTGTGTGGTGAACCGGATGCTGGATAAGGAGCATGGGAGGTAAAATAGTAGTTGTAGCGTAACTTTTATAAATCTTTCTTTCAATGGTCATTATTATGTTGCTAAGCTTCATACATGTCACAGATATTGTTAGGTTGTATGTAGACTTATATTCTTCAATTCCAAAAATAAGACATACTCCCTCTGGAACCCTGTTTTAAAACCATTTTCTCGGCTTGTTTTATTAACCACAATTGTAAATGTCTTGTTTATTAGTCAAAGTAAAACTGTAAGTTTTTAGTTTCATGAATTAATTTCATATGATAGTGAATCGGTGAATAAGCTAAGTCATTGTAAATAAGAGTTTATATTAGTTTTAGAAGGTTGTACTGCCATCTAATTGACCACAAAAAAATGTTGTACTTTTGTGAGGGAAGGCTTATTTTTGGGATGGGTGGAGTAATTCGTACCAGATAAATGACCTCATTTTTTTTTTTCTCCTGCAAAATATCTAAGTAAGTTAATACTAATTAACTCCATGATTGATATGGATATGTGATTTCATCCTTTAACTTGTTTTTAGTGGAATAACTGATCAGAGCGGTTTGTAAATGTTATCCTTCAAACTTCTATGTATTATAGTCGTCCATGATTTCAAAATACTCTCATATCTGATGTAGGTTCAAGACATAGTTCAAGATAAACTCAAGAATCATGAGCTTACAAAACCTCTTGCGACGAAAGAGCTAGTTTGGTTCTCGGTAGGTTTACTGGAAAGTATTCCTACACCTTCTTTTTATCTTACTTTTTAAAAGCAAAGATGGATACATCTATTGCTTACTGACTTTTATGTTTGTAGGCCTCCGCGTTGCTGGCTTTGCCTATAATTTTCCTGTTGAAAATATTTTCTGCCATTTTTGGGTTAGTAATTTTCTGCTTTGATGTTTTAGAAAATTCGGATTATAGCTACGTATATTTGCTAGTGTTTTGACCTCCAATTTTCATCTTAACAGCAAAAAGGAAGTAAAGCCTACACGACAGGGTAATTCACACAATTCTCGTCGCAAGGCAAAACGTGTACATCCGGACAAGTAAATCCAGTAAATGCAGTTCACTGTTTGTTAACTAGGTGTGTTCTCAAACTTCAGAAAATGTTTATTATGTGCCAGAATTACGTTCAGTTCTCCCATGTACCAATTGTACGTGCACAAATTCAATCGAAAATACATTCCCTTTTTCCAACATTTTTTGTTAACTGTGGGCAGGTTACCGTGGTCCCTCCCCCGTGGTATGAGGGCATTCGAGCTCATATGTTCAGCAAGTACACTGTTGATGTTTGAAGGTTTTGCATATGTAGAATAGAAAATATTGGGGACAGGTTATTTGTAGTTTTCAGGATGTGTTTCACGTGTAGTTGAATTCGAGATACGTGTGTGTATCATGGCGCTTGATATCTATGTCATCCAGGTTCTTTTTTGTTATTAATTTTGTCTGTATTGGATGTCGACCCGGTCCAGCCGCTGTTTAAACAGTTCACCTAAATCTTCTTATCTTCATTTCTGTAATAACCAGATATTCATTTACATCATATTTTCCTCGTCTATAGGGACATGTTGCTGGAAAATCTCTGATTGGTCTCAATTAGTTCTTTGTATTAATTAAGGTTCTCCTTTCAAGTTTTGGGCTTAATTTGTGTGCTGGATGCTCGTTGCGTAGTGCGGTTGTAATTTTTTACACCTTTTCTGAATCCATATTTTAGCTCATTTGCAAATTCTCATGTACATTAGAATCCGTGCAATCTGTGTTGCAGACGGATCCGCAGTTGTGTGGGGTTTCCATGAAAAGTATTGATGTTTATATTAGAAAGGTATTTTTATTTGGGTTAATTGGTAATCCCATCAAACTATCAGCGTTTTTGCACATAAACCGCTATACTTTTTTTTTTGTGGCATCGATACATATAAACTATACGGGTTTGGTAGATAGACCACTAAACTTATTTTTTGACTATTTTTCGTAGAAATTTAACATCTTTCTTTTCCACATCAATTTCTTTGAATCATCAGTAGTTCTCTCTTCCAATGTCCAGAAATCCTATTATTGAAGATGAATATCTCCATACCTACTAAAAAACATGTTTGGACAAGAAAAATTCTTAAAAATTTATAACGCGCAAGTTACATGTTGGGAATTCAATTGATTGAAAAACAAAAAAAATCCGGTGGTTTATCTGTCAAAACCCGTATAGTTTATATGTATAGGTGCCACAAAAAAAATGTTAATAATTTATGTGCAAAAATGTTGATAGTTTAGTAGGGTTGCTGTAATTAACCTTTTTATTTCGAAGAAAGATATTTCTTGTTTTAAAAAATTGCGAACATAGATCTAGTATATTCTTTCACAAAGACATTATTTTTTTGTTTGAAATTCAAACTCACCACACATGTATGAATTAAAATACATACCTCGTGTGTCAAATTGAAAACTGTGCAACAAATATAGAGTTAACATTTTTTGCGCGAAATAGATAAGAAACTATGTATTTATTTGAGACTCGGGAAAACTAAGTCAAACTTAAGTGAGGGAGTTAATAAGTACTTCCTTCGTTCCGGTTTAACCTGCCTAGGTTGATCGGGCACGGAGGTTAAAGAAAAACAGATTTTGTGGAATCTTTGACTTTTTTAAAGGTGGAGATTGAGAAGGGAGACTTTGAGGGCGGAGATTGTGAGAGGAATTTGACATTTATGGGGCTGGCAGGTTAAGGTGAGACAAAGCAAAATGGCAAGTAGACAGGTTAAGCTGGGACGAAGGTAGTATATTTTATTCGGATTTGAATCCCTAAATCTACTAAGAGAAGCCTTAAGTAAACACACTATAAATAATTACAGATTTCTTAAATTTAAATCAAACCAGGACAAAAGTTCAAAAAAATTTCCAATCTGCACAAAATAGCTATTGTTCTGACAACTGCTCATGAAGTGATATCTTTTTTAGTCCACTTCAATGGCTAAAATAACAAACATGGTTTCCTCCTTAATATACTAAAAGAAGATAATTACTAAATAAACTGCAAACATTTCACTATCTACCTATCTTACACTTGCCTCCAGATTACACGTGTCGTGTATTAAAGATACTGTAACAGAACATACAACAAGTAGTGTAATCGAAATTCCGCCAGACAGTTTTTACTTTTTACCATCAGTAAGAAGCCCAGTAATTATCCAAATCACCACACTGATCCATACCCATAAACCTATTATTCACCCCACCACTCATCTCCCCTCCATACCCTCCTCCTCCGCCGTGATCCATCGCGACGCCGCCGTTCTGCATCATGGCTGACGTCACATCCTGTTGATTCATCCCGGGGGGCCTCATGAGGGGCTGAGGAGAGGCGGAGCTGCCGCCGAGGTTCAAGTTCAAGCCGGATATGGTGAAACAGCTGCCGCTGCTGCCGGGGCCGGCGTAGTGGACTTGAGGAGGGATAGGCAAGTTGATGGCGGCGGCGCCGCCGTAGAGCTTGTTGAGTTCTTGAAGTTCTGATGGGGTCATGTAGTTCCTTCCGGGGTAGTGAAAAGTGTCTTGCTGCTGCATGTTGAGGTGTGGTTGGAGGGGTATTTGGGGTATTTCGGTGTTGTAGAAAGGGTTTACTGCCCTTGAGTGGGTGTTTGAAGGGTATTTTTTGCCGGCGGCGCTCTTTTGGAATACACGGCAGACTACCCACTCATCTTGCTGCATAAAACGGGATAATGGTTAACTTATCCATTATGTGTCAAACATGATAAATGAGAGTCGGAATCGATTGCTCTTTCATTCTCATTACCTACTCCTAATCCTTCAACCAAACAGGCCCTTAACGTTCTATAAATGAGTAGTGTCTTGTATACCAGTTGCACGGATTTTAGGTCCATGCTATTTGAATTATAGGCAATTTTTCAGGAAATGTATAGTGTTTATGCTTAAAGGTACTGAAGAAATAATAATACATAATCTAAATTATACCATGAACGTCGTGTATATGAGACTTTGCCTTCCTTTTCATTATAAACAATGATACCTAAACCGAATCATCGTACAGCTAGTGTATGCCTTTATAAATATATGTTGCATCAGGAAAAATATAGCTAGTTGTGACCAGGAAACCACCAGTTTGATGTGCTATGCATAGATATGGGATAAAATCAATTTTTGTATCATAACTTTCAGCTCGTTCGATTTTTATCCTAAAATTTGTTGTTTTCAATTTTTTTTTTCATAATTAAAGAAAGTACTTATATTTGGACCAATTTCGCTGTCAATGAGCAAATCGACAAAAAAAAAAACACATGTGACTGTCATGTGAAGTCACTTTTCGTCCCATAAATTTTTCGCTTGTTCGATTTTTGTTGCCAAAAAAAGTCACTGCCAGTGCCACGTCAATTAAAATGATAGACCATCACTTGTGTTTTTCCGGTCAATTTGCTCATCGATGACGGGAATTGGTCAAGATGCAAGCAATATCTTTAGTTATGGAATGAAATTGAAAACACCAATAAACTTTGAGACAAGTTTCGAACGAGTAAAAAGTTACGAGACGAAAATTAATTTTAAGCGGCAAAAATATAGAAACACACATGGACAATTGTATTTTGCGTAAATATTTCGTTAAATCTACAATTTTGACCAAAACCAAATTTAAAAAAAATTGTAATTTTCAAGACAAGTGTAATAATCAAGGGAAGATAACAACTTTAAGTTTGAAATTATTTTTAATAACAGATTATGGCAATTAGGTCATGCATATGAAAAATATTGGGGGTAAAAGTGACCATTATACTAATTATTTGGGTACTTATATGCATGTTGCTTTTTGTGTAAATATATGAAAGATTAATTGGTCTTGGTGCCAAAATCGGCTCGACCCGATAATCTTAGTATATTATATGAGAATATTTTGGATCGAACTGACTAATTTTAGGTCCAATTAAATTTTGGTCCGACCCGACTCAATCCGAACGAATTGCCATTTAGTCTTGCAAGAAAGCTGGAAAACTTGGTAATCTAAATGCAGAAGGAAAGTTAAGGGCACGTTATCTTGGTGCAAACGTATAGAATTAGGGAGAGCATAGAGATAATTGGTTGAGAAAATGTTTAGTTTCTATTACTCAGAATACTTTTTATGCGTGCGCGTGGTTTTTTCTTCTTCGACCCAAAGAAAGAAGGTATTGTTTTTTACCGACTCCTTTCTACTAGAATTTGTACTAAAAAGAGGGTCTATGTTTTCGTCCACTAACAAAATAAGATTTAGGCCAATGCCATGACTAAGTGCGAGAGGAGCGATCGATCGGGTCTTTGAAATTTAGGGCTCCCATATTTTTACACACACATATATATATATGATTTTTCGGGTTCTATGTTCTATTTTTCAAGGAAAAATTGCCCATGTCCCTTTATCTGCAAATAATTTTCATATTTGTAGTATTTATCTAATATATGCCTCTATTTTTATCATTAGCTTTTTTATGTCTGAAAAAAAGGCTTTAGGAAAGAGAAAATAGAGATTAAATTAAATATAAATATTTTCTTGATGTTGGGTTCACTTTTTTTAGTTAACTTATTTAGATAAATACACACATATTAACTTTTGCCTTCCTTTGTATCAAGGGACCTTATTTTTTTACTTCTATCGAGCTCCTAAAAAGTCATGGCCGACCCTGTATTTGGCTCAGGATCGAAAATTAATTAACGCATACACTAATTGTAACCTATATTAAAAAGAAAAAGGAAAGATCAATATGGCAAAAAAAAAAAACTGAATTTTGTTAATTACATTAAGATCCCACGATACCATTTATATAACATGCCTTTTTTATACATTTTATTACGTAAGGTTCAAAAATTTGAGCAAATTATCATTTACGAACAGGACATTTCAAATCGTGACATAGTAATGCTCCATCTTTATTAAAAAAGAAAAATTATTTCGATCCACGCATACCAATTTTGAGTTCCAATTGGTAACATGAAGATTATGTTATAACTTTTATTTTTTAGGCAATGCAAAATAAGATGGGACGACCGTTTAAGAAAAGTGTGCAAGATAAGGTGGGACGAAGGTACTATAACTTTTAACAAAAAATATTTCAGATTTGGTGGGAATGCATGCAAATACTACATATATGCATAATTAATTACTAGAAAATTAACCCATGAAATCACCTGTTACACTTTGGTGTTACATCTTGTGTTTCACTCATTCACTAACCGACACGTGTATGGTATAATGTCACAAATTAACATGTGTCACCTAATGAATTGAGTGTAACAGAGGATGAAACACCTACTGTAACAGGGAATCCGAATTGGAAAATTAAACACCCAAAAAAAAAAAAAACTGAAAATAAAATTAGAAAAAAATACCTTGGTTGTTCTATATGCAGATTTAGAATGAATACGATATTCATGCATAACCCAGTTGCTTTTTTCTCCTCTAGGAGCTCTTCCTTTGTAAAACACCAATGTTTTCTTCATCCCTACCAACTCCATCGTGTTGCTGTTGTATATCTCCTTATCTTTTCCGGTCGTCTTCCAGTACCCGGTGTTGGTTGCGCGATTTGTCCTCACTCCCGTCGGATATTTCCGGTCTCGTAGGCTGAAGAAATACCACTCTTTTTCTCCCATTTTTGCCTTCCCTATGTTTTTCATAACATATATGATGTAAATTAGTAACAAAACATTATATATGAAATAGGGATGGATCTGGGAGCGGCGATCTCCTCCCTTGGACTCCTAAATATTTCTTTTACGCATAATTTTATCTAGTATTTTTTCATTAATACTCTTTATATCTTAATTCGTTAAAATTGCCCCCTTAAATATAAAATTTCGTCTCAATGCTATATAATATAATTGAAAAAAATTCGTCCTCCTTAAGAGAAATTCCTAGATTCGTCCAATAAATTAATAGAAGGTACTTTTGGAGAAAGTTTAGGGTTTCACTACAAGAAAACTGTTAAGGTCCAACGGAACATAAATTTGTTGGAATTTTAAAATTTCTAACGGAAAAAACCGTTGGAATAACTGTTAAACAAGGGCAATTTCAACGGAATCTCTTGCTGTTGGAATTCTCATTGGAATTTTTTCTCCAACAACTATTCTAACGATTTTTTTTACCATTGAAATTCTCGTTGGAATTTTTTTCCAACAGCTATTCCAACGACAAAATTTTCGTTCGAAGATTTCAACTGTGTTTCTGCCGTTGAAAATTTTAAAATTCCAACGAATTTATGTTTTGTTGGAATTTGACAGTTTTCTTGTAGTGTATGATGAGAAATCACTCAAATCTTGATTTCTTGAAATAATTCCAACAACAATAATCTCAAAATTGATTAGATTACCTAAGCTTTACAACAAAAAATGAATTGATATTTTTAGCAACATGCATGGATTTTATTCTAAATTTATTTTCTTACAAAACCCTAATTTTACCAAACCCTAAATATTACAAAAAACACAAAACTCCCTTAAACCTAGCCAACTTAAGGGAACTAAGCAAGCAAGATTTGAGATGACAACAACCTGGAAGATCCCATGGCTCACACTTGTTGAGATCAACATCTCCAATAGCTCGTCCGGTGAAATTCGCGTCGGAAATCTTGTTGATCAGATAGCAAGTGATGAGCTCTTCATCAGTCGGATGGAATCGAAACCCGGGTGGAAGCTTCTCCTCCTTCACTTCTCCTCCTTCCATTGCCATTTTCGTGTCAATTTAGTCTTTCCTAACTACTAAAAGCTCAAAGAATGGAAACCCTAGTTAGATTTTGTAAAATAAATTAAATTAGGAAATTTTTAAAGGAAATTGTACACTTTTCTTAGCATGTTTATGCTAGAAGAGTGCTAAAAAAGAACAAAATTAAAATTGAAGATGATGATTTATAATTTTTTTTTTTTTTTTGGTTTAATTGTTGTACAAGAAAAAAGAAATTAATTATTGTTGCAAGAAATATATTACCTTTGTTGATTGAAGTGAGCAAGAAAGATGGGAATGTAAATATGAAGAAAAAGATAAGAGGAAAATTGTGGGATTTATTTCTTGAGATCTCACCTACTATGGGTCTTATTGTACACGGTTTCATAATTGAAAAGTCATTCACTGTGGTTAGCAACTATACTCCCCTTCGTCCCGACCTAATTTGCGCACCTACTCCGACGCATATATGAAGAAAGAGTTACTTTTGTTTTTTAATTGATATTTTTAAAGGTGGAGATTGTAAGATTTCTTTTTATTTTGGAGGTGTGCAAAATAGGGTGGCACTACGACAAAAAAGGTATTTTGTATAACATTTTTTGTCATCATAATTGTGGTGACTAATAATAAGTTATTTGTGATCACTTGTTGTCACAAATCTCTCTACAAATTATTTGAGACCATTTTAAGACTACTTTTAGAGATAATTTGTTGTTGCAAAAAATATTTAATACGCATTTGAGACTACTTTTGTGGTCACAAATATATTATTTGCGTCCGAGTTATTGAGACGACAATAAAATTGTGACAAATACTCATTATTTGAGACCACTTCACTTAAGTTGGGACAAATACTTATTATTTGACACAAATTTTTGTGATCTCAAAAGACCCTTTTTCTTATAGTATGGGACGATCGAAAAAGAAAAGTGTGCAAATTAAAGCGGGACGAAGTACTACACATTAATAAATATAACTAGAAAATCTACCCTAATTTTGTCCATTTTCATGATTTCTCTTCAAAAGTATGTCATTTTGATAACTGGGTAATTTGATAATTTACAATAAAAGAGGTCTTTTATATAATTTTTTTTTTACTGCAATTATAGTCACTAATAATAAATTATTTATCACCACTTGTTATCACAAATCTTTCTACAAATTATTTGAGATAATTTTAAGACTACTTTTAGTGACAACTAGTTGTTGCAAAAAATATTTGAGACGCATTTGAGACCACTTTTGTCGCCATAAATATATTATTTGCGTTCAAATTATTGAGACGACAATAAAATTATGACAAATCTTATTATTTAAGATCGCTTTTTGTTATCTCAAAAGACCATTTTTTGTAGTGTTTGTACCTGGATTCTTCACTGCGTTACAATCGAGAAATATTACAATAGATTAAAAGTGCATAAATGTTTTTGTACCTATTGTGAACGTATATTAATGTGTCAATCTTTAATGTGTAAAGGTTTTATTTCAAAATTATGAATATATAAGTAATTAATTTACTTTTAACAGATTTTAATGCATTAACGGGTCGATACATGATTAATATGTATTCACGGAGGATGGGGAGGGAAGTAAGACTGAAAGTAACACTGTCACTATACAAAAGGTCACGTGCAATTGAATTTGGTAATTAACCAGGGGCGAGTTTGTAAATTGAACAAAGAGTAGGGGTCGAACTTTTTGTGGGTTTTGTTCATCTGGTATGGAGGCTAAGGTTTGGAATTAGATAGGAAAAATTGCATTTTTCTTGAAAGTTTAGAGTTTAAAATTGTAGCATTCTAGTAAAAGATACTACTTCCGTCCCGTTTTAACTTGTCTACTTTCTTTTTTTTTATTTATCCCAACTTAATTTATTAGTCCATAAATGACAAATTTCTCTCACAATCTCCATCCTCAAAATCTTCACCCTCAATCTCCACCTTTAAAAAAATCAAAGATTCCACAAAATCTGTTTTTTTTTAACCTTCGTGCCCGATCAAAGTAGGCAAGTTAGGTCGGTGACGGATGAAGTACATATTACATTACAAAAGAAAATGGTCTTTTGAGATAATAAAAAGATATTTTAAATAATGAGCATTTGTCACGATTATATTATTAGAGATAATATATCGTCACTAATTAGTCGTCTTAATAATCCGATCTCAAATGCAAAGTAAATATTTTTTGAAATAGCTACCTGTCTCTAAAGTTCAAATACCCTCAAATAATTCGTAAAACATTTTGTGATGATAAGTTGTTACATATACTTATTATTAGAAACAACATGTTGTCACTAATTAGTCGTCTCTATTCAAATGCAAATATTTTGTATAACGTTTTGTGACGACTACTTATTATTAGTGACAACTATTATGGTCTCAACTAATATGCCACAAAAAGCCTTCTTTATTGTAGTGTTATTGCATACATTAAAATTTATTGTATGTTGCGATGAATTTTGAACAAAATTGATCGAATCAGAACAGAAAATGATCGAATTTTACATTCAAGATCACGTCTTAGTGTATTTTAAGAAAATGAATTGGACTTGGCTCATTATCTTTCGATTGGGCCCGATCAGGCTACCCATATTGCCAACTCTATCCCATACTCTTCTAGCTAGACTTCTTGATTGTACATATGTTTTGATAAAGTCATATGTTTTTGTTTGCATGGTTTTATTGATTAATATAGAGTGGTAACAAATTAGGGAAAGAAAAGTTTGGGGTTTAATTACAAGATTAGTTTGAAGGTCATTAGGGATTTAGTTGAGCTGAAAATTCTTTGAGTGTGAGCATGGTAATTGCCCTTCATCATAATACTCCATCCGTCCCGTTCAATTTTGCACATTTTCCGTTTCGATTCGTCCGACTCAGTTGCACATCCTTAAAAAGGATTTTTTTCTCAAAATCTCCACCTTCATATATTTAGTGAAAATTAAAAGTTCTCGAAGAATTTGGAGTTGAAACTAAAATATAACAATAAAATAAAAAGAAAAAGCAATTTTGGAATTCTTTAACAATAACAAATTTGGTATTCAGGAACCATGTAAGACTTCATTGTAAAAAATTCAAAAGTACCCAATATGTGTTAAAATTAAAATATTTTTTTTTTAGGACAATTCACATTCGAAATCTTCGTTATTTTCATCAGACCATCATGGATAACAAATTTCGTAACACAATACATATATATATATATACATACACACTCGATACACTACAACAAAAGAAGTTTTTTATATAACATTTTTTGTGACTATAATTATGGACACTTGTACAGACCAAGTAACTAAATCAACAAAGTATATACACACACATATGTATATATATATGTAACCTAAATCTGCATCAACGTTAGACTTCCTGGAAGGAAATAGCTCTTCATCTTTTGGTGTTGATTTATTACTTGGCATGTAGAACTGAAATCATAGTTGTTACGTTAATTATTTGACCAAAAATCCCAAATTACTGGGTCACATGCAACGCAAGAGAAAAAATCCGGCACAGTGAGTGATCATCTGCTTGAAAATAGGGATGCAAGTCAAATCAAATTATATTGATTCGATTCGTGATTCGAATTCGTTTAGGATGATTCGATTTGGTAAAAATCGAATTCGAATTCAAATTCAAATCATATTTTATATTTGTTTATATTCCAAATCGTATTCGAATATATATGTATTCGATTCGTCAAATTCGATGATTCGATTCGATATATATATATATATATAATATAATTATAATAAATAAAAATATATTTAATAGTAAATATACACAAATTTCCTTAGTAAAACATATGGTTTCTAATTTTCGAATCTAGACAAATTTGATTTCGAATCGAATTCGAATCGAATATTTTCTAAATAATAATATTTTCTTTTTTGAAAATTTTAAATTTACGAATCACGAATCGAATCGAATATATTCCCAAAAAAATCGAATCGAATTCGAATCAGATTTAAAATTCGATCGAATCGAATTCGAATCGAAACCAAATTTCACGAATTCGAATATAATCTCTTAATATTCACTTCGATTCGATTCGTTTGATCCCTACTTGAAAATCCCCAATTTATTGTCACATTTTCCAAAAACCTAAACTTACCCTAGTGACGTATTGATCAATGATTAGCTGTGTTTCTGCTTGAAAATGGAAACTTAGATGCTTATCACATTTTTCTGGTACACATCTGCATGTTCTTTAAATAACTTGTTTTTCTTAGTCGAGTTTCCAGTATATTAAAAAAAATATTATTTAATTTGCCATGTTTGGATTGTATGTTTTCTTAATATAATTATAAATTATACTGTCATATTAGCTATTTGATCTTCGATTACGCAATTAGACTGAAAAATATTTCACCTAATCCGTCAACTCTAATATTTATTTTTGTCTAAAATAATATTTTCACCTATAGCTAAAAACTAATCATGCCCTAATTCATCATACATTTTATGGGACGAATTTGTAAAAATCGTGCTGTAATTTATGAACAGTTTCAAAACCACTTATTTTATGTGTAAATGCTCGAATTTACTTTTGTAGCTTGTAATTTCTTTGAATATTGATTGTTTTATAAACTATAATTTAAAACTCTCGCCGAGTAATTGTACATTCATTGTATATTTCATTGCAAATGACGTGGACTTACACTCTGATAAACATCGTGACACAAAAATTATACTAAAATAGATCATGGGGATGGAAAATTCATCGGAAGAATTGAAATCTCCAATATGACATGGTCATTTATATTGCGCATGCAACTATTTAATGAAATTATCGATTTGCAGCTAAAATGACCAAATTCGAGTAATTAACAACGTAAAGGTTAAATTTATAACTGCTTATAAGTTACCGGACAAGTTTGTAATTTGAGTCATTTTCATTTCCCTCAACTAATTTCACTTTATGTAACATGCATGGCTACTTTAGAAAATTTAATTGTTGTAAAGCAAACTGAAAACAAGAATTTCAATCACAAGGAAACAAAGATCAATCTTGTTTTTACTCGCACGATCGACTAATTTTTCTTGTCTCCTCTTTTCACGATCTTGAATTTGATGAATCGGAAGGCCGTTTTTGTATGTTAGCGAGATTTGTAATCATCAGTGGAGCCGTTAAATTCTTGCAAAAATAAGTTTGCATAAACAAGATGAGGTTTTGGACAACAGTCAACTGAAGGAGTTGCTATCTATCTACATCTTGTCTTAACTTGTCTTACACTTCCAATTTTAATTATTTTTAATGACTCTTGATTGATTATTTATGACCCCAACTTGCTCATCACATTTTATTTCATGATTAAGATGTGTGGGAGGTGAAATAAGCAGTGTTGCAGAACTCGGACGAGGCGGTCGACTAGTCGCTAGTCGGCCATCGTCCGACCCGAGTTCACCCTAATCGTCCATTTAGTTGTTGCATGAATTACTCGCCGACTAATCGGTCAAATTGGATTTGATAATTTACTTTTTACTATAAAAAATTATGAAACGGAGACGTTTTAGTACTTAAATAAATAAAAAATTAATTTTTATTTCTCAGAAACCGGTGTATATTTATATTACTCTCTCCGTCCCGACTTAATTTGCACACCTACTCCGGCTCGTATATTAAGAAAAAATAGATTTTGTGGAATCTTTGATTTTTTTAAAGGTGGAGATTGAGGGTGAAGATTTTATGGGTGGAGATTGTAAGATTCCTTTTCATTTTAGAGGTGTGCAAAATAAGGTGGGATGACCGAAAAAGAAAAGTATGCAAATTAGGGCGGGACGGAGGAAGTAGTATATTTGCATTTGAAAGTATTATTGCCGTTTTGAAGTTCGTCTCTAATCATATGATATGCATCTCTAAACTAAAGGCATGATGGATTTTAGACGAAATGTTTGATCTCTATAATGCTCGATCGGTTTATTTCCACTCTAAATTTAATGACGGAATTTCCGTCTCTTTTATGAAATTAGAGACCAAATTATTTACAGAATAGAAACGGATTATGTCCGTCTCTAATATTCGGATGTTATTTCGTTATTAATCGGATATTGACGATTTTTTGCTACTTTCTGTTGCTATTCTATTTTTATTTAGTGATGGATCTTATCTGTTACTAATTTCATCTCTAATATAAAATTTACTTGTAATGTTAGATAAAGCATTTGAACAATATATTTTGTATCTACCATTTTCTGAGACGACAAATGTTCTCTAGATATAATAAAACTTATATGTGACGGTTTATCATCATAAAATGCTGTATGTGTAATTTAATGTCACTTTTAAACATTTTTAAAGACAATCAACAGTGCAAAATGTGATCCCTCCGTCCCACTCTAACTTGCCTACTTTTCTTTTCGGTTCGTCCCAACTTAACTTGCTAAATTTCTCACAATCTCCACCCTAAAATATCTCCACCCTCAATCTCCACCTTTAAAAAAGAAAAAATTTCCACAAAATCTATTTTTTCTGAACCTTCGTACCCGATCAAAGTAAACAAGTTAGGCGGGGACGAAGGGAGTATATTTTACGCCAACATAGTTCTGTAGTGATTAAAGATCTCAATCAAACATAGTGTCTTGCTGCCTTTTTGCACATTTGTGACATTTTATTAGTTATTGATACACATATTTTTCTAAATAACAGAAAGTCGAAAAGATAATATATCTGCAATCACCATTGACAGCAATACAGCTTGGTAGACTACTTGTCATACACTTCATTATATTTTACTATCGACATTCTAATGGTTATCTGATTACGAGTGTGAACACAGACTCAACGTTGAAAAGTAATCCCTCCGTCCCGAATGAATTAGCACATTTTTAATTTTCGTCGTCTGAAGCAAACTTGCACACTTCTTAATAGAAAAAGTTATAACACAATCTCCACCCTCAATTCACCTATGAAAAGTCAACATAAAAGCAAAAAATAAATTTTCTTAAGGGTTAATTACAACAACCACGCCAAACTATCAACGTTTTTGCTTATAAGCCACTGAACTTTTTTTTATATACATATAAACTATAAGGATTTTAGCATATACAACACCAAACTTATTTTTCAATCGTTTTTCGCCGGAATTCTATATGTAACTTGCACGTGATAAGCTTTTTTTGTCCAAACACGCTTTTTAGTAGGTAGAGTAGCCGCTCATCTACAACAATGAAGGTTCTAAGTATAAGGAAAGAGAACTATTGAATATTGATGATTCAAAGAAATTATCATGGAAAAGAAAGGTGGGAAATAAATTTTACACTTTTAGCATACTAAAAAGGTTGTTTGTACAAAAAAAGTCATTAAAAGTTTATCACGTACAAGTCACATTTGAATTTCCGAAAGAAAATGATCGGAAAATAAGTTTGGTGGTCTATCTGCAAAACTTGTATAGTTTATATTTATCGATGCAACAAAAAAAAATTTAGTGATTTATGTGTAAAAACGTTGATAGTTTGGTATGTAAAAAAACTTAAGAATGCAAGTTCATTCGGAACGGAGGGGTACGTATTAGCCGAAACAAAATGAGCAATAACAATCACTGTTATGTTGCTCTCTACATAAGTTCAGTTTCAGAAGAAATCTTCCCTCAAATCATGTTGGAAATTATCATACAGTTGTCCACGTGTATTAAACAAGATCTTCCGTGCTGGGTTGCCTAAAGACGATAAAACTAAATATACTCCTTCTGGCCTCACTTAATTTGCTTACTCTGATCGAACATGGAGGTTAAGAAAAAACAGATTTTATGAAATCTTTTACTTTTTTAAAGTGGAGATTTTGAGGATAAAGATTGTAAGAGAAATTTTTTTTTTGGGCTGACAAAGTTATTTAGGACAAACTGAAAAGACAAGTAAACAAATTAAGTCGGGACGGAGAAAGTATCGTTTTCACCACCATCGTTGTAGCTTCATCAACACAACTCCGTTTTATCAGATCAAATTTGCTGTTATTTAACGAAGACTACGTCGGGTTTAACTTGTGGATTGTAGTGTTGTGGTTGGCAGGCCTTCGTCTAGAAGTTTTTGTAGAACAAACGGCTGATTTCCTGCACCTGCATTATGGATCAGTCATAATAAAACTTACTTGTAGAGCACTTCATCATAAAAAAAATTATTTAATTTGAAAAAAATATGATATTTCTGGGTGGTGATCAGGGTTTTAATCAGGTTGTTACAGATTTCTGGTTTTGCATATTGTTAGATTAAAGGGATGATTGAATTGGGATGTAGTGGCATGTACCACGTCCGATGAAGCACATTTACCGACGGAATATTTATAGAAGTATTTTAGTGTAAGCGTATAGTAAGGTAGGGATTAGTGTCTTGCAATATGTGGTGTCTAGTGTGAAATTTGGGGTTCGTTTGTTTAAGATTGGGGAGAGTTGGACCAAATCTGACTGAGGGAGATAATGAGTGTGCTTTATTGAGATTCGGTCCATTAAATCTACTGAGCTCAATCTTAAGTAAACGGACCCTTAGTATAATTTATGAGATTTTAAAAATATAAAATGGGCTAAAATTACCTAACTTTTTAAGGGTATGTTTGGTTGGGGTTGGCCCAACTCTTGATGGATTGGCTCAGCTCCTCCTCATATTTGTTTGCACAGGTCGGTCCAACCACTACAAACCACCACAAATTTTAATACTACTTTAATCATATAATTAATCATTATTAACAAACTCATACGCACATCACATCATATTTTACAATAAAAATTATATCCAACACTATAACCACTGTCTTCGACCGTCCCGCTCTAATTTGTCTACTTTCCTTTTCGGTTTGTCCCAATCTAATTTGTCAGATCATAAATGACAAATTTATCTCACAATTTCCATCCTCAAAATATCCACATTCAATCTTCACCTTTGAAAAAGTCAAAAACTCCATAAAATTTAATTTTTAACTTTCGTATCCGATCAAAGTAGGCAAATTGAACCGGGACGGAGGAAGTAATTTTATTCTTTTGTTTGAAGGTGTTAGGTTAGACCCAGGTTAATGAGTTGAGCTTTATAATGAAGCATGCCAGCTGTAGTTGTTGCAATTATCCATTCGTGTTACCCTTTTTACTATACTAGACCGACTCAATTTCATTAACTAACCAGCTCTGTTGCAAAAATATTCCCTTTTGAATTCTAACATGTTTTTCTAATGAAAACTCCAATTCCGGGCTAATTCCATGAACATTCTAATATTTAAAAAAGATTCATATTAAATATATTTTATAAAAATAATAATAATATATAGCAAAATATATATACATATCAAAAGAAATTAAAAGATAACATCCAATGAAAAATATTAATATCAAAATAAAAGTGGTGAATGCTATTGTTTTATTAATGCATGTAGATTTTGGATTACCTGTTTACGTCATGTTTAATAAATTAGTAGAGAGAACAAAATAATATCTTGTTGGTAATTTTTTCTTTGAACTTTCAACAAACACTTATTTAATAAAATAAATTCCATTTCATATCATACCTTGTGTAGTTTAATTATTTACATTAATACATAAGACCAACAAATAGAGGGGGTGCTTGCTCAAGACTAGGGAGTGCTGAGTCAAACTTGATTAACGAAGTTAATGAGTGTACTTTGTTCGAATTTAATCCCCTAAATTCACTGAAGAAAACCATAAGCAAACACACTACGACCATTAAATCTGAAGAATACTCAGGAATTGTATTTCTATGAGCTTCAAAATGTGCAAAAATAACCTGATTTTGATGATGCTAAATAAGTCATTTCTTTAACATTCCTCTCAGTAACATGATGAAAAAATGGGCCTTTGCATATGCAAAAGAAACAAACTAATTCAAATGAAGCTAAAAAGAGAGAACAATCACAGAACAAAATTTGAAAAATCCTGAGATTCTTCTTTCCAAACCTAAAACTTGTAATTACATCTCATATTTCACCCTAAGACTAACAGACAGACAAAAATACCATCTTATTCTCCATAAACATCGAATACCCGAACTATATCGCGTTCTAGAAATCGCCCTCGTCCCCGCTACTGAACGATTCAAGAATATCGCTATCATCCTCCTCATCATCACCTTCGGTCACAATCTCCAGAATCCCACCGCCATCAAAATCGACATCTTCCATCATGAAATCTCCATCTTCTTCTTCATCATCATCATCATCGTCGTCGTCAAACTCACTCACACTCCCATCCTCATTGCTCATATCATCGCCCTCCAGATCACCTTCGGAATCTTCATCATCATCACCTTCATCATCTTCTTCCTCTTCACTCTCTGCGTCATCAGGGTCGGAATCATCATCGGTTGGCTTGCGCCTCCCGATTTCATAAACCCTAGCTGACGAATACATCTCATCCTGGTCGTCCATTGTGATCAATCCTACAAAAGAATCAGTTGGTTCGGTTGCAAAGCTGAGCACTGTGCGGTCGACGGGGATCGTGGCGATGTCCGAATAGTTGACAGCGTCCACCGTGCGGAAAGCGGAAAAGAGAGGGTGTTTCATGCGGCGGCTGTTGAATGCTGATGTCACATCCTCGAGGTTTCTCCGAAGGATGCCATATATTACGTCACCACTGGCGTTGAATGTTATTGTTGTCTGATCGAGGGACGGCACGCTACGAAGCAGTCTGTACTTTCGAAGATCCCAGACCTCGGAGTTTATAATTACCTATAAGAAAGTTCCAAGAACTGTCAAGAGAGCAAAAAGAAACATAGTACACTACAAAAAACTAGCCTATTTACAAAAGGATGAGTTTCATATGTTTTTTTTTATTGCAAGTACCCACCTCAAGAGGTGCAATTGCAAAGTAGAATCAGATATTCATGGTGATACATGGACTTAGAAACTTCATTATGCAGACTGTGAGCCAATAAATAAAAATGTCCTTGAATATGCAAATACAAGAATACTCCAGAAACTATTACTGCAATTTAACAGTTACAACTATTAATCGTACCTCATTGCCAGCAGGATGAAAGCCCCCGCCGCCATAGTCAGTAAATTGATCAAAGCGATGTACTGGGACTGGGTTCCTGGAATCCCAGAGAACACCGTTCCAAAGAAGCATACGGTCTTCCGATGGGCTAAAATGAACAAGAGAATAAGCATGGCCACGACCAGAGAGGTTAGATGATGTATCCGTCAGCTTTGAAACCTCCTGACATGAGTGAATATCATACAAAAGGATCTCTCGGCGAGAAGAATCAGAATTTAATGCTGCAAATCTTTCACCCGAGTTACTGAAACGGGCAGCTTTGATCCCGTCAAATGAATGCTTGGGCCCGCCAGAAATTGAAGATGCATCCCAAAGACGAACATCAATTGCACTTGAAGAAAGAAGAAGTTGAGTTTCGCCAGAGAAATGGGACTGGAGAAGTGTAAGAGGAGACTGGTGACTGGTGCAACTCTCCAACACGACATTGCTGTTAGAGTCGAACACTTTCAGCTCCCCAGTATGACAACCAACAGCAATCCGGGTAGAATCACTGAGGAATGCAATGCAAGTCAAAAGAGAACTATTATCATCTCTGCACGTTCGCCATGGTCTGAATCTACTATATACAAATTGACAATCCTTGCGGAGCCCATGAATTCCCCCATGGTCGCTTCCATATTCGCGAGTACTAAGACGGGCCGTCATATTTGATGGAGCATCAAGACTTCTCTTCGGTTCAGGACAAACATGAGGTTGCAAGAGTGAAAGAGGAGGTAAAGTTGTGATCGGAGCGGGACACTGACGATGCTGGTGCTTCAAATACTGAACAACAAGAGAATCCAAGGTAACCCGTTCAGAGCCAGAAGGTTGAGGGTCGTTCACAAGTCCATGCTGAGAGGAAGAAGCCTGACCAGTTAACTGGTTCTCATCAATATCAGATGGTAAAATGTTTGGCACACGACTCTGAAGATCTTTTGGAGTAGAAATTGGTGAGCAGAACAAATTTGCATCTGATTGCAGTCCACTTCTACGAACAGTATTAGGTGTGTTAAAACAAGGAGATTTAAGTGATTGCTCACCAGTGTTGAGTCTTTTTGCCGACAAGACCAACCCACTTTCTTTCAAATCTGACGATTTGCGTTTCATTGGCAAAATTATTGGGGTTCTAAACTGAGTATCCAAATCGCCAACAGATTTCGAAACTGATGCTGACGGAGTTCCTGCACCATCTGCAGCTATGAGAGCTTTTTGTGAACTGACATTTGTTTTGCTGCTTGATGCAAGCGGGGTGTCCTCTAATTTAGGGGGAACTTTTGAATAACTATTAGCAGCTGCAGAGGATAATGCTTTCTTCTTCGAGGACAAGTAAGCTGTATCAGATCTGAGGCTGGAATCTTCCTGTTGAAGAGAAACTTTTGATTTATCTGACAAGAATCCACCAGAGGCACGCCCCGACGGCCATTGAATTTGTGGTGTCGAAGCTTCCTGTGCAGATATTTGATGTGCTAAAGATGATGGAGCAGCCAAAGATGGCAAGGGTGTCAACTTAGCCTCCTTGAGTAGAGTAGCTGCAGTTTCTCCTAAACCAGATGCTTGAAGATGCTCATGCATGAGAAGCAAAAGTTCTCTGATTTGAAGGGGCAAACAAACATAACAAATGTAAGGATTTTGTTACACATGCAGTCATGCGATCAAGAACAAGAATTCTAAAATACCTAGAATGATAAGAAATAGGAGTAGCAGCAGCTATGGCAGCTCTTTCAATACGCCTCAATGTTGGGGTAGCAGCATCACTAGCTGCTAAAGTACTTGCACGCCCAGAATTGGTAACAACCTTCAAATTACAAAATAGCGTCATGAAAAAAATGATATATACATGCATATTGAATAGCAAGACTCAACAGATGAGCTATATGATAATGACATCAATACTCTCTACAGAAAATGTATTTTCCAGATGTATTAGCTCAAGCATTACAATCAGTTAGTCAAGAACCAAAAGAAGTAGCCTACCTCCACAACCAAAAGTAAGGTAACCAACAAGAAATACAAAGGGAGAAATATGCAAAAACTAAGAGTTAGCACAAGCATACTATATTATCATATATTAAACTAAAAGAAAAAAAAGGAACACAAAAAAAGAGGATTGGGGTGGGTGTTCTAAAGCACTTCTTTTGCCTTTCTGATTTAGCTATATAAACCCACATTAAAGAGACTTGTTGCATAATATCAGACTATTAGAAAGGTATTGAAACTGCAGTAATCTAAAGCAATGTACAGAGTCATCAATCAAGCCTCTTTAATTGATATAGTTAGTAGTGCTTACTGCCATGAGCTCGAATGTCACTTGGGCGAGCTCCGCCTGCCACCTATTTTGCTCACCTCCAGCAGACTGGCTCCCAGAGTCTCGGATAAGTTCTGATAGTTTTTTTCCGACCTGAAATAAAAATCATATTCACAATATTACAACTACTGGTAAACACATTTTTAAAGGAACGCAAAATCAATGTACTTGGTGTCAAGTTGATGTGAGATAAAAAAAGAGAGAAGAAGAATAATAATAGAATCAAAAGCTAGGCTCACCTGAAGCTTTGTTAATATATGGGCAATTGTATCATCTCTAGCTAAACCAAGAAGCACTCGGCATGTTAGAGCACGAAGACAATCAAGGGCAGCGGGGGATGTTACCATCCTTGGTTGGAGAAGCTGAAGAAGAACCTTAATACCATTGTTTGCACGAACAGCTTCTCTGGCTTGTCGGTAGCCTTGTTCCAGCTGTGCAGCAAGGCCAGCACAACCTGCCCCAGCACCTAAAGATATCCTCCGATCACCAACTAACCCAGAAGCCATGGCAGATGAAGGTGTTTGTGATGATGGGTTATTAGCTGAAGTTGACGTAACTGCTGATGAACCACCCCTATCCACAGAAGCAGGTTCTCCATTTCGCTCCCTCGTTTCATTCTGGGTAGGAATATTAACAGCTCGCTCCGAGATATTCCTCTCTGCATTTCTGTCCCTGGACTCCATAGAAGGACCAGTTCCAGTTTGGCCAGAAGAAGCTTGTTGACCTTGAACATTGGAACTTGGCTTATTGCTGATTGATGGGGGTGGGCATACTAGATTTATCAACAAATTCAAAGCTGGCTCGACGATCTGGGATTTAGACAGTGAAATATAATTTAGGTGTTGCCAAATTGATACATAATTCAAAAACTAAGTGCATAACATCAGTACACAATTTACCTCAGGTTCAACATGACCAGCGCCATTTGCAGCATCTAAAATAACAGCTATACCAACTCGATCATAGCTCAAATTGGCACTCAAAATAGGTTTACGGCTATAGGGTACCAAAGTTATGATGTGCAGTATACCAAGGGCATACTGAAGCAACTCATGCAAATAACGCTCAACCAGTGGGGCCTACAAAGCAAACAGATATTAACACAGAATATTGACAGACTCCAAAATAGTATTAAAAATACTAAATCACACCTGACACAACTCCAACATGGTAATATGGCCATTTGAAGACAAGAATTTATCAACTACAGGCCAACGGGTCCTCACAAGCGCAGGACCAAGTTTCCGATCCTTTTGTATTTGACGAAATACAGCATCCATTGCCTCGCTACTTATGTCAAGAGGCTTGTAGGCCGCCCTAGAAATGTTTCGGGGTGCACTGCGAATGTTTCTAGTGGGTCGGATAGAATCCACTAGCAAAAGAAGATGTGCTCTGAAATATTGCCGCAATGCTCCACATGTGTGATAAGCTATTTGTTTTTCTGAAGAGGTTAGTACATCTGTAGATCGCTCATTCCGTAGTGAGCCTGCATTATTTGATGCCCCAGCAGGAATCCCAGATCTTACTGAGGCAGCATCATTCAAAAGAGAGAGTAGTTTCTGCAAGCCATCCTGTGCATCGAATGCATCAATGACAGCTCTAAAGACGAAAGCAGCAGCAAAGAACAATGCAGCATTCTTTCGTGCTTGATGATCCTGTGGACACTCCAGAAGTTGTAGAGCCAACTCAACTACCTGATGTACTATATTTGAAGGAAGGGCACAAACACGTTCCATTATTGCCTGCAAATATATCATGTTAATCATAACAGTCTCGCAGGAAAAGTGAAAAACCTATAGTAAGGATCACTATAAGAATATGAGTCTAATGCTCATGATGGATACAAACTATAAGACAGATAAAATTGCAGCAAACATACAGGATAATGGAAATCACCTGAATAGAACCAATTGTAAATAAGCAGGACGAAAGACCAAAAAATGTATGGGCATTTCTAGGAACAGCAAGGAGTCTCTGAATACCACCACGATCCACAAATAACGCAGCGAACTTCCGGTGAGCAGCCAGTGCACTGATTAACTTCAAAATATCAGACAAAAGAAGCATAGCATTTGATGCCTCTTTATGCTTAAGACTTCGTTGCAACAGCGCAAGACAAACATCAACCCCCTTCTCATGAAGTACAGGACCAAGAACTTCAACATATTCCCCCAGAAACACAAGACATTGGATGCAGAATTTCTCCCTTAGCTTTGCCAGGGAGTGGCTGTCAGGAATGGAAAATTCAGTAATATCTTCATTAGCTTCTGGATCTGTAGCTTTTGAATACCCAGAATCATCATCAACATTGCTTAAATTTCTGCAGAAGGCAAAAGGCCAAGTTAAAATCTCTGAATACATAACAATCACATGAGAACACTTGGCAATAAAGGACTAATTGTAAAACATCACGTGGTACCAACCCTGTGAGCGGAACTGCATTGGCAGCATCTACAACTGTAGACGCAGCTCTTGAAGCAGCAAGCACCGCAGCTTCTTCATCATTTGTCTTCCTATATTCCTGAATAGAGAAGAAACACGCTTATGCGAAGTCCATGCAAACATGCTTTCAACAAGAGAAAAATATATGCTCACCTCTAATGCAGCAGTCTTAACCACTTCAGCAGCATCATCACCAGCAGCCCATATGGCTAGAGGAGGAGCATTGGCTGCTTTTGCCTCAGCTTCAGCAGCTCTAACAGCTTTTTTAACCAAATCAGTAATGTCTCTGCTGCCAACTTTGCATCCCTGGAAGCAATCATCATGGTCGCCTCTTTCAGGGATAAGATTACCAACATCGTTTCTAACTCCACTCTTTTTAGCATCTGTAACCCTTCCCAAATCCTGATTTATAGTTCCATTCCTGTCTTTCACACTCCGTGCCTGCCCTGACCTACAGCCAGAAACTGGAGATGTCAAAGTTTGCTCATTCTCAGATACTCCTTCATTGGGCCTAACCTTTCCGCGTGTTCTAGATAATCCACGATGTGTCTTTCGTCGGGAAGAGTCATCTCTCACATTTTCTTCGGCATCTTCGTCCCTGTGAGATTTTCCAAAAGGTTTTGTTTTTGACTCACGGGAATCTCTAATATTGCTTTTTTCTTCACCATCTGCTTCAGCCTCATTTGCATCAACCTCAAGAGCCATAGCATCAGGAGGTTCCTCACATTCATCTCCACATGGTGCAGAATCTCTATCATTATCCCTCTCACTAAGATGCATTTTAATTGTGTTTGCATCCAAGTGAGAACTCTCTATCACTTGCCGTAACCTACCCCTACCTTCCTCCTTGGCTTTCGGACAAGCCATGGTTGATGCATTTTTGCTGTCAGTTAATAGATTACCATCTTTCTGATTTACATTTGTTTCGCCCAAAACACGAATGCGTAGATATCGCATTAGTTTAGCTGACACTCCAGATGTAAAGACCTCTTCCACTAGTTGACCGCCACTAAATCATCAACATCAGGAAGTTAATGTTACAAAGAAATATGAGAAACACAAATGAGCATGTAGAACCAAAAAAAAAAAAAAAAAGATTCGTCGCATACCAAGGCAAGCATACAGCAAGAAGACCAATAGAATATGTACGCAGCATTTCAGAATCTGAAGTCTTCCTTTTCCCAGTCTCATGCTTCCAGTTACAATCATCACCAGATGCCTTCGGAATCTCCTCCATCACCCAGCCTCTAATGTTTGCAACAACATCATCTTCAAATACATGTGGATACTGCATTCCAATCACTTACATCAAAATTATGTCACAAGAAATTAAATATTAAAAAAATACATAGCAATATAAGCAGAAGTGGCAACAGTAGCAGTAAGATTAACAATAAGAACTACACAAGAGCTATGACAATACCAGCCAAGTTAGTGAACAACTGTAGAGAAGCCTTGTAGAGGCAGCTTGTACCGATACTGAATATCTACTTTCAGTTAGAAATTTTGAAGATATCAATTCAAAAAACTCATCATTCTCCTGCAGAAAGATAGACAAAAGATCAAATCTCAGGCAATCCAAAAAGAGATACACGAAATTCATCCACAAACAAATCCCTACAGTAAAAAGGATGCAGGTCCCAGACAGTCATGCCACAGTGAGATAGTTCAGCTAAGAGAAAAAACTTGTTTCGTTTAAACCCAATTCCCACCCTACCCGATATTCAACAAAGAAAGTAGCCACATACAAAAGGAGTAGGCTATCAGAAAGGCAAAATATCATAATGAATAATCAAATACCCGAATAAGTGTCCCAAGTCGCCCAACAATGTGAGAAGACCTGCCATTATTAGTTGAAGACTGATCCGCATCTTCCATATAGCTGTCCATCACAAATTACACAATGTTAAAACACAAGTTGAACATATAAATCCTGTAAAATGGAACAAAAAGTTCCAAGAAGAATAATCATAGATCACAAAAAAGAGAATGTAGTGCAAAGAAGCCTGAGGTCTAGTCTAGTTTCCGATCAACTCATATATACGCCAAGAAGTGGTGAGAGAAAAAAAAAAAAAAAATCCATAAGAAATACACATCCAAAATTTGCTGCACTGACGAAAAAAACACCCTTAACCTCAAAGCATAACTTTTTTAGGCATCAGGCTGCAATCAAATTATAACCTACAGGGCTAACATCTCACACTTCAGAATCACCACATTCTGAATTAATGTCATCTGTTCATACTTAAACACATTAATGACTACAAATACTAAAATTCTCTGGGTTTTTGTAGCACATATTAACCTAAAACACACTTCTTCAGTCAACCAATGTTATATCAAATTGAACTCGGACAATAAAAGGCATGCTCTCTTGAGATAATGTTATTGGTTACTTACAACTTAGTATCCAATGATTCTCAAGAAGATGCTAGCCCAAATTAGATGCAAAATTGGTGCTACAAATTACAGTATGGATGACATGGTAAAAAAGCTAACGGAGGAATTTTTATTTTTTTTGTCCTGGTCCCCAAATCTACTATCATATATTTTTGTTTTCCAGACAACTTTCACCAAAACAGAAATATGCATCAAGTGAGTGTATAGATTTAACAATTTACAATGCCTCCAGTTGCTTTTATCAAACTAAATAAGCAAATAGTCCCTGATACTCGCCTTCTACAAATATCATACCTTTTTTCTCAATGCTCTTAAACTAGTAGCCAACAAATTCACATGCACTAAAACAAAATTGTCTATTTAGGCCCCAATTCCCTGGCCAACTCTAATAGCTTAGAAACAGAGGAGCTTCCAGTGGCGTTTGGAGAAGCATCACAGCTTCTACATCACTTGCACTTGGGCTAATGAAACCATACAGTACTAGGAAGCCACTTTCGTAATCATTGGCTCAACTTAAATGCAAGCTACATTAATTAAAAGCAAAAGTAAAGGAAAAAAACGTGAACCCAAAAATCCATCAACCCACCCAAGCTCGTCTTCACAGAAATAAGAACTTAGACTGAAAAATATAATATTCTTTATCAAGAACTGCTGTACACCGCCGCAACACAAATCATACCTAGATTCCTGAGTCTCAAGAATAGTGGCGAGGGCATGGAGAACCTTTGGGCTAGGGTTGTCGGGGTTGGCAGTGATTTTATCCATCAACGACTGTGCTTTCGCCATTAAAACCTCGTTTTCGTCTTCCTCTTGTGGCTCTTGCTCCTCTTCCGCCGTCGCCTCTGATGGCTCAGGCTGTGTTTGAGGGTCGGCATCCGTCGGCGCCTCCATTACAATAATTTCTCAACCGAACAACGATTATATGATTGAGTATGTAATTTTTATATTAATGTATCGATTAAACACCAATTCTCTGGAGTTGGAGGAGAATTGAGTGTGTGTTCTGTGTTTTTGTATGAATATATAGTGACGGGAAAGAAAAGAAGGGGGTATGGAGGTACAGTTGATGAAGCGCGGAGTACTGCGTGTATGTGACAAGGGTTTCTATTTCTTTTATAATACTAATTTAATTTAATTCTACCAACTTTTATTTTATTTTATTTATTGTTTATACTATTTATTATTTATATGGGCTGAGTCGTAAATGATCTAGGTGGCCCGACTCGGTTTCCTTTTTCTTGTTAACAGCGACTGCCAGAGGTGTCAATTCGTACGATCCCGTCCGATTTAATAGATTCAAATTGTCGGACCAACGTTATATTCGATTTGGATTGGATTGGGTCAAATTTTAATCGGACCTAGAATTAATCGGTTCGATCCAATCTATCCTCTTATAATATAAAGATTATGGACCTAAATCGTCGGACCAACGTTATATTCGATTCGAATTGGGCTGGGTCAAATTTTAAGCGGACTTAAAATTAATTGGCTCGATCCAATCTATCATCTTATCTTATAATATAAAAATATGAACCTAAATAATACTTTGGACCTAGATTTATATGACTCAATTCATCTAAAATGTCGGACGTACCGGCTGATGAGGGCCACAAATTGGGCCGAACTTCAAATCTCAAATCAGCCCAAAGTAAAGCCCACTAATTTCATAGTTCCATTTCAACTACTGATTTTTGTTTATTTTTAATTTTATAATATTCTTTTTGTTCCATAAGAAGTTTTGTTTGAAAAAGAAAAACTTAAAATAATAATTATATTTAAAATATTAGTGTCTCATTTTTTAGTCTAAGTAAAACACTTAAATTTAAAATTTAAAATAAATAATTAAGGAACAACTAATATATCCCTATAAATTACTGAGTAATTACTCAAATCAAAATATAAACACGACTTTTCTTCTTTTTCTAATTACGTACTACCAGTTTCGCTCTTCTATTTATTGTGAGTACAAGTTAATATGCATACTAATTGATGCGTCAACATCTGATATAATACATAATTATCTTATATAAAGTTTAAAAATAAGATCTTAATACATCAGCGTTGAACTTAACTTCGTCCATCGTAGATGAGTCAATCTTTTTGTAGTAACTTGTAAATCTCATGAGATTTATTAAAAAGAACTTAAACAAGTTTGTTAATTTTGTTAATATGAGTAATGCAAACTTGTTTTTATTAAAAAAATAACTTTATACAATATGCAATTATAATTTAATGAAACTTACCACTAACATACTATCTTAATAAAGCATCATAATAAATCACATCACAAAATTCAAAAAGAGGTATATCAATTCAAATGATATAATATAGTAATTATTGTCAAATTGCAACCTCAGTCGAATTATGAAGTTATCTCAATAAATTATGTAAATAGTAAAACTCTAAAGTTTGTATTATTACGTGTTTGACATTTGATCCGAAAATTTTAACAAAAATTATAACTTGTACAATTCGTAAATTAATTGCAATCGATAAAAAAATAAAGTTTAGGTACTACTGAATAAAAGCTCACAAAATACAGTATGTGATAGAGGGGGTATATAATAAAAAGAAAAAATTCCCCTCCAAATCCTGGTCTCTGTTTTCACAGAATGGTTTACATCCTAGTTTTTCTACAGTTTCCATGGAAGAAGAAACTTCCACTTCAGAACAGCACCAGTCTCAATTTCTAAACGAATGGATTGTGTAAGCACGCAGTTTCATTTATTTCTTTACACTATTGTTGCTCGAGTACTCAAACATCAATGCAGGATTCAGGATTCACTGAAGAAAGAGCTGATCGCAGAGGACAGATTCGACTGGAAATTACCATCAACGGAAGACGAAGGATCTGGAATAACAGAAGAAAATCAAGGCTATTGCAGTGGTGAAATCCTCAAATATGTAGGTGGAGTTGACTTGAGTTTCTCCAAAAATGACCCTTCGATTGCATGTGCTACCCTTGTCGTCTTGGATTTTTCTACTCTTGAAATTGTGCACGAAGTATCCACCATTGTTGAGCTTCGTATTCCTTATGTTCCTGGATTCTTGGCATTTAGAGAGGTATTATGTTTGAAACCAATTTATTGTTTCCGGTTTGTTTTTAGGGATTGATTTTTCCAGATTGTGAGAAACAAGTTAAGATAGAGCTGTTATCAATGATTGCTTCAACTGTGATTTTTTTATCTATCTCTCTCAACGGATTTCAGGCTCCTGTACTTCTAGAACTTCTAGAGAAAATGAAGAAGACAGCACTCTCATTGTTTCCCCAGGTGATTACAACAAATAATTTTGACTTCTCCACATGCAAATCTTAAGTGTCTAAACTCATCATATATGATTTGGTGTATTCTCTTAATTGATAGGTCACATTCACACAGACACATTTGTCATATATATATATATATATATATATATATATATATAGGTGTTCTATGTTTTACCTTCTAAGTGTTATTTATCCTGTGGTGATTACATTTTGTTAAATTATTTAGAGACTTTTGAGTCATGTATTTGACAGGTTTTGATGGTTGATGGCAATGGACTGCTACATCCTCGAGGCAAGTCATTCAGCAAGCTTCTAAGACACTAGTTAGACCCTTTAAGCATGTATTTCAGTATTTGATCATATGCCTTGCTCATGTCGACTAGCTTTCTATCTTGGTATGCAGGCTTTGGCTTGGCTTGTCATATTGGTGTCTTGGCAGATCTTCCTACAATCGGAGTAGGAAAGAATGTAACTACTTTTAGCCATGACTTCACTTAATGCATGTCGTGTCAGCTGTGCTTTCTAATTTGTTTGGTTGTACCTTTGTGAGTATATTGGGTCATGTAGGACTTATAATTTGGGGTTGATCTAGTATTAACTAGCAAATGTGCTGATCATTGCTAGTTACACCACGTTGATGGTCTTACACAATCTAAAGTGAGACAACTGCTTGAAGCTAATAAGAACTCATGCAGTGATATCTTCTCATTGATCGGTGACTCAGGCTCCATTTTAGGGGCGGTAAGTAACTTCTCGATTTTCCTGCAAAATCAGTATCCCCAGTTAATTTACCACCTATCTAAATATATTTATGTGAATTTGTTAGTGATTTGCCAAATAAAGGCAGATGTATCTACAGTGGTAGAGATATATTATTTATCATAATAGTTTACTTTAAGCTTATTATCACCTAGCTTAATGTACGACTCCTGCTAAAGTTTGAGTGTCATCCATCAACTATGTTTCAGTTGTTTGTTTAATAATGAAAATCTCATATAGATCTCCAGGAAATATTTTTCCATTAATTTCCTCAATAATTGTTTGCAAATTCAGAATCTCTCTCTCTTCGACACATGCGCAAAAGTGAGTCCGGAGAGACAGAGGGATACCTGTTAATGTTGATAAGAAAAATCAATTTGCAGAAGCTCTTGTTTCAGTATGCACCAAAGCATGTGCTTAGTATTTTGATTGATGTGTTAATATGACCTTAGGCATAAGCATCCTTTAGCTACCCCTTTTTCCTGCCAAAACTAATCCAGCAGCATTTTCATCAAGCAATCTGAGATATGCTTTTGTTGCTATCTGAAAAGATCATCATATCTGCAAGTTCTCTGTTCTGCATCTAGTTTCTTCACGATTTTGGCTGGCCTCTTCTTGTTTATGTACCTCATTCATAAATATGGGCACTAAAAATTGGCTGACGTGTGTGTTGTAGATAATATATGGCGGTGAATTCTTAGTCATAGGTTTCTACTAGTGAAATTTCAACTGTTTATAGCATTAAATGTGCTACAACTTTGATGCAGGCAATGCGATCAACTGAAGGATCGCTTAAGCCCATATTCATTTCAGTTGGTCATCGTATATCTCTTGCCAGCGCCATCAAAATTGTGAAGTTGTCTTGTAGGTTTCGGGTCCCGGAACCCACCAGGCAGGTATGCATCTAATGATACAATTTTAAGAGATCTAATTAACCAAGCAAACCACGTTGAAACGTAATATATGAAGGCTACAGAATTGGATTTTCAAAGCATATCCTATACATCCTCTAAGACTAAAATTAAAGGAAACAATTGGATGAGTATTTGATATTTTGGTCCCAAAACACAACACATAAGTTATTGGGGTGTAACTTTCTGTAAAAAATCGCCAATGTTATAGCTTTGCGTAACGCACAGATACTATATTTGTGTGTGTATATAATATATATAAAGAAGTAGATGTTAATGAGAAGGAATTTGGGTAGCAAGCAAAACGAGTAAATTACTCTGACCTGTCCGGAGACAGCAAAACTTATTCCTTCATCTTGGAAAATAAATTGTCGATAATTGTAAAACTTGACAACTTATTCTGTTATCATATGACATGTCTGCTGTTATTCTTTTCCTCATTTCTAATGAGCTTCTGGATTGATTCTGCATAAGTTGACTTCTCTTTCTTGTTTTTTAGGCTGACATTAGATCAAAAGACTACCTTCGGAAGCATGGCTTAAGCTAGCTCGAAGCCCGGAAAACAGATTATCATATTGCAGTCAATGCCTTTGTTATATTTCCGTGGAATGCATAAGCTTCATGATTGCCTATTTGATTCAACATCAACTTCAGTTCGATTATATGTGAATATGATAACTTTAGTCTGGTCAGTGGTCATCCAATGTATAGAGCTGTGCTGCCAACTGTAAATAGGAGTTCTTGGTTTATGATTTTCTTTGGCAGCTGAGTTTGGAATCTTTTCTTTCCCTGAAAGATTTTGATCTTTCTGAACAATAGAGATATGCCTACAGAGATGAGTTTCCATTATAGCAATACAAGAATTGGATCATCAATCACATTGCTCAGTTCCATATTCGAGCATTTATATTCCGACTCATTGTACGAAGCTATGACACAAGAACTGGCAAAATACTAGTATACATCAAAAGAATGGACCAAGAGTTGTTGCCTTTTATCACAAAAGGGTAAACAAGACCAAAAGCATTTGAAGCAGAAGCCCAAGTGACTTCCACAAGAACCCACCATTTCCCCCATCTGATGACTGGATCATGATATCGAACTTACAAGTCCCTACCGATGGATCAGAAGTCGTGACAACAGAAAGGTGAGGAAACTTGCATGCAGTTTCCAGCTGGTTGTTAACCTGATAATAACTATTAAATGCATATGAAATATTCTGTTTAGCATCCAGGTTTGCACAAGAAGTCCCATAGCCGAGACTAGTGCAATCAGCTCTACCACATGCGTAGCTCACACTAGGAGCTACCTGGGGATCATCAAGACTGGCTGAGGGCGAGAGGACGCACCACCGCCTAGCGAGGTACTGGACATCTTTGGCCGGAATTAGGCCACCAGAGTTTGAGCCAAGGCTGAGATTATACTTCGGAGTCCCATCATAGTTAAAGATTCCCCAGTGCCTTTCGAAGTTTCCGGGTTGGATGCTCTTAGCATCTTCATCTATGAGGCTAAACAGGTAAGCATCCACTGGCCCTGGTCTCATGGGGGTGCCCTTGCTCATATGGGACACGAATCCTTGGTTGAACCTCTGCGCATTTCCTATATTGGCATTCCGATCCCCATCGGTGGGCCACCCCATTTCCCCAACGAGGATCGTCATGTTCCCGAATCCCTGCTTCTGTAGGGCCCACACCAGGGTGTCATAGTTGGCGTCGAACACGTTGCTGTAGGTTCTTCCGTTGTCGTCAATGGGGGTTGAGGCCCCGTCAAAGAAGGCGTAGTCTACGGGGAAGTTGGGATCATTGTAGAGACTTATGAAAGGGTAGATGTTGACAGTGAATGGAGCCAAATTGTTGTTCAAGAAGGTGACAATCTGCCCCATGACATCTTGGATATCCGGTCGGAATTCACCGGTGGATGGCTGCGATGACGAACTCTGGTACACATCAGCGTTAAGCGGAACAGTAACTTTGACACGGTTAGCAAGGCCGGCTTTGATCAGAGCCGCCTGAATATTCTGAAGCGCCGGCAGGGTTGTGCTCAGATATGTTCCATTGTATGTGGATAGGAAGGGTTCATTTCCTACTGCAACATACCTTGTAAGATGAAACCACAGTCAAGTATTTATTACATATAATCAGTTTGAAAGAATCTGACGAATGGAAACACTTCAAACAACAAAATTCAAGTCAAATAGGGAGATCAGACCACCTAATTTTAGTTTTTCTTTTTTTTGCAGATACTGTCTCACAAGCTCAGATGATCAACAGAACAAATGTTTTTTCCAGCATCAAACATATGAAGGCACGCTATCTACCATTGATATAAACATATCTACGTGGGCGTGCGTAAAATAAACGGTGCATATTACCACAACATATGAAACCATGAAGACAGAAAAGTCCTAACCTGATATCAACGTTGTTGGAAGAAACATGTGAAGAAACATTCTTTGCCACCCATTTTTCAGCAGCAGAGACACTATGAGCAAGAGTTGCCAACATATCATTCGGAATCCCGACCATAACCTCAATCCCCGATCCTTTGAGGGCATCCAGAACATCAGACTCAGCATCAAAAAGCTTCACCTTCTGAATACCGTTGTCTTTGAGCAGTTTGACAACGGTTGAATGTGGCAGAGGATGAGTTGCCTGTGTTCCCCAGTTTGCACCTATACTATCTACACTATTTACCATGAAAACCAACAGAATCACCCCTATGGCTGTAGAGCCATATTTCATGCCCAGAAAACCCATCAAAACTAATTTTTCAAAAAAAAATATTTTTTTTGGAAAAGGGTCTCAAGATTAGTGATCAAGTTGGAGAAAATCTTTTGCACTTTAAGCTGCTGATAAAGACAGAAGAATGAAGAGACAACTTTGCAACAGAGAAAACTGGTGTCTGAGAGATGATTTGGTGATGAGAGAGAAAGGGAAGTTCTGGAGAATTTTGATTGAGGAAGAAAGGAGAGCTAAGATGATGCCACCACATAAGCTTTCTCTATCAGACCAGTCAACATTATTAAACATAAAGAGCATTAAGCTGGATAATTCTAGCTTATTAATATTTAATATAGGGTAGATGGATAATAAATTTATCTAAAATTAGTATCATGGTGATTTTCTTTTTGAAAGCAACTAATGCAATGTGTACTAGATACTCACTTTCTTACATGTGGGGGACTCTCTCTCTCTCTTCTTATTACAACTAAAGTTGTAAAAGTCGCTAGGTACTAGTTAGACGGTGAATTGAGGTCTAGTAATTAGTTGGGGCTGATCGGGACATAGATAGAGGTGGCACTTCTGACGGCCTGGCTCGATCGTGCCGGGCTCGTCGGGCCAATACCATATTTTGGGTCGGGCCTAAAATTAGTCGGTCCGGTCCGCTCCAAGGTATTCCCCTATAATATACTTAGATTTTCGGGCCAGCCCGGGGCTCATCGGGTTTTTGGCCCATTGGGCCGGCCCATCTAAAATATCGGGCCAACTGAGCTGGTCCGTCGGGTCGAGTCGATTTTGCCACCTCTAGACATAGCCTTAGACAAAAAGGAGTCGAGAAATAAACTTAGACGGTCAATGAGAATCTAGCGTCTAGACGGGTATTATTTGGAGTTAGTCGGGAATTCCAATTGGTGCTGTTGAGTTGATGATAGAAAGATTGGATTGTGTTTGCTTTTTTGCTGTAGAGAGGGCGGTGGCCTGTTCCAAGAAAGGAATCACACTGAGTGCTTTACTTGCACTTAAGGTTCAATGAGTGAAGCACTTTTCTGGTTGAGACACGTAGTATACCCTCAATCAATACACCATTTGATTTGATATGAATAAAAACAAAATAACAAAAAGAAAAAGAAAAAAAGTGTTATATTCTTTTTCTTTTTTCAGCACTAGATTCTAATAGAAAATAATTTATTAGGCATATTTCATCACACAATAATCTAAAACTTTATTTATTTGAACTTTTCTAATGAGAAGTTAGGTTGATCATAGCTAATATGGCTCGTGAATGGGAGTTGATTTTTTTATAAAAAGTATTACTCTTAGACGTGTGACTTTTATTATGAAAAATTGTTGCTTTTTAAATAATTGATAATTGATTTTATATAATTTAACAGTTAAAGTTGTTGGGATAGTTAAATAAATCCTATATTGAATATACAGGGGAAGGGATGGGTCATGCACATATAAGAAAATATACATCTCTATTAGTATGAAAGTTTTGTTGATGAAGCAAAAAAAATATATCTTTGTGTGCGACCTAAAACTGATAATATCATGATAATATGGAAATCAAGACTCAATTGCACTAAACAAATCGTGGCGTAGATCATCGAAGTACCAAACAAATGGAGTGAGCCCAAGAGGATGGATGATCCACTAACCATGAAAGTAAGTGAGACCCCAAAACGAGACGATGGAGCTTTAATGAACTCCACTGACCATGGAAGTGAATCTCAAAATAATTCCGAGTCCACCGACCATGAAAGTAAGTGAGGCCAAAACGAGATGATGGAGCTCTGTGGTGATCAAGAGTTCTATGGATTAGGCGGAGGTGGCCTAGACAGAGCAGAGTTCCGAGGGGCACGTAAGACGTGGCCCAGAACGCAGTGACGGTGGCCTCCATTGATATGATGTTTTCCGCGAGGAAGCTAAAAAATAAATCAGTGCGAGCTCCGTTCAAAGCGGACAATATCATATCAATATGGAGAAAAAGGTCTATTCATGTTTAACAAAAGTAACACTTTTTATGTAGCTATCATCTTACATAAACGGAATCTGTAAAACGGTCATATTTACGTGTTTACTAAAATAATTTAGAATAGTGATTGAAATTTGTGAGTTTGAAAGGGAGTTTAACCTTTCATGTTGTACTTCTATTGGTATATCAATATTCCTTTTAGGGGGCAATTAGGCTACACCCTAATTGGTATAAGTGACATTTGCCTCCACTGCAAGCTCGGGATAGGAATTGATTCCTACTTTATGCACCTCGACAACACATGATTTTGTTCATAGTAGTACAAATGATATTTCCACAAATAAGCAAGTGAAGAACTACTAATATTTGGTATCAAGATCAATCAATCATCTTTCTTTTTCTTTCTTTTCCGCAGGGGTCGCGCGAACGTTGGCCTCCTTTACCATACGTTATGACGTAGGCTCGATCATTTGCGTCGATTTTAGGTGGCTCCCCTCCTAAGTGCAATGGAGATCGTCAACTTAGATCATGGACCTCATTGATCATCCATCGACTCCGTCTACGTAGGTAGATCATATAATCTATCTTCAAAATTAATAAAGTAGCTCTATATATATAGACCACCTGAAAAACTGAAACTATTTATTGGCTCTGTGGAGCAAAGGGGACATCTCTCTTCCTAGAGCCCCATCCCCACCCCGGGAAAGTCCATGCTACCCATGATCGTGAAGGGATAAATCACGGTGATTCATTAACTAAGTAGGAGGATGCTTGTAAATAATTGCGCTTTTAGATAAATGATTTGAATTGATTTTTGTGAAAATTTGGGAAAAAAATGGCTTTAAAGCTAAAACTTAGTAGAAGCTAGACGTTGAAAGCTTCTCAAAAACTAATTTGAATTGATTCTCAAAATCATAATTTAGAGTTTTTAAATGGGTTAAAAATCACTTTTCCATTCTAAAAGTGATTTTGAGTTCTCTTATTTAGTTTGCAAAACACCCTCTAGGTAGGAGGATCAATGTCTAGTGCCTACAATAAGTTATTCCTACAAAAAGATGAAACTCCCTCACTGCGGCTATCAGGGCTCGATCTTGCGTTATTGAAGCAATATGCTATATCTGGTGGCAAGTTTGTCCGGCTCGTGAGTTAGGGCGGATTGGTTGTAACGAGGATTAACCTGCATATTAAGAGGCTGCTGACTAAGTTTATAAACTTCTCAAAATATATGTTTGAGAGCTTATAAGCTCATAAAATGTGTTGGGCAAAATAAGTTATTAAACAACTTATAAGAAAAGCTCTAGTCCATCTTATTTTTTAAGATCTTATAAGTTACACATATATTACACAATACAACACTTCCTTCACACGTACTACACACCACACATACTTTACACACTAATCAAAATGTGTATTCGACGATCGATTTCAAATGCATCCCAAAATTTATAGTTAAACTCATTCATTTAATTACAAGCTTATAAGTTCGTTAATGGTGACATTTTTATAATTTATAAGCTATTAAAACAACTTAATATTTATATAAACTTACTTTTTAGCAATGAGTAACGGAAAATCTTAAGAAAAATCTATTTCGGTTCAACTAAAAATTAAACGGATCGAATCGAATAAATTCGGTTCGATTGTAGTTTGGTTTTGAAATAATCGGTTATTTTCGATTTAAATTTTTTAATTCGGTTTAAATTTTGATTTCACTAATTAAATTCGATTTAAATTTCGATGTTAATAATTAAATTCGATTCGATAATCAAACCGATTTTTTCTGAAACTAAACCGAATCGATTTTTTCTGAGACCTAATTTTCCCCATACAGGACAGACAAACAAACGAAAAGTCACAATTAAGAGTAGACAACTTCAAATGATTCAGAAAGCAACCCGTTTCATCTTTCCAATAATTTCACAATCAACTTGCAACTTTTTACCGATAATATATAATATAGCTTTGCATTTAGGTCGGCAATTATTTGCACTCAGCGACGGAGTCGGAAATTTTATTAAGAAGGCCCAACTATAGTTAATTCTATAAATTTATTTTACAGGAGCTTAATTTTCGAATTATATTCGATAAAGTGAACTTTTTTATGTCAAATGAGGCACACTTTAAGGAGGCTGAAAGACAAATTCTCATATATTAGGCTCTATTTTTAAAAATATAGGATAAATTGCATTAGAAAATAAAAATTTGAACAATAGAAAAGGTTGGACCACTGCTTTGGATCCATATAATCAGTCCAGAGTTTCAACAATATTCAACTCTAACATTAGAAAGTACGAATAATATTGATGAAATCAATAAATTGATTCGATACAAAAATGATTAATTAAGATATAACGTTTGTAATCATTCATTTTACTTTCTTAAAATCTATAATCCTTATTGTTTACGCTTAAAAATATATCAGTTGATTATTATTAAATAATTATTCAAGTGAAATAATATAATTATTATTTTTATTTAATTAAGTTGTATTAGAACTGACTAAAATACATCTATATAGTACTCCCTCCGTTTCATAAAGAATGTCATTTTAACTATTTTTTGAGAAATTAATGATTGGTATTTAATTGGTATGTTTTGTGAAATAAGGAAATAATCAACTAAATTAAGTAGGTTATTTAAGATAATATAATAATTGTAGTTTTTTTGGGTAAAATGGCACTTATTGTGAATTTTTTCAGAATATCTAAAATGATAATTTTTATGAAACGGAGAGAGTATAAGATAAGATGAGACGATCGTTTAACAAAAATGTACAAGATAAGATGAGAGTGAACGAGTAATTATTTATCCTGAAATTGCGTCCACGTACATCGGTGGAGGGCAGCACACGGAATCCCCGCCCGTTTGGAAATGCTTTCATATGGAAATATGGAATCCAGGCTTAAAAAACGTAATAATACAGTCGTCAATAGTCAACTCCATCAATAAAATTGGATTTATCTTCTCCTCTCTCGTTGAAAATTGAAATACTTCATCTGCATCATCATTTCTCACATATACATTCTGTATCCTGATTTACAGGTTTATGATTCTCTCCTTTTCCTTTGTTTTTTTGATTGATTTGTTGTGTACGTTTCCAGATCTCTTTTGCTCATCTTTTTTCCATTTTTTGGGGGAGGATAAGGTTCATTGGAGCTTTTTCTTTTTATCGGCTAACTTTTATGCATTTCGTTTTACTTTTTTTTTTATGTAAAGTTTGTTGATTTAATTTCCTTTATCATTGAAAAAGGAGGGGAGAAAAGGATTAGGTGTTAAATATATTTTCCCCCTTTTTTATTTGTTATAATAATTATTTTAGGGTTTAGGCTTTATGATTTGCGATTATTTCTCGTGATTTCGATTCAATTTCTGAATTTTTGGTTCTGGAATTGTTGCAGGAAGCTATGGCGGTTACGATGAAGCAGATGTCCCTGATTGTGGCAACCCTTGGGGCGCTGTCCTTCATCTTTGGCGTCGTTGCTGAAAACAAGAAGGTAGTATTTTTCTCTGATGAAGAAAACAAGAAATAATTCGTGATGCGTTTTCTTATGTGCCTTTTTTATGATGATTGAATTTTTTTGTATTCAATATTCACTTGGCATTGAACAGCTATGACTTAATTCAATTTATGAGTTTCTATTTTCGGT
The DNA here is from genome assembly GCA_958295605.1 of Ajuga chamaepitys. NCBI lineage: Eukaryota > Viridiplantae > Streptophyta > Magnoliopsida > Lamiales > Lamiaceae > Ajuga > Ajuga chamaepitys. The sequence continues at coordinate 2,622,622 of OY282502.1, read as the reverse complement.
AATGTGGTTACATTAGTATTTGGAAATTTAATCGCGCTCTCCTGGTGTTTCTGTTCATCATCCTGTCACAGTGGTTGTTTTTAGTCTTTTTGACTTTATATTCGAAAGGAAAATACACTTGATCTGATGTTCTTTTCTGGGGGAAGGTTCTTTTTTCATTGTGGCCATGAAATTGCGTTTGATGAATGTGATGTAGTACAAATTTGAAATTATAGACTTGTCGATATGGTGACTTTTAGTGCTATTTAGCAGTGGAAAGATTGATGTTTCTGCCGTCCAAATCTTCAGTAGGTTTTACTCTTATTCCGTGCTTTATGTTTATTTCCATCTTTAGAAGGGACGGGAGGTGTTTAGGAATATGAAATTCCCAAATTAGAACAAATTCCATCATTTACCCGTTGCATTGTCTTGACTGATAATATCTCAAGTAATGTGCCATCATATTTAGCACAAACAATAAGGCTCAATAATCTGATGCATAGAATAGAGTCTGATTTTTTTTGTTTTTTTTTTGTTTTGAGGGAATAGAGTAAAGGCTTTCCCCTTTGTAACAAATATCTGACTTATGCATATTTTCAGCTATGCTTCTATTTTACCAAATACACGGTTATTTATCTGGTTGAAATTTGCAGCCTGCATCCGGCACTCCCATACCGGGGAAGGGCATGGTCATTTGCAGATATCCATCTGATCCAACTGTTGTATTGGGCTACTTGTCTGTTGCATTCCTTGCTGTCTCCACCGTTGCGGGCTACTATTCTGTATTTTATCCCTACAAAGGGAAGTCTATTCCTCAGTCGGCTTTGTTCCAAAACAAAGGCTTTCTTGTCTTCTTCAACATTGCAGTGTAAGCATTCTCTTGTCCATATATCTGCATACATGCGAATCTTTGTGTTCCTCTTTCGAGGTTGATACCTCTTTCTGTTTTTGTTTTGTTCATTTGTCTGATTATTATTTACTTTTTTCTAGTCTTATAAATAAGTTGATTGGTCAATGCTTTTTATAATAATCGAATTTATTAGACTTACTACTGATCCAATAGTGTGTATCTAGTCAAGACAACTATTGGATATAAAACAATTTGTCTTGTTATTATGGTTGCGCGGTAAATCTAGGTGCAAAACTTGTCTGGTGTAAGTTCAAGGATCTAAAATAACTTGTATTCTTGGAGAATGAAAATGTGGTGTTAAAGAGTAATTTTACGGAACATTATTCTATCCTTGAAAATGATGCAAACATAACCAATCAGAGTGCCAAGTTTTGTTAAAGCTAGCTAAGGACCGAAAAATATTGTTGAAGATGGAATCTAGTTATCAGCCTATCTACAACCTGATAAATTTAGTTCCTCTGCTGTTGATGCATCCATATTATGTCTCCTTCGCTAAATTTTCTTTTCTGGACTCTTGAAGGGCAACAACTGGATTAGCAGCAACAATGTTGTTATGGCCAACGATCACAGAGCAGCTCCACCACTCTCGTAATGCTCATCACAATTTGGAAACTGCATGCCCTACAGCCAAGACGGGTCTTCTAGGTGGAGGCGCCTTTCTCTCCCTGGACTCGTGCCTCTTCTGGTTGGTTGCCTTGATGTTGGCCGATAATGCTCGTGCTGATTACTTTGGCGAATCCAATGACATTGTTGCCGGCAGTTATGGTGCTGATGGTGAGGTTATTAAGGGCAATGCCTGAGTAGTCACATTCCTAATCTTATAGGACAATGTGTCCTTTTGCTTTATTGGATTAAGAATGAAGAAACAGTCTCAAATGTATATAATATTCAGCTGCATCTGGCACATCTTCCTTTCTTAAGTTATTATTATGAATGCGACTATGAAGTATTTAAACTAGACCGTGAAAACAATATTTATAATGATATAAAATCTTAGAATTATTTAATTGATAGGGATGTTTATATATATATATATATGATGTAGTGGAATGTTGTGCACGTCCTCGGATGGTACATCCACTTAAATAGTGAAAATGTATTTTTGTTTAAGGGATATATAGGGTAGGATGTGTATTGTAGATGTCACATCAGTAGGTTTTAGGGTGGTTGATGTGGGTAATGATCGGTTGATTGGAGAATAGTTAAAATGTGTATTGAGAATTGTGATGATTGATAGAAGTTGAAGTTGATTGAAAATAAATAATATTAACGTGAAATAACTTCATAGGAGGGATGTGGGTAGATGTACCTCATCTTTCTATAGTAAAATTATTTATGGATGGGTCATTCCACGTTTGGATGAACCCATCACAGTCCAATTATGTCATTAGTGATTTGGTTTTTAGTGGTTGTATTTACTTCTAAATATACGTTGATTCATTCGTATTAGAATAAACTATAATAAAAATTCAGTGTGTCTTTTCTTTAGAAGGACGGTTCATGGACCAAATCTGACTTTATTATATTAAAATCAGCATTCTTAAAATAAGTAAGTTTTTTTTTTTCTTCATAAATACATATTTTATTTCGCCTAATGCCACCAACAATAGTCGTCAATTCGGGCTGCTGGCCCGACCTGGAGTCAATAGGTTAGGATCTTCTATTCTAAATCATGTTTCATCTTATATTTCATAATCTCTATTAACTGTCATGTGTATATTTATGACGTCATCTTATAAACTTGACATATAGTGAATGCTACTGAATACAAGATGTGTCTATTTATGACGTCATTCTATACACATGATATATTGACATAGAGTGATATTACGGAATACAAAATGAAATACAATATCTCATCCGGAGTCAATAGGGCCAAAAATTAAATGTTGGGCCGAAAATTAAGTTCATACCAACAGAGTTAATTCTCTTTCAAACTCATTGGGCTACTCGGGACGTTAGGCCCAATACACAAAATATGTATAACCCCACCCACCCACCCACCCACCCACCTCCTTCCCACAGTTTAAACCCTAGTAGCCTCCTTCAGCGCACATATTTGAGCTCTTCTTCTCTCTCACTCACCACAGCTACTGCGTCGTCATGGCGGAGACAATAATGGCGGTTGCGCATCGCAGCCTGCAATTTTCTTCATTTCCGCCTTGCTCTCCGAGCTAATACGTTGTGTAGAATGGTGATCTGCCAACCAATCACGCAATTGTTTGTTTAGGTCTTCTTAACGGTTTAAATTCTAGCTCTCCTTCATGCATATATGGTGGTGCAGTTTGAAATGATTGATGTTTGTGATTTGATTTTCTGAAATAGTTTTCGGTTGTTTTGAATTAGCAGTTTGTTATGCTTAATGGTAGCTAATTAGCCAGTCATACATCAGCTAAATGCTGTGGTGCTGTGTGAATGGTCAGTAAGCTTACCTACATTACCTTCTTGTTGGTGGCCTCCCCATTTTTGAGAAATCTCTGTTTCTCGCAGAGGTCACCACCTACATATCAAATGTTTTGCCACATTCTTTAGTTTGTTGTTTCTTTTCTTATTAAGTTTCTGTTGTTTTATAAATTTCATTCGAGCATCTCTCTCCTATGTGAGTACTACCAAATTTAGCCTTAAATGGACCTGCAGAAGTTGATATGAGCAAACGTATGTTGATGCTTAGAATCCACAGTCTGAACATTCCTGAGCATGAATGCACAAAGAATCCACGAAGAGATTATGATTATGATATGGATTGTAGCTATTGGTGAGCTCAAGCTTTTCTGATGATGGTGGTGGAACTGGAACTGGCAGGATTGGACCATGTTTCTGTTAGAGTCGATGTTTCTCACTCCATTAATAGGAAAAAAATATAAAGTAAAATATATTATAAATGTAATCAAATAAATAAGGGAATTCTCAAAATATAATTTTTAAATTATTTAATTGTCAAGTAAAGGGATTAAAAATTTAAGAATGCAAAAGCCGCAGCAATTTTTTCTATTTATATGTTAAAATAATTTTTATATTTTTAGTTGTTATTTTCTTGATATAATAAAATTAATTTATGATTGAATTTGATAATTTAAAGTTTATTAAATATTTTAAATTTTTATTTTACTATTTGATATTTGAAAACGTTGCAGAGATTCGGGGCCTATTTGACCAATCTTAGAAGTTCAAGCACTTATTTTGACAAAGAAATGGTTTAGAGCAGCTGGCGTTTTATTCAGTTCCTATTTTGAACATTTTCCCATATATAATTTTCCTCGCATGGAATGAGTGATTCAAATCATTATGTACTAAATTTTGAGATGGTTTTTCCTAGTTCGGAATGGATATTGTAACCCCTCCCGAGAATGCTGTTTTTTGCCGATGTATTGTGCATCTAGTGAGAATATTGCATCTCATCCTGTCAGAGAGATTGCAAGAATGCTGTTTTTGCCCATGTCGTGCATCCAGTGTTGTGGGGCACTACCGTAAGAATTTTCCCATACTATGAGCGGAAATTAAGTTCATGACTGGTAGCGTCTTAGCTAGTTCAAGAAACTGTAGATATTTTCATCTGATAACTATACGGAACTGTATGTCAGATTTGCATAATCATGGTTTGTACACTGTATATCCGGATGTTTGTTAAAAGCTTAATATAATCCATCAATAATGGAGATAAATTACACTTGAGAATATGAAATTATTTCACCTGATGAATCTATAATGGCATGTAATCTTCAACAATTTCTGCTTCAGTTTCTAGAATTGTGACTTGCAAGCTTGTTTCAGTGGCATGTTATGGCAGCTCACAGCCATTATAATTTCATGATAAAGTATCAGATCATGCAAAAGTAAAGTATTGTTCCTGCAAAAATATGGGTATTAGTGAAAGGTAAAAAGAAAATGACATACTTTGTCAAGCCTGTCCATGTTCTTCAGCTGTATTATGTTCTTCTGTTCTATCAAATTAACCAGTATATTAAAAATTATTTGTTCCTGTTGAAAAAGGCATCTGGAAGGAAAAGGCGATCCATTTTCAGTCTACGAGGGTTGTCCGAATATTCATACTTCAGAGTGCCAAAACTACACTCCCCATAATTTCTCAGTCTCTGTATGTGGGGTGCGTGTGTGAGAGAGAGAGTGGACGGTGATGACGAAGTTGAGGAACTCACCTTTTTAGGATTCTTCATGAAAGAATAGTTTGTTACGCAAGGCGTTTTGTTTGTTGATGAATCCAACTTGCATAATCTTGCATCAACTGTTTCACGAGCAATGGTACTAGTTGGTCCACAAGGGCTTGCATCACTCTGCAACCCACAAAATTCATAATCAGGACCCACCTTCTCCACATACATATAACAAGGGGTTAGTTGCCAAAAGTGTCTCAAGGAACGGGAGATGTTAGGACTATGCTAAACTCAGTTTTTCAATATATAGATGAGTATTATTAGCAGAATGCATAATCTCATATGAGATTTTTACACTATTGGAAGTAGACCGATGTTGATATTCCAATTCAGAAAAGCCTACACTTCATATTCTGAGAAAATAGTTGTGTAGAGATATAAATGTATTACGTGGATACGACAGGCATGCACGTTACACAGGTGAATCATATAAGATAACATCTGCCATTCTAAATCTCAATTCATATTTTTATACACTTGAACATTTTAGATTCAGAATAAAGGTGATGAGACATCATAAGGTGTTGATCACCTGATCTGAATAATATATTGACGAGATAAAAATCGCCAAGAAAAGGTTGCTGGAGTTTAAGGGACAGTTGCAGAAAGTGTTTTGAGAAACTTTCCATGGATAAACAATTTGTTTTAGAATCTCTTTTACGTCTATAGGTACAGATCAAGGTTAGCTCAAGCATGTTGTCAAGGTAGTAAGAATAACAATTCGGTTAGAAAGAGATAGTTTTGGTCCAAAGAGTTAAGAATTTTCTTTCTTGGTTGTAGCCATTTCAATTAGTTTCCAAGACATAGTTTGTCGCTTATAGTTTGAAGTGCTTACATGTTTCCTGGACCTTCAACAGCTGAAATGGGAAGCAATGTAAACGGTCGGGTATGAATCTGCATAAAACAATACCAGTACTATGATGAGGTGCAGCCAATAATGGCAAGATCTTGGACAAGCTATACCGCACGTAAAGGAACAAAGAGTAATACCACGAGAGAATAAGGGGAGAGGGAAATAACATCTTTTAAATGGCATTCCAAATGTCTCCATGGCAATACGTGTATGTCTATCACATGACTATGAGAAGCTTGCTAACATTCTTAAAATATACTCATCCATGAAAGATCTTTTAAGGGTTTTAGTAATATTCAGAATCAAGTTCATCAAAGACGAGATCAAACTAGAAGATACCCTGTGTTTTGTTATGCAGTACCGTAACTTCAAATTCAGTACTTGTAATTTAGTCCGTTGCTAAGCTGCTCTTGAGGTACGGCTAAAACAATTGAAGGCTGAGATAGGGAATTTCTACATAAAAACGACACTCTTCTTGATGATATTTTCGATCATGTGCTCCTAGAAGTCAGATGCCTTCCAAAGAAACAAACTTTCTAAGAAAAAAAAAAAAAAAAATTGCTAACTTCATTAAAGGATTCGAGCAGGATAACAACCTCAAGGATGAGACTTAACTCCACATCAACATCCAACACAAGTTCAGCTTCAATAGTTTCCCATTTTATATGGTTCCTCATAGAAGCTGCAAAGATTTTAACACACATAATGGTCAATTCTAATTCAATAATTATTGATGTGACTGTACACAAATCAAAAGCTGAAACTGTTGAAAATGCGGGGGAGTATTTCCAAAAAAGTAGACTAACGCTAATTACCATGATACCCCCAATCTTAAAAGAATGTGTGCAAATACTACAATGTGCATGCATTCAAGTTCTCAAATGAAGCATTAAGCCTGTATCACTCATACATTCCGCTTATTTCTGGAGAAAATATAGAGCATCTTTCTGGTGCAATAGGTTTTCAGAAAACCAGGGATCACCACTCATTTGCAATGAATGTGACTGTAATGTAGATGTACCTGAAAAGCGTTCATTCTGGCGTTCTATTGCTTCAGAACCCTCAAACTGCAAATATATAAGTCTGCATTAGGTGTGTGAAACACCAAAAGCTGCAATAGTTATTCATCAATACATGATTTGAAGTTGGTGGTTAATTGATTGCATGAGATGCAACGTCCCAAGTAGGACAAATTCTAGGATTAGCCATTGCGTCGCAAATGATAGAGACATCAAAGGTACTTGTTCATTGTGAAAAAAGCGAATATTCTAGGCTCCATTCACAGATCAGCTCATGAAATTCATGGAAAAGAACACTGATTTTTTATCAACTGCTGTCTCATTGTTACAAGCTTACCTTGCAAGACAACATTTCAACTGTGCAATCTTCACTTGTCGGAGTTACTAGTAAGTCCAAAACAGGTGCAACGCTAAAACTGAGAAGTTGAATCTGCGGCAGAACACACCTGCATGTAGGTCACATAAGTCAATAATTACACACATGGATACCAGAGGCTCCACAATTCCATTCATGTAAGCATTGTCATATAATTATGAGGTAAGAAAGAAGGAAATAAGACTAGAAACTTCATTCAGTTAGGATATCTCAAGATCCTAAGTATGCAGAGAAGTATGGGTATTTATGAAAATATGGAGATATCTGACGAGTTTTTTTTGGTATGTGTGTTTATATTCATGTGTGTTTTGTAACTACACAATTCCCCAAGAGGTGACTTAAACACCATAGCTTCTTTTTCTCCCTGAGTAAGATCCATTACCTCCATACTGTTTTAGCTACTAAGAGAAATGTAAATAAAGATCTGTTAACGATAACAAAACCGGCTGAATTGATGCTATATTGCATGTTATTTTTCTTGTCCTGCTTGTTCCACGTTGGCTTTCATTTAAGTTCTATTTGGATTCCAGAAATTGATTTTTGAAGGTGCTTTAGGATAATCATTCAAATGATGACCTCATATGACATAGGCTTCAAATCCACCAAATGACTCCATGGACAATTCAAAATGAGAGATGGATATCGAAATGAACTCAACTTTAGGTTGCTGTTAGGATTCAGGGATTTAAAATGCAACTATATTATGTAAATGCATTTCAAATCCCTCCAGAAATCAATAGTGAAGCATTTCAAAATCCATATCAATCCAAACCACACCATGGATTTGCTACTACGAAATTCAAATTCATCCTCCTTCCATCCATACACAACCTTAATGTAATCTTGAAACCATCCTCCAATCCTTAAATCCAGACGCAACCTTGACATTCTTGGTGCGTTCAATGGAAACTGAAATTCAATAGCTTCATTCACTCACAGCCACACCAGTGGATCATTAAACAACATGCTCAAGTCACACCAACTATACCAGTTTCTCCAGTCATTTTAAAACACAGAGCAACGAGATGAAAATAAGACTCGTCAAGACACTGTCAAAAGCAGTGTGCAATTAGTCAATTAGACCAACGACTTTTGTACTGCAATAGTCCAGGAAGCTAATGTGCAAATCCTATTCCCACAAACTCAAACGACGCCCAAATATAGTCTTCTCGTTCAGTAATTTTATCGAACACCTCGAATGCGAGGACTCACACAGCAAGTAATTCAGAAGCATCGAACTCACAGAGAGAGAGAATATACCTGTACAAATTGGAATCAAGAGATTGATAACTCTGCAAGGCCCTTGTATTCAGTATTGCTTCAATCCCTGACGGATGACTGAAAAACTCACTAATATGGCTATGGTGTATACGATTTCCCCCAACACCATCGCCATAATTAGGTATTTTTATCCTCTTCTTCTTCCTGGCATAGAGATTAGCTCTTTTTGCATCTGACTCCGACAAGCTTGCTCTCTTCAAGCTCACTTGCATGCACCCATCGCTCTTCCTTAGGTATTATAAAAATAACAAAACATTAGCTCAATCTTAATCGAAGCTAAAGAGCTCGAACGTATGGTAGATGCAAGTCGAAATAACCACACATACACACTGTGTAGAAGTAGGGAAGGTACCTGGTTCTGGAGTTGAAGATTTCTGAATGCGCATGAAATTGGGGAGCTGCTGAGTGGTAGTTAGCTATGGCCATTGTTGTAGTTCAGTGTATGCATCCTACAGTTCTGCTGAGTACGATTGCAGAGAGATGAGATAGAGAGAGAGAGCACAAGTTCTGGGGGAAGGCGACATGTGTTGGAAAATAAGGAATTCCATTTGGCTAATGCGACATCACCCATTCACTAATGAGGAAACCGATCTTTATTGGGAAAATGGATATATATGTGTGTGTATATATATATATTTCATTTTGGTTTTATTTATTTAATTATTATTATTACTATTATTATTATTATTATATATTTTTTTTAAGATTATATCTCCAATTTGGCTTTTGTTCCCCTGGATTTCTACTATTTTTGGAGATCTTAATATTTTATTTTCGTTAGTTTTTGTCCGCTCATTAATAAACTAGAAGTGATTAAATTATAAGGTAAAAGAAAAAAGAATAAAAAAATACATGGATGACAGTACAAAATTATACTCACTTCGTCTTAAATGAACTTATACACTTTCTATTTTCTTTTGTCCCAAAAAACTTGTACACTTCTTAATAAGAAAAGTCATAACATAATCTTCATTCCCAATCTATCTTTAAAAAGTCAACAAAATTTCAAAAAAATAATTTTTCTTTAATATGTGTGCCAACTTGCATGTGCAAGTTCATTCGAATGGAGGAAATATTACAAATGAGTAGGCACTCCCTCCCGATCAAAATAGGTCTTAACGAACTTCTTTTTCCCCCAAATAAGTCTTTCAAAAGTTAAGTCTTGTTTTAATAGTTAAAATATAAAAAATAACAAAAAAGAACTTGAACACATACTTGAATAAGTTTAAAAACAAATAATAGGAAAATACTTTCATCAAATTGGAGAGAACAAAAAAATTAGTAAAATTGTGAAATAGTGAAGGGAAAAGTCTCTTAAAAAAAATGCAGGGAAAAGAAAAAAAGAAGTCAGGGCGACTTTTTCCAAATTACATTAAATTCTTGAAAAATAGGAAAATCATGTGATTAAATCCTCAACCAATTATGAAAACATGACTAAAATAAATCCTCAACCAAACGAATATCCATACATCAGATAGAGCTATCATTTGTCAAATAGGAAAATGTCCCTAAAATAAATAATGTTCTAACAATATTCAAACCCGTTTTTGGACACCTAATTTATCTATAAGACAGATATTTGAGAATGGTGCATAATAACACCAAATATATATAGCACATCCTTTTAAACTTTTTCCTTTTCTGGGTGGGGGTGGGGAAGAACCAATTCCCACTGTTTAAACATGGTTGTGATATCTGCAACATTTGTGGGTGGAGATGTTCATTTTGGAGAGGATGTTGAGGGGCAATTTTTGTGGTGATGTTTATATCTGAGAGGATGTTGAGGGGCAAAACATCAGAGGGGTAGTATGTCTTAAATCGGGAACGTTAAGCATATTTCAGAAAGTTCTCAAGGACAGTAGCAGGAGATGCAGCTTAGACCTTCTTCACACTAGTTTTTGTTCCGTAGCTGACGTAGACATCACTCACTGTCAGCCTTGTTGCCTGCATTCACGAACACACGAAGATAAGCTTTCATTAGAGAAGAGGATCCTTGAAACCCATCTTCTGAAAATGAGTGAAGTGAGTTTTTTGTTTGAGGTGCAGCAACAACCAACTTGGTTACCTTTATATAGTGAAAATGGAACACATTTATACCTGTATATGCTCATTAAAAGTTTGGTGAACATCACCTTCTACATGCATCCGAATGCATCAAGTTCGGTGAAAATTACCTTTCTCAGTCACCACCTTTTACATTTACATGTCGTATGTGGTGGACATTATTATAATGATATCAAATTATTGGACAGTTTTGGAGAAAGTCATTGTTTTATACATGAATGATAAGCATTTCTAACACAGAATGTGAGCACATATGATATAACCCTGCTATTTGATGTAATGTCCTGCTTGGGTTTTGCACCATCTTTGAAGTAAAGATTTAAACTTTGCTAAATGCAGTAAAAGTTAAAGAGTGAGACACGGCATTAATCAAGCGAAAAACATGTTTGATAGATCAATATTGTTAGTTTTAGCAAGCGACATACCTGATGTCTTCTGCACAAGCTTCATCACAATTGAGATTCTCTTTTAGTCATTACCCTCGGTGAATAGTGACTGCTCGCACTGTTGCACCACTAACAAAGACTCCGCACATATTTGAATACCAATCACTATTGAGTTTGCGGTTTTGCTTCAATTACGAGGAGATTGAAATATAAGACTTTGGTGTTCTCCCACCCCTTCCCCTAAGAAAAGAGGAGAAGGTAAAATTGTTCCAAGCACCAGCAGACGGGTGGTTATTCACATTTCATTTAACGAACAGATGCAAACTGAATGGTTGTTAATATCGAGTATTGGCAAAAAGACTTTATAAGTGTTCAGAATTTTAAGATACAGATCATGAATCAAGTTTCTATTGTTCCTGGAAAACAATAATAATAGCTTTGGAAACACCTCCAACTTGTTCACCTCCCCAACAAATTCCCCTCTTTATTTTGCATTTCAAATCTTCTCAATTACCCTTAGTTTAGCGCTCCGGCTTCTAGGGTTCAATCTCTCCTCTGATTCAGATGGTGTTATGGGTCTCTTTGTTAGGATACTGCCATTCTGGCCCCGCACTATCTGTTTTATCCATGCTTCTTCTTCCTTGTAGGAATCCAGCTTTCTGGAATCATTCAAATGTTCACCCACTACATCACACCGGTTTATGATCTCCAGAAAAGCCTGTTTCACGATCCTGTCTTCCAAACTATGGAACGATATTACTGCCAGCCTTCCTCCAGGCCCAAGTGAGTCGAAACAAGAATGGATCGAATCCTTAAGGGTGTTAAGTTCATCATTTACAGCTATTCGCAGAGCTTGGAAAACCCGAGTTGCAGTCTTGATCCACCCTTGCCTCCCTCCTGTTTAAATTAGGAATTTAGGTGAGATGATATGCATTTAGAATAAATTTATCAACAATAGTTCATCCCAATATTGATTTCTTTAAATAAAAAAATCAGGTAAGATAATATTATAGATCAACAAAGAAGGAGAAACAACCTCTTGTCCAAGATGTTGAGCTTTTAATGAGGTTAGCTAGATCACGTGTCGAATGCAATCCACCCGTCAAACGAGTTCTAACAATTCTCTTTTGGAGAGAGAACCAATTACTTTCTTCACCATAGTCCCGTAAAATTCGCCCCAGTTCATCTTCAGGCCATGAATTTAAAATGTCTTCGGCCTTCAGACTAGCCTGTCATACCCTGTTCTCATCAGTTAAACGACAAGGTCTATAAAAATTCCACTTAAAGCATATAATTTTGTTATCTTTCTCAGAAGTACAGTAGCCAAGGAACAAGAAAGAACTATGACATTTTAGCAAAACAGTCGTCATAGGCAGTTAACAGGACATACAAGTTGAACTTCTCAGCTACGAGGGGGGGCTCCATACACAAGTTAAATTTCACAAACACATAAAGGTGGGGAATCTATAGTACACACTGGCTATCCTTTGAAAAAATCTTGATTAGATGAACTGAATTTGAAAGCAAAATTCCCAACAAAGCCAAGTGAAATTTGCATAAAAACATTCTCACGGAATCAGCCACATAAAATAAATTACGTCCCAACTAAGAAATCGTGAAGAGTCAGAATCATAGGGAATACATACATGCTACTTTGATTAGGACTGTCAACCTGGGGATATGATTGTAATTAACTGAACAGTGCCTTCAACAGAAAAATAGTTAATTATGTATCATGTCACTGGCTGAAATTATAAATTTAGTGACTATATGACAATTATAAGATGCTCAACTTGTTCTATAGAAGGTTAGTACACTGTATAAATCAGCAGGGCCTTTACAGCTTTTTAAGCGGTACCTTCATTTTTAAATGTTTTAATTTTAATACTTTTTGGAACAGAAAATCTAGCAAGAGCAAGTAGAGGAAACCATGATGCACCAACCAGTTCTGTAAGACCTGAGAACATTATTTACCACGATGGTCCTAGTACAGCAGTAGTTACCTGGGGATTCATCCGCATATCCAGAGGCCCATCACAGAGTACACTAAATCCTCTTTCAGCATTGTTTACCTGCAGACCATGAGCGAGAAGAACGCTTCCATTAGAATAATGGTCAACCGAGGCCCTAGATCGTATTATAAGTACTAATGGAATTTGGGAATATCCGTTGTAGTCATGATTAGCTGAACGAGGAAGAAAAATGCAACACACAAGTTAAGAAGAGACACACAAGTTAAGAAGAGACATCACTTATACGCAGTAACAGAGGCAAGTAAAATCTTCATAGAGCATATCAAGTCTAAGAGCATAATTATTCCAGAAGGCCACCAGGGTCCAGAATAGATCAGATACAATCACCACGAGCAATGAGGCAAGCTTGTTTCAAGAAGCACCACGTAAACATTTTGGAAGTCGAAGCAAGTCGAAATAGGCAAAAGAGACACATATAACTCTATAAGGGATCATTGACGAAGAAATGCAGAACCAACTGATAAATTTGGCCAATTTTGAAAGCATAAAGAATATGCTTTCCAGCATACCTGCATGGATGACATTCCCAAGTCCATTAAAATTCCTTGAATCCCAGGATTTAAAAGATTCCCGTCAATATCATGAAGTGCAGTCTTAATACTTTTGAAGTTCTTCACGAGGGTATGTACTTTAAGATCTGATGTAGAGCGACCCGAATCACTGTGCAAGATATTATTTATTTGATCTTGAGCTATCTGATGGGCAGCAGGATCAACGTCAAATCCAACATAAAATTCCATCTCCGGATGGGCCTGAATTATCTGCACTTACAGGCCATGCTTCAGTTAATCATATATAAAGCTGAGGAAGGACAATAATGGACATTTTCGTATGCGTTACACAACATTGAAATAATTAAAGATGGAGTCTAGACCTTCTGCGATGTATATAAGGGTGCTCCTTAATGTTGAAAAGAATTATGTTACTTCTTAATATTTTTTTCAGCATTCTTTCTGTCACTCATTTTAGCATGTATGAAGTGCGTAATTGATTGGTTCGAGTTCTGATGTGTTGCATTAAATCGATTGTGGAACTGCTATACAAACTGTTACAAGATTGCAGACTTTTCGAACTAGCATAAGCTGAAAAACAGAATCCGAGGTTCCAACTGCAGAGCCAGAGAGAATCAAAATCAGCAATTCTTCACTAAAGTTAGTGGAAAATTTACACGTATATATTTTCATTTTCCGCATATGAGTAATTTAAGAATCAAAATCAGCCACCATGACAACAAATCAAATTGTAATTACTTTGTAAAAGAAAACCAGGATTGTTCCATTTTTCTCTCAAATAATTTCCACTTCAAAGCACATTCCTAAATTCAAATTCAAACAATTAAACATAGAATTCACCAACCGCAGCAGAGTGGCCGCCGGCACCAAGAGTACAGTCGACGAACGATTTGAGAGTAACCGAAGCAAAGACGTCAAGCACTTCGCCAAGCATGACGGGGACATGAGCAGAATTGTCATTTCCATACAGCTTCGAGAAGTCCTCGTCGAGCTCTCTATCGGAGCGCGTTCGCCTCTTCAGCAACAAATCCGCTTTCTGCTTTAGCTTCAGCTTCTGCTTCTGACTCAATTCGTTTTTGCTTTTGTTTCTGCTAACACTATTTGCTGTGGTGGAAATGGAACAGCGAAGGGGAGAGATTTTTGGTTGGGAATGGAAAAGCAGCTTTTTGATAAGTGATTTTGCAGAAGCTGTTGCCGCTGGCATTGCCATTGGTATGGCGGAAGAAGGTAGAAGAGAGCTTGTAATTATTACTTCTGATTGTGGACTAATATTCCTCTATAAGCCCAATGGCCGAAGCCCACATAACGCCCAGCCCAAACTTGAAGCCCAAGAGTGAATTGGGCTTTCTATGAGCCCATCCACACTCCCTTAGCCCAAGAGTGAATTGGGCTTCCCATCCACACTCCCTTGATTTATACTCCCACCTTCCCGCTTAATTTTCCTACTTTGATCAAGCACAGAGATTAAAAAAAAAAAAAAATTGTGGAATCTTTGACTCTTTTAAAGTTGGAGATTGAGAGTGGAAATTTTAAGGGTGGAGATTGTGAAAGAAATTTGTCATTTATGCGCTGAAAAGTTAGGTTGGGACAAACCGAGAAAAAAATAGAAAAGT
Source organism: Ajuga chamaepitys (assembly GCA_958295605.1). NCBI lineage: Eukaryota > Viridiplantae > Streptophyta > Magnoliopsida > Lamiales > Lamiaceae > Ajuga > Ajuga chamaepitys. The sequence continues at coordinate 2,607,427 of OY282502.1, read as the reverse complement.
TAGAGCGGGATAGAAGTAGTAAATGATTTCTAATTTATTTGTATCTTTTTTTTTAGGTAAAATTTATTTATATTTGATTAAAATAATTCATATTTCAGAAATTGTTCTAATTTTTTTTTTTTCTAAATGTAAAACAAAGGTTTCAATCCTACAATATGATGAGTCCAGTTGGCTCATATTTTAGATGGGTTATGTCATAAAAATCTATGTGTTAAATACTATTTGGCTTGACAGGCCCGTGTCGATGGGCCAAAGTTCCGACGGGCCACGAGACGTACGGCTCGATATTCTTAGTGTATTATAAGGGAATAGACCGATTTATTTTAAGTTCGATCAAATTTTGATCCGACTTGATCCGACTTGAAGTATAACATTGACACGATGGATTAGGTCGGATCGCCCGAATTTCCACCTCCAATGATGAATTGAATCTAGCACTCTCTAGTTTTCCATAACATGTGTTTTTACTGCAACTAAATCAAAACTCACTTCGTATAATGTTCTTCCTAAAAATAATAATAATAAAGTTTATTAATATGTAATTAATTAAACAACAAATAAACAGATGATTATACGTCAGAACTGGTAATATATAAAAAAAAAATTGTACTTTTGTTTTAAAATGTATACTGTCAAAAAATTTAAAATACAATCTTGAAATTTGTTCGAACTCTTTCCTAGTGTTTGTTTAATGCATTGCATTACTATAATACTCATATAAGTTATTTGTGAAATTAACAATCTAAGTACTATTTACTTTGTCTAAACAAATAAGATTTTTATATTTGCAACATAACTTTTGTCGTACGACAAAAACTTTTCATCGTGAAACAAATCGAGGGTGTATCATTTTAAGTTTTATGTCCCCAATTCATACATTTAGTTTTATAATATAATTCCATCACACAATATTTATTTAATATTACCTTCCTTTTTTTAGTTATCATTCTAGCTTATTTGTTTTTTATGTAAATAGTTGTCATTCTAACTATTTTACCACTTTTTTTACAATATTAACCCTATAGTTATGGAAAAATTAACAATATATAGAAATGATTAAAAGAATCCATAAATTTAAGAAAATTAGTTGAAAGTTGATTTGTCAACTCGTTAAACCATTAATTTTCATACAAAAAGTTAGAATGACAATTAAAAAAAACGGAGGTGGTACAATATACTATATACGTGCATGGCACAGTTGCATATCTAATACTATTTGAAGCTTTATAGTAAATCTTTTTTAAGAGAAATTGAGTCTCTATAGCTTCTGTTTTCTTGCAATGTAAAGATTGAATTACAACAAAAACATGTCTAACTAACATATCTGATCAAGATTAATCAAAGAAATACACAGAAAGAAATTGGAACTTGGCTAATCTTGAACAAAAACAAGAAAAATGAAATCAAGAACCCTAATCTCCTTGAGCAAAAAGCAAGAAAAATGAAATCAAGAACCACCAGAAACCGAAACAGCGAAAACATCAATGGTATCTCCTTCAGCAAAAGCAAGAAAAATGAAATCAGAAACCACCAGAAACCGAACCAGCGAATACATCAATGGTATCTCCTTCAGCAACAGCAAGAAAAATGAAATCAAGAATCAGCAGAAACGACCGACCCAGAGAAAATATAAATGGTATCTCCTCGAGCAACACCATGCCACCTAAAACTCCTATCATCTTCCATTACCTGTTGCCCGTGAACGAAAAAATACTCTGATGGAAGATCCACGTTGGTGTTAGCCAGCTTGTTCTTGAGTTCCCCAACCTTGTCTGATGGATTGACATCCATTGGAATCTTCTGTCCACGGAAGTCCAGAGTCACGTTAAGCTGCGGCCGCACGCGCACCACCACCTCCGAGTCGTGTAACAAGCCGCAATCCTGAATCGTTCTTTGATCTAGTAGTTCGATTCCATTTGCATAAATCTGCAAGCGATCAACTGCAATATGCTCTCCAATAATAGTTTGGCGGATTTTGTGTTTGAGTTGTAGGATGGTGTCGGTGAAGTCGATCGGGAGAGGGGAGATCCTGGCGAAGGGGAGTTTGAGGAGGAGGCGGATCTTGGAGAAGAGGAGGGTGATTCGAGTCTCATCCACAAAGCCAGTTGAGTGGACTTTGAGATCATCAGGGAGAATGACGCCATTGAAAACAAGGACTTGACCAGAAGCGGGATATCCTGCTTTTTGCTCGATCTTGTCTTTGATTTGAAGAACTGAGTCGAAGTAGGTTACTTCAATGGTGTAAGAGCTGCCACTGGTTGTTTCGAAGATCAAATCCATTGCTGATTCAATGTGTGTGTTGAGAGAGAGAGAGAGAGTGAAGAGATTATATTGAGATGGAGATAGCAGTTACAGACTGAAACAATGGTTGTAACAGAATTATTTCGCGCAGGCGGGAAAACGCTAGCTGCTTCGTTATGGTTACGGTATCGCCAGATTTTCAACAAGAACTTAAGGCGCGTTTGTTTCGGTTTAAGCCCATGAGATCACCCGTTACACTTTGATGTTACATTTTGTGTTTCACTCATTCACTAATCGACACGTGTATGGTATGATGTCACAAATTAATATATGTAACCTACTGAATTGAGTGTAACAGATGATGAAACACCTATTGTAACAGGGAATCTAAATTGCTGTTTAAGTAGGTCGTACAATTAATTCGGGTTCTCTGTTACATTAGGTGGTTCCATCCTCTGTTACGTTCAATTAACACATATTAATTTATGATATCATACCATATACATGTCGGTTAGTGAATGCAGGATAACACAAGATGTAACACCAAAGTGTAACAAATGATCTCGTGACGTCGTACAATATCTAGATTTTTTAGTAATATATGTGATTAAGTGGGTGGTTGCAAATGATTGTGCTTTTAAACAAGTGATTTTAGTTGATTTTTGTAGAAAAAACAGAATTTGGTAGTATTTGGAAATAAAGTGATTTTAAAGCCAAAAACTGATAGCAGCTTCTCAGAATCAAAATTTAAGTGATTCTGACAATCAGTTTTAAGAGTTTCCAAACACTCTAAGGGGGTGTTTGCAAACAATAGTGCTTTTAGATAAGTGATTTTAAATGATTTTGTGAAAAAGTTAGAATTTGGTAGTGTTTGGAAGAAAAAGTGATTCTAAACAAATAAAAAATAATAAATAAATAAACAAATAGTTTAATTTATTTATCAAAAGCTAAAAGCTACCAAAATCTATGATATTGGGGATTCTCAAAAGCACTTTTGAGAAGTGTTTTGAGACCCCTAGTATGATATTGCAAACACTCATTCAATTAGAATTGCTTTTCAAAAGTGATTTTTGTGTTGCAATTGGGTTTGCAAACACCCTCTAAGAGGGTGTTTGCAAACTCAACGACACCCCCAAAATCAATTTTCAAAATCACTTTTCACAATCAGTTTTGTTTGCAAGCTCATGTTACTTTTTCAGAATCAATTATGTGAAGCACTTTTAAGCTGCTTTTGAGAATCAATGAGAGAGCAGCTTCTATGAATTAATTCTTAAAATCACTTTTTTTCCAAACACTACCAAATTTTTATTTTACTATAACAATCAATTTTAATCACTTTTTCACAATCAGTTTTGTTTGCAAACACCTCCTAAATCACTTTTGGATTGTCAAAAGTGATTTTAGATTAGTGTGTTGTATTTGAAAACACCACCTAAATAGGTCGTACTACAATATCCAAATTTTTTAGTTTTTTATTGTAAAATACTGGAGTCTAGAAGGTAGTTTATGTGATATGTATGTGATTATTGGCCATAAATAATATTATCTTTGTCACGGCTTAATTTGCCTACCTTGGCTGGGTACAGAGGTTAAGGAAAAACAGATTTTGAGAAATCTTTAATTTTTTCAAAGATGAAGATTGAGGATGGAGATTGTGAGAGAAATTTGTCATTTATGAACTCACAAATTAAATTGAGACAAAGCGAAAAGGAAAGTAGACAAATTAAAACGGGACAGATGTATTTGATAATCGATCTCTAAATACATATATATATATATATAGGCCCATTTATTATAAGAACATCGGCCCATTGGGCAAATCCTACAGTCCATTGGGCTTTTATGCGGAGATTTTAAATGTGCAATTGGATATATCATTTAAGTATTGAGAGTTTCATTTTGTTTCTGTTTTTCCCCAATTGTTTAAATATATAAATTGAGATTTTAAATCAAATATTCTTTTCATTTCATAATAAGAATCCTATATAAAAATGTATATATTTTTTTTCATTTTTTAGCCAATTTAATAAAGATCCAGAGCTCTCTAAAAACCATCAATATTCACTCACACGAGTAATTTTATTTTTTCAGTTGACTTATTCAATCATATATAACATGAAAAGTTATAAAAAAAATATTTTTTTCGCTAAAAATAGTAAAATGAGGCGTTGATTTTTGAAACATGATTCGTATTTTTTGACAACAAAATTTTGATACAAGACGAACTCTTATTATGAGACAAAGAGAGTATAAGATAAACAATTAGATATTAATATAAACCAAGGGTGCATTTGAACTGGATTGTGTCCTCAAGTTCCAACTTGTTTGAAAAAAAATTAAAACTTCAAAGATGAATTAAAAAAAATAAAAAATTAAGGACCACTTAAAACAAACATTAATACTTTCAGGACCTTAAAATGTATATTTCCTGTATTTTACTGATCAAAACATTTATGAACTAAATTTTTAGTCTTATCATATCAAAGATTGATTATATTTTAGTTTGTAAGTTTTGTAAACTTCGTTCCATATTTTTTCTTAAAAATCAAACAATGTATTGAGTGATTTAATTAACAAAATCTAAGTGGGTAACAATTTTGCTAATAAATCACTGCACTTTGCTTAAACAATTCTTTTTAAAAATTCTTATCTTGAACCTTTGTTACGATTCACATCCTTGTTTACTTTATTCTTGTCGGGAGTAAAAATATCATAATGAAATATTACACCATATTTCTTTAATAAAAAACATGTTATAGTATCTTTTGAAGTAAATCGGCAATTTTCGATATTTTATGTATTTTTTCTTTTAGGGGCCTTAAAATATATTTTTGTAATAGTTCAAGGACTAATTAAATTAATTTTAAAAACATTAGGAACTAGTTGAAATAAAAAATTCTTTAGAGAACAATTGAAATGAAATTTTTAACCTTCAGGGATCAACTAAAAATAATTAATACTTTAAGGATCAACATTGAAACAAACATTAATACTTTAGAGATCTTAAAATGTATATTGCCATAAAATTTAAAATACAATCTTGGAATTTGTTCGAGCTCTCCCCCTAGTATTTGTTTAATGCATTGCATTACTGTAATACTATCTGCGAAACTAACAATCTAACTTTTTACTTTCACTAAGCAAATGAAATTTTTACATTTGAAACATAACTTTTCAAAACCTTTTCGTCGTGAAACAGAGAGTGTATCATTATACGTTTTATGTCCCCACTTTATACATTTAGTTTTATAATATAATTCCATCACACATTATTTATTTAATACTACCTTCGGTTTTTCTAGTTATCATTCTTATAACTTATTTATTTTGTTTGTAAATACTTATCATTCTAGCTATTTTTACGATTTTTTTTACAATATTTTTTTACGATTTCTTGCAATGTAAAGATTGAATTACAACAAAAACATGTCTAACTAACATATCTGATCAAGATTAATCAAAGATATACACAGAAAGAAACAGGCAAAACCAAGAAAACTGAAATCAAGAACACCAGAAACCGAACCAGCAACTACATCAATGGTATCTCAAAAAAATGAAATCAAGAACCCTAATCTCCTTGAGCAAAAGAAAGAAAAATGAAATCAAGAACCCTAATCTCCTTGAACAAAAGCAAGAAAAATGAAATCAAGAACCACCAGAAACCGAACCAGCGAAAACATCAATAGTATCTCCTTGAACAACAGCAAGAAAAATGAAATCCAGAACCACCAGAAACCGAAACAGCGAATACATCAATAGTATCTCCTTGAACAACAGCAAGAAAAATGAAATCAAGAACCACTAGAAACCGAAACAGCAAAAACATCAATAGTATCTCCTTCAGCAACAGCAAGAAAAATGAAATCAAGAACCACTAGAAACCGAAACAGCGAAAACATCAATAGTATCTCCTTCAGCAACATTATGCCACGTAAAACTCCTATTATCATCCATTACCTGGTGACCGTGAACGAAAAAATACCCGTCTGGTGGAAGATCCACGTTGGTGTTACCCAGCTTGTTCTTGAGTTCCCCAACGTTGTCTGATGGATTGACCTCCATTGGAATCTTCTGTCCACGGAACACCACAGTCACTTAAAGCGGCGGCAGCACGCGCACCTCCACCTCCGAGTTGTGTAACAATCCGCTATCCTGAATCGTTCTTTGATCTAGTAGTTCGATTCCATTTGCATAAATCTGCAAGCGGCCAGGTGCAACGACCCCTCCTATAGTAATTCGGTGGATTATGTATTTGACTTGTTGGATGGTGTTGTTGAGGCCGATTGGGATACTGTGGGTCCTGCCGGAGGCGAGTTTGAGGCGGAGGCGGATCTTGGAGACGACGAGGCGGATTCGAGACTGATGCACAAAGCCAGAAAATCGGACCTCGAGATAATCAGGGAGAATGGCGCCATTGAAAATGAGGGTTAGACCAGAAGCGGGATATCCCGTGAGTCGCTCGATCTTGTCTTTGATTTGGAGAACTGTGTCGAAGTCGGTTACTTTCATGGTGAAAGAGCCGCCATTATTTGCTTCGAAGATCAAATCCATTGCTGATTCAATGTGTGTGTGTTGAGAGAGAGAGAGAGAGAGAGAGAGAGAGAGAGAGAGAGTTTGAAGAGATTATATAGAGATGGAGATAGCAGTTACAGATTGAAAGAAGGGTTGTAACAGAATTGTTTCGCGCAGGCGGGAAAAAGCTACCTACTTCGTTATGGTTATGGTATCGCCAGATTTTCAACAAAAACTTAAGGCGCGTTTGGTTCGGTTTAAGTACAATATCCAGATTTTTTAGTTTTTTATTGTAAAATACTGGAGTCGAGTCTAGAAGGTAATGTATGTGATTATTGATCATAAATAATATTCCTTTCGTCCCAACTTAATTTGTCTAGGTTGATTGGGTACTAAAGTTAAGAAAAAACAGATTTTGTGGAATCTTTGACTTTTTTAAAAGAGGAAATTGAGAATGGATATTTTGAGGATGAAGATTGTGAAATAAATTTGTCATTTATGGGGCTGACAGATTAAGTTGGGACGGAGGTAGTACTACTTGATTATCGATCTCTTAATACATATACTTCCTCTTTTTCTTCTTTTTTTTTTTTGGTCATTCTAGCTTTTTGTATGAAAATTTAAGAAATTGATAAATTAACCCTCAACTAATTTTCTTAAATTCCTTGATTTTTTTAATCATTTATATATATTGTTAATAATTTTCATAACTACAGAGTTAGTATTGTAAAAAAAGTGATAAAAAAAATAAATGACAACTATTTATAGACAAAACAAATAAGTTAGAATAATAACTAAAAAACAAAGGTAATATATAGACCCATTTATTATATAAAAAAGAACATCGGCCCATTGGGCAAATCTTACAGCCCATTGGACCGTCGAAGTTTTCTTGTCATCATTTAAGTATGGTGATGTCTATTGCCACCACAAAATATTCTTTACACACCATATTTCTAAATACACCACAAACATAATATTTAAATTAATATACTTTCTTTATACACCACGCATAAATTCCATTGTAACCCTCCACTATTAAAATAAAATTAAAAACAAACTTTAATAAAATAGAGAGATCGGAACACTGTTAGAAACCCAAAACTGAGATATCCATTTCTCTCCGACCAAATTGAAACAAACAGCACTTCATATGGCGGTGACGTTTGGAAGGACCCCTTTGCAGATAAACTCCATCAGAAGGTACTTCGGATGGCGACGACGACGACGTTGAACGTACTTTGTGATCACCGTCTGCGCAATGTGGCGGCTGGAGAAAGCTTGGCCGTATTTTCTTGCCATCTCCGGTGATGACACGCTCCTCGGGTGGATTGACATTAGAGGACTGTATGTTTTGGAGAGTTGGGCGAATGTTTGGTGGGGTTTCGAACCTAGTTGGAACATGTTTTTCGACAATCGGAAGAGGCCTTGGCCCTGGATGCAGCTTCCCTAAACATCCTTGATCAAACTCAAAGGAAACATTTCCAACTCACGAAGAACAGAGCAATGAAAATTGCATACGTATCCATTTTTACTTCTTCCCTCTGTTTATCATACAATATGTCTTAAAGAATTTATAGCAATTGTTAATGAGTAAAAGCAAATGCAAAATAATAAGCAATGAGGGTGGAATCGATGAAACGTGAGAAGACAAAGGGAGGGGAGATACTTTCTTTTTAGAAAAAAATTAAGGAAAGAATAGATGAATGAAAATTGGGGTAGGGAAGGAAAATCAGATTTTCTTTATTCTGAATATATAAATCAGATTTTCTTTATTCTGAATATATAATGTGGTATATAAAGAATCTTTTGTGGTGGTAATAGCCACCGCCTTTAAGTATCGGTAGTTTCATTTTGTTTCTGTTTTCCCCCAAATTTTTAAATATATTAATTGAGATTTTAAAATTAAATAATCTTTCCATTTCATAATAACAATCCTATTTCAAAAATATTATTCTTTTCATTTTTTAGTCGATTTCATTTCCTCGTTCTACAGATACATCTCCGAGAAAGGACACGGTCAAGCCAAGCCCTTACCCGCCTGAATGGCATGGCCGGACTTTCCATTAGTCGGAAGAGTTCGTCGCCTCGGGCCTAAAAAAATTGTAATATTTTAAGGGCCCGAAAATATTTAAGTACCTATATTTAATATGTAAGTATATTTAGATATGTTCTTTAAAACAATTAATTGATATAATCCCATGATTAGTGTATTTTTTTCACTATTTAGAGACACGGTTTCGAATCTTTCCTTTGGCTGTTAACTTTTTTTTTTTTTTTTTTTTTTTACCTATGATAATATAGATATCTAATGTTGCAAATGCTTCAATTTTTTAATGTTTTTCATTAAGTTTGTACACTAAAAAGAAATTATGTGTCCATTTGCAAAATTCTTTGGTTTTTTTATTTCCTATATATCAAATAAATGCAATATATTATTGCAAATGTTTCAACCTTTTTTATATTTTTTTTTTCTAAACTAAATTAAACTAAACCCTAAACTAAAACTAAACTCAATTAAATTAAACTAGAGAAAAAAATTATGGGCGCATCTAATAAACTCGACTCAGACCCAAATATCTTTAGGTATGGCCCTGCTGAATGGAATTCTCATCAATACAAATCGTAGGCATTCTCTTCATCTTTGGATCATTCAACCTTTGGTTTCGGTGTCGTGAAATTTGCAATCGTAGGTGCCTTCCATCATATTTCATCGATCTCCCAATAATATTGGCAACTTCCGTCGTCTTGCCGGTGCTGACACTGTAAACCACCAATGACAGAAGGAGCTCTTCCGAACTCTCGTCACAACTTCTCCCGAAGATTTTTTTACCAAAATTTCTACATTCCAACAGAGAGAGAAAATTAGTATATAATACTTAACTTATACTACCTCCGTCCCGGCTTATTTTGCACACTTTCCCTTTTCAACTATTCCATTTTATTTTACACACTCATAAAAAAGAAACTTCTCCCACAATCTCCACCCTCAAAATCTCAACCCTCAATTTTTACCTTTAAAAAAGTAAAAGAAAAAGTAAAATCTATTTTTTCTTAACATCCGTGCCTGGTCAACTGTGCAAAATAAACCGAGACGGAAGGAGTAACATATATAATAAGATGTAAGGGTAGGGTAATTGAAGTAAATGGGTAATCAGGGATGGAGCGCCGCCCCCTCAATTCTTCGACTCAATTAGTGTCTATATACACATATATAGTGAAATTGTAGTAGAGGACGTATTTCGCAATCCTCAAATTTAAAAAACTTTGATATAGATTTCAAAAAAAAATAAAATTCGTCCCCTCATCATGAAATTCTGACTTCATTTGTACGAGTAATAAGTTATACTCGTACTCTATTATATCCAATTATTAAAATCTCGTATTCAAATAATACCCGATTTAATTATCCAATTAAGCGCGGGTAAAATTGACATTTCGAATTTTACACGGCCTAGTTCTAATAAGCATCCAACATTTCACACTCTTTCTTTTTTTCTTTTTTCTTTTTTCTTTTAATTCTTCAAGATGCTACCACACGTCGACACGTCTGCAATAATAGACAAGAGGATTCTATACATATCTCTTATGGTATATTTCAATTCGGATTCGTTATTACAGTAGATGTTTCATAATCGCACTCATTTTACTACATAACATGTAATATATGTCATCATATCATATACGTTTCGATTATTAAATATAATAAAATATAATATATAAAATCAAAGTATAACAAATAATCTCACGGGGTATATTCATGTTATAAGGCATATTGAATTAGGCTTCGCATCCACACTCCCTTGATTTATAAAAGATTTCTAATTTATGGGTGATTTTATGGTGTCACAGTAGTATGGGTACTGTTGTCTGTACTATTGTGAGATAAAAATGAAATTATATAATTTAGTGAATCTCTCATAATTAAATACATATGTATTTTTTTCTCCCACATTATTTTGTAAACAACTAATTATTTTCTAATATAATTCCATCACACATTATGGCTATGTTTACTTAAGACTTAACTCACTAGATTTAAGGGCTCAAATCCTGATAAAGTACACTCATTAACTCCCTCACTCATATTTGGTCCAGCACTCTCCAGTCTTAAGTAAACATACCCTATAAGTTTCACACATTTTATTTAATACAGTATACTATATACATGCATGGCACTGTTGCATATCTACTACTATCTGAAGATTTATAGTAAATCTTTTTTAAGAGAAATAGTCTCTATAGCTTCTGTTTTCTTGCAATGTAAAGATTGAATTACAACAAAAACATACCTGATCAAGATTAATCAAAGATATACACAGAAAGAAACTGAAATGAAATCAAGAACACCAGAAACTGAACCAGAAAACATCAATGGTATCTACTTGAACAAAAGCAAGAAAAATGAAATCAAGAACCCTAATCTCCTTGAACAAAAGCAAGAAAAATGAAATCAAGAACCCTAATCTCCTTGAACAAAAGCAAGAAAAATGAAATCAAGAACCACCAGAAGCCGAAACAGCGAAAACATCAATGGTATCTCCTTTAGCAAAAGCAAGAAAAATGAAATCAAGAACCTTAATCTCCTTGAACAAAAGCATGAAAAATGAAATCAAGAACCACCAGAAACCGAAACAGCGAAAACATCAATGGTATCTCCTTCAGCAAAAGCAAGAAAAATGAAATCAAGAACGGCCACCAGAAACGACCGACCCAGAGATAGCTAGAATGGTATCTCGTTCAGCAACATTATGCCACGTAAAACTCCTATTATCTTCCATTACCCTTTGCTTGTGAATGAAAAAATACTCTGGTGGAAGATTCACGTTGGTGTTGGCCAGCTTGTTCCTGAGTTCCCCAACGTTGTCTGATGGATTGACCTCCATTGGAATCTTCTGTCCAGGGAACTTCAGAGTCACTTTAAGCTGGCGCACGCGCACCTCCACCTCTGAGTCGTGTAACAACTCGCAATCTTGAATCGTTCTTTCATCTAGTAGTTCGATTCCATTGTCATAAATCTGCAAGCGGTCAGCTGGAATGCCCCCTCCACTAGTATTTTGCTGGATTTTGTGTTTGAGTTGTAGGATGGTGTCGGTGAGGTCGATCGGGAGAGGGAAGATCCTGGCGGAGGGGAGGCTGAGGAGGAGGCGGATCTTGGAGAAGAGGAGGGTGATTCGAGACTCATTCACAAAGCTAGAGGAGTGGACCTCGAGATGATCAGGGAGAATCTCGCCATTGAAAACAAGGGTTTGACCAGAAGCGGGATATCCCGCGTATTGCTCGATCTTCTCTTTGATTTGGAGAACTGAGTCGGAGTAGCTTACTTCAATGGTGTAAAAGCAGCCATAATTTGTTTCGAAGATCAAATCCATTGACATTCTGAGAGAGAGGAATTGGAACAGATTAGATTGAGATCGAGATACCTACAAAGAAGGCTTGTAACAGAATTTCGCGCAGGCGGCAAAAAGATAGCTACTTCGTTACGGTTATGGTATCGCCAGATTTTGAACAAGAACTTAAGGCGCGTTTGTTTCGGTTTAGTACACTAAAGTGTAACAGATCGCGTTTGTTTCGGTTTAAGTAGGTCATACACTAAAGTGTAACAGATGATCTCATCCAATATTCAGATTTTTCAGTTTTTTTATTGTAAAATACTGGAGTCTAGAAGGTAATATATGTGATATGTATGTGATTATTGGCCATAAATAATACTCCCTCTGTTTCAAAATAAGTGACGTTTTAGAATGAAAGAGAAGAATTAAGAATTACAAATCTTGACAGATATATCTCTCAACTGATCTCCTTTCTCTCATCTATTATTCCTAAAATCACGTTCCAATAATTATATTTCCTCTCTCCCTTTATATTTGCATATTTCCTCTCTCCCTTTATATTTTGCGCGCTATACTTCTTTCCTTTCTCCCTTTATACTGGTAACTTAAAAAGATACTAAGAGATATTTTATGATAGTGATAAGGATAAAGTTGGAAGAAATAGTGAAAAATATCTAAAACGACACTTAATTTGAAAAATCATCAACAACCTAAAACGTCAGTTATTTTGAAACGGAGGGAGTACTACCTTCGTCCCGGTCTAATTTACCTACCTTGGCTGGGCACGGAGATTAAGAAAAAAACAGATTTTAACGAATCTTTGACTTTTTTAAAGGTGAAAATTGAGGGTAGAGATGCCGGGCACGGAGATTAAGAAAAAAACAGATTTTAACGAATCTTTGACTTTTTTAAAGGTGAAAATTGAGGTTAGAGATTTGGAGAATGAAGATTGTGAGTGATTGGGAAAAATCGAAAAAGAACGATCGGTTCGATTTTAAGAACCAAAAATCGAAATTTTATATTTTATACATGTTGTGGGAATCAAGAACAATGAAATCAAAACCTCACAATTACTCAAACTCACAATTTGAATATGAAATATGAAAACAAGAACACAAAATCCAGAACACCGGTTTATGTGGTTCGATCAATGTGATCTACATCCATGAGCAATCTAGCAGCTTTCTTTAACGAATCAAGAGTACAAGAGTTTACATCAACAATGTGCATTCACAACACATCAACAACACACTAATTTTGAGCTCCTAGTTCGAACTCTAAACTCTAATGTGTTTCTCTCTCTTAAGCTCTCTTGTTTCTCTCTCTAATCTCAAGATAAGATCCACAAGATTATATCTCTAGAATGTATAGTAAAAGGAGAATAAGCTAGATAAGAACTTATCTTAAAAAAAACTGGACGCTCCGTTGCAAGAAGTAGTTATAACTAACTTGAAAACGTTGTCTTTGACCTTTGCTTATTTTCCTTATTTTGCTTCACTAATTATGATCTTGATCATTCCAGCTTGAAACTGAGTGTTGTAAGTCTCCAAATCATTACGAATCTCCACCTGACTTATACACGAAGTCAAGCAACTCTCCAAAATTTCTTCTGTAAACCAGAGCTGAGCAATATGCATCTCATCTTCTCCAATATAGTCCTTTTCATTCTTTCAACAATGCCATTTTGTTGTGGATTACCTGGGACTGTTCCGTGTCTTTTCATTCCCCTTTCTTTACAAAATTTATGGAATTCATCAAATAGAAATTCAAGGCCATTATCTATTCTAAGTCATTTTAGAGCTGATCCCTTCTCAACCTCCACCTTATTGCACCATTCTTGAAACTTACTAAAAGCATTAGATTTATTTCTAAGTACATATATCCATAGTTTCCTTGAACAGTCATTAATTATTCTCAGAAAATATCTTCCTCCTCCAAGAGTTTCAACCTTATAAGGCCCCCACAAATCAGAGTGGGCATAATCCGGTGGATGTTTTGAAGTGTTTACCAACATGAAATGATTTCTTTTTGCTCTTACCTAGAATACAAGCTTCACATGAATCAATTTTGAAATTTCCTTTGTTTTGCAGTAATTTCTGTTTCAATAACTCATTCAATAATAATAGTAATAGTAATAAACTAATAATAATAAATACAACAACAATTCCTACTACATATACTCTAATATTCCTATAGTACCTGTGATTTTAGTGATCTTTGATTAAATTCAATTACTTATATAGGGACTTAGAAAAATGTGTATTTGTTTGATGTTTGTGCTCAAAGTAATTAGTTGTTCACAAACATAATCAAACACATTTACTCTGAAATACAGCTCGATTCAACTTAATTTCGATTAAAAATAAATTAATAAATTACGAACACCTATAACCTCGACTCCACTCTGTATAAATTCATCCGAAAGATGAGAGGACATGATTACCCCCACGTCTCACATGGGGTACCCACCCCACCCCTCCCCTACCACTTTTGACCACTTTCCATGTCACTTTCCCAATTCCGATCTACTTCAACTCCACAACACCTCCCCCCTTCTCCTCATTCACTGCCTCACCCCGGTGGCTGATGGATCCACCGCCGCCGCAACCGGCTGAGCACCGAGACACTTCTACCGCATCTTCATCAGTTGCAATGCCTTCTTCCCAGGGATCAGCAAACATCGCCTCTGGACTCATGGGGAAACATCGCCTTTCTGCTGCAATCTCTTTTCTTAATCAGCAAATCCAAATTATCCAGGTAATCTATTCAGCTTCTCCTGCTTTTCCGTAGCTTTTCCCCAATTTTACTTTCGAAATTATTGAGTATTTGTTGACTTTGAGGAGTATTATTTGTTTATTTATTTTAATGTGCAGGATGAGCTAGACGAACTTGATACCATTGGTGGAGTCTCTACTGTTTGTCCAGAGTAAACTCCTTTTTTTACTCCTGATAAAATATAATAGATTATTTTAATTTCCGTACTGAGTTTGTTTCCAGGTCTTTTACACTTCCACGATTGTTCAAAAGTTTTTTTACTTTTTTTGTTTTTTGATTTGAATGATTATGACAGAAAAGGATAGGGCAACAAATTAGTTTCCTGGATTGAAATTACCAGTATTGCACCTAACTTTCTGGGTATAAAAAAATTAGTTATCCCTTATCTGAAATTATGATGTTTACTGTGGTTATTTGGGGATAATCATTGGGATGTTAAATAATTCATGGCCAATTCAAAGCTCATTGCAATCTATGTTTATGGCTCGAGGGGTGCGTGACAAATCTGTCCGTGAAAATTATGTTATGCTAATTTTAGTTCAAGCGTTTGTTTTGAGATTTAATGTGGTGAAGAATTGTAGAATATTGTTAAGTTATACTTGAAAAGTGATAAATTAGATAATAATTAATAAAATTATTGGATTAGGATCGGTCTGTCCCCAATCCAGGCAGACGAATCCTTATACAAACATAGCCCCTCCTGGATGCTAGTGAAATCTATTCATAATTAACTTGTTAGTTTTTTATTTGATCTTTGATCATTTATCTTGTTGTCGTAAACACTGCATCACAGATTGATGATAACACATATAAACAAGAGATGTATAAATTGTAACTAGCATATCAAGAAACTCAGTAACTTATGTTGTCTGTTTTCTGTTTTCCCCCATAACAGTCTAATCTCAAGTATCGACTCTGTTCCAGACGCCCTACTTCCAGAGTAAGTTCTCTCTTTTCTGTACGCCCCCTTGTTATTGGGGGCACAAATACGAACATTCACTCACGCGCACTCACATGTATATAGCTAGATAATCGAAAAAATGATTTGTATGCAGAACAAGAGGTCCGGCGGAGGTAGGGTGGGATAGGTGGTTTCAAGGAGCTCAGAGCTCCCGGAGTCGCAGGCGCTGGATCTGAAGATACAACAAAAAAAGTAGAGCTTTGCTTCCACTCTGTATGAAGATTTCAGTTGCATACCCTTATCAATTTGTGCAATTTTCTTGCTGCATAATTTTATTAAAAAGAAAAAGAAAAGCTACCGTTATATATTATTTTCAGTTTCTATCTTAAAAAATGAAATATGGGCTTTTATTTTTTATTAGTAAATTCTGAGATGAACATGACAAGTAAACATACAAGTGCAGCATATCTGTCTTTTTCTTTCCTAACTGGCAATGTTTTTGTCCTTATAACTGGCAATGTTTTTGTGTTTTTATGGCAGAATCATGAATCCAGTTACACAAAATCTGTGTAGATGATTCCTGTCTGAACTTTATTAGAACAAAGACTAGAGTTACTGTAATAAACAGAACCTATTGACTGAAAAATGCACTTTGACCTCTGTTAGATGTTTATAGAGCAAAATAAAGGCAAAAATGAT
The DNA here is from genome assembly GCA_958295605.1 of Ajuga chamaepitys. NCBI lineage: Eukaryota > Viridiplantae > Streptophyta > Magnoliopsida > Lamiales > Lamiaceae > Ajuga > Ajuga chamaepitys. The sequence continues at coordinate 2,590,963 of OY282502.1, read as the reverse complement.
TGTAAAGAATCATTCATTAGGCTAGTTTGAAAGTTCTATCTGTTACGCTATCTGTTTCATCTTCTGTTCTATTGTAATATACAATACGTGTTAATTAACGACATCATCTAATGCATGTAGTGCTTGATGAGTAATACAAGATAAAGCATGATAATGTAACAGGCGATCTCTATGCTTTTCTGTTTCCGGGCGACTATAAATGAGTTAAGATCCGTCTTAGCTCGTCTTGAACTATTAAATATTTTGAATATTACAGTTACGGATTTCAACCCATTTAGCTATCTTTGCTTATTATTAAGTGATTCTACGTGAAATCTGTCACCTTTTCCATTTAAAAGTTTAAATATATATTTTGCATAAATTCGTAAATATGGTTTCTTCTTTTTTTATTCCCAATAATCAATAAAAACCCATGAGATCACATGTTTCATTCACGTGTTTCATCTTGGCCATGTTTACATAAGGATTGGCCCAACCCATTGAGGATTGGGCCAATCAACTTTTGTTTACTTGTGTTTTACTTTGTTTGTGTTTCATTTACTCATGATACATGTATTGAATGATGTCATAAGCTAACATGTATCGTGTATTACGATAAAACAGAAGATGCAATAGGTGGTGTAACAGACAATCCGAATTGATGAAAATCTAGTGTTTATAGTCAACTATAGTTATTGCTTCGAAAGAGCCTCCATTAATAGCTCCTCCCCAACTTTGCTTAATTTGGTGTAAAAAATTGGCTTATTAATTTGAATAATTAAGGTGGGACGACTTGTATACTTCGTAAAGAAAGACTATTTTTCAGTCTTATTATATTAAAAATATTTATATAAAATTGATATTATTTAATGACGTGTTTTATTATTTCATTATAAAATTGACTTAATAATACAAGTCTCACAAGAAAAAGGAAATTCGCAAACGCAACACTATTTTTTCGATGTGGGACAACTCTTTAAGCTTTCCCAACTTCTTCCAAACACTTTCCCCACACTTTCCCATCGTTTCGAATTTCTTTCAGAGGAGAATACGAGCCAATTTTTATTCCTCATTCTGGTTCGGGTCCCATAATAATATTGTGTAAAATGAGCAAATTATTTCATGATTTTATAACAGGATCCCCTCCCTAACTTAAATTCCTCGAATGCCACTGTTTTTAATATGTCAGGCAATGAGATATTCTACAAAATAAGATCAGTGAATGAAAATTTAATTAGGATCTTCGGTTCCGCATCATACTCCATCTTGTATTTTATAATTATTTATTATTTATTATATGTATATTTATGATGTCATTTTGTACACATAACATATAATGAAGGCCATAAAATATAAGATAGAACATGATTTGAAATAGAAGATCTCGTCCGGTTAAAATTGCCATGGTTACTCATATGGTTGATTGATTATATATGAAAATAATATTTGATTGACTGATACAATAAAGCTTGGATTTATTTAAAAAATAACAATACTAGTAACTATACATATATATTGATATAATATTAGGACCTTTTGACACCTAATGCATGTAATATTAGGAAATTTTGACATTCTGTTATGATAAGGAAATTGATTATATTATGATCGTTTAACTACAATCTGATATCGAAATTTAGGGGTGATTAATGTGATACTCCCTCCGTTCCGCTCAGATTTGCACATTTTTATTTTCGATTCGTCCTACTCAAATTTATAGATCCTAATTTTCCAAATAATCTACAGCCTCAAAATCTCCATCTTCAATCTTCACATTTGAAAAAATCAACCAAAAAGCAAAAAATAGTTTTTTCTTAACCTCCGTGTTCGTCCCTACGTGCAAATCTGAGCGGGACGGAGGTAGTATTACTTTATGAAAAACGAATTTTGACTATACATTAGGATTCTATCAACATAGATGAGGTGTCGTTTTCTTATATTTTTTAATTAATTTTAAATCACAATTTACTAATATTTACTTGCACTTTGAGCGAAAAAAGAAAAAGAAAAGGGGAATATAAATGATTATTTTACATCTCAACTCCATTTTTTATGAATAATATATTGAGTTAATCTTCTTTTCACGATTTTCGGCTTAACACCGATTATTCATATATTAAATATTAATTTTAAATGTAGTTTATTTTTGTATGATTCTTATGACATATTTGATTTTAATTTTTTTTAGTATATAAAATAAAAATCTAATATATTATCAAAGTAATATTTTACTTAAAAAAATGATCTACTCTCTTTTAGAACATTAATTTCGTTTACTTTTTATTCAAAAAAGAATAGTTTCTTCTACTTTAGTTTTGCCTTTTTATAATAATTTTAGATTTTGGATTTTGGTTGAATCATTTTTTTCAAAGAAATTTGATATAAAAAACGAGCCGATTTGTTAGAGTTACAATTTACAATATAAAGCTTAGAAATAATAGTTAAAATATTTTGTTGATTGAATTAGGTAATTTTATTAGTATATTATTCAGATAGTATAAATATACAATTATCTTATAGATCAGTGTTATGATATGTATATATTTTTTATTAAATTTGTATCTATTATAATACAACATTTCATGCAAATTCTTTATGATATATTTCATTATTTATTTCCATTTACATTATTATAGATATTTCTTTCTCCATGTAATGTAGGTTATCCCTTCTACAATTAATTAATTTATAATTATTTTCCTTTTCTTTTTCTTATTAAAAGAGATACTACCTCCACTTTAAACTCATGGACCCTCAACTTTATACTCCCTCCGTCCCAGTTAACTTGTCTTACTTTTTATTTCGGTCCGTCTCACTTAACTTGTCACTTATTAATTTATGCCCACCGCGAATAGGAAAACATGTCGATTATACACGTATTGGATATATTCTTAGGGCATCTCCAACAGTGCACTAATTTGGTGGTAAACACCATTTTTCTGCTCCAACAGTGCACTATATCAAGCACTATTTTAGTGTTTATACAATTCTGGCACTATATATAGTGCGCACTACTTTGCTGCACTATCTATTTCTTATTCTTTTTTCTTTATTTTTATTACTTCTTTTATATTCTATTTAATTGTGATGTAAATTTTAAAGTATTGGATAGTGTATTATGTATCGAAATTATTTTTTTTGAAAAAAAAAATTACATAAAATTTTGAAAAAAAAAATCAACAATAACAAGAAAAAACATCATATGATTTATTAAATTACTACAAAAGGAAAATATTAGATAAAATTACAAACGAGCGTGAAATATAAAATTATATAATAAGTACGAAACATGTAAATAACAATTACAGAAAATTACTAAACAAGATCAAAGACAACATTACTAAAACGGAAATACAGTGCTTCCACATTGTAATTCAATCTGTTGTATGCCACGTTATTGTGAATTTCATTTTAATTTCGCGTTTTCCAATTTTTTAGTTTACATGTTTTATATTTAATTTGATTTATTTTAAAATATGAACGGAAATATTAATATGAAAATATTATATTCCATGTGATTTTATACATATATTATGATTTATATTTACAAAAGAAATAAAAGTAAAGATAAAACAAATGAATTATAAGGAATATTATTTTTTAGTGCAAAAAGTAGTGCAGATTGTTGGAGATGGAGTGCAGATTTTGCACTTAAATAGTGCAAAATCTGCACTAATTTAGAAATATTGTTGGAGATGCCCTTAGGTCGACTTCTCATTTTAACCACTAATTCCATATAAGCCAATTAATTAATGGACTTACTTACTTAACGTCAATTACCATGTCCATTGAGAGAGGTATTAAATTGAATGATAAGACGTTAAAAAATTAATTAAATTTAAGAATAACTAAAATGATAAAGCCCACACTACTTGGTATCAAAATCATATCCATATATTGATTCCAAAATAAGAAAGATAACAATTAATTAACAAGAAACAATTTTTACTATTTGCAACCCTTATTTTTTACGTTACAGACGAGGGTAGGGAGTGATCGTCGGTGCACAAAAACACGAACAAGAGGCGCTTATAGATTAAGGGAGACATGAACGAGTTCTACACAAAAATAGAAGGTATATATCTTGAGTGTTTGCAGGTACGAGACCCTATAGTCGAGTTTTGATGGGGCAATTGGAGACTATGCATGTGAGAAACTATAACGTTGAGGATAGCTTAAAGAATTGATTGATGCTACTCATATCAAGAAGATGCATCTTCTTTTTTGTAGCTTGTGGTGAGAAAACTTTATGATTAACTATGCTTGACTTGGAGTAATTTCATGTTACGTGAACCTTGAGAGGTTTCTCGTAGGTGGCTCTCTTGACAAGTTTCTTAGAGTACGCGTAAGTGAGCAAAACACACTGAGAAAATCACTAATAAGAAGTTTTCCAAAGTGCGCGTGAGTGAGGACTAAACACATTGAGAAAGACGTGTGTGTTAGGAAAAAAACAAGTTGAAAAATAATTGTGCGAGTATGAAAATGAAAGATTGTGATTCGTATGAAATCTTCTACAATCATGGATACAACATTTTTTATAACAAGTGTTTCATTATATAATACACGTAGAATATGATATTACTATTACGTTAGCAGTGATTATGTGCCATGCATACTTACCGGAGATATATTACACATCTAATTGTTGAATATCTAAATTGCATTTCATATATATTAAGAAAATCAAAATGATCCTATTATGTATTCAACATGCCATATGTATGTAGCACAACCTAAATTTCTATCATCGAGATCATCTATTACACTTTAGTATTACATTTTGTGTTATATTACCTTCAATAATCGATACGTGTATGATATGATGTCACAAATTAACATGTAACACGTAGTGAATTGAGTGTAACAAAAGATAAAACACCTACTGTAACAGAGGATCCAAATCAAAATTTCTATGATCCCTTAATAATTATATCATAATAACGCCATGAGATCATCTGTTACACTTTGGTGTTACATATCGTGTTTCACTATATTCATTAACCGACATGTGTAGGGTATGTTGTTACAAATTAATATGTATCACGTAATAAATTGAGTGTAACAGAGGATGAAACACCTACTGTAACAGATAATCTGAATTGCATAATAACGACTTACGTACGAAAAGTATTAAAAGAAAATTAGGCATGACTAGTACACAACAAGAATAATATTATTGACAAGTTGACTTGCATCTTAATATATTTTGCCACCATCTTCTAATCTTCATAACCATAACTACGAAAAAATGGATCCAACCGGAGGGAGAGACGGCGGCGCCACCCTTAAAGGTGACGACAACCACCTCGAGTCGGGCGGCCACCACCACCGCGACTCGACCAGCCGGTATTTCTCCGGCGTAGCTCTGAAAATAGTGTTGCTATTTGTGGTGATAGGCATAGCTTGCCTTCTTCTCAATTACCAATCTGATTATCCTACAAGATTCTTTCAAAGTTCTAATTCATTTTCAGAGCCAAAAGATTGTAGGTCTTCTCCGGTGAGTTATTGGATAAATTATATGTCAATTTTTATACAAATCATGCATATACTCCCTCGTCCCGACCTAATTTGCACACTTACTTTGACGCGTATATTAGAAAACGTTGTTTTTTTGCTTTTTAGTTGACTTTTTCAAAGGAGGAGATTGTAAGATTTCTTTCTGTTTTGGGGGTGTGCAAAATAGGATGAGATAGCCGAAAAAGAAAAGTGTGCAAATTAGGACTGGACGAAGGGAGTATATAGTAGGGTTGTTAATTACATAAACCTACTAAACTATAAGCATTTTTTACATGAAGCGCTGAACTTGTTTTAGCTTTGATATGAATAAACTATACGGATTTGATAGATAAATTACTTAACTTATTAATTTACTGTCCACTTTTTTGCCGGAATCCTGCATATGAAAAGTTTTTAAACGTATTTTGGTCAACACAATTCAGTGTAAGATGCAACAATATGTAGCGAGAAGAAAACGACTCAACTGTGAGGACATAAATACCTTTCAAAATTTATCACGTGCATAATTCCGGTAACAAATGATCCGAAATAAATCCAGTTGTTAATTTACAAAAAACGTATAGTTTGTATATCTCGATGCTAAAAAAATTAATTTGTTTATGGCTAAAACATAGATAGTTGATGAAATTGTTGTCATTAACCCTATATAGTATCTTATTCACTTATTGGGACATAAAAATATTAAGGGTTAGTTCCTTTGACGAGAGGAGTCGGAATAGGCTAGGCGAGGTTAGGCTTTACAAATGGACAATTTAGGTTTGATTTACGAACGTCGGACCCAAACTTAGCTTATACAAGCATAAGGCCTTTTTAATAGGTTAAACTGGACCGTTTTTACATCAAGCATGACCCGAGACTATTTAAAGACTCTTAGAGACCTATAATATGTATCTATATATAAATATATATTAGTTATTACACAATTTGCACTATAATTTGCACTTTCTCCCGTCCATACCCAAATTATTAGGAGGTCTAAGATATACTCTAAATTAATCTCGAAACTGATACATGTATCGTATTATGATTTTTTCTCTCAAACACACGTATAAAATCATGATTTTATAATGAGGGGGACGAAATAATTTTTTTGAGATATTTATCAATTTTTTTAAAATATGAGGTTGTGAAATATGTTCTTTAAATATAATTACTGTATATGTATATATGCGGTGATTTTGTCGGAAAATTTAAGGGGGGAAAATATTTTTTTGAGACATTTATTATTTTTTTGGACTTTGAGGATAGTGTAATATGTTATTTAACTATAACTACATTGTATATCTATATATACAGTAATTTAGTCGGAAAATTTAAGGAAGTCGACCGCCTCCACCAACCTCTTGGCTCCGTCCCTATATATACAATTACATCAATTTTACTATTTATTGTTAGTCTTTCAGAAATCCTCAACTCCTTTTTTCGGCCATTACACTATTTGAAGATGACAAGTCTTCCTTATCATAAAGGGCTAAAAGTAGAAAAAAAATGTGTTAATATTGTGTACCTTAAGTTTCGGATTTGGATTCTCTAATATATTTCACGGTGAATTTAAGAAAGATCGACAAATTTTGTGACGGGTCACATATCTCTATTTTTACGGTTACTTTTAAAGTAAAAAATATTTTAAAACTATATTACACGACTTGAAAATTGTTTCTTTCGAGGTAAACAAATATTATGCCTTAAAAAATTGTTACCTTTTTATAAAGTTAATTTTATCAATGTAGCTGGTTTTTTAGGTAAATGTATTATTTTTATCTTTAAAATATTATTTTTGAATAAAATAGTATTACTCTTAAAGTTTTACATAAAAAATTATTCATTTAAGGCGAACATAAAGAGATTATTTTACACATAAAGCGTATCACTCTTTTCATTAATTAAATTTTCAGACTGCAATAGTATTCTGATATCGCCTTACCAATTTATGATGATCAAGAGTTCGGACCCTACTTCTCGTCTATTAAGAAAAAAAATATCACTTATCTAATAAATTTATATATTTAAGAGAAACATTTGTTTTGAGTAACATAACCCTATCTTGAGTGTAATTTAAATTTACTATAATTTAATTCTTTTTTTTTAAATAACTTAATTAAATAAAAGACTTTTTAGTGGACAAATTAAAAAGAAAAACTGAATAAATGGGAAATTTTATTATTTGCAGGTAGCTATCAAATTAAAAGACTTTTTTTTATAAAACATAAAAGTCTTTGCACAATTAGAATTTTTTTTTCTTTTTCTTAATTTTAGTGTCCACTAATTATTCTATCAAATTATGAATGTCACATAAGAAATGTCAACATGTGACTTTGGGGTTGCATATCTACACAAGTTACATATATTTAATGAAATGTCCTTATAGTGTTAATTTAGTATTCCAAAGATTTAATAGTCAAAGTAGTCACAAAATTCATTTCCTACCCCCTCCGTTTTAAAAAGAATATCAATTTAAACACTTTGAAAAATTTCACCATAAATGTCGTCTTAACAAAAAAACCACAATTTTTTTAATTTTACCTTAAACAACCTACTTAATTTAGTTGATTATTTCCTCATTTCACAAAACATATCAATTAAATATCAATTCTTAATATCTCAAAAAATAGCTAAAATGACATTCTTTTTTGAAACGATGGGTGTATTTTTAATGAATATTCCCTAAATATTTTCTAGTGTTCATATAATCTCTGACTTACTCTTAATATAACTAACATACTTTATAATTAAATTTAGGGTAAATAGTTTGTTTTTTTTTTCTCGTTTAGTTTCGCAATTTTTAATTTAAAGACGTTATCTTTGATCATTTCAATTCTAACTATTTAATTTTATAAAAATTGACAAATTCATTCCGTCACCACCAATGTTAATGTGGATTAACTTTTCAATCTTATATTTGGGTTAATTACAAAAAAATTATGACATTTTGTTCAATTCTCAATTTCAATAGGACCTTTAAAACGCATCAATATAGATCTAAATACGAACTTTTTAACGGTCTAAGGAAACTGTTTATCTTAAATCTATTTTCATGTGCCAATTACCATATTTCTATGAGAGTAAGTCTTGTGTGATTGTGTGTGACAGTCACACAAATCTCATTTCGTATAGTAGAGTCTTATTTACCTAAACCAAGAAGAAGAAGATGAAACTCCATTTATCCGTTTCCTTATTACAATACTTAAGTTAACCCGTACCTCGAAACGAAATCTTATTACAATACTTAAGTTAACCTGTACCTCGAAACGAAATCTGTGTGGTCGCCGCATACAAATTTTATCTTTTCTGCAAACCAACAATAACTAATTGCAAAAAATAAATCAGAATTAATGTTTTCAAATTTCCATAGGCAAAAGAGGAGAATGAATTGGCATCAATTCTAAGAAAGGCATCAATGGAGGACAACAAAACGGTGATAATCACAACACTAAACGCAGCATGGACTGAACCAAACACCATTTTCGATCTATTTCTGGAAAGCTTCAGAATCGGAAATGGAACTCAAAACCTATTGAAAAACGTCGTCGTCGGCGCAATGGACCAGACGGCGTATTCTCGTTGCCTGGAAAAGAATCTCCACTGTTACGCCCTAACCGCCGACGGCGTCGATTTCTCCGGCGAAGCTTATTTCATGACGGAGGATTATTTGAAGCTGGTATGGAGAAAAATCGATTTTCAACGCACTGTTCTTCAGATGGGATACGATTTCGTCTTCACGGTACTTTTTCGATTGCTCCTTATATTTTTCGATTAATTTCGTGAATATGCACGACATTTTTAGTTAGTTACTATCTCGGTACCAGCTAAATTTGCACGGTTACTCCGATACGAATATTAAGAAAAAATAAATTTAGGGAATTGTTGACTTTTTTAAAGATGAAAATTGAGGATAGAGATTGAGAGAGAAATTTTCTTTTAAAAATGTATAAATTTAAGTGGGACGGATCAAAAAAGAGAGTGTACATATTTAACTGGGACGGAGAGAGTATTATTTACAACATAATTTTATAACTGTAATATATAAATGACCACTTTTAATTTTTTTTATTTCGACATAGTGGATCGTTTTTGGGTTTTAATAATTGATGTGGAAGCTAAATTGGAATTTTAACCCGCCTAATGACATAAGTGTAATTGACAGCAAAAATTATTTTCGATCTCCGTAACTTTTTACTTATACAATTTTGATTTTAGAAAAAGGTTAAAATTTAATTTAGTCTCATAACTTAACAATCTATCTAGATTTAGTCATTTTCTTCGTCACCAGTGACCAAATTAATCAGAAAATCGCATGTGCTGGTTACGTGATCATTTTTTTCATCCGGTTTTTAAATATGTGTCATCGGCGAGTGACCGACACGTGCAATTTTCTAGTTAAATTGCACTGACTGCCGAGAAATGACTAAATATGGACAAATTCTAAAGTTAGGGGACTAAATTGAATTTATAACTTTTTGTTGAACCGAACCGTACTAGTGAAAAGTTGCGGGAGAAAAATAATTTTATCCCAATTTTAACCTATAATTTAGTGAAAACAACACTGTTTTATTCTTCATTATACCTAAGTACTAAACATTGCCATTTTTATTCAATTTATGATTTAAAAGTATGGTATATTTACACGTCTATAGTTACATCGACCCAAATAAAGATTTTGGGTTCACATGAGCAATTGGAACCCAAATCATATACAATATATCGAATTGAAAAAATTGTATAGATGATACACTTTTATATTCGGTTAGAAAAATGAAATTGCAAATGACAATTGATTAAATATCGTGAATTTTGACGTAATTAAGTAGTTTATCGGTTGATTATGGTGACATAACATGTATAATGGTTATGAAAATAGGATGCAGATGTGATGTGGTTAAGGGATCCGTTTCCAAGATTCTACCCGGATGGAGACTTCCAAATAGCATGTGATCACTACTGGTTCAATTCCACCGACTTAAACAACTCACCTAATTCGGGTTTTATTTACGTAAAATCAAACAGTCGGACAATTCAGTTCTACAACTTCTGGTACACAGGACGAGATTATTTTCCAGGGAAACATGATCAGGATGTGTTCAATATTTTAAAAGCCAACCCGTTTACTCGAAAACTCGGGTTGAAAATCCGGTTTTTCGACACGGCTAACTTTGGTGGGTTTTGTGAACCGAGTAAGGATCTGGATCGGGTAATCACAATGCATGCAAATTGCTGCGTTGGGTTGGATAACAAGATTCATGATATTAGAATGGTGATTGAGGATTGGAAGAAGTATATGTTGTTGCCTAGTGGTTTAGACAGGAATTTGACGAGTAGGTCTTGGACTGTTCCAAGAAGATGCGGCTAAGAGATGTGCGATTTTCTTTTAGCTATTTATGTTTGGTCTAGTTGTAGTTTTTGTACTCTTCGTTTGTTGTTTTGCAATTTTAGTTCTCTAATAATTAAATTTATCGTGATTTTAGGACCTTTGTTACCGAAATTTGTTGGTCTCACTGGATATGCACACGTGGGGCACACAGATTTAGACGGTTCCGCCTACAAAAGGCCTGAAATCGCGATAAATTTTATTGTTAGAGAACTGAAATTGTAAAACGGCAAACGGAGAATTCAAAAGATGCTAACTAAGCCATTTATAAAAAACTAAAAATACAATTTTGCCAAAAATGTATATGTGTGTGTGTTTTTTTTCCCTTTTTTCCTTCTTATTGTTTTCCCTCTCCTAGGAAATTTATTTAAGTTGATTATCACAGGAAAATGTAATAAGTTGATGATCAGAATATTTATAGAAGTATATGTAAGGATTTGGATAAGGAGCTAGTGTTCTAAAAATCGGCATCTAATTCGCATAGGCGTCGACTAATCCGTCTAACTGCTCAATTTTTTTAATTTTTTTAAGTTTTCTTAATTTTTAAATTTATTTATTTATTTATTTTTTATTTAATTTTTTAGATTGTTAGTGTATTTGACTTTAGGTGAGCCCTTTAAAATTTTAAGTTCTTCTCACTTAGTAATTTCTTCTCCACCCACGGTAAATTATTTTAAAATGTGAATGTGGTGGTATATGTATTATTTATTTATTAAAGAATTAAATTATTCGTGTGAGGTGGCGCCATCTAAGCGCTAGGCCTTAGTGAACCGACCGACTAGCGACTAACGATTTTTAGAACGATGTGGATAACTAGTGAACACATTTTACAACACGAAGTACTAACTAGTACTCCCTCCGTTCCGCTCTAATTTGCCTATTTTCCTTTTCGGTTTGTCCTGATATAATTTGTCAGCCAATAATGTCAAATTTCTCTCACAATCTCCACCCTCAAAATCTCCACATTCAATCGATCTCAACCTTTAAAAAAGTCAAAGATTCAACAAAATCTATTTTTTTTTAACTTCTATGTCTGACTAAAATAGACAAATTGAACCGAGACGAAAGGAGTATTTGGATAACAATGTTTTGTTAATGAAATATATTGTGTGCTCGAAATTTGAGTCAACTACAGTACAAGCTTTCTTGCTTCGAAACTACTTATCTGCGTAATTTAGTGAGCAGAAGAAGTCAAATTTTGCCTATAATTCTAAATAATTAATCAAGGGGGATATTTAAGAAATGGGGTATTCTAAAAATTACGATATTTGGTTTAATTTTCAATTGTAATATTATCTTTAAAATTTAGCAATATTATTCATCAACTTTGATGTTTCTTTAATTGCAATATCGCCTTTATTTTTTGCTCAAATAACATTTTTAGTAGGTAGAGGAGCTGCTCATCTTTGATAATGTAGTTTCTAAATATTGAAAAAGAGAACCGTTGATTCAAATGAATTGTTAAAGAAAAATAAGGTGTGAAAGAAATTTACACTTTTTGACCAACTAAAATGTTATTTGGACGAAAAAAGACCCTTAAAATTTTGTCACGTGCAAGTCATGTGTCGAATTCCACGAAAAATGGTCGGCAAATAAGTTTAGTAATTTATCTGCTAATCGGAAAATAAGTTTGGTGGTTTATCCGCCAAACTCCTATAATTTGTATATATTGATATCAATAAAAGAAAGTTTAGTAATTTATACATAAATGTTGATAGTTCAGTGGAGTTGCGGTAATTAACCGTTAAAAGTAACAAGAAAATTGGTGGAGACCCTGCCCCCTTGCATATTATCCGCATGTATTATATATTATTGGATTGGTGTATAGATGCAGAATGGAAGGTTAATATTATTTCCATTCTGCTTCTATACACTAATACAATGATTTATAATATGAGTAACACTTGTGTGCATGTGATGTACAATAGGCTTATTGTACATCACACGATTAAATAAATGGACTCCAAAAAATCGCTGAAATATGATTTATAAAAATACCGCGTTTGCAAACCGGGTCTGCGCCCGGGTCGCGCCTGTTTTTTTTTTTTTTTCTCTAAATTATATTGCAAGAACATAATAAGTTTACTCTAAATACAAAATAACTAAATTGTAAGAACACGATAAATTTATTGTAAGAATAATAAGTCTACTCTAAACACAAAATTACTATACTGTAATAAAGAAATAAAAAAAAAAAAAGTTTGATGACGATTTCGTACGATCCACGCACAATTTTAAATCCGGATGTACATTAAGCATAATTTTAAATTCGAATGTACATTAAGCATTATTGTACATTATATGTACTCAAATTTTCGTCTCATAATATATACGGATAATATCTACGGGATAGGGTAGGAAAAACCGATTAAAAAGGTCATTGCTTGGAATTGCGCAATGAAAGCTATTCTTTAACGTAAAAGCCGCCTCAGACTTGACAACCGACACCAGTTTTCCACAAAGATTGCAACTTGTTAACTAACAAAAATTATTTAATAATCATTTCGCAAAACCCTAAAAAACCTCTGTAATTTTGAAGAGCCCAAAATTAAATTAAATTAAATTGTCTCAATCAATAACTCGTTCAAACAAGCCACCGGAAAAGAGGAGTATACCCGCGTAAATTAGTTAGTGACGACATGTTATTTTTAATATTACTTTATTTTTTTTAGTTGTAAAAAATTAAGGAATTAATGAATTAACCTTTAATTAATTTTTTTAAATTCTTTGATTTTGTAATCATTTATGTATATTATTAACATTTTTCATAATTATAGGGTTAGTATTGTAAAAAGAAATGGTAAATAAGTTAGAGTGACAACTATTTACAAAATAAATAAGTTAGAATGACAACGAAAAAAGAAAAAAAAAACGGAGGTAGTAATGCAATTGTGACAAATAATTGTTAAGTCGTAATAACTAATTGTTTGAGATTATTATTATTATTATTATTATTATTATTATTATTATTATTATTATTATTATTGTTTCAAAAGACCATTTTTTTAACAAGATTGTAGTTTTAACACGATATTTTAAATTTGGCAAAATAAATCTTAAACTTACTATTATATTACAATTTGATTATGATCAATATTTCACGTAAAAGATTGCTCCCATGTAACCAATTTTTGCACATTATATCTCAAATTCTCTCGAAATTGTTAAAATAAAAATTAGACTATAAAAATGAATTGTTTTATTATCAACCTAATATATTTTGATTACGATGTCAAAATTATATATAACAAGCATTAATGCGGATTGGATCTTCTACGATAAATGGTGTTATATTTTCTGTTTCGATAAGATAATACACTGACACATATACACAGTGACATCATCAATACATCACAAATATACATATCTACTATATTTATATAAATGTAGCAGGAAATATAGCACCATATGTAGCAGCAGAAGATCCGAATCGTTCTTACCTATAGCATGTGTAATACGCTTTTTGTAAATACACCACGTATCTTATTCATACTAACATGGATACGTGAGATCATAAGTGATTGCGTGGTAATTAAATAGAAAAGTACGCCGTATTTCATCTTGTGTAGGATCTACGAAGCCTTTCCCTCACACTTCATTTTGGTCACAAATTCGGCAAATTTAATAATATATTGTATTGTTCATTGGAAAATTAAAAAAGTAAGTGTATATTTTGCGATGTTAAATTTATAAGTGGAGTCGCCTCTCGGGCAGGCAACTCTAAAAAATTATTGAGAAGTCTGACAACTTTTTACAGTCGTCTGTTCGAAAGGCGACTTCACTTAGAAATTTAAACCGCAAAATATACACTTACTTTTTTAATTTTCTAAATGAACAATACAATATGTTATTAAATTTGCCTACTAATTCAGTAATTCCATCTAAGCCAATTAGTAAAAGGAACAGTAAGTTAGTTAACGTCAATAATTATAGACAAAAACTTATATGAGACCGTCACACGGCCGTCACACGATATGATGAGAAAAAAAAAATAGTTTTTATAGTAAAAATATCACATTTATCTGTAAAAGTATCACTATAACAAAAATATCATTTTTATCTGTAAAAATATCACTTTTTCCTGTAAAAATATCAATGTTTCCTGTAAAATTATATTCCGTCACACGTGAGATCGTCACACACACGACTTACTCCTCATCATATCAGGTTAAAGAAACATTAAACTTGATGATGAGGCTAAAACAATAATTAAGCTCCCCATAGTTATTCATTTTTTTAATTTTTTATAGTACAAAACAGGTTGTAACATTATAAAACCATATATATTTTATCTCAAATTTCATTTTTATTATATAAATAAAATATATATTAACAATATAATTATCGTACTATAAGGTTGTAAGAGTGACACGAACACAATTTGATAATAAAAAAAATAAAAATAGATCTTTACGTGCATTGAACAAGCTGCATAAATAAAAAATTATTTAAAAAAAAAATTAGTAATATTCAACAAGAACAAAGTTGACTTTTATCTTAATATATAGTCTTCTCAAAGAGACAGAAGGCCAAACCAAAATGAAGCCGGACAGAGGTAGAGATGGTGCCACTGGTCGTAAAGTCGACGACAACCACCTAGAGTGCGGCGGCCACCACCACCGCCGCGACCAGTATTTCTCCGGTGTAGCTGTTAGGATATTATTGGTATTGGTGGTGATAGGCATAATATGCCTCGTTCTTAATCAATCTTCGTCTTATCCTGTGGAGTTATTTCAACGGCCGTATTCCAATTACACTTATCCATCTTGTGATAATCATGCTGCCATGCAACATAATGTTACTCCGGTAAGTTATTTATGATTAATGAAATAAATTACATATGATTAGCAATTATTATTCATTTTTGTATGTTTTTTTGGTATGTTCCAGATTAAGCATGAACAACTTGGTTAGTTTTCATCATGCATGCTAGTCCAAAATAATATTTCCTCCGTCCCGATTTATGTTGCACACTTTTCGTTTTCAGTCGTCCCAATTTATTTGGCAAAATCTGTCTTTTTTCACATTCGTACCCGATTAACTGTGCAAAATAAGCCGGAACAGATGAAGTACTTGTTATTTACCAAAAGGAATTAAAAGCTCAAATATAATTTTTTTGTTTTATGTATTTCGTATATTAAATCTTTAAATTTACTCGGGTGAGAATTTTGTGGTGCTATTCTATTATACTCCATCCGTCTCTTTTTAACTGATGTTTTAGAATTAAATGAATGAATTATGAATTAAATGCATTCACAATAATTGATCTCTTTCTCTTGTTAATCCTTAAAATCACTCCCAATAATTATCTACAGGTACGTTGAAAAATAAGAAATATTTTAAAATTAACATAGTAATAAAATTGTAAAATTATATGAAAAAAAAATTAATTGGAAAAATTCTTAACAAATTAAAACTGATAATTAAAAGGAAACAAAGAGGAGTATTAGTTTTAATTTATTAATATCATAAGATGTATATAATCTTGACAACAATGTTTTATTTTGTCGGCATAGACATCCTTATTACCAGACATCTTAAAATAATTAACACTTCCTCCGTCCCATCTAAATTTGCACACTTTTTTTATTGGTACGTCCCACATTTTTTTTGCACATTATCAAAACTAAAATTTCTCTCATAATTTTCACCCTCAATTTTCATCTTTAAAAAAAAATCAATTGAAAAGCAAAATGACAGTGTTTTTTAATATAAGTGTTCGATCAAATGTGCAAATTCTCTCGAGACGAATGTAGTAGTATAGTTTTAAATTTGGGATTCACGGTATACTCAATTAATTACGAAGACTAGAATATTCTCGGGAAAACTGTTCAATTTGTTTGATTTGTGTGCATAAATTATAAGAATTGTCCAAAAAAAATATTTTTGTTAATTATTTTATATTAGTCTACACATCAATGTCGGTGGAGCATGTGACAAAAAATGTCTATCTCTGACTTTAGGGTTGCAAATCTGCAAAATCTAATTTATTTTCTAAATAACGTGCAATATTGACCATAATACATTACATATAATTAGCATAAGATTTTTCTTGTAATAGTGAAATTGAACTTTATTTTACAATGATGTGATATATATATATATATATATATACACATATACTTGATGATAAATGATATTTGGACCCGGGCATAATAAATTTACGGGAAAAATCTATGTTTAGTCCTGTATATTAAGGTTTGTTAAGAAAAAAATATGTATGTTTCGTAATTTCAATTTAGTTTACTATATTTAAATAAAATGTCTAATTAAAGGACACTAGACACTGGCGACAAGTAATTGTACCGTACTCAGACACGTGCGTTGCATGTGATCCAATAACTTAGGGATTTCCGATCAAATAGTTAGCGTGACGGGTATATTCTAGTTGTACATGTGAAGTAATTAAATAAACACACAAAAAAAAAAAAAATAATACAGAACCTAAATCCACATTAGTATTAGATTACGTGGAGAGGAATAACTCGCCATTTACGGTGTTGATTTAATTACTTAGCATGTATAGCTGGAATCAAAACTACCGTGCTAATCATTTGGCCGGAAATCCTCATTTATTAGGTTACATGTGGCATCCATGACAAATTCTGACATAGTTAGTAGTCATCAATGTCTAGTATCCTTAAATTTGACAATTTTCAAAACACAGTGAACTAAAATTGAAGTTTCAAAACATACAGAATTTTTTCGAGACAAGTCCTAACATACAGGACTGAAAATGAATTTTTCCCCACAAATTTATACCCATTTAATTAGCCCGTCATTATATTTAGTTTGCTAGAAATTAATAATAATCAAGAAAAATAAAGAAATAATTTTTTACTATTTTTTTAGTGATATTATTAATTAATTTCTTCCTAAATAGAAAAAGACAAAAAGAAACTAGTGATGATGTGATAATAATACCTGCTAATTTAAACAAATTAATGGAGTCTTATACAATTATTACTCCCTCCATCCCGATCTAATTTGCCTACCTTGACCGAGCACGAAGGTTAAGAAAAAACAGATTTTGTGGAAAAAATACACTTCTTCAAAGATACAGATTGAACGTGGAGATTATGAGATAAATTTGTCGTTTATAAACTGATAAATTATATTAGGATAAATCGAAAAGAAAAATTAAGCAAATTAAAACGGGACGGAGATAGTAATTATTTGCTCATGACAGCTGTTTTGCTCATGACCCTACTAAACTTATACATTTCAAATGTATAATAGTCAACTTAGTGACTATTAAATATTAATTGCTGATATTGATCATTGGATCCTTCTAAAATAAATAAATAAATAAAATATTGATGATTGCTCAATTATTTTTAATTAGTTTCTTACTGAACTTTTGTCTTATTATAAATAATTCTATTTTATATTCATATTATAACATAATTTTGTCACCAACTTTAACTAATTAATTATTTTATTATAAGATAGTTCTGCTACTTATTCAAAGATTTCTTCTAGTTTAACTGTTAAGCAAGTTCGTCTATTTTTTTAATTCCTATTGCTAGTAATCTATTCCATTATTATAATATAACTAACAAAAAATCATATTATTTTATTTTTATACACGGAATGATAGTTACAATTCAGCTCCTCTATTCACTGTGGTCGTATGTTAAAGTGTTCACTAGTAATGTATTAAAATTTCATAATATGAAGTAACTTATTATACGAAAAAATGGAGGAAAATAATGAGCAATGTACACATTAACTTATGCTCATAGTCTCTGTTCTAAAAGTCTCGTCTACTTTCAACTATACTCGGTCTAAGCGCGCTGACAATGTCTTTTCCCCAACTCCTTTTTGTTTAATACCCTTAAAACCCGATTAATCCGGCCTAATCAATTAGACACTAGACTCCAGTTTACCGCCTGACTAGAAAATTTCCCTTTATTCTTATGATAATTATTGTATCTAATAATAAGTTCATGTGATAACTTATCATCACAAAATGCTTAAGAACGAATTAATTTCACTTTTAGGCTTTTTTCTTTTTGCGGGTTTTTAGACTTTTTTTAGAAATAATTAACTATTGAATAAAATATTAGATACTACCTCCGTTTTCTTTTAAATATTCTTTTAGGTTTTGATAAGAAAATTAAGAGGTATGAAAAATGGACAAATTAATTCTCAATTAGATTACGCAGATATGGTAGATTGGATAACTAGAGTTTTTTTTAGGAGTAATTATAGGGGTATTATTCGAAAAAATGTAGGAAAAAAGGTAACACAACAACTATTTATAAACAAAACATAAAAGTTAAAAAGACATCTTAAAGAAAAAGGAGGGTAGTATACATTTGAGACGACCATTACTAAAAATTGTCTGTAATAATATACTCCCTCCGTCCCAATTAACCTGTCCTACTTTTCATTTCGGTCCGTCCCACTTATTTGTCACACCCATAAATGACAATTAAAGGCAACAATCTCCACTCTCAAAATATATCCACATTCAATCTCCACCTTTAAAAAAGTAAAAAATTCCACAAAATTATTTTTTCTTAACATCTGTGCTCGATCAACTGTGACAAATTAATCGGAACGGAAGAAGTAGTTGCGACAAATATTTTTTGCCCTAACAACTTTTTACTTTTTCGAAAATAGGCAACAGAGGAGAATGCATTGGCATCGATACTAAGAAAGGCAGCAACGAAGGATAACAAAACGGTGATAATAACAACATTAAACGCAGCATGGACTGAACCAAACACCATTTTCGATCTATTTCTGGAAAGCTTCAGAATCGGAAATGGAACACAAGACCTCTTGAAAAACGTCGTCGTCGGCGCAATGGACCAGACGGCGTATTCTCGTTGCATGGATGAGAAACTCCACTGCTACGCCCTAACCAGCGACGGCATCGACTTCTCCGGCGAAGCACATTATATGTCGGACATTTATTTTAAGCTTGTCTGGGCAAAAATTGATTTTCAACGCACTGTTCTTCAGATGGGATACGACTTCGTCTTCACGGTAAGTTCAGTCACTTGTGTTTGTGTTTGTGTTTGTGTTTGGATACCCGCAGAACCAGGATTGAAAGTCGAGGGGCTAAGTGGTAAAAATATGCAGTTTATAATAAATATGTAAAGTAAAAATATATTTTCTATAAATTACTCCTTTCGACCCGATCTAACTGGTCAACTTGCCATATTTGTTTGTTCCAGCCTAATTGTCCTAGCTCATAAATGATAATTCCTCTCACAATCTCCATCCTCAAAATCTTCACTCTTAATCTCCACCTTTAAAAAAGTCAAAGATTTCACAAAATCTGTTTTTCCTTAATCTCTGTGCCCTACTAAGATTGGCCAATTAGACCGGGACGAAAGGAGTATTATATTGATGTTTTTATTTAATATTCTAAATATAGTACAATCGTACTCTTAAAATTTTGAATGTAGGTCTGATATTTTATTAAATCAATAAATTATACTAAAAATACTATTAAGTTATCGTTGTACATCAAATTACCTCAGTGTCTTGTTTATTTAGTCCGATAAAAAAATTTGAAAATTCAAATTTCACGAATAAATTATATACGAGTGAATCGATCAATTTTTTAAAAAAAGTCATATAAGTACGAAGTGATGGCTTTCAGGGTGTTGTACCTTCATAAAATTTACCAAAAATGAAAAGATGTACATTTGAATTAGGACTCTCATTGTGAGACGGAGAACAAAATTTTACTGTGTAAAATAGCGAAGAAATATAGTTGTGTAGTTTGTATAATTAAGGGAGTGTTTGTGATTGTTTCCATTTTAGAATAATTATTAGATATTGAGAGTGTGGAAAATTTTGTTTAAGCAAAGTAGTTAGTGTTCGCAATAATAAGTGATTTATATAAAGAATAGAAGTTGTATTATTTGGAAAAGGAGTAAATTTAGAGAGAAGTAGTATGTAGAAGTAGAAAAAAACATATGATGGCATTCTTCTAGCTTCTGCTTAAAATAAATTATTTTTTTATGCAGGATGGTGATGTGATGTGGTTGAGGGATCCATTTCCAAGTTTCTACCCGGACGGAGACTTCCAAATCTCATGCGATCACTACTGGGCCAATTACACCGACTTGAGTAACTCACCAAACTCGGGCTTTATTTATGCGAGATCAAACAATCGAACTATCGAATTCTACAACTTCTGGTACGCAGGAAGACATTATTTTTCAGGAAAACATGATCAGGATGTGTTCAATTTCTTGAAAGGCAACCCGTTTACCCTAGAAATCGGGTTGCAGATCCGGTTTCTCGACACGGCTTACTTCGGCGGGTTTTGTGAACAGCGTAAAGATATGGATGTGGCAATCACAATGCATGCAAATTGCTGCATTGGAATGGAAAACAAGATTCATGATATTAGAATTGTGATTGAGGATTGGAAAAAGTATATGGCATTGCCTAGTGGTTTAGACAAGAATTTGAGTAATATGACTTGGACACTTCCAAGAATTTGTTACTAAACACATTCTTTTGTTGTTGTTATTATTTATCTTTTGCTTTTTACGAAAACTGTAATCGGTTGATGAGATTTGGATCTTTTAAAGTATTTTACGGTGCATATCGAAGAAAGAGTGACACATTCTATATATGAATACGATATAAAATTTCGGAACCCACTTAAAATGTGTCACTCTCTTAGAAATGCACTGTGCAAGAGAATCCAAATAAGAGTTGATGGTAGGGAAATAGCGCTTTATGTAAAAGTGTAATATATTGTTTTCTTCGATAATTTATAAATGGATATAATTATAAAAGGTTGTAAACCAGAAACACATTTCTTAATACTCCCTCCGTCCCGAATGAACTTGCACAGGGGCTCGGGCACAGAAATTAAGAAAAGTTGCTTTTTCAATTTTTGTTGACTTTTCAACTGTTACTGTAGCCAAATTAGCTGAATAATAAAGTGAGAGATTAATACACTAATCTTATACCACTAGCAGTTTCAAAGAGTCCAAAACTGGTAAAAAAAAATCCAATTGCTGAAAAAAGTGAACAGTAGTCGACAGTAAAAAATCATTAATTCAAGTCAGATTCTGGAGGAATTTTTTCCCTCCAACAGTTGTTTCCCTGAAATTTTTTTACAGTTCAAACAGGGGAAAAATTACAAATTTCACTTTCCCACCAAAATTTAACCTACTCCAAAGAATCCTATATAATGTGCTTTTAATGAACCTTAAATACATTCAATGCTCAATCTGAAAAAACAGCATAAATACAAAGAGGAGCAATGGTTTGCAACAAAAAGGGATGGAAAAATTTATCTCCATCAGAGCGCCTCTTGATTGCTCAGTTCTTGACGGAAAATAGCACGAATCGAGTGGTACATCATGGCAAGATCAAGGAGGCAGCAACATCATTTGGAGTCAGCCGTCGAACCATTCATAACATATGGGGGGCTGCAAAGGATCAAATGGCAGCAAACAAGCCGGTCAGTTTCGCTACAAAAAGTCTCGGAATAGGAGTGGTTAGTAAAGAATTAGACATACAATTGATGAAAGGCATACCATTTTGCAATAGGGGTTCAATAAGAAGACTCGCCAATGAGTTAAGTGTGAGCAAAAGTAAGGTAGGTAGGTGGGTTAAATCTGGCAAGATCAAACCACACACCAATGCCATAAAACCAGCCCTAACTGAAGCAAACAAACTGCAAAGGCTAAAGTACAGCCTCTCCGCATTGCATTATGACAGCCAAACAGAAAAAATAAGGTACGAGACTATGCACAATGTCATTCATATAGATGAAAAGTGGTTCTACATGCAAAGGGTAACTGAGAGGACATATAAGTTGCAAGAAGAGCCAGAACCTTATAGAGCTTGTAAGAGCAAGAGGTTCATACCCAAAGTGATGTTTATGTGTGCTGTTGCACGGCCAAGGTTCTCAAGCCAAGGGGAGCTTGAGTTTGATGGGAAAATTGGGATTTTCCCATTCACAACTCAAGTACCAGCTCAAAGAAATAGCCGGAACAGGGTTAGAGGTACTTTGGTCACTAAACCAATCGAGTCAATAACCAAGGAGGTTATCAAGGACTGCATTTTGAGACAGGTAAGTTTGAAGCTATCAGGAATTATAATCATCATTTAGCTTATGGGGAGAGTAAGCCTCCAAAATGGATTGTAACTGCTTCCAACTGCTGTTACAATCCATGGTGACATTACTATTTATGTATTTTACCAATTCACAGATTATTCCAGCAATCAAAGACAAGTGGCCGGCAAATGCAAGCAAAAACATCATAATACAACAAGATAACGCGAAACCGCACATCAGCAATTTGGATCCGGATTTCAGGGCTGCTGCAACTTCAGATGGTTTTCAAATTACCCTTGTTTGTCAACCACCTAATTCCCCAGATACAAATGTATTGGATTTGGGTTATTTCAGGGCTATTCAGTCATTGCAGGTGGAAAAGCCCTCAAAAAGTGTTGAACAGTTGGTTACTAATGTGTTGCAGTCTTACGCAGATTTGGAGGTAACCAAACTTAACAATGTCTTTTTAAGTTTGCAAGCATGTATGATAGAGGTCATGAGACTCAAAGGACACAACAATTACAAAATACCCCATATTGGAAAGGCTGCACTAGAGAGACAAGGTTGTTTGCCACTGTCTTTGGAGGTTGAAGAAGAAGATGTGAGGGAAGGGATAGAGTTCTTGATTGGAAACAAACAGGCTGCAGGCTCTTATGAAATAGGGGGGTTGATGACAGATTTGGGATACATCTAACTTAAGTTTTCAATCATTTTTGGTCAGTGTTTATAGCATAAACACGATATAGTGTTTGTTTTGCTTAGGCTATAAACACTGATTTGTATATATTCCAGTTTAGGGGTTTTTTCTAGTTTTCTACTGTAAATACCCCTTATTTTTGTAATCCCTTGTGGCCCTCAGAAAAAATTCATCATTGGGACCTAAATTTATGGAGCAATTGTGTAAACTAGCAACAATTCACAGAATGCTACCAAGTCTACACAATCTGACTCGACCTACGATCAACCGAACCCAATTAAGTGTGCAAGTTCATTCAGGACATAGAGAAAGCATTCGGGTATAACTATCAGTTTATTAAACATCATTTAGAGGAAACACAGAATCCAAATCAGTGATGTAGTTGAAATAAATCAACTAAACCCGGCACAAATTATGAATTGGACAAACCAGATGAGAGCAGCTACATCAGCTACTCAATCATCAAACAAAAGCAACAGATTCATATCAGGCTAACAGTTTCACATCAAGCCACAATAATCAAAGATCCAACAGTGTCAAACCAAGCCAACAAAATCTAAATTGGACAACCCAGAACAACAGTTTCATATCAGTCCTACAGTTTCACATCGATCCAACATAATCAAAGATCCAACAGTTTCAAACCAAGCCAACATTTTCAAATCAAGTGAACTTAGCACCGAATCAAGAGCACATCTCAGCAAACTCACTATTTCAAGCACAAATCATAGCCAAAACTCAGATCTCATAGCACGGCAAAAAAATAAGCAAATAAGAGCACGCATGCAGTAGTATGTTAAAGCGACTAAACCTTAGATCTAAAACTCAGATCTAAAAAATCACACCACACCATCATCAGTTACGAAGATCTAACCCCAAAAAAGTCAGATCTAGAAAATACAGTATAACCTTTGCGCAGATCGGAAACCACAAGGTCAAGTGGTGCTGTAACTGGGCCCTAATCTCCTTCGAATCCAACCACGAATCTCTCGACTCATCTTCCTCCCGCCGGCCACCATCGGAGAGTCCAGAGGAAGGACACATGTCCATGAGTGGAGGAGGTCCCTTCAACTCTGGACTCAAGCCCAGGTCCGCAGAAAAAAGTGTATCAGGTACATATGTTTCTTCCGAATCGGAACAGTAGTCGAAAGTAGGTTGGGAATCCTCCGTCGAATCAGCAACATAAGACATCCCACAAAATGAGAAAAATTAAATCTGGCCACGGGAATGGGTGGGGGAGGCGAAGAGGAAGAGAGAAGAGTTGGGTTGTGGGGATTACAGAAGGGTATAGGTTAGTATACTCTCAAAAACGGCGAAGAATGACTGTGAAGATTAGGGTTTGGAAGAAGAAGTGAGAGAGAGAGAGAGAGAGGAATGGATCGAGAATGATCCAGGAGATACCAGCAACAGATAACCCAAAACAATGGGTTGGGCTGTTAAGTGGTTTGGGTTGGGTAAGATAGGGGGTATAAATGATTTGGGTTGGGTTTAGATTAGGGATTTAAGTCATGTTTAGTTAATTTTAGTGTGAATCTTAATATGGGCTGTAAATAATTAAGAGTGGCATTTTTGTAAATAAACTGATTTTTAGAGGTTCAAAGTGTGGCTTTTCTTTCCTTTTTAGTAATTGTGCAAGTTCATTCGGGACACCCAAATTTGGAAAGTGTGCAAGTTCATTCGGGACGGAGGGAGTATCTACTAGTATTTGT
Organism: Ajuga chamaepitys; assembly: GCA_958295605.1. Lineage (NCBI taxonomy): Eukaryota > Viridiplantae > Streptophyta > Magnoliopsida > Lamiales > Lamiaceae > Ajuga > Ajuga chamaepitys. Next base: position 2,565,650 of record OY282502.1, on the reverse strand, counting down.
TAGAGGTGGTAATTTGGGTTAATCGACTCGGTCCAAACCAAGATTATTATACTAGTGACTATGTCGGGTCAGTCCACAATTCTTTCGACTAAAAATTAAGAAATGTAGTCTAATCCCTTAAATACACTGAGATTTGACATACCAACTTGGGACCTGCCAAGCCATGGAGCTATTAGTCCATCGAATCGGGCTTATTTGATCGAGCACATTGTTGCAAGTTATGTAGACAATGCTCACTAATACCAAGAGGCAGCCATTCTTTGAGTAGAAAAAAGTTGATAACAAATTGACAGCCATAGAATTTCCCCAAAACATGGTACGCGAAGTAAGACACACACATGTACACAAACACACAGACAGGGAACCAGAATTGAAAGTCGAGGAGGCCAAACAGTAAATATATACATAATAAATATTTATTATACATAAAAAAGAAGAATTTTTTTTTTCTATAAATTAATATTTTTAATTAATATCCGAAAAATATGACAACCCTAATCTCGTAAAAAATTACACTCACTTCAGCATATCACGGAATTTATGAATCATACTAAAAGCTTAAGACTCCGTAATAACCAGTGAAGATGTATGTATTGTACACAGTGACAGAGAAATGATATGCTACATACCTATCACTTTCCGAGTACTTGCTTATGTGGCATTGACGTAGGTGTTATGTAACACATTTTTAAAATTGTTGCAAGAGCAGGTGCACACCATAGATATGCAGCATATTAATTCTCTACAATCACATACAATTATTAGGGACGTAAATGGGTCAGGTAGGGTACGAGCAAGGTTGTCAAACTCGCGATTTTAAGTAGAATCGGTGGAGTGTCCGTAAAATCGGATCGTAAAATCGAATCGTAAAATATATACACAATTAATTAAAAAGAAAAGATATATAATATGAAGAAATATTTTAAGCATCATGCTTCATATATACATTTAGCAAGGCATTCCTAAATTATAATTATGAATATTTTAATTTTAAGAGAAATTAATAACCTTAGTGAAATTAAATACTACATAAAAAAGATATTTTTTTTTATGAAGCTCAAATATTAAATTGGAACCTGATAGTAAAAAAGATTTTCAGCAAAATTCGCTCTCTTTGTGTATAATTTGCTCTAGAAAAGTTTTGAAATTTCAATTTTATGTTTATTAATTCTACATAGTATTATATGTTTTTTTAATTGGTAAAATAGAATAAAAAATAATATTTTATAAAACTGTTAAACTCGTACACAAAATCGTAAAATCGTAAAACTCATAAAATCGCATGAGCAAACTCGAGAGTCTACTCCGATATCATCATATCTCGATTTTATCACGAGTTAACTCGTTTAGGGAGAAATAACTTGTAAACTCGTAGAACGTAAGAGTTAACTCGAGATTTTGACAACATTGGGTACGAGTATGCTTCCCCCATACTCTACTCTATTTGATTCGGGTACGGGTAGTACTCGTTGGTAATCAGGTAACCCGCGGGTAATCGGATTACTGGTTGATAAATATAAAAAATATATAGCTAGTATGTAATATGTATATATATATCATATATAATGTGATACAATAAATCAGATATAACATATATAATATGTAAATGTAACATTATATGATATTTTATATATTAAATCATATATTAGAAGCATAACATATTAGATATAATGCTAATTATATAATATATATAATAATACATATTTATGTAATCGGGTACACGGATAGGGTATCGGGTAGGGTAAACGGGTAATATGCTAAACTCGTACCTTACCCTACTCAATCGAAAAATATCGGGTTCGGACGATTCCTGATCCTATTATCCGTTTACCCGTCGGGTAGGATTACCCGCACATCCCTAACAATTATATGAGTGCAGTGGTAACAAACCATGAATTTAAAGATCCCTAGGAACTTCGAAGTCTTAAAACACATCACATGGTTTACAAGAAACAAGAAAAATTCAATGTTACGCTGTTACATTAAACGAAACATGCAGAATCAGATATTAATAGTTAGGATCAAATTCATAAATTTGAAACTAACACTTGTCAAACTGTTGTCTGATTGTGATTGGTTGGGCTCAACAGTCAACTCCCTTGCAACAGGTGATCAGTCCTTTTCTATAACTACAAGTCCACATTCAACTACCAAGGCGGAGCCCATGTGAGGCTGATCGGGGTATAGCGTGGTTGGACGGAGAGGAATTGGAAAATAAACATAGACAGCCAATAGAAGACTAGTACCTAAACAGGGATTAGTCGAGGATTTTTACGACAGAGTAATGGTTACATATATGCCATCGTAACAAAATGTGTGCAAAAACGAAAAGCTTTTTCTTAAAAATGCTGTATTTCGAAAGGAAAATGGGTTTCCATTAAAGACAAATGCACTATACATGGATGACAAAACTCCTAGTTGACTTATGAAACCATGTTCATGCTTCTTATACCAGTAACTAAACATGTGAAATCAATTTTCTAACTAGTTATTTACAACAAATATTATCATACGGTATATGTAAGAACATAATCTCAAGAAAATTCATACCTCAGAAATCATAGATTTACATAGAGGCAGCATTACCAGAAAAGGCAATCAAATGCCTACACAGTTGAATGCTAAGCAGCACCATTACTTCTTCTATCACCCCCTTAGAGCATTGGCATTATTCACTGTGGTTATTCTCACATTCCTCCTGCTGTCCCGGTCCTCCTCTACTCCTTTCCGATTTTCCCGACAACACGTCTCTTCATCATCTTCTGATCATGCTACAAATTACAGCACTCAAGTATGTACAATGCTATTTTCTGCAAATGCAACATGGAGTTTTTAAGTAGATGAATAGAACTACAAAATTTTCAGATTTAGAATTTATATGAATTATCTCTTTAGTCTTATCAGTTTGTTTATGAATTTATACGGTTTTCCTTTTGTAGGGACATGGAGAGCTAAGTTTGAACCAAGTGTTGGAAAGGGCAGCTATGCCGGACAAAACAGTGATTATAACAACCTTAAATGAAGCATGGATTGAACCTGATTCAATATTTGATCTCTTCCTACAGAGTTTCAGAATTGGGAATCAAACAGTTTCGCTTCTTAAACATTTGGTGGTTGTTGCTCTCGATAAAAAGGCATTTGACCATTGTTCAGGTAATCTACACCTGAACTGCTACTATCTAACAACAGAAGGTGTCGACTTCTCCGGTGAGACAAACTTTAATACTTGGAACTACTTCAGTATGATGTGGAGGAGGATTGATTTTCTACGGAGTGTTCTTGAGATTGGATACAACTTTGTTTTCACGGTGCGCTCCATCATCAACCAACTACTTCTTACTTCTTAATACATAATTAAGTTTTCAATTTTTTGATTGTTTACTTTGTATGTGTGATTTTCATCATTGCAGGATGCAGATGTCATGTGGTTTAGAAATCCATTTCCACATTTTTACACAGATACCAACTTCCAAATTTCATGTGATTACTTTTGGGGCGAACCATCAGACTTGAATAACTCCCCTAATGGAGGTTTCAATTATGTTAAATCAAGCAACCAGACAATCGAGTTTTACAAATTTTGGTACAATTCAAGACAACGTTATCCAAAAAAACACGATCAGTATGTACTTGACAAGATAAAGTATAATCCTTTCATCAAGGGGATTGGATTAGAGATCAAGTTTCTCGACACGGCTTACTTTGGAGGGTTTTGTCAGCCTCGCAAGAACTTGAATACGGTCTGCACAATGCATGCAAATTGCTGTGCTGGTTTGGGTAATAAAATCCATGACCTCGAAATCTTGCTCGAGGAGTGGAGAAGTTATCTCTCTTTGCCGGAACATGTAAGGACAGCCCAGCCACCTTCATGGTCTGTTCCACAAAGTTGCGGGTAATTAATTTAGATTAATTTGACAAAAATAAAAGTTATGATAGTATGAATTATTTTTATTACTGCTTTTCTGAGGCTAACATATGTATTGGTGTTGCTTGCCATTTTCACATGTAGGCCTCATTCATTTCATCATAACACTCCAAGGAAGAAGGGTAACACCAAAGAAATAAAGAGTGAATCCTCACCTAGGGTACTCAAATTTTAAGGTAACATAAACATCTGGTATTGTCGAGACCGCAAATCATCATTCCAGCTCTTCTTCGACCAATTGTGCAACATCTCCTATAACAATTGCACCATTGCATGACACATATATTATATAACATTACTGAAGCATCAATAGTGATTATCTGTTGTAGAATTATGCAATTGTTGTAGGAGACTTTGCATCCTTCTTGTAGAATATCTGAATTGGTAAGTCTTAAGTTTTCGTTTGATACTACACATCTATGTTTTATGCAATTATGCGTTTGAACTTTCTCTTTTGATACTATAGATCTATGTTTTATGCATCAGAGTAGGAGCACCAGAGCACTGGCTTATATACACCAGACATCAGATATGTTCAACCTTTAGACGATTATGAGTTAAAAAGATCGCAAAGTATTGATGCGTGAGAATATCTCACCTAGAATAAGCATTTCTTGATTTCAACAATAACAAGTTCATGAGTAGTTAGAGAGGTTTCAATTTACAGTTTTCTATACTTTCATCCACCTTATCAACAAATAAGATATGCTCCAAGATATCTCTTATGGAGCTTATATGCAAAATTATGTATCCTCATAGCTATTTTAGGGGCATCATTAGAGACAATTTTCTTTTAAGTAGCAAGAAAGGAAGATAGAATCATATATACTTCTATTGAGGTAGCTATAACGCAGATATCAGCACACTCCAAGCTGTATTAAGAGTAGCTGTCAAAAATTCAAAATCTAATGAATGAATAAAGCCAGTTTGTGCTAACATACATACATCACTACTTGAACTGCCATCAAAACCATTCCGATCGGTTTAGATGTCTATCAAGTGATCCACAATTAATAATACTCATACAGAAAACATATTTATGAATGTATTCATGTTATTTGTGATAAGGAGAGCATTACCAATTCAAAGTGTTAAGCTTGGAGGCTGAATTCTCTTTCTGTTCTCTCTGCTTTAGAGCAATAAATAGATCAATTCAGGATTTAATACGAAAATTACATTTCATAAAGTCAATCTAGCCAAAACAAAGCTAAAAAAATCCTACGGTTCAAACAAAAGCAAACATACGAGTAAAGCTACTCCACCGAAGCTGATCAACAGTTTGCAGAAAGAGTAATCTCTACTTCGTAAGCATAAACAACTTTTGCAGCCAATTCGAAGTACACAAAACGCATCTCTTGACAATGAACATCCAATGCAATGGCTCTCCGGTGATAATTTTTACCAAGGAAAAAATTACCCTAAAATCAGGGCGACAGAGTCCTTGAAAACTATTAGGATACTGTCGATCGAATACAAGCGGTGGCTTCGAGCTCCGACTGGAGCTCAGCTGGTCAGAATGCCGTAGATTTCGTCGGCGCCGATTATAGCGCGAGAAGAGACGGATTTTTTTTCTTCAAAAGTAAAATATAAGAGGAAAAAAAGTAGGATCAAAAAGAAAAAGGGGGAAAATCCTGTCTTTTTTTTTCCGTAACTTAGGCTCGGTCGAGAAAAAGTCCTGTATGCTTTAAATTCTCAATTTTAGTTTGGTACGTTGAAATCGAGTCCAACTTATCAATTTTAATTTTTTATGTTGGAATCTAGTTTAATTTTAGTCCTGTATTTAGGTTCAGGTCCAATTTAAGGACAAAGTTTACCGAAAATTATAAAATTGACCGTAACTTGTCATGTGCACTGCACATATTCCCAAATTTTAGAGTTTCCGATCAATTTATGCTGACTTGTCACATCATTTAAAATTTAAAAAAAATGTCGAGCCACTCACATTCGCCTCCGACGCCATCTTCAACGCTTTCTACACATTCGCGTTAACATCGGCACCTATTATCACCATACTCAGATTATGGATCTTGATCAGCCACAACAACTTCTTTACATGACAAAAGGTGTCACATGAAACAACAATTTGAGCTTTTTTGTCGAATGTGGCTCGAAATTTATCGAGAAGTGAGGTGAAGGCTTGGACTTCGGACATGAAGTAGGCGTGAAGAGTACATCGATTTTTCGGGTGCATTGCAGCCCATTGAATAATATAGCCCAAAATTTGTACACACGTGCAGTGTAAGTGATAAATTCTGATTAATTTTACAATTTTCATCAAAATTTATTCGCAAATTAAACTTTATCATAACATACAGAATTAAATTAAACTCAATCTTAATATATAAGATTAAAATTATGTAACTTTCCCAAAAGAAAAAAAGTTGGGCTTGGCGACGTCGAGTACACGTGGGGACAAAGATATTCGGATCTCAGCCCTATTCAAACATAATTCTTATTCTTATTGGGTCAAATTAAAATGGAGGCCCAAATTAAAATAGATCACTAAATAAAAGTGGAAAAAGAAAAAGATAATAAACTTAGCCTTAATAATATCTCTCAATAAATAGCCTAGAGCTGTCCAAACGATTTCGGCTCCTGATTTGGAGGTGACAATTTTGAAACTGCATACTTTGGGAGCTAAAGTCCGAACCACCATATTGATGGTTTTGGTTACGGTTTGGAACCAGAACTAAAATGTCGGTCGATTCCAAATCACCGATTCCTCCTCCTCCTTTTTTCTTTATCTACCTGTATATGTATATGTTCTAAACATATTTCTCTTTGTAACTCCACTTCCATTATTTTCTAATCTCTCAAAACAACGTCCATGGCCATGGTGATTCCATAATCACGCCAAGAGTACTCCCCTTCACCCTCTCACCTCCTACCGTCGTCGAAATCTCCACCGCCCAATTCCACCGTCGACGTGGAGATCAAACAAAATCAGCTGAAGAACATTCTAGACCCACTGAGAGATCTCACCTTGAAGTCCTCAATGGTAAATTAAAAAAATAAAAATATATATAAGAACTGATTCCGAATTGTGAATATTGAGAATCGAAACTAAACTTCCCATATATCGGTTTTGGTTCCGGTTTCAATTATGTCAGTGATTTTGAAATCGTTGACCCACGGTTCCGAAATCTTTTGACACCTCTAGGTCAGTTAGGCCTAGTGGATCAACCATCCGGCACGTAAGGCTATTTACAACATTGTCACCCTCTAAATAGAAACATTCGATTATAAGGAAAACTTGCCATGCATTATTGAAAATCCAAATAAATTTAATAATATTTCATTTCGTTTTTTTGTCATGCTATCACTATATAGTAATAACATGATGAATATACATAAATTACAAACAAATTAAACCTGGTAGGGCGAAAATTTGCACCCTCCGAACTCCATCTCTCCGTCCCATGTGGTCCGAAGTCAACTCGGACTCGACCACTGGGCCTGCAAAAAACACGATCGAAATTGACTTGAGCATCGGAAGTGTTTTTTGCAGATCCAAGGATCGAGTTCAATTTGAATTCGAAGAAGGATGCGAATTTTCGCCCTATCAAAACACAAACTAAGGAACATTATATATATGCTAATTACGATGCATTAACCATGTTTTGCATGTGTATTATAAATCAAAATATCTATTATTCCTTAATCGGACTTATGTAAATCAACGATCAACCATATATGAAAATAAGGCAAGAAAAGTAGTAACATGATCAAACTTTTTGTTATATCTATTATTAGCCTATTCTCAAACACAAACTGAATTAGACAAAGGCAAGATAATGGTTTTGGCCGAAGACAACGGCAAAAACCTAGAGTCCGATGCAGGGCCGGTCCTGAGAGTAGTCGATGGCAGCCACCAAGACGACTACCACGATCGGAGCAATCACCACCGTCATCGCCACGAATATTTCCCATGTATAGGTGTAGCTCTTAAAGCAATGCTACTATTCACAGTGTTAGGCGCAACCTCCCTTCTTCTTCTGGATCAATCTATTTATTCTCCAAATTTCTTGGAAAGGTCTTTTACACTTTTATCGCAAAGTGGCCTTAGCAGAGGAAACTCATCGCCTTGTGAAAATCATAGCAATGTTTCATCTTCGTTTCATCAATTCATGACGGTAAACCTACCTTCTCCGGTAAGTTAGATAGTGATTAATTAATTTATAGCAAACTCTCGTATACACCTAAAATTCTTGTAATTCGAGTCGCGAGTACATCCATTAAGTTATATGAAGTGTAATTTTAGAATCGTATAGTTAGTGTACAAAAGAAAGGACGATATTTATTTTATAAAAAAAATACTAGAACAATATTAAATTTTATAATAATAATAATAATAATAATTTAGGTTTAGGGTTAGGTTTAGGGTTTTTTTTTACACATAGCTTAAATTTGTATTGATGTCATACCTTCTTGAATCTAAATAAGAGTAATAATAACAAATATTAGGAGATTTGTTGGACATATTAGGGGTATTGTAGAAAAGAGGTAATGTTAATTAAGAATGAGTAGTTTATCAAATAAAGTTCTTTTTCTCTCCTTTGTATTGGGAAAGAAATAAGTATTTGGTTTTTGCCGTTGGGGCGTAAGTGAGACGAGACACCTTGCGAGTTATTTAAACTCGATTTGTGAAAGATAAAAATCGACTCGAGATAAATGAGTCGAAGTTAAGCTCGAGCTCAACCAACTCGAGTATATATCGAGTTCGAGTTTGGTACTCAACTCAGCAGGCTCGTAAGCTTGTGGTAAATTGTTAAGTTACCCTTTATAGTTGACATTATTATAAATATATCATAATTCTACATTAAATAAGGTGAAATCTAAGGTTCCCATTAGCATTCCTTTGTATTCCCTCCGTTTCTTTTTAATTGATTTTTTAATTTCTTAATGATTTTTTAAATTAATTAATCTTTTAACTATTTTTTACAATTTCTTTCAATTTTGCACATGTGCCAATTTAAAACATCAATTCTTGTTACCGGGTATATTTGGAAAAGAAAAAAAAAAAATCTTAATTTTTCCATTTTTTTTTTCAAAAATATTAATTAAATTGAAACGGATGAAGAGTTAATCTAGTCCAACTGAGTATCTTGAATTTAACGAGTTTTTACCGAGTCGAACTCGAACCTCTAGTATTTTATCGAGCTCACGCCTATCAGTACTGAGAGGGTGTTTGGCTGAGCTTATAAGCTCCTAAAAACATCTTATAAGATGTTTAGGAGCTTATAAGCTCTTGCAAAGTGTTTAGCAAAATAAGATGTTTAGGAGCTTATAAGACAAAAAAATAAGTTACTATTCCCCAACTTATTTCCATCTTATTTTTTAAGATCTTAACTATTACACTCAAATTTCACACATTTCACACACTTACACACACTACACACTCTACACACATTACACACATTTCACACACTACACACATTTCACACATCACACACAATACACACTTCACACATTACACACATTTCACACACTTTTTGCACTTCACACACTACATACATTTCACACACTAATCAAAATGTGCGTTTAATATTAATTTTTAAATTAGACCCCAAATTTATAACTAAACCACTATATTCAATTGCAAACTTATAAGCTCTTGAAACAACTTATAAGATGTTGGAGCTTATAAAATGTTTAAAATAAGTTTAGCCAAACACCCTCTGACTCGTGTATTGACGATGCGTCTGACGAAACCAGGCGAAACAGGATACTGAACTGGCGACAATACTGAAGAAGGCATCAATGGAGGACAACAAAACGGTGATAATCACAACATTAAACGCAGCATGGACTGAACCAAACACCATTTTCGATCTATTTCTGGAAAGCTTCAGAATCGGAAATGGAACTCAAAACCTATTGAAAAACGTCGTCGTCGGCGCAATGGACCAGACGGCGTATTCTCGTTGCCTGGAAAAGAATCTCCACTGTTACGCCCTAACCACCGACGGCGTCGATTTCTCCGGCGAAGCTTATTTCATGACGGAGGATTATTTGAAGCTGGTCTGGAGAAAAATCGATTTTCAACGCACTGTTCTGCAGATGGGATACGATTTCGTCTTCACGGTGCTTTCCTTTACCTTTTAATTTCACCGATGTTTATTTTTGGTGCCGTAACTTTTTACTCGTACGAGTTAGGGGTGTGCGTCGATCGGTTTCGGTAATCGAACCGATCAAATTTAAAAAACCGACCGCTAACCGATCAGTCCTACCCAATAACCGAACCGACCGAATCTTTTATTGCAGCCGAACTCTAACCGAACCGACTTAGTCGGTCGGTTTTTCGGCCATAACCGAAACCCAAAAAAATAAATAAAATATAATGTTTTCTGACCTACATAACGGAAAACCGACCAAAACCGAAACCGACACCGACCGACCTAGTGGGTGAATTAGGGTTTGGGTTGTATATGACCTAATTTTTCGGTCGGTTTCGGTTTTTCCGGTTTTTAATTTTTCAAAACCGACACCGACCAAAATAACCGATCTTTTAATTTGTCATAACCGATACCCGAACCGACATATACATAACCGAACCGACCGATTTTTTTCGGTCGATTTTTTTCGGTTATAACCGAGTTTTGCACACCCCTAGTACGAGTTTAGTTTTAAAAATAATTTAGTGCTTTCCTTTACTTTTTAATTTCTTCGATGTTTATTTTCGGTGCCGTTCACATTTCACTCGTACAATTTTTAGTTTTAAAAAAAAAAAGTCAATTCAGTTCGGAATCTTTATTATATATTCGTATTTAGTCCTTTTTTTGTCATTGACAATCTATTTGGTTGGAAAATTACATGTGTCGATCATTTGTTGGTGCTACGTATTTCAAAATCGGCGAAAAATGGTCTCATGAACGATTTTCCTGCAAATTGGTTACTGGCGGTGAAAAAGGACTAAATACGGACAAATTTTAAAGATACATGACTAAATTAATGTTTTTAACTTTTTGTGATTAAAATTATACGGGCATAAAGGTACGGGACCAAAAATAATTTCGTGAGAATCAATTGGTTGATTCTTGAGATCACAATTACTGGATCTGAGTTTTTATTTCAAATTATGTTCAATTTTATATTTTATTATTTTCACTACATGTCACGTATAAAGAACGAAATCATAAATATATACATGACATGCAGTGGAAGGTATAAAATACAAGACAGAGTATAGTTTGAAATAGAAGATTTGAACTGCACAATGATCGTATGTTCATTCAACGGTATTTCAGCACTCTCCAATTTTAAATAAACACAAACTATATGTCTATATATACACATAATTGAACATAATTCGAGTTTGAAATGCAGGATGGTGATATTATGTGGTTAAGGGATCCATTTCCACGATTCTATCCCGATGGAGACATCCAAACTTCTTGTGATTTCTATTTTCCCGATCGCGTCGATGCGTTTCCAAATACGGGCTTTATTTACGCAAAATCAAACAATCGGACTATTCAGTTCTATAAGTTTTGGTACACAACAAAAGACTATTTCCCAGGGAAACATGATCAAGATGTGTTCAATATCGTTAAACTCAACCCAATTACCCAGAAAATCGGATCCAAAATCCGGTTTCTCGACACGGCTTACTTTGGCGGGTTTTGCAGATTTGGCAACGATTTAGATGTGACAATCACAATGCATGCAAATTGTTGCGTTGGGATGGAAAACAAAACTAGTGGACTTAAATTGGTGATTGATGATTGGAAAAAGTATATTTCATCGCCTAATAGTACTCAAAGGAATTTCACTAGTGGGTTTTTGAGCATTTCACGGTCGTGAGGTAGTGCAATAACTCAATTCGATATGAGATATGTAATAACAGTTGAACTCAGGAAAAGTATGACCATTAAATTTTTATCATATAACATGTGACATACGCTCAACAGATTACTGCACTATTTCACGAGGTAGCATTGAAGTTCCCCAGTTTAAAGAAGGTAGAGATAAAAACATGTTTTTCTTTCCTGTCCTATCTTTATATTTTTCCTTTTCGAACCCATGAGATAGTGCAGTAACTCAATTCCATGTGAGACATGTAATAAAGTAGTTGAAATCAGGAAAAGTATGACCATAATTTTTCTCATGTAACATATGACATACACTCAACGAATTACTACACTATCTCACGAGGTATCAGAAAAGTTCCCCGGTTTAAAGAAGGTGTGAAAAGTTAAGTGGGACGGACCGAAATGGAAAGTAGGAAAAGTTAACCGGGACGGAGGAAGTATATATTATTTATTTTTTATATACTAACTGCTGTATTATCCGAACTCTACTCGAATCAAATAAGGTAGAATATGTGCAATGCATATTTATATCTTATTCGACCCGTTTACATCCCTTGTGATATGTGCATTGTACAGGTCTGAGTTAGTTGTAGTTGAAGGTGGGAGTTCTGATAGGAATATTCAGGAGTTTGTTTCTGCATTTGTGAAGCTTTGAATTCTTCTAACATTTATGAGATGATGAACTCGTATTTAGATGTCAATAATTGGTTGGTGTTTGTGTATTAATTTGGTCCGTGACAGATACGTGCACAATTATCTGTGACAATCGTGCACGTATCTATTAGGACTGATTTCTAAATCCTACGTTTTGATATGTTGGACTGTCGTATGAAATCATTTATTACGTTATCTTGTTTCATCTTACAATGAAAGAAATGAATAGTACATATATACAATTTGAAGGACTTTACTAAATGGGCAGAATCTGCCCAAGGACAGACAAATTTTTGTGATTTTTTTTTTAATCATCTTCTGATTAAAATTATAAATATAATGGATAATTATCACAAGATGAAATTTTAAGATTAACTATCATTTTGAAACAAATTTAACGTGTTTTTTATTCTCATTTATTTACCCTTAATCGGGCATAAATATTAAAATTTTAATTGTCGTTTTCACAAATAATTTATCATTAATACTTCTTAATATATTTATAAAAAAATTAAATTAGAAAGAAAAAAATTATCTGCCCGAACAGAGACTCGTTTGATATTACTTCTCACATTTGTATGGATACGTATTTGAAAATTCATAGACTACGGTTACTTATCAAAACATTTGATAAATACAATCCAGGTCTACGAATGGGACTATTATTTTCTAGTTTGATTAGGGACACATACTTCTTTTTTCTAAGGCTCCGTTTATTTTGGTAGATAACTTAGGATAGTGACATATCATCTAACTTTATTTAGTGTTTACTTTGATAGAAATGATAGTGACATATCATCTAATTTTATTTAGTGTTTACTTTGATAGAAATAAAATTGAGTTATTCTTCTGAACCGAAATGCTAAAACTCGAATAATACCTTACATAATAATCCAAGCCCCCCAGGATAGTTTACCCAGTGTTGCAGAACTCGGGCTAGTCGGCGCCTACTCGCTAGTCGGCCTCTGGCCGATCCAAGTTCACCCTACTCGGTCCATTTAGTCGTTGCGTGAATTAATCGCCAACTAGTTGGCCAAATCAGTCAAGTCGGTTTTAATAATTTATTTTTAATCAATTTTTTTTATAAAATAGCGTCGTTTTAATACTTAAATAAAAAATAAAAATTTAATTTTCATTTCTCACAAACCAATGTATATCTATGTTAGTATATTTGCATTTGAAATTACTTTTTATTTTCGCCTTTTTGGATGTTAGTTGATTTATTAAAGGAGTAGGGGAAAAAAAGTCGGACCGACTACTCGCCACTCTCCGCCTGACTACTGGTTTTCGATTTCTACAACCTTGAGTTTACCAAATACTTGGAATAACTATAGAAAACTTACATTTCTATCATTTACTACTCATTTCTCTTGCAAACTTAATTATTAAAAAGAACTTTAGTAATATCACCCTTATCCAAATCTTTATATATCACACAGTAAAAGATGGATAATAAAAGTTAATATCATTATTCAGGATGTTACTACTCACAATAATCTACGATCTAGATTGCACGAATTTAAGACTCGTAATTGATGTATAAGAGATTACTCGGTTTCAAAAAGAAGCATGGAATGTTTTTTTTTTTTTTTTTAATTTTAGTCTAAACAAGAAGATTAAGATGTAGTATATAAAATGGACAAATAAATCCCTAGCTAATTTTTCTTCCATAAATCCCTAATTTCTTTTATCTTCTTAAATGCATAATATGTCTATTTTCCAAGTTTGAGATTTATTTGATACTACTATAATAATAGGGAGGTATATGCTTATGTATGTACACACAAATATGTTAGTGTGGTACCTATGTCTTATATTGTTAGCTTAAAATCGGAGAATGTTGAGTTAAATGTAGTCGAGGGAGTTAATAAGAATGCTTTATTGAAATTTTATCAACTAAATTTATTGGAAAAAATCATACAAACACATCCTTTGTAAAGCATCCATTTAACCTAATTACCTCATTCATCAATAATCGAGTGTAGTATACATTATTGGATTGATGTATAATTATAAATTAAAAAAAGATTTTCACTATTAAATTTTATTACCTATTTTTACCTATTTCATCCAACATTGTCTTTAGCATTATGTAGAAAAAGGTATGGAGAAAAAAGATGGAGAAATTTATGGTAATAAAAAAATTGATGGAGAGAAAAATTGTAAGGGTGTTGTTGTATATTCTAAAATCTCTTAAATTTCACCAGGAAAAAAAAATGACACTTATTTGTTAATGAAGGAAGTATGATATCAAAATCCAATTGATTATTATTTTTTATCGAACCACCAATTAAACCGGTTAGATTATTTGAACCGTGAACCAGTAGCACGATCGGTTCATTCACCCGTTCAGTTCCGAAAAAAAAGTCGTAGTCAACTCCATCGAGAGAATCGTGGCCGTTGATGGAACATCGGACGGCTGAGATATGAATATGGGCTGGTATAGATTTTCTAGGATTTCCCATGTGATATGTGCCATTTTCTAGTCAGCCTTTTTATTGAATTTCTTTAATTAGGGCTCTGTATATTTACTTTAACGTTTTATGTGTTCTTTCTCATATTTATCGTAATAGAGTCAGAATTTTATAATTCAGGGGACAAAATAATTTTTTTAAAATATATATAAACGTTTTTAAAAATATGAGGATGACATCATTTATTTTAACTATAATTACACTATATATATATATATTACATCGGTCGGAAAACATTATTTAATTTCTCAGATGTTGGAGTGTCTCCATCTTCAATTTCTTGTCATCAATACTTTATTCAGCCACTCTTATCTTCTTGTATTTTTTTTTTTTTCAATACATCTCTTCGCAATATACAACTCCCTCCGTCTCAATCAATTCAGTACATACGAAGTGGTACGTATATTAAGATTTTTTTTTTTTTTTTTTTTTTTTTTGTTGACTTTTTTTCATGTGGAGATTGAGGGTGGAGATGTTGAAGAAGGAAATTGTGATAGAAAATTTATTTTTAAGGGTATGCAAAGGACCAAAAGAAAAAGTGTACAAAATTAGGTAGGACGGATGTAATATTATAATAATAATATTCATCTTCCAATTTATTCTTTAGCAGTTAGGACATTCTTAGAACTAGACCTACCATAGACATTCTAGTTTGAACCTGGATTATCATCCGATTTCTTCAGTGGGGATCCTCTATTCCAAACCATGTTTCATTATGTATTCCATAACTTCCACTAACTATCACATGCATACTTATAATGTCATTCTATACACATGGCATGTCATTCCAGCGGGGATCCTCTATTCCAAACCATGTTTCCGTACTGCACCATGTCCCATCACTTATCTACACCTATTTAAATCGACCTAAATATGCATGTTTTTAAACACATAACTCAGATATTTCGGTGGAGCACCAAAAAAAATGGAGAAGGCAACCCAAAACAAACACGCACCACACTGTTTAATCCTGCCATTTCCGAGCCAAAGCCACACAAATCCCATGCTTCAATTCTCCAAACGCTTATCCCATAACGGAATCACAATCACACTAGCCGCAACAAAATACTTCTTCAAAAGCATTCACGAATTCCCCGGCCCGATCTCCATCGAGACGATATCCGACGGTTTCGATGACGGGGAATGGACTTCGTCGGTTCTGTCGGCGAATACGGCGACAGGTTCCAACGTGTTGGGTCAGAAACCCTGTCCGAGCTCCTGACGAAACTCAGAAGCTCGGGCAGGCCTGTCGACTGTGTAGTGTACGATTCGTTTCTGCCGTGGGTTCTGACAGTGGCGAAAAAGTTCGGGGTTTTAGGGGCAGCTTTTTTTACGCAGTCGTGTGCTGTGGATCTTATTTATTACAATCTGTGGAAAAAAGAGTTGAGAGTTCCTGTTTCGGACGAGGATGTCGTGCTTCTTGGATTGCCGTTAATGAAAATGTCGGATTTGCCCTCTTTTGTACGTGATTCGGAAAGACATAGCGCGGCGTTGGAGATTCTGGTGAATCAGTTTCAGCATGTTGAGGAAGCTGATTTTGTGTTTGTTAACTCTGTTTATGAATTGGAGGAACAGGTATGTGTTGTCCACTTAAATAACTCAACTTCTTTTCCCTTTTTGCGTGGTCGGGCCAACATCATATTTTGATTCGGATCGAATTAAAATTTGATCAGATTTAGAGGCAGATCCATAACGAATGATTAGAGAGAGCAAAAAAAAAAAAAAAAAAAAACTACCGACCAACATTAATATATACGTGATAATAAATATTCAATATATTAAATTTATTATTTTAAATAAAATATCAACAATATTTATTTTTAAATATGTTGAAATGTGTCATTAGTTACACATATTTTTAGGGGTACAAACGATACGGTGGGGGTAGAGTGGGGAAGGGGGGCCAAAGGCCCCACCCCTTTAAGATGGATCCGCCCCTAATCAGACTTAAAATTAGTCAGTTTGTCTCAACCGATCCCCTTGTAGTACATAAAGATTCTTGGGGTGGCCCACAGTCGTCAGGCTTTTGGTTCATCGTGCCGAGCCCGTTAGGCCAAATATTATTTCAGATCAAGATTTATATGGGCCAACTCATCTAAAATATGGGGCCGGTTGGACCAATTTCACCATCTCTAATTGTGTGTACATGTCTTTTAAGTATTGACAAATGTTTGTATAGGTCCCTTAATTATCAAAAAAATTGTATCATTTGTTCAAACCTTGTACAACTAAAAGTATGTGAAAGTGGTTGAATCTATCTATTTAAATTTACAAGCCAACTATTCTTTTAAAGAAAAGTATATTAGAATATGATAATAAAATCGACGGCCCATTTCACCCAGGGACTTGAAGACAATGATTTTGAATAGTTCACGAATCTTAACATACACTTTGATAATTAACGAACTTAAATATTTGTTAATAATTAAAGGACCTATACAAACATTTACCTACTAAAAGCCCTCATGATTTCTGCACTTTTCTGTTCTCTGACAAAGCTTTGACAGACTTCTTTTTTTTAGTACACCAAATAACTGATTAATTGGTTTGTCTTTAGAAATTTTTGTGATTCTATGGTACCACAGTGGTACCGGATAAAAATGAAATTATATAATTTAGTGAGTCCTTCATATTTAAATATATATGTATTCTTCTCTCACAATGATATCGGTACCATAGTGATAGGACTCTAAAATTTTATATCAACAAAACAATGTCAAAGTTATTATATGCTCGGCGTAATAAAATTTATATATAAACCATGGGAAAAATATAGAGGAGGATTCCAGTTGCTCCGCCCTGCTCGAGTCCGTCAAGCCAATATCCTATGACAAGCGGAGTATAAATTTCGGGTTGTAAATTAGAGAACTCGGTTCAACACATTCTTTTAAAACACATTGATATTCAGGTTGGGTCTACGGTGCTCAATAATATTTCGAACAGAGATTTCTGTTTTGGTTTTTTAAGAGATCTTGAACTTGACTTTAATAGTGTATCAGTTATTGGTTTTTTGTATTTTATTGTCTAATTATATCGTAAAAATGTAATTCAGGTGACAGATTGGTTCACAAAGCTTTTACCACAAGTGAAGACAATAGGTCCAACTGTGCCATCGATGTACTTAGACAAAAGGCTGTCCGAAGACAAACATTATGATCTTAATATCTTTAAGACTGTAGATACTTGCATGCAATGGCTAGAGAAACATGCAACTAGATCAGTTATTTATGTGTCACATGGTAGTATATCAAAGTTGGAAGGAGAACAAATGGATGAACTGGCATTAAGCCTCAAGCTGATGAATAAGCCCTTCATATGGGTGGTTAGACCATCTGAGGAAGCAAAACTTCCTAAGAGTTTTGCACAAGAGACTTCCGAGAAAGGATTAGTTGTGTCATGGTGTTCCCAATTGGACGTTTTGGCCCACAACTCTATAGGTTGTTTTGTCACGCACTGTGGCTGGAACTCGACGTTGGAAGCGTTGAGTTTGGGAATTCCAGTGATAGCAATGCCTTGGTGGAGTGACCAGACCACAAATGCGAAGTTTATGGCGGATGTTTGGAAGACGGGAGTTAGGGCCCGCCCCGACGAGAAAAATATTATAAGATGTCAAGAGATTGTTCGATGCATAAAACATGTGATGGAAGAGGAGGAAGGGGAAGAGAAAAAAGATAATGCACATAAATGGAAAGAAGTGACTAAAAATGCCGTTGATGAAGGGGGGAGTTCTGATAGGAACATTCTAGAATTTGTTACTACAATATTTGCAACTATGGTTTGTGGGATCGAGTCGGATCGATCGGTTTAATCGGTTCAAACGAGAACTGGGCCCGAAACCGGTCCAATAGCATTAAATAACTAGAAATGCGATTAAATCGTTGAAAATCGGTCAAAACCAGTGAAAACCGGTTCGATCGCCGAACCGTCAGATCGGATGAACCGGCATTTTATTCAATTTTTTTTTTAAAATAAAATTGTGTTTGGACATTTATTAAGTATAAAAACGGGATTTTCACCTTTATATTCAGTTTGCCCTTATTTTTTTCATCTAATTTTAAATTTGGCACTTGAATGTTATTAAAAAATTAGGCTTACAAGTATCTTTGGATTAATTAATTTCGTTGAACTTTTCTTTACAAGTTAAGCTTTAATATCAAATTAGATTATATTACACATAAGCAACTATTGAAATTCAAAAGTCAACAAGTTACATTTGATCGATTGAATCAGTCGAACCGGTAGAACTTTAAACCGATGACTTATTCGATTCGGACACCGATCCAATCTCACAAACACTACTTGCAACTAGTCATGCCTCGTAAGCATTCGCGTTTAGTATGTAATCAATAAAAAGTGTGTCACAGTATGAAGTTTATTATTATACACTAGTTTGGAAGATGTTTATTATGCAAATCTTTTGTCTGTCAAGTAACATTTCTCCAATCCTAAACGTAGTCGTCGTTTTCTTCCTTAATTTTCCTACATGGTAAATTTTGTTAAAATAAATCAAATGTTTCTTCGGGATTAAATTAATTAAATAAGACAATTTGTTAAATACCTAAAATAATAAAACATGATATTTGTGTAATTAAAGTTGAATTTAGGAGTATTTTGAAATTATATAAACAGGTAATACCACTTGTCCCAAGTAGTATATAAAGAATTTTATCTAAGGTTGGGCTATTTATTTTGTGTTTAGGTTGCAAACACACTGCAAAAAGAAATGGTCTTTTGAGACAATAAAATGTGATATCGAATAATGAGTATTTATTACAATTTATAAGTATTTATCACAATTTTATTATTAGAGACAACATGTCGTCACTAATTAGTCGTCTCAATAACTCGGACACAAATAATATATTTGTAACGATAAAAGTGATCTCAAATACGTCTCAGATATTTTTTACAGCAACTAGTTGTCTCAAAAAATAATTTTAAATTGGTCTCAAATAAATTTTCAAGAGATTTGTGACAACTATTATTATTGATTACAATTGTGGTCTCAAAAAATATTATATAAAAGATCATTTTTTGTTATATTGACAAAAGTTAATTAAACTATTTTCTATTAAATAAAATGTCAATAGGTAAACTAATTTATTTTTATTTTAAAAAGGTATGACATGTAAATAGGTTTTTTAGTCAATTAAGTTTCACTAGCTTTTATTAGAGTCATTATCTGGTCATTTTAATTTTGATTCTTTAACTTTTAAAATGGACAAATTCTTTAACTTTTAAAATTTGAAAATATGGACTCACTAAATACTGATTATATTATCTGCTCTCGAAAGTTAAATGATTTAACTTATCAAGTTTTGAAAGTTATAGACTAAAATCGAAATTGAAAAAGATAGGGTCCGATTGCTTAAGATTGAGCTCTGTAGATTTAGATGATCGAATCTTAATAAAGTCACACATTAACTTCCTTAGTCAGATTTGGCACTCCCCAGTCCTAAGCAAACGGATATGGTCTGTTTGCTTAAGATTGAGCTTTGTAAATTTAGATGATCGAATCCAATAAAGCACACTCATTAACTCTCTCAATCAAATTTAGTCATTCTGCAATCTTAAGCAAACGGGCCCATAATGTTTTGAATGAACTAAAAAAAAAATATACACAAATATTACCATTGTAATAAAAGAGGTTTTTGCATAATATTTTTTGAGATTATAATTATGATCACTAATATACCGATACCGTACCGAAAATTCGGTATGATATCGGTAAATACCGATACCGTACCGAAAATTCGGTATACCGAATTTTGTATCGGTATCGGTATATACCGATTCATACCGTTGATTCTGGTATACCGAAATTTAGGTATATCGAAAATCTACGATATACCGTTAGAAATTTGGTATACCGAACTACCAAAATACCGAAAAAAATTCGGTATACCGATATATACCGAAAATACCGAATTTTTGTCGGTATTTCGGTACATACCAAAATTTTTCGATTATCACCGGTACCGAAAATATCGGTATTTTCGGTAATTTTTCGATACGGTATGTGCGGTATTTCGGCATTTTTCCCCACCCCTATGTAGGATACAATTTAAAAATGTGATGTGATTTGTGTAAGAGGTGGTTATTGATGATTGATTATAGATTAAAATAATATTTAGATTTGTGATTGATTGATGATGTGTATGATCGTTGATAGATGATTGTTTGAGGAAATTCGTGCCGCAACCCTAATAAAAGACAGGTTGCAACAACTGCTGAACCAAACATATGGTTGAATTGGTCCAACCGATCACAGGTTGAGTCAACCCCAACCGAACGTATCTTAAGCGAAATGTAGCCCCACATAGGAACCGTACGTTGTTCACTTGACCACATGTATATCATTTAAGACTCTTCTATAATACTCCAGCGTATAAATTAAAACGAACATCATGTGTGAATAATTAAATCGTACATTATACTCACCAAAAATTAATTTTGAGAAATTCAAAATGCTACCACCATCTACGCGACACGTAGATTTTAAGTAATTAATTGAATAAATTAAAATCGAAGGAATCCTCAATGGATCTTTTTTTGGATCTGCAAATTGAAGTTGACTTCTATTATATAATGTATATCATGTTTCTTTCGAGGTGGTTATAATTTATTCAATGATGACAACTTGAGAGACGAAGTTGAATAGTTCAAGTGACAGAACATCTACTACATAGATTTTTTGTTCTAAATTCGAGTTATCGTAAAGGGAGGGAAGGAATTTTTCTTTATTCATCATTGACATAAATCTTTTACTTTATTTTTTTATCATTTGGTCCTTGTGCATGGATTATTATTTATTACCATGCTTACATAGCTTTTAACTCCTTTCATTTCGACTTAATTTTTCTATTTTGATCGGGCACGAAAGTTAAGAAAAAATAAATTTTCTGAAATTTTTAACTTTTTTAAAGGTGGAGATTAAGGGTGGAGATTGTAAAAAAAATTTGTCATTTATGGACTGAAAAGTTAAGTTGGGACTAAGGTTGTAAAAGTCGCTTGCCGCTAGTTAGGCGCTGGACTGGGGCCTAGCGACTAGTCGGGATCTGGGCGAGACTAATCGGGACATAGACATAGTTAGGCAAGGAGGAATCGAGAAATAAACGTAGGCGGTCAATGAAAGCCTAGCGTCTTGGTGGGGATTAATCGGAGCTAGTCGGGAATTTTTACAATAAAGATTGGGACAAACCGAAAAAGAAAGTAAAAAAGTTAGAGTGGGACGGAAGTAGTATAACACTAAATCAATCATTTTCCTAGCTAATTTTCCTTAAATAAATCCCTAATTTTTTTATCTTTCTTAAGAGCATCTCCAATGATATACCTCAAAAATAGGTATGTTTTTTGTCACATTAATGTCACTTCAAAAGTAAGAATACATATACCTCAAAATAAAACGCTTCACCAATAATATACTAAAAAAACAGAAATATGTGGGATCTCACTTTAATATCTTATTTATCTTTTTTTATTTATTAATCTATCAACTAAAATAATTATTTAGTTATCGGACAATAATAAATAATTAATATTTCGACTATTTTAATTTTTTATTTTATTATGTTTCGAAAAAAAATCCAAAAAAATTATTATTAATTTTTTTATTCATATAAAACGTAAAAATACAAAACGAAAGCGCACACGGTACATTAAAAAATTTGAAGGCAACAAAGTAAATTTCGAGGGCTAACATAATATTTAGCTAATTATTGCCGGATCGGGTCCAAACAAGCTCAATTAAATTATGTCGAAGCTAGTGATGTTTCTGCTTATCCCGTAGTTAAACACCTCCTGATATAGTCATTGAATGCTCAGTTAAACAAAAATTAACTGAAAAATCGAATATAGTTGTTACAATTATATTGCTTAAATAAATAAATAAATAAATAAATAAATAAATAAATAAATAAATAAATAAAAAGAGCCGATGAAAATTAAACGGCTATTTTTATAACAAACACCAAATATAATATCCTCTCTCACACAAAACAAATACTCAGGAAAAGCAAAACAAATAAAGAAAAAAGAAATTAGTGGGGGCAGGTCTGCACGCCGCCCACGCGCGTGGGTCCACGCGCTTGGGCTGCCCCTTCTTTTTTGCGGCGTGCCCTCCCCCCTCTCCCTTCCCCATTACTTCCAGGTAGCAAAACTGCTACCTAAAAAAAATATCTCTTTCCCGATCATCTCTCCCATTGATAAAATATCCAATGGTTGATCTTTAGACATTATCATGTCAACATCTTCCCCATCATTGAAGATGTCCTAAGTGCATAATATATCTCTTTTCAAATTTGAGATTTCTTTGATACTACTACTATAATAGGGAGGTATATAGTTATGTATGTACACACAAATATGTTTGTGTGGTACCTATGTATTATATTGTTTGCTTAAAATCGAAGAGTATTGAGATAAACTTGGCTGAGAGAATTAACGAGCATGCTTTATTAAGGTTTGATTCTCTAAATCCACTGAGGAAAACCATAAGCAAACATACCCTTTGTAAAGCATTCATTTAACCTAATTACCTCATTGATTAATAATCGAGTGTATTATACATTATTGGATTAATATATAATTGTAAATCAAAAAAGATTTTCACTATTAAATCTGATTTATAATCGAGTGGATTATACATTAAGTGTCATTCTAGCAAAATCATTTTTCGAAAAAAGAGTGTCATTCTAGCAATCTTTACCTATTTCATCCAACATTGTCTTTAGCATTTTATAAAAAAGGTATGGAGAAAAAAGATGGAGGAGTTTATGGTAATAAAAAAATTGATGGAGAGAAAAATTGTAAAGGTGTTGTTGTATATTCTAAAATCTCTTAAATTTCACCTGAAAATCTAAAATGACACTTATTTGTGAACGAAGAGAGTATAATTTCAAAATCCAATTGATTATTATTTTTTATCGAACCACCAATTGAATCAGTCGGATCGATTGAACCGTAAACCAGTAGCATGATCGGTATGGATTTTCTAGGATTTCCCATGTGATATGTGCCATGTTCTAGTCAGCCTTTTTATTGAACCTCTTTAATTAGAGATCTGTAAATCTGCAGGGCACTTGTAATTGTTTATGTGTTCTTCTTCCGATCTACTTTATCGTTTTATGTATTCTTTCTCGTATTTATCGTAACAAAATCAAAATAACATCAACCACAAAAAAATGATAGTTCCTTTTTTTTTTAGATGTTCTTTTAATTTTTAATTTTGTTTATAATTAGATGTTCATTTAATTTTTCCACAATTTTTCCAATACCGACTATTCCTAGAAAATCGCTCATTATACAACCTACCATATAATTGGATAACAATAGTAAGGAAATGTTGAGAAAATTAAGGAATTTAAGGGGAGAGAGAAATTTAAAGAGGGGTTATTTCAAAGTTATCACTTCGTTCCGAATTTGTTACTGAAACGTGATATTCCGGTATCAAAACATTTCGGTATTTCGTTTTGGATTATATATACTACCTCCGTTCCACTCCAATTTTCCTACTTTTTATCCCAATTTAATTTTTCAGCCCAACAAATGACAAATTTATCTCACAATCTCCACCCTCAAAATCTTCACTCTTCTCCATCTTTAAAAAAGTCAGAGATTCCACAATTTTTTTTTTTTTAAATTCCGTGAGCGATTAAAATAGGAAACTTAAGTCGAAATGGAGGAAGTATATGTCAAATATCACATATTCATAATATCTTACAATTTGGAAGTTGAAAGTAGAAAAAGAAAATTAGGGTTCATCTTCATTACTTCGTCTATTTTTTAATTCGACATCTGGAAATGTCTTGTTTCTTTTGTTTTCTTAATTCATTATTTTATTTTTGTTTTAATCATTCACGTTTTTGTAATTTGGAAGTTGGGGTTTTAACTAATATATCTTAGTATTTTAAATATAAAATTTAAATATGTAAAAAGAAATTTAAAAAAAAAAAAAGTTTGTAATGAATTTGTAAAAGTGATGCGGGAACTTCGTCAAAATCGGCCCGAATGACCATTTCGGGTGCATTCCAACTGTTTCGGCTTGGAATGGTCAAGAAATTGGCCGATACGAATTGGAGGCTAAATTGTTCCATTTATTAGCTGGAAAGAAACATTCCGTCCGTTTCGATCGAAACGATACGGAATTGATAACTTTGGTTTATTAATTCATTTTTCTTATTTTTTTATTTTTTTTATCAAGTTTGAAAGAACATCTAAAAAAATCGAAGGTAATAATAAATAAATTAAAAATATTTGGGATGCTAATGTTCAAATTATTGGGGCTCTGTAGCTCTGCCGACATTTATAATTGTATCAGTATGGAGCCACTATGTCATTTATTATATTTTGTTAATAATGATTTCGTTAAATTCGTTTATTTGTACGAAGATTTAAGAAAATGTGTGTTTAAATAATATTCGTAAATAAAATAATTAGTTGTTCACACATAAATATTTAATAACATAATTAAATACATTTAAGAATACGTTCGTGTACATAATTGAACCCTCTCGAATTTGGCTCGACTTGACTCAAATTCGAATTAAAATAAATGAATAATAAAACAAATGCCTAGAAATTTGACTCGGAGTGTTTGAAAGATGAATTTAAGACGAAGTTGGATAGCTCAAGTGGCAGAACATTTATATTATCTAGGCATTTGGTCTTGGGTTCGAATCATCTTAAGGGGAAAGGAAGTATTTTTTCTTTGTTCTTAGGAAAAAAAAAAAAATATAGGTACTAGTCAATTGCTACATTTAATTTCTTGTCATTTACAGCTCTCTCATAATGTCATGGAATGTGGCTCCATAATGTTAGTCCTAAATTCACCACTTGTTTCTCCACATCCTCACGGTACACGTGACTACGTGAGGTCGAGCGATTCGGAATCTCTGTTACAGTATGTGTTTTATTTTATATTACATTCAATTCATTACGTGACATATATTAATTTGTGACCTCATACTATACACGTGTCGGTTAATGATAATTTGTGACCTCATACTATACACGTGTCGGTTAATGAATGTAGTGAAACAGGAAATGTAACACTAAATAAAATAGATGATCTCATGTGGAGGTTGAGGGTGGAACTTAAGATTTGTTGCATTTTGACATGACGTCAATAGTTGTAGATAGTGACTGACCCAGAAATTTTGTCGAGAGAGAATCTATCTATAGATAAATCTAGGTATTCGTTTTATCGGGGTAATTTTTTTTTTATTATATCAAAGATTTGAAGGCAAATTTTATATTAAGCAGGTGACTCATTTTGAGAAGATTAGAAACAAAGTTTCTTACATTCTACTCTAATTTAATGTTTGGTTCAATTACATTTAAAACTAAAGTTTTAGAAAATCTAAAAGGGACTGGGTGTCTCTAAATCTGTCTGTGAACTTCAACAACATTCAACTATATATATAAAACTAAAAATAATAATGATATTGATAAGAATAATAAATTGATTCAATTATTTAAAAAAAAAAAATCAAGATTTAGTGTTTATAAACATTTCATTCTATATTTCTTTTTTTTATCTCTATTGCATACACTTAAGAATACATCGATTGATTATTATTAAATCATACTCCTTCCGTCCCAGTTAACTTTTTCTACTTTCTATTTCGATCCGTCTCACTTAACTTTTCACACCTTAATTTAAAAAGAAAATTTCTCTCACAATCTCCACCCTCAAAATCTCCACACTCAAGTTTCACCTTTAAAAAAATCAAAGAAAAAGAAAAATTTATTTTTCTTAACATTCGTGTCCGGTCAACTGTGAAAAGTTAGTTGAGACGGAGAAAGTATTCAAGTCAAACAATAAAAAAATTTATTTTATATAATTACGTTGTATTAAAATCGACTAAAATACACTTATATAATAACAAAATTCGACCCGGAGCCAGGAGAGCCCAGTGCCCCGTTGACCCTCATATAGGTCGGTATGGTTAGTAGATATCAAAATAAATGGTAGATCAAGAATGACCTTATTCGATACGTTTACTATGACAATGACATTGTAGTACCTCTATTCTAGAAGCTCTCATACCACGTCGATTAAGCTTTGTTCTCGATTCTCTATATTTTTTCCTCGACTTCTTTCTGCTTAATCTTTTCCAGAACCCAACTACCAAGTGCCTATATATACGCATGTTAGAACCCAATACAAGAAAAAACACACCAAATGGGGAATCAAAATGAAGAAAAAAAAGCACATTGCTTAATATTTCCATATCCAGCTCAAGGTCACATAAACCCCATGCTCCAATTCTCCAAACGCTTACTCCATAAAGACGTTAGAATCACATTAATCGTAACCAAACACTTAGCCAAAACCATCGAATTTTCCTCCGCCGCCGTCTCCATCGAGACCGTCTCCGACGGGTTCGACGATGGAACCCCGCCCGACTTGAACCCGGCACTCTACTTGCAGACTTTCCAAGAATCCGGCTCCCGAAATCTGCGGGAAGTCATGCAAAAGCTGGCGGAGTCGGGCCGGGCCGTGGACTGTGTCGTGTTTGACCCGTTTATTCCGTGGATATTGGAGGTAATGTGGGAATGCGGCCTATATTACGTAAAGTGAGTCTGCGTGAACGGTTATACGTGTGACGAAATACATTTTTACAGAAAATATTGATATTTTTACAGGAAAAAGTAATATTTTTTTTTTCAAAAAATGTAATACTTTTACAGATAAACGTGATACTTTCAGCACGAAAAATGATACTTTTTTGTGTTACGGTCAATACAAGTTTCTGCATATTATGTTTGTGTTGATATTTGTGTTTTAAGCCTATTTTGATCGGATTCGACACTCAATCTGTTAAGATTATAAATAGCCTTATTATTTAACTTAGGGTCATTTTATACTCTATAAACATCTTGATCATAAGGGGAAGTTTGAAATTATTTTTCTAAGTGTTTTTCAACTTATAACTTAGGAAAAATTGTTTTGAAGTGTTTGGAAAAATAACTTTAATTTTAAGAGAAGTTATTTTAGACCAAAAGTTAAAAGTAGAAAGTAGTTGTTTTTTCCAACTTTTTGGTATTTTGATAAATAAATAGAAGTTTTTTCTTTTCATAAACTAAAACCGGTTTCAATATCAAACACTCCAACTTTTAAATTTGACAAAAATCACTTTTATTCCCAAACATTACCTCATTTTAATTATACTTTAAATTATTTTTCCAAAAGTTAAGCAAAAGAAAACATCCTCAATATACGTTTCCTCTCTTCTGTCTATGAACGTAGCTAACACATTATTAGTGAACCACGTAAATTCTGTGTTCGTTTATTTATCTTTCTCGCATTTCCTTATTACAGGTGGCGAAGGAGATGGGAGTGTTTAGTGCGGCGTTTTTCACTCAATCGTCTGCTGTGGATCATATTTATTATCACGTGTATAAAGGAGATTTGAAGCTTCCGGTGGGTGAAGATGAGATTTTGATTCCCGGGCTGCCGCCTTTACGGCCTGAAGATCTGCCGTCGTTTGTTTATGCGTATAGATCTTATCCGGCGGTTTTGAATATGATGGTTAATCAGTTCAAGGGCCTTGAGAAGGCTGATTGGTTGTTTAGAAATACCTTCTATAGCTTGGAGCAAGAGGTACGGACGTAAATGAATCGAATCGAAGCGAATATTAAAAAATTCGTCGTAAACTTTAACTTCGATTCGAATCGAAGCGAATATTAAAAGATTCGTCGTAAACTTTAATTTCTATTCGATTGGCTGATCAAATTTTTAGAACATTCTACTAACGTCTTGCGTCTTTTAAAACATTGGTTCTCGTAAATTGCAATAACTACACAGGAACTGAAACAATTCTTATAATTTGTTTTCCAGGTGATTGATTCTATGGCAAAGACGGCACGTGTGAATGCAATTGGGCCTACTATACCATCCTTGTACTTGGACAAGAGGCTACCAGACGATAAAGAATATGGGCTTAGTGTGTACAAGCCCGCCACTGGAGCTTGCATGGACTGGCTGGCCCAACAAGGGCCCAAATCCGTTGTATATGTATCTTTTGGAAGTTTGGCCCAATTAGGAGATAAACAAATGGAAGAACTTGCATGGGGTTTAAAATTGAGCAACAAGCCCTTCTTATGGGTGGTTAGATCGACCGAGGAATCCAAACTTCCTAAAGATTTTGCAAACGAGTCCCTTGATAAAGGACTAATTGTGTCGTGGTGCCCACAGCTAGATGTTTTGTCGCACGAGGCAGTTTGTTGTTTCATCACGCATTGTGGGTGGAATTCGACTCTGGAGGCACTAAGCTTGGGAGTCCCATTGGTGGCAATGCCGCACTTGGCTGATCAAATTACGAATGCTAAGTTTGTCATGGACATTTGGAAGATGGGGATTAGGGTTACAGTGGATGATGAAGGGCTTGTTAGTCGAGAAACGATTGCTAATTGCATAAAGGAAGTTGTGGAGGGAGAGAAGAGTGAAGAGATCAAGAAAAATGCTGATAAGTGGAAGAATTTAGCTAGGGAAGCTATGGCTGAAGGTGGAAATTCTGACTTACATATCGATGAATTTGTATCTAGTCTTGCCTCCAATACCAAGTTGAGGAAAATTGCGAATGGAAGGTTGAATCAAGGTGAAAGTCAAGGCTTACACAAGAAAGCTGAACTTGTGAGTCGCATTTACAACAGTCAAAATTTGGATCGTCGCAGAGGAGCATAAGACTACAAAAAGCATTTTACCTCTAATTTTATTTGGAAAATAAAATATTTTTTAAGAATACTTAATAATTTTGTATGTTCTTTTTATAATGATCTACTATTATCAACTTTATTTATGTAAGTTTTCGATATCAATTTTTACAATAATTTTTTATTTATAACTCTCAAATTGCATCAATTGTTATTCAGTTATATTACTTTAAAATAATATTAAAAAATTAGTAGCATCTTTTCAACATCTACTAATTTTTTGAGAAAAATATTTGTTAGTTTTACATTGAACTCATATTTTTTCCAATATCTTTTATACTTTTTCTATATATTGTTTATATATATTTGGTTGATAAAGTTCAGTTGCTTTTATTTTTCATCAAGCAATACAAACCAAATAAGTAACTGTGATAAACCAAGTAATCAAAATACAAATTCATGATCACGATATAATATGACACATATTAATTCGTATCATCATTTGACACACATGTTGGTCGATAAATATGGTAAAATACGATATGAATGGGTTATCACACGGGCAAAACTATAATCACCAAATTATGAAGGAGAGAGAGAACCAACAAGAAGTAATTAGGGAAGAAATTTATAACCTTGCGCCACCACGCTCCGCCGCCACAGCACGGCCGCCGTCGCCAATAGAAGCGAAATTTAACTTAATTCCGCCGTCACCGACTCGCCGGAATTTAAGGATATTTCATATAATATCCTTAACATTAAACATTAAACACATAACACTAACAGAAACCGAAACGCCATATAAACTCGTCAAAAATTCAATGATCTCAAACAATGAAACCTCAGCAATGTACAATTATCACTACATGTTCTAGATCATCCATGGCAAAAAATAAAAGAATGTATGAAAAACTGTTGTCCATGATTGTATATGCATGATCTAATTCACTTTCCACTTTGTTGATCATTCTCCTTGTTATCACCATCACTGTTTCCACCTCCTTGTCGATTCTTGCTGGAACTGGAGCCTTGTTTATCATCCTTCATCTTTTCTTTTAGCTGTGCTGGAAATGGAACCGTGTCTTGGTTCCGGGGATAACTCTGCGGTGGAAGCCTAACTTTCGAACGGACCATCTCTGCTGCAACCTTCCTGCAAATCCCACAAATTGAAAATATGGCAGTTTGTAAAGATTTAAATGAAATGAAGATAGGTGAACATTAATTCACTCACTTTCCATGAGTGATTAGATATACTTGAGAGTTTTTTCTTGCGAAACCCTTTTCGTCATCCTCTGTTTCATCAGTCTCTTCATCATCAGTATCTTCATCAGACGTCGAAGAAGGAATATCTGATCCCTTCTTCTTCTTCTCATCTTCGCCATTGTCGTCATCACCCATCCCTCCACCAGACACGATTCCATCCCCTTCTTGATTGTTGTCATCAGTAGATTCAGTACTGCCTTTGTTGCTATCATTCTTTCCATCTCCTCCTTGTTTCTGATCATCGCTCCCATTGTCGTTATCCTTCTCGTCCTCTTCTTGATTCTTGTCATCATTACTGCCCCTTTTGCTAACATTCTTTCCATCTTCTCCTTGTTGATTCTTGTAATCACTACTGCCCTTATTGCTATCATTCTTTCCATCTCCTCCTTGTTTCTGATCATCGCTACCATTGTCGTTATCCTTTTCGTCCTCTTCTTGATTCTTGTCATCATTACTGCCCCTGTTGCTAACATTCTTTCCATCTTCTCCTTGTTGATTCTTGTAATCACTACTGCCCTTATTGCTATCATTCTTTCCATCACCTCCTTGTTTCTGATCATCTTTCTCATTGTCATTATCCTTTTCGACCTCTTCGTGTTGGTTCTCAGGACGAACAGGGGCTGGTGGCCTGGAACCGGAGGCCCCGCTCAATTCCATATCCCTACAAAGCCCACAAACATGATAGTTTTTAAAGATTGTACAATCAAGAAACAAATTTCAAACATGAACGATAAGATAAAATGATTCAGGCGGGTAATGCACTCACTGTTTCTGATCATCTTTCCCATTGTCGTTATCCTTTTCGGCCTCTTCCTGTTGGTTCTCAGGACGAACAGGGGCTGATGGCCTGGAACTGGAGGCCTCACTCGATTCCATATGCCTACAAAGCCCACAAACATGGTAGTTTTTAAAGATTGTACAATCAAGAAAGAGATCTCAAACATGAAAGATAACTAAAATGATTGAAGTGGTAATGCACTCACTGTTTCTGATCATCTTTCTCATTGTCGTTATCCTTTTCGTCCTCTTCGTGTTGACGATCAGGGGCTGGTGGCCTGGAACTGGAGGCTCCAATCGATCCCATAAGTCTGCAATGCCCACAAACATGGAAGTTTTTTAAAGATTCTACATCAAGAAGCAATCTCAAACAAGAAAGATAAGTAAAATGATTCAGGGTAATGCACTTACTGTTTCTTGCCACGCAAATACGTGAAGAACTCTGGGCGTGGTCTGAAACTTACAGAACTGAAAAATCTAACAAGTTCGTCATGGCTGGGTTCACGTGGTTGCAACCTTAATCCACTCAAAAACATGGGAAGATCCTCTCGGTGATCTTGGTTTAGATTCAAACATATGTCACTGAAAAATCTGGAAAGTCCCTCAAAGGTCTCTTCGCGAGGTTTCCCACTTAGTTCACTCAAATATATGTAAATTTCCTCCACTAAATCAAATTCCTCATCAATCGCAGGCGCCGCCCCTCCCTCATTTCCGCCATTATCGTCCACAACTTTTTCAGAATCCTGTTCGCCTTCATCAGCCTCCTTTACATCATGAGTATCTTCACGAATTTCTGTTGCCTCTTTTCCATCATGAGTATCATCAGCTTGTTTTTCAACAGTATCTTCATCAATCAAAGGAATATCTGCTGGATTCCTGTTCTTACTGCTGCCATTGTCGTCGTCAGCCATACCTCCACCACAATCAGGATCTCAATCGTAACTATTTCGCTCTCTATTCTTGACTTATCTCTCTCTATCTCGCTCTGAATTGCTATCGTAATTGAAAAATGGGAAGTGGAGGTAGAATATATAAAGGATATGAAAATGTAGTTAACTGGAATGGAAGAATCCATGAGTGATTATACGGTTAGCTCAAAGAAGAGGGAAAATCAACTAACATTAACTGATTATGGCGGTTTCACACGTATGAATCGGTTGGTTTCGTTTACACACGTATTTAGGGCTCTGAAAGCGCAAGAGATTTTGAATCTGGCTCTGGATGAAGTTGATTTTGTGGCGACGGTTAACCTGGTTTCGAGCTGCCGGAACGACGTCGTTGAAGGAGGCGGAGGAGACACTCCAGCGCCTCCGCTAGCTGCTCCGTCACCACCATTCCCGCTGCGGGTGGTGGTTTTGGCCCAATTTTACCAATTTGACACTGAGGAATAAATTTAGCCAAAAATTTATTTATTTAGTTTATTACTCCCTTCGTCCCAGCTGAGTTTGCATATTTGAGCCGACACGTATATTAAGAAAAACTGTTTTTTGCTTTTTGGTTGACTTTTTTAAAGGTGGAGATTGAAAGTGAAGATTTTAAGGGTGAAAATTGTGAGAAAACTTTTCTTTTTAAGGGTGTGCAAACTTAGATGGGACGTCCCGAAAAGAAAAGTGTGCAAATTCAGCCGGGACAGAGGGAGTATTTCTTAAAAGCATTTTGTTAAATGAATTCTTTTGGTACTTGATATTATAATTAGCAGCTTTATTTATTTATTTTACGGTAAAGCTACCCGTGCACATTGTGTCCGGATCGATTTTTTTGTATTTAATATATTTAAGAAGGTAATTGGGCTCAATAATATGTGATTCGATAAAATTTTTGGTCGATATTACCCTCTCCCACGTATGATGTAGGCCCGATGAACTGGACCTAATCAAACCGAGCCACCTAAATACCACCTCTAGTTGGAAGCTTTTATAGGTGGAAAATGCGACTTGGACAGAATCGAAAAATGTTGTCATAAAGACTAAGCCATATAGTTCATATACAAAATATTTCCTCTGTCTCGTTCTAATTTATCTATTTTATTTTTTAATTTGTCTCAATTTAATTTTTCAGTTCATAAATGGCACATTTCTTTCACAATCTTCACACTCAAAATCTTCACATTTAATCTTCACCTTCTTAAAAAATAAAAAAATTCACAAAATCTGTTTTCCTTAACTTTCGTGTCCGATCAAGGTAGATAAATTGGATCGGAACGGAGGATGTTTGATTTTTCCATAACTCAAAAATTCTGGGACACTAACATGAAGGTGAACAATACTTCCGTCCTACATCTATTTATTTAAAAATTTCATTTTTTCCTTTATTAAAATTATTTTTTTATATTTTATTTTATATCTAACGGCCACCTAGTGAGTAGTCGGGATTAAGGCGGAGCTAATTGAAGTGTAGAC
This sequence comes from Ajuga chamaepitys, assembly GCA_958295605.1. NCBI lineage: Eukaryota > Viridiplantae > Streptophyta > Magnoliopsida > Lamiales > Lamiaceae > Ajuga > Ajuga chamaepitys. Next base: position 2,531,689 of record OY282502.1, on the reverse strand, counting down.
ATGACTAGGCGGGGAGTAATCGGAAAATAAACGAATGCATTAATAAAAATTTAGCGTCTAGGCGAGAATTAATTGGAGTTAGTCGGGAAATTTTACAACAACGATTAGGAATCAACATGATGTCAAAACCATAGTTACCAAAGTAGTCAAAAAAGAGATAAATTTATTAACCTCACAAAACGGTATCACAAAAGGATGAAAATATACGTACAGAAATATTGGCAACTAAATTTTATAGGAAATATCAATGGATATATTGATATTGAATTCAACTTGGGTAAAACAATGACCAATATTAAAAACTTATCCTAATTTTTCAGAAAATATTATAAATATAACTATTATTAGGAATGTAAATGAGTCGGGTAAGGTATGGATATGCTTCCCCTATATCATATCCTATTTGATACGGGTACGAATATGAATAATACACGTTGCATAATCGGGTAACCCGCGAGTAATCGGGTTACCCAGTTGATATATAAAATATATAGTTAGTATGTAATATGTATATATATATATATATATCATATATAATGTGATACAATAAATCACATATATAATATGTAAATGTAACATTATAATTAAATCACATATTATAAACATAACATATTAGATATAATGCTAATGATATAATATATAACATATATAATAATGCATATTTATACAATCAGGCACACGGGTAGGATAAACGAGTAATATGCTAAACCCCTACCCTACCCAATTTAATCGAAAAATATCGAGTTCGAACAATACCCGAACTTATTATCCATTTATCCATCAAATAGGATTATCCGCGAGTAAAATTGACATCCCTAACTATTATCTAACATTGCAATAAGAATTTAAAATACATTGAAGCAAAATTACAATAGTCCTATGAGAATATTTAATAGTCAATATAAATAAATAAAAATTAGCAAACTGAATAATAATTTTCAAAATCACCACTTTTTTATATTTTTTGTTGTACATCAACATTTCTTCGATATTTCCCATATTCACACATATTTCCGAATATTCATAACCAATTCTCTATATTTCTTCTTATTTTCTATAGTTCGTCGACATTTTTAATCTTTAGCGTGTCAAAATTCATACACCGAAATTGTACATCAACATTTCTTCGATATTTTCGATATTCACACATATTTCCGAATATTCATAACCAATTCTCTATATTTCTTCTTATATTTCTTATTTTCTATAGCTCGTCGACATTTTTAATCTTTAGCGTATCAAAATCCATACACCGAAATATGTTATTCCACCATTTAGAACATGCTAAAAATATTAAGCAAATATTGATGAATATTCAAATATTTTCATCGACGCCAAATTGCTAGCGAAATCGATACATATTTCATATAATGCAGCTAATTGCGAAATTGATTGATATTTCAATGAGAAATTCTATGCTACTCAGTCGGACGTCAATCAGTCGAGCTACTCAGCTGGGCGCCCGACTGAGTGATCAGACTATCTATCCAAAAAGTGCATGAAAATTAAAGAAACATCAACAACTTCATTACAGAATTCAATACGAAACATAACAGGAAACTGTAGAAATCGAAACAACACAAAAGAACCCTAAAATATTTCCCCGCGCATTTAAGAATTCAAACAAACTACAGCTAAAATCTCCAACAGTAGACCTCTAAATGTACAATTAATTCTGAAAACAATCCAAAATGATGGAATTCACTTTCCATTTCCTTGTTGATTCTTGTCATTTTCATCAATTATGTAGTGTTTGAACAGAGCTTGCTTTCCATTCCCCCTCTGTTTCATCAGAACACGACGATACCTTGATTTACTTCTATACAGAATCCTGCAAACCTCAAATCTAGGGTTTCTAAAATAAAAAAATATATACATATATACGCATTTGTAAGAGCAGCGTAGAAATCATGTATATTACCCGTTATTATTCTTCGATTCAACTTCTTCTTCTTCGTCACCAATACCTTGTTTTCCATCAGTCAATGGCGGAACATCTGATCTCTTCCTCTTCCTGTCATTGCCGCCATTGCCGTCGTCTTCCATTCCTCCATTACCGGACGCCACGTCAGCCATGATCAATGACGATATCTATATCTCAATCGCGCACAAATGTTTCACTTTCTCAGAAATTGACATGAAATTTGGGGGAGGAGGGTATATAAAGAAGACGGATTTGAAAGGAAACACTAATTGTAGTTAATTCGGATTCAGGAATCCATTTCAGTGAACTGGCTTTCTTTTACTTCTTGAGGTACTGTTAGCTATTTGGAGGTGGTTGACACGTTAACTTTTTTTTATCAGTTTTATATACGAAACAAGTCCTTCCTATGTTTAAGGTTGCACACGAGTCGAACCGAGTTTATTGTTTCATGATGTGTTGTTTATTTATTTTTAATTGAATTCGAATCGAGTCGAGTTATATTTAACAGTTTTCAGTTATGTTCATGAACGTGTTTGTAAACTTGTTTGATTATCTTTGTGAGCATTTGTGTTCATAAACTACTAGTTATTTTATTCACGAATATCAAATAAACTCACATTTTCCTAATTTTCCATACAAATAAACGAATTTAACAAAATGCTTATTATAACATGAGGTGATGTAAAAATATTATATTATATTATATTATATGTATTATAAACATTATTTTTGACTTATTATTGCTGTTATTATTATATGATCCAAACTGCATACTGTACTCCTAGTAATAAACATAGACAACATAAATTTATCCTACTAAATTTTGGATTGGATCCTCTATTTCAATTTATGTTTCATCTATTATTTCATTATATATACCATACGTCATGTGTTAATTAGTGATGTCATCATATATACGTGGCGTGTAGTGATTGTTTTGGAATACAAAATGGAACACGAATTGGAATAGAGCATCTAAATTTTAGATTCTCACAATTTCAGTTCGCTAGCCACCATTTTTTTGAGAACCAATGTATGTTGGGGAGTCCCCAGAACTTCTTATGTCAATTAGGACTGACTGGTTTTCAACATCTTTAATGAATTTTCCCTTAAAAAAATGATATTTTATTTTCATTTTACTTGTCTTCTATTTTTTGTTGTGCTATATTGGACAAAAGTGAAAATACTTACAATTACACAAAATAAAGAAAATATACCAAATAAACATAATAATATATCAACATTAGCAATTAGAGACGGTATTTTGGGCCCTGTCAGATGGACTTATCCGAACAACTCGCAAATTAGAGTAGGTTGGGCTCTTATATTCCAAGTGCATCCAATCATATCTTTATCCAGAAATGCAAGTGATATTTCTAAATCTCTGATTGGAACTGGTTGGAACGTATACTCTCTCCTTTATAAGAGATCTTCCCCGAATGCTGGTGAAGTCAAGGAAATTAGCTACATTATCTCCACAATTATCTCCTGTGTTAGGGCCTGTTGTTAGATTAAATTCTCCTTTCTTCTCATCCAAACTCCGCTTGTTGAAATATTCATTAATTCATTAATTTATTTTAGGTATATAGATTACATATATTACATTAATATATATATATATATATATCTATATATTTAGTATACATATTATTTAATTTTTTTATATTAGTATATATGCATAACATATTCATATTGATTTGGTTACCCATCAAAATTTAGAGAAGTTCTCTTGTCACGTTTTGATTTAGGATCAAATCTAATTGCCTTTCTATTTAGAATTTCGAACTTCGTTCTTTTTTAACAAAACCTTTTATTAGTGATGTGCATGGTTCTTGGAATCGGATCGATGAGCAAACCGATCACGCTACTGGTTCACGGTTCAACCGGTTCGATCAATTTAACCGGTGGTCCGATCATAATTGATAATTAATTGGATTTCAAAATTATATTATATTATATTTTCATAGAACATAATACATATTATATTTGGAAAACGACATAAAGGTCTAAAAAATCAAAATATATATATTTATAATAAATAAAAATATGAGACTAAATAAAATCTATTCACCCTGCAATATTTGTAATAAACATAATGAAATATAATTATGAAATCAAGGGGATGGAATGGTAATCGCCAAACAATTTCGACTTTTGTAAGTGATTATTATTCAGATAATTCAGATAAGGAGTTTAATAGATTTAAGCCCGAAAAATAGACCAACTATCAATCTGGGGCTTGAAAACGTTTTCTATCAATCTAGGACCTGGATCATCAGAAACTACCAGTGCAAGACCCGACATTCTAACACCGTTAAAACAAATATAACGGAAACTGGAGGTCGCGGTCTTCGATCCTAGCAGCTAAAAAGTACCTGAGGAATTTTAAAAGTTGAAGCTAGCAAAATGAGTAACTGAAGAATTATTATGGAGGAAAGGTATCCTTCAAGAATTTGTAAACAACTAAAAGATAGTGGAAAATGAAAATTCAAAACGCGACGTGGTTTTAGCGATTAACTACCAAACGATTATGTGGATGCAACATAAAAAATCTAATTCGTTTAATTTCACCTAATCGTCAGAATAATTGATAAATCTGACCAAATGAATTTGATTAGATATTGAACATGATCAAGTTTCAGAATCAACACACTGTTTCAACAAAATAAGTCATTAAAAATCGAACATTCATAGTAGGCACAAACCGCTATCTAGTTTTGCTACAATGTCCTTTTTTGAGGTAAAATAACCAACGCTCGACTATTAACACATGAAAATATTCACTAAAGCAGGTTACTTCATCGACCTGATTCTCTCAGACGCCAACAATCTGTGTCCCATTTTTCTTTTAGAATTAATCATGCAAGTAACTGGACATCTAGGCTTCAGAGACTTTTCTCGAGATGAATGCGACAAGTTTTGTCCACAGTAATATACAGATGTGGAAATAAGGCCTGATGAAATAATTCAAAACAAACAATACCTTATTAAAGATTTCTTAAATGGCATGTTTACTCTTCCCCATCTCCAGCTGAATACGTTATTTTGCAGTCCCATCTTTAGTTGTGCTCAGTAAATCTTCCTGCCTCCCATTTGAACTGGAATTCTCAGGAGTTTTTTCGCGTGCCAATTGGCTATCGGTTTTCATTTTACCTGCAAAACCAGGGTTCTCAGTTTTTTAACCCAAAACTCAATCGTAAGTTGTTCATTCACTAGAAAGGCATTTTAATTACCATTATCTTTTATGTCTGATCCGATTAATGCCACTCCATGTTTTGACTGATCTTTTGGGGCGGACATGGTCTTTGAAGATTGATCTTCCTGAGCACTGTCTTTCACTATGCTACCTGAGGAAGAAGTTCGACTTTTGTCAACTCCTTCTGATTGGTTGCCTAATGAAGCTGATGGATCTTCAGGTACTCGTTCCACTGGACCACAGCCAGAGGAATCGGCCAGATTGGAACCTGGATTGCTTTGATGAGGTTCTTTTTTTATTTCAATTGCAGATGTGGACAAAACAGCTTTTTCCTTTTCAGATGTCACATTTAGCACTTTGGCAGTGCCCCCTTGGGTAGGACCCGCAGATGTCGCAGGTTTTATAGACCGATTTAGTGCTTGCTTAGCTTCTCCAGGTTGTGACAAGTTTGGTTTAGGAGCAGAGTGAGTGGAGATCGGAGCCTTTGCCAGACCATTTCGGATAAAATGCACATTACTTGGGAGTTGAGTGGCGATGCTAGTGGTGGAGGATTTCATCACCGAACCAGCTCCAGTGGTGATATGCACAACATTTTGAGATCGAGCAGCCTCAATTAGTGAAGAAGCATCAGCAGGGGTAGCTATGCGGGCACCAGCAGCAACAGCAGTAGCTTTGAGCATTGATTCCGGGTTGGTAGTACGGTTCGTATAAGGCTGATTTGTCAGCAACTGAGGTTTTGGAGGCCCCGCTCTGCCTGACTGTTGGTCTGCTGGTGAGTCGGTAGCTTTTGGAGGTGGATGATTCTGGGGTATCATTCTAGCTGATTTTTACAGAAGGACGTGAGGTGTCATGAAGTGCATCATTTGGAATGTACAGAGCCGAAATGTACATTGGAAGTAGATAAGGAGAATACCAGTGGACATTTGAGAAGTTGGCCTCATATTGTTATTCATTTCTAGAGCCATGGACATGGCACGATGAGCAGCAGCCAGGGTTTCAGAAGGTTGTACTTGTGAACTGGTTCCCACTTTTGGGGTAGGGGTGCCTTGTTTTTTCCTAAGACTGCCCCACCGCTGCATGATGCATTCATAATAGTCAGCAACTACCTTTTTCACAAGCACGAATGAGATAGGAAAACGTGATCAAATGAGACCAGGAAACCTTTCCAATGTCCAAAACTACCAACTAATTCCAATCAAACATTTTATTGACATAGGAATTACTGTAATTACACTCGTTGCATCAGGTGACATAACGAACCCCTTCACTGAAATCTATCCTTCTTCAGGTTGGAAGTGAAAAGGTTTCTGTCTTAAATCATAATGTAGATAGACACCAAAAATAGAAAAGAAAATGTAGACAATCACTAAATTGTTACTGGTTGGTGACTGCAAGAGTTAGGCAGATCATGGAAAAACATATAAGTATGTGATATATGCACCCCAAACATAACATGACCCATCTAACAGCCATCAGTATCAACATAGTTATCCCACAAGCGTCACAGTTTACGAATATGCAAAAATTACTAGCATACAAATAGCAACCTCTGACTCATGTCTAACCTAAAAGGAGAACCATTTAACAAAAATATGTTGTTTTGATAATTAAGTACTATACAAAAAGACGGAGTTGTGGTGATTTAAAGAACCTGGGACAGCTCTGATGCTCTTCTATCATTCTTGAAATCCCATCTGGCGATATTTGCCCAATTTCGCTCCCCGTGTTTTTGCACAGCAGCTGTGAGTTTCATGTCCTCTTCCGCAGACCAAGACCTTCGTCTCCTTCGAGAGGGCAAATTCACCGCTGGTGCTCCATCATTAGGCCTTTTCTCTCCAGATATTCCAGAAGACAATGGTTGTTTTTGTACAGAAACAGGGATGCTAATTAATGTCCCCTGTATTTCATTGGCAAGAAGTGAACTATCTGAAGAAGCAGACACCGTCTTGCTGTTCGGTATGTTAATAGTCAATGGTGCCTCGATAGTTGAGTTGTTTGGAGCAGGAGAATCATTTGGGTAACCAGAGGAAATTAAAACCTGCCAAAAGGTTACCTCATTAGCCAATAACATTCTTCATGTCTGAGTTTTATTGCTATGCTCATTTGTATCACATTAACATAACTACAAGTATAAACTATCAGTTAAATAAAAGGGAGTTGGCATTAAAATGTAGGTTTTTTATTCGTATGTAAGTTGGAAACAAGACACGGATGGTTTAATTTTCTTCAGTATTGTTTTGGATTGCTTGCTTGGAATAGGCAAACAAAATATCTGTTAGATAAACAAGAAAATGACAATGTTAGTTTTCTCCCACAATATTGTCATTAATCTTTCATATGCATACCACATGATAAACTGTAGGTATAAAAAAATTAAATGGTAATAGCTAAAAGTACGAGAATTCATTGCAAGATTTAACAAACATTCTCTCTCTCAAACATCAGGAAATGCCTTCATCAAAAGTAAATTCCCTTAAAACTACCTTCCAGAAGTGTTCAACTATGTGAAGGATTCTGTCTCATGGAGACCCACCAGCTCTTATCCAACTAAAATTATGTTAATAGTCAACCACTTCTAGTGTGGCCGATAAATTTCTCAGCTGGCAATTTTATCAAAGTCCAGTAGCGTTCTAATCGCACTATAAAAGATAGCAATCCTAATTTTGTGTTACAAGAGAACCCCCATGACGTCATCTACATATAACAAAACGCAGGAAGGAAAAGGTATCGAGATGAGCGAGAGTCCCAACAAACATTTATGGCTTCAATTGAGTATAGCACGTTGAGTTGCATTTGCATTAAAGAGGAGATATATACAAAGGAATAATGACATTAATCAGATGGCTCTAACAAAAGACCTTATGAGAAATTGCCAGAGAACCAAATTAGATTATTCGGAATATATAACATGGGCTTATAGGAGACTAGTAACATCAAGGAAGGCAGTTTGTAGAAATGGTATTGAGGGTGAGTATTCCATTTAAAAAGGAATGTGTATGATTATCAACGGTTTATATAAATCAGACCCGTAAATTGCCAGAATTACAAAGATTTCCCTATCCCAATAGTAAATGCTTCATAATGGTTGGTCCAGTACGACCGATACTTTCTAAAACAACCGTTTCAGCATTTATAGAATTTCGGAAAACAAGAATCTGATAACAATGATGCTATAGCCATGTACTAAAAAAACCTGCTGATACCCTCTATTGACATACTTTAACACAAGCCGCAGCCTCCGCTGAAGCTTCACGGCTAATGGAAGGGAAAGCTTCCACTTCATATTCCAAATCACTGTCATCATCCTATAATCAAAACATAGAAGTTCCCTATCAGAAATTGAAACAAAAATGAAAACATGAAGATATACAGCCAAAATAACTAATATCCATTGCCTTCCAACAGAGCTAATACGAAATTCTGCCATATCATGATTTATCTTTTAACCAAATTTATTCCAGGTCCATAAGATGTTGTACCCTGTGCACTATCTGTCCTTTTCTCCTTTCTCCCTGAGAAATTGGTTGTCTGATTTAGTGACAAGACAACCGAGAAAATAACAGGAATGCAATCGTTCACAAATAGCAGCTCTCTCTCTCTCTCTCTCTCTCTCTGGCAGAAAGTAGCAGAAACTAAGGGAGATCGCAAATTGATCGAACCTCAAACACAGCAGGAATAAGGAAACTTAGAATAGCTTACTACAGGTTCTACATCATGGTCAAGTTGATCGATTAGGGTTTCCCCATAGGCAAGACAGCGCCACAGCATTTGGTATTCCCTTGCACCTGAAATTCCAGTGGCGGTATTCTTCACCATTTCATGCCAATCGAATTTATCTCCGGCGACTTGCTCCACCTCTTGCAGCAAACCGAGGACTGTATTCACGGAATACCTATAAAAATACCGGAACAAATACGGAACTCAATACTGAGAGATTTTCCGTTCAAAAACAAAAAAATCTACGAAATAATAGATACCTCTGCAACAGCTTGCAGATGTTGTCTTCGCTGATTGTCCCCTTCTTTCCCTTCTTTGATTTGTCAGCCATTGAAGGATCAGCTTCAGTTTGCACAAAAAACTTAGAGAGAAGATAGAGGTTTTAGAAAGATGCCGAACACCGTTAAGCAGTTGCCAACGTGTATAATTTTATTTGAATAATAAGTAGAGATAAATGACAGATAAATTATCAATAAGATTTTCCATATTCCCCGAGGGATACTTGTGCTGAGATGCAGTGGCATGTGTTACGTCCGCTTGATATATGTTCGAATGGTACATTCACTTAAATAGTATAAAGATATTTTCGTTTAAGAGATTTATAGAATAAGATGTGCATTGAAAATTATAAAAGGTGTATTGGAAATTGGAAAAAGCGTGTAGGAAATTGTAAAATGTGATGTAAGTGACAGTACTTGACAGATGTTCGAATGGTCCGTCGACTTAAATAGTGTAAAGATATTTTCGTTTAGAGATTGTAGGATATGATGTGCATTGGAAATTATAAAAGGTGTATTGAAAAATGTAAAAAATGTGTTGGAATTGTAAAATGTGATCTAAGTAGCAGGGTGTGGATGTGAAATGATAGATCATCCAACTGTAAAGTAAAATACATTGAGGATAGATCATACCTCATTCGGATGGGGACATTTCAAAACAAATATTCCTTAAATTTTGGGTGAGAAAATCTTTTATTTCAAATTTTCCATATTCTCTTACCTATTTTAAATTGTGTTTTATATTCTATTTTAATGAAAAAATCGTACCTATTCATGTTTGTATTGTGTGTACTTGATGTAGATATAGACGGGCAAAAAAGTGAAAAAGTTGATTTTTCATGCGTGTCGTGCATTCAATGGACATTTACTTGATTCTGATGCATGATACACGAGCAAAAAAAATGAAAAAGTTGGTTTTTTATATGTACCGTGCATCCAAAGGATATGGAAAGTTGGTTTTTCATACCCCTCGTCCATCCAATGATATGGTAATGGTAGGTAAGAACTTCCCCTATTGAAAAGTTGGTTTTTCATACCTGTCGTGTATTCAATTAAGTGCAGACGCTGTGATAATGGTAGGTAATAAATTCTCCTATTCCAAGGTAACAACTTCCCCTATTTGAGTTTTGTCAACATATATCTTGTTTAGGTCATCATAAATCCATAATGTTGTTCACATATTGACCATATTGGAATAGGAGATCTCGTCTATCAAATCTCATTAACTTTCTTTCACTCTTTTTGTTAATTTATGTTTGGATATAGTGTGTTAGAAAATTAGAGATTTTTAAGGATTCTCTCTCTTTTTTTATATTGTTATCTCTGTTTTTATTAATTCATATATGGGATGTAGGTTGAAAAATTAGATAATAATAAGGGATAGTGATTGTAGTAGTATTAAAAAAATAATGGAAAAAAGATAAAAGACTTCTATTTATAAACATTTATCAAACATAAAACTACATCTAAAGAGGGAGGTACTTGGGGGATTCAAGAGAGGCCGGAATATGTACATCTTCTACCACTTTTCAATCCATACACGATACGTGTATATAATGACATCATGTGTACATCATAAGTGATTATGTGACATGATTAGTATAATATGTTGTAAAAGATATTGTCTCAAATGTGATAGTAAGTGATTATGTGACATAATATGTTGTAAAAGATATTGTATCAAATGTGATAGAAAATCCGAACCGAATGGGTTGGCCCAATCCCTCCTTATATTTATTTACGCAGGTTGGCCTAATCCCTCCTTATATTTATTTACACAGGTTGGCCCAACCACCACAAATCACCGCAAATTCTAATACCACTTGAATTATTAAATTAATCATTATTAACAAACTATTGCACACATGACATCATATTTTACAATTAAAAATTTATATTACACTATAACCACTACCCCAACCACCCAAACAAACATCATTTTTTTTTAACTCTCCCAACCACTATCCCCAGCCAACAGTACTCCAGCCCCAAACAAACATTGCCTTCGTGATATGTCCATAAAAAGCCAAAAAAAAAAAAAAAGAGTACTTTCTTTTATCTAATTGTCATGGTCTAATATTTGTACCACCAACAACGAACACTTTTGGCAAAATTGCATACCAAATCATAGGACCAAAGTCAAAAAAATCCACCATATTCTTAGTCTGCAAGTTGGTATGATGTGGTTATGAGGTTAGTAAGTAGGAGGGAAAAGAATTTAAAGAAATAGGTAGGAAAAAAAATAAAATAATACAAATAGGAGTTTCGTGGTTTAATCTCGATTACAAAGTACTCTACCAAATGAGCTATAATCAACTCCCATTTTTACTTTTACTTCTCTTTTTTGTCCCTTTTTGTGTGTGCACGCGCGTGTGAGTTTTACGCGAGAGACTGAGAGAGTGGTTGTGTAAACCTCCATTAAAGACATCTAAGCATAAATACTAATTTGCAACAAATATTACATTTGGTGTAAAACGAGCTCAGAGTTTATGATACTCTTCGTCTTCCCTAACAAAGAACAATTCCTCCTTATCCCAATTAATTGTACATGCCACCTACAAAACATAAAAACTTTGCATCTTATTCCAAATAAACACATCTGATGAATAAATAGATATAAGTTTAAACTTCCTCTAAAGATCCCATAAAGCAGCTACAAGTCACAACAATGGCTGACACCTTCAATTCAACTGCAGAAAACCTCAGCCAAGTCTAAGAGAAAAGTCGAATATCGCCTCCGTTATGATTGAGAGGTATTCTCAAGGCTGATATATACACGAAAACAGCAACCCATATTATGCATTGACTGTAGGAGAAGTTTTGCACTGATCCACCACGTCATTGTTGAATTTCCCGCTCATATGCCCCGCCTTGAAACTCCCTAGTCTCATGGGTTTCGGATGGAAGAGGGAATCGAACATTTTCTCCAGAGACTGTGCTGTATACTTCGCGTATTTGCTAGCGCTCTGGTCTTGTTCAACTAACGGCCCGTAATTCTGCATGTAGCTTCGGTAAACAGGAACAACTGTCTGAACTATAATCTGTCGTGTCTTCTCCCTCAAATCTTTGTCTGGAATAACCCAGACAGCCTGCTTCTTGTACATGTCGTCAAAAGCTTCATTGAAAGATTTTAGTCTCTGTTTCACCAAATTACGGGCTGTTGCACGACCACCGGAGAACAAAATCAGGCCTTCCCTGCTTAAAAGTGCAGGCAGTTTGCCCCAGCTCTCTTTCAAGTACATGTTTGAATAATAGGCCGTGTACTGATCGTGCTCTCTTAACCAAGCATCTCCAAGAAGAAAACCGAGTTTGGTATCTTTCAAATACTTATACAAATGCCAGTGGTTGTTCATCAAGAACAGATAGGACGAAACAGCGTCTCCGTAAGCCTTGGACCATGTTTCCAAGTTCAGCTCGATGGCTTTAACTAGGTTCAGAAGCTCATTTGTAAGGATCCTCTCTTGGAACTTTTCGTGCTTCCAGCTTCTTTCAATGACTAAAGCTTGTGTAAGGATCGGCTTATAGTCATCTCCAAGAAGCTTATTGCAATAATCAGTGATAAACGTTACCACTCTAGGGATACTGCAATCTTGAGGGGGCGGGGTGTGTCTTTGAAGTTCAACTTGGACTAAAAGCTCCCAGAAAATCTCACAAGCACCTTCGATCAGTCTCTTGATTAGATCCCTCGTCAGATTCTGAATCTCAGCACAGGGGGCCCCACCAAAGAGCCGGTTGAAATCCAATCGCAGCTTACTTAAGGATGCAAAGATATCAAGAAGTTTCAGTAGCTTGATCGGATCCTTCTTACTTTCTGTAACCGTTCTTCCAAACTGCAGGAAAGCAAGCATTCCCGCCTGAGCAGCTATTTTAGCAAAACAGCTCTTCCACACATCCAATCCCATCTTTTCGAAAACATCGTTACATAATTTGTACTCGGCTTCAAAAAGGTGCTTCACAGCAAACTCCAAATGCTTGCCCCACTGAGCTATATAACCCTCGATGCTCGCCACATCGTTGAATTCAGACACCGATATTTCAAGATAATCCAAATTGAGGGCTTGCAAACTAGCCCGAACATTTGAACTCCGAACATCAATGTAAATGGATACGCAGTTTTCAAGCCTGTGATTAGCAATCAATCTCCCCAAAATAGCCTGTAACTTCTGAATAACAGCCACAGGCAAAGGCGATGGAGCAATGCAGGCTTGTTCACCGACAGACGGAGAAGACATAGGCAAAGGAACACTGTTTTCCGTGAGTAGTCTCCTAAACTCGTCTTCCAATCTGTTCAACGCAACCTCAAGTAAACCCCCATCAAGACGACCCTTTTCCTCACCTGCCTCAAGTGCCCGAAGATTATCCAGTGCTTTCTTTAAACCCGAAATAAACCAATCATCCGCCACCTTATAATCCTCCAAATACTCCACTATATCAGCCAACCACTGGATTGCCATCCCACAATTCTCTCCCAAAAACTTCAACGCCTCCTCAAGACGTTTAAGCACACCAAGATAAACCGGAAGATTATACTGTGGATCGGATAGTGATTTCTCAAGCCCATGAATGGCATCAAACACCTTAAGAACTGCAGCCGCAGGGACTACAGCTCTATTGATATGACCGCCAACGGCAGTGAGAGCATCTCTCTGAGCCCGAATGGGCCGAATAGCTACTTCTAATGAAGGAAGTCTCTGGTTAATCTCATTTAATCTAGGCCCCGATTTTTCTATGGACAAACCTAAAGCTTTCGATTTCTCCAAACTGGCTTTTAACAATTTCCTTGCAGATATCAGGTGTTCAATTCCTTTATCCATTTCCAAATCACACACAACCAATTATTCCACACAACAACAAAACCTAATTAACATGAAAACATTCAGCACTGCACCCCTAATTGTTTCTTTCACCCTCTCTTCGTTCGTCGCACATATATATACATACATACATACATATATATATATTGAACTAGATTCTTCTAGACCCGAACTCCAGTAATTAAAAATAAAAAACACAAAATTAAGAAGTAAATACCCTACCAGTTAAACCAACAAGATCCCCAGGAAATCAAAACTTTCTTACGGAAAAAGCTATATCACACTCTAGATTCCACTTTCTTCGAATAAAAAGAGTAGATAGAGAGAGAAATCGAAGAACTCACACAGAATTAGATGCGAAATAAACTGCGGTTGATGTTGGGATAAATTGAGGAGCATCAACGGAGAGTGAGAAGAACCCTAAATCGGGAAGCGGAAAAGAAGAAAGGAAAATGGTTGCGCAACGGATCGCGCTGAAGTGCTTCACAGTATATTTTGCCTTTTCTTGTTTTGTTTTTATTCATCTTTTCCGCTGCCTCTTTTTATTTGTCTGCCTCGCTTTTGTTACCCCCACTTTTTTTTTTATATAAATATAAATATTAGTACTTTCGTCCGACTTATTTTACATGGCTGATCGTACACAGATATAAGAATTGTGATTTTGAGATGAAGATTGTAGGAATTAGTCTATTTTAAGGATGTGCAAAATAAGTTGGGATGACTGAAAGTGAAAAGTGTTGTAAAATTAGTTGGGACAGAGGGAGTATTTAAATATTAATGCACATTCACTTTTAAAAAATTAGTCTCCTTTTCAGATCAGTTTAATATATATGGAAATTATATTATATTTTTATTTAATAAATTAAAATTTTAAATGTAGTATAATTTCAATTAATTATTTAATAGGAAAATATTGAGAAAATAAGCATTTAATATACTCTTAATAAAAAAGGAGCTATCTTTTCTAGACATACAAAATTAACTGTTTTTGTGTGACAGGGAAGTAAATAAGAATATCTGAAAAATCAAGTCATTAGTTGAGGAAGCAGTCAAGCAGCACTTCAGATCCTCTGTTATACTAGGTATTTTATTTTTTATTATACTAAAGTTAATATACGATACATGTTAATTAGTGACATTACCTATAACATATACTATTTAGTTTGGCGTAGGGATGCAAACGAACCGAATCGAAGCAAATATTAAGAGATTCGATTCGAATTCGTAAATTTTGGCTTCGATTCGAATTCGATTCGATTCGCCAATCGAATTTCAAGTCCGATTCGAATTCGATTCGAAACAAAATTTCGAATATATTCGATTCGATTCGTGATTCGTGAATTCAAAATTTTCAACAAAAAATAGTTGTCATTTAGAAAAAAATCGATTCGAATTCGATTCGAAATTAAATTTGTCTAGATTCGATTTGATTCGAATTCGAGATTCGAAATTAAAAAAATCAGTTTTTTGTCCTCCAATACATAGAAATCATAAAGAGCATAATAAAAACATAAAAAAAGTCATCTAATACTTAATAAACTTCAATCAACACTAAGAGAAATATTACATAATAAGCTAGCAATCAATTACTCAATGTACCAAAATATAGTTAAATACATAATTTGGGTATATATTTAATAGTAAATATATATTTAATATCATATACATATCGAATCGAATCATCGAATTTAACGAATCGAATACATATATATGCGAATTCGATTCGAATTTTAAACGAATATCAAAATTGATTCGAATTCGGATTCGAATTCGAATTTTATCGAATCGAATCACGTTAAACGAATTCGAATCACGAATCGAATCGGTATGATTTGGTTTGACTTGCATCCCTAGTTTGGCGGAAAATTAGGACCTAGTGACTAGTCGAAGTTTAGGCAGGATTATTCAGGCATAGACTTAGTTAGACGAAAAAAATCGAAAAATAAACATAAACGATTAATGATAATTTAGCGTTTAGAATAATCTAAACTAGTCGAAGATTTTCGTACCGGAGATAAAAACTCCCAATCTCAAAGTTAAAATATATTCATTGTTGTTTACATGAGTAACAATGTGGCTATTAGAACTTGGGCTCTTTGTCTTTTTCTATTTGGACCTTTACTAAATCATAGTAAACTAGATATTTTATGGGCCATATGGGTAAAATCCAAATAAAAATATTATCGATAAAAAATGTATTAATAAAAAAAAAATGTTATTGATAAAAAAATGTTTATATGATAAACCATTTTTAACTTTAGATTATGATATGGAATAATAGGCATAAACAACATTTTGTATAGTTTAATTTAATAATAATCTTAATAAACTTCCGTTTGCTTGAGATTGAGTTCAGTATATTTAGAAGATCGAATTCCAATAAAGCACACTCATTACCTCCATCAACCAAATTTAGTCCAACACTCCCCAACCTTAAGCAAACGGACCCTTTGTTAACATATTTGGAGCGTATAGGGGAATAGTAAAAAAGCAACGTAGGGACATTTTGGGCATAAGGATACACGTAATTTTTTATAAGTTAATTGACTTCTTTCATCAATTGATAGACATATTAACACGTGTGTATAATAGTTACAGAAGCAAACTTAATTATAACACGTGTGTATAATAGTCACGACTAGCTCCGATTAATTTTCGCCTAGACAGTATGCTTTCATTGACCGTTTACATTTATCTCCCGATTCTTCTTCGCCTAACTACACTTATGCTCGATTAGTCCCGCTCAGACTCCGATTAATTACTAGGCCTCAGTTCACAATCTAACTAGCGTCTAACGATATTTACAACCATGTAAATGAGCCCATAGTAATAAATCAGTAGCAGCCAGGCAAGGTGGCACTTAATCTTTCTGCTGAAGAATGTAAGTGTCGGTTTGAATACCTTATCATCTCTATATTGTAAATGTGTTTCAATATATATATATATAACAATCATTTTAGATTTGTTTGGAGAAATAGAGATATATAATTGTTTTATTACTTCCAATTAGAAATGGGTTGGTGGATTAACTCATGACCTGAACAGGTCGTGTTCGGATATACGACTTGGATTAGAAAAAGAATTCGTAATAATCAAGTTTCGACTCGATCCTTTTACCACCCATAGTCCAGACCAAATTGGTAAATACAAAATTGTGAATTAATTTTTGAAATAGTCTTTCATAAAAGTGGTCCTTTATTCATTAAGAAATAATGACTACTTTTACAAAGTCATAAAAAGAGACAATAATTATTGCTGCTATTCCACAGATTTAAATGATTGCATTTTAATAATTTCAAACCTGAATTAATTACTTGTAAAGTACAACTTATTTAATGATTTTTCCCTCCGAAAATTACCCTGCTTTCAATTACATTTAAATGAATCATGTTTACAAGATTTAATGAACTTCCTTCGTCCCAGTTAATTTTGCACATAAGAAGAGACACGTCTATTAAAATAATACTGATTTTTGCTTTTTGATTGATTTTTTTATTAATAAAGATTGATGGTGAAGATTGTGAGATAATTTTCCTTTTTAAGAGTTTGCGAAATTGTGCGGGATGAACCAAAAGAAAAAGTATGCAAAATTAGGCGGGACAGAAGGAGTATTTTATAATAATAACAATAATAACGGTTCTCAAAAAAAAAAAAAAAATTGTAGGCTTGGGCTTCAAGTCTAGGCCTAAAAATAATAATAGTGGGCCTGGGCTTCAAGTCGGCCATTTGCTGTGTGAGCAAAACTAAAGCCCAAGAATAATATATAGGGTAATTCTAAATACAACCACTCTTTTACTACTCACAGCCACTATTTTAAATTAAGTAAAATTAAATTATATAAATTTTATATTTTATCTTTTTTTTTTTTTTTACAATCCCTTATACCAAATAATCCTTCAATTTTTTTTCTCCAATCTGTAATCACCGTTTTATGATTTTCTAACATTGACCGAACAAATATTAAACTTATTTAGGTTTGCAAATTGTTCAAGTTGTATGAACGAGATCACAAAAGAATTATTATAGAAAATAAAAATCTCTAATATAGGGAATTAGGCTGCAAAATACTTAGTTTAGCGTTGACGAAAATAAATTTTGTGAATAAATCTTAAAAATATCTAATGTCTACAAAACGTTAAATATTATTAGTATTTGCAGACAAAATTTAATCTTTTGATGAATTATGATTAGATTCTTTTGAGGTTCGTATCACAAAATTTATTTGCGTCGAAGTTCTAATTTCTTAAATTGGAAATTTTAATTTTCTGTAAGAATTATTTTACCGCCTCGTTCGTATAACTTGAACAATATACAAACATGAGAAAGTTTAATATTTGTTCGGTCAAGGCTTGGAAATCATAAAGCGGTGGCTACCAAGAGGAGAAGAAAAGTTGGAAGGTTATTTAGAATAAGGGGTTGTAAATAAGAAAATGTAAAATTTAAATTTATATGATTTAAGTTACTTAATTTAAAATAGTGGCTATGAAGAGTAAAATGGTGGTTGTGTTTAATAAATCATAAACTGCAGCTTGGCCCATTGGGCCATTTATGTGACCGAATAAACAAATTCCGGGATTTCAAGATCATTTATTTTCACCCGAAAAAAAAATTATACTCCCTCCGTTCTGTCCTAATTGTCCAACCTTGACTGGGCACGGAGACTAAGGAAAAACAGATTTTGTGGAATCTTTTACTTTTTCAAATGTGGAAATTAAAAGTAGAGATTTTGAGGGCGGAGATTGTGAAAAAATTTGTCATTTATGAGCTTGGACAATTAGCTTTGGACAAACAAATATGACAAGTTGGATAATTAGGACGGGACGGAGGGAGTATATATCATTCACTTTCCTAAAGAGGAAACAAATTTCACAAATTCTACCCTATAAATACAATACACTTTTATTTACCAAATAAAGTAAAATAATTTTTTCTTAATATGTGTGTTCACTTACCAGTATAAATTCATTCGGAACTAAAGTAGTCCTATTTACAAAATATGGATAGCTACTTAGAAAATTGCCTAACAAACTTCAAATTTCAAAACAAAATTCAAAAAAAAAATAAACATAATTCGTAATTATACTACTTTATGAACATAGAGTTCTTTAATAATATAAAGTGGTTTATTATCCGATTGTTCTTGCAATTTTACGAATTTCTTTCTAAACATGACAAATATAGTAGATTGTATATTATAAAAATGAATAAATTATTGAAACGATATGTGCTCATAAAGAAAAAGAAAAAGAAATTCATAAGTGATGCAAGCCAAAACCTAACAGAATCGTAAGGAGGGAGGAGAAAGAGGAACCTTCTAATTTTTCTCGATTGATCATAAAAAAATAGTTTTATAGCATATATTGAATCGGACCAAGCCTCAGGTCCCGGTTAAACTAGTCAGACCGGTTGACAATACTGAGTTCAACTAAAATCCATTTTTTTATTATAATAATCACTACAATTTTTTTTTTCATTTTATTATTATTTTTATGAGGTGTATGTTTTGACTCCGAAGACCAAACACATTTTTTTTCCCTTTAATTTTTTCCTTTGGTGGGCCCACAAACACATTCCTTGCACTGGGTTACATTTTTCGTATAAGAAATGTCAACAAGCCTTCTAGAGTCCTCAAGCATGGCGTGTATTATACATACTAAAATAATATGTGGACTATAGGTCGCAATTCGGGCAGTCTGATCGAGTCTAATCGTTAAAATTTAATTGAATTTAAAATTAATAGGTCAGATTTGAGGTATTTTGCTACAATACATTAAGATTATCAAATCAATTCTGTGGAGTCAAATAGTATTTCGGAGACATACTTTTATGCTCCAATCATCTAAAATATCGAGTCTACTGAGTCGGCCCATTGAATCTGACCGATTTTATCACTAGTTGTGACTGCAGTGGGACCTTGTAAATTTTATTCTAATTTATTATTATATTGGTGGGAATTATTATATATTTCTGCTTTTCTATGGTTTTGCCTGGATAGAGGACCCGGTACCTGATGATGTAATCCAAAGAAGTGTATTAATTTTTCAGGCTTAATTGCGGCAATTCCATCGAACTATCAGTGTTTTTACTTATAAATTATTAATTTTTTTTGACATTGTTACATATAAATTATAGGAGTTTTTTTTGACATTGGTACATATAAATTATAGGAGTTTACGCATGCAATTTGTGCGTGAGAAGCTTTTAAAGACCTTTTTAGATGGTAAAGGAGTTGTTCAGAATCAAGACTTCAACTATGGAGGTTCTCAATATTGGAGGAGATAAACGTTGGTGATTCAAATGTAATGTTAGAAAAAGGAAAAGTGTGAAGTAATTTTACACTTTAGGCATACTAAACAGGTTGTTTGGACAAAAAACACAGCTTTAAAAGTTGATCACGCGTAATTCACGTGCGGAATTCTGATGAATAATGGTCGTGTTACCAAATTTGGTGGTTTATCTGTCAAATTCCGTATAATTTTATATGTATCGTTACCAAGAAAAAAAGGTTTTATCATTTATGTGCAAAACCGCTGATAGTGTGAGGATTGCTGTAATTAATCCTAATTTTTTAATACACTCAAGTTTTGAACATTCTTGTCTCCCTTAAAAAAAAACTAAAAAGAATAGGCTTTTTAATTATTTTGCCAAAATAATTTTCAAACATGAGTTTTTCTTCTTTTCCTTTTCTTTTTTTTTTTTTGTTTGTTTGTTTTTTATTTTTTTGTGATGAAGGAAATATAATAGCAATGTGCTATATATTCAAAATACCCATATACTTGTTGGAAAATTTACCAATTATTTCTCCATATATAGTCAAACATACAGTGTTGTATATTATCTTATTTGTTCTTTTCTCTCCAAAATAAAACCACCATAAACAATTTTTCAAATTTGACACATCCACACCAAGCTTCTGAAAGACACTAGTCGGGCAGCATTTAGGATCTAGCGTCTAATTAAGGTCTAGGCAGAATTAATCGAGTCTAAACGGAATTAAACAGAGAAGAGACGGGAAGAAAATATAGACGGCTAAAGATCGTCTAACACGTAGACGGAGTATAATCGAAATTAGACACAAACTTTTAGAAAAAAATTCATAACTTTTAGGTTTCCTGTCAGCATTTTGTCATTCATTTGGATAAAATGTTAGTTGCGAAGTAGTTCATAGGTTTGATTCAAACACTAACAATAGGTCTTAGTTGTGACTCACCTGTCCAATTTTTTTAAATGTGGTATTAAAACAAATTTCAAAATCTATATGATACTATTATAAAAGTGTAAAATAAAATTTTAATTTGCCTACTATGATTTTAGTGAGTTTTATTTTTAAAGTTAAGTCTTATTTTTTAAGTTTTTTAACTACAAACAAGTAGTTGTCCGTGCGATGAACGGGAAGATCTTTCAAACACTAATTAACTTTGTATAATTTCAGTTCGAAGTAATATCCATCATGAATCATTAAGGAAATATCAAAATGTATAATTTGATAAGCAGAAAAACCAATTATATTACCGACTTTCTTCTCTCATCAGTACGTCCTTCTTCCGATATTTTTTTGTGGAATTAACTTTGTTTCCTTTAAATTTTCAAATGAACATCATATGGTCAAACTTGCATTTATATTTGTTTTTTTTCTTGAGTACATTGAGGAATTAGGGTGAGAAGGGTCTACAACTTAACTAGTGTCAAGATTTCGTTTTCTTAGTTCAGGTAAAAAAATTAATTTTTTTGTTTCACGAATTACTTATATATGATTGAATGTATAATATCAAAGAAAAAATAAGTTATTTACGAAAGAATTGCGGGTTTTTTGTTGTACCTTCATCAAATTGACTAAGACAAAAAAAATTATATCTTTCGCAAGCACTCTTTTAATTATGACAAAATGTAAAATCAATCTACTCGATTCTCGATACGAAATCGCTTGTTAAAAGTTAGTTTGAACCATACACTGGTTTGCAAACGCCCCCTTGCTCTACTTACTCAAATACTAATACTCATTAAAAAATATGAAATTAAAAAAAATATGAAATTGGATAGTTCAAGAGTCGGAACATTATTTTTAAAATTTTTTCTCCTAATCTAAGAACAAAGAAAAAACCCTCCCTTCCCTCCTACGATGACTCGAATCCAGGACCAAAGCCCTAGGTAATAGATGTTCTGCCACTTGAACTATCCAACTTCGTCTTCAAGAGGCAGAACATTCACTACCTAAATATTTGCTAGGTACGAATCACATTAAGGGAAATGAAGGATTTTTTTTCTTGTTCCTAAATTAAAAGGATTTTTTTTAGAAACACCCATTAAAAAAGAAATAACGAAAAATAAAGGATCGAGTCGGGTCGAACCGGGCCAAAATTGAATACTTATGCATTACTTTAGCAGGTGGGTGGGGCCACAAAGACACACAGAGGCGGTCAAAGGCAGCAATCCATAGAGCATCAAAAGCTATTGTGATGTGCAGCTGTTTTCGTAGAAAAATGTATCCTTTTTGACTTTCCCCAACACATCTTTTTAAAATTCCTCCGAATAAAACACAAAAAGATATACTAAAAAACAATTTTTGACGAATCTCAAACACAAGAATCCTAAGCAAACAATATATAGAAAATGATTAATTTTAATTCAATAAATAAAATCCCAAATTAAACATTTTTCGCTTTTGCTGAATCTGTCCTCTACTCCTACCAAATTTACACAAAACCCCCAACTGTAATTCCTAAATTTCTTCCAAACAGCCCCCCAACTACCTCGAAATTACAAAAAACCCTTCTTCTCCACTTTTCCACCATTTCTCAAGATGACTCAAACACCACTAACTGCGACGGAGCAGCGATCTCCTGCAACGCTCCCTGTGTATGCCGGTGCTCCCCCTCGTAGGTCACGATGAGCATAGCTGGATCATCAGTCGCCCTCTCGACATGCTTCCTTGCTGGACAGCCTCTTACTGTGCTGCATTTGTAGTAACCCCTGAAAATTGAAGCAGAAATTGATTAGCTGAAATTGATCTAGGTTTGGGAAGATTGATTCGATCGGACGGTGATTAGTGATGGTGCAAGGTAGTTACCGTGGGTATGGTGAGCCCTTGATCGGCTTCTGGCCGTACTTTCTCCATGAAAACTCGTCCGGTGGGATATCTGCAACTTTTGAGCTGATAGCCGGCACCCTGATTGTTCTTTTAACCCTTGATTTCCTGCAGAGTCAATGGATTCATGTAAATTTTCCGGTAGAGGACAAAAATTCTAATTAACAATTTGGTTTCTATAGATTTAATTAATAAGAAATGGAAAAAAAATTAAAGTCAAGCTTCTGGTTTAATTTATTCATATTTTTTTATTTAACTCTTAATGTTAGAAGTATTGCAGCTTTGATGTGTTCGGAAGTAATTAAAGTAAAATCGGATTTAAGAGTTTATAATCAGCTGAATAACACACCTCTTTTTGCAGTGACACCGGCTAGAACCGGAAGTTTTGCCAGAAATGTTATCGGAATGGTCATGCTCACGGCACCTCTTCCCGGAGAGCGGCGGTTTGCCGGCGGAGACAGCCGGAGCAGTCTGGGGGAGAAAAATTGACGGAGATCCTCCTTTACCGTTCGAAACGCTGCCTTCACCAGTAATCGAGGATACAAACGTTGACGACGAGTTTCCAGAAGTGGACACCGATAAATTGAACAGATCTTTACCGGCGACTTCAATCCCTTCCTTCGCCGCAGGCTTGGTGAAGTCAAGCGTCAACGGCTGAGCCGGCGCCGAGGCCGGGGATAGAGAAAACAGGCTCAGAGGTTGAGGCTGGTAAACAACAGACGGATTTTGAGGTTGAGGTTGAGGTTGAGGTTGAGCTGAGCCTGAATTCAAGTTTTGGTACTGAATCGGAGTCAACTCCGGCGACTGAGGTTGAACCGGTGCGCGGCGGAACCTGGCGTGACCTGTTCGGTTCAGGATTGAAATTACCTTTCTGAATTTGGAAACGGTGAAATCGGTGATTTCTCTGCAATCCAGCTGTTGCTTCTGCTGTTGATGCTGGTGAGAAACTGCTTGAATCAAATGCTCCATAGATTTCAATCCGGCGAAGGCAGCTTCCTGAATCGCCGATTGCTCGTTGAGATTCGTGTAGCGGATTAATTCAACAGCCATTTCTAGGTTTGGAATTATCTGATTGTCACTGAAAATTCATCAGAGGGTTGTGAATGAGACGAGGAGTGTAGAAGGGGAATATATGGGAGAAGAAGGTGACCGGCTTACTGGGTCAGAGTCAAAGTTGGGATTTTGATCCAACGGCTCAGATTGTTTCATTGAAAACTTCAATGTGGTGGAGGAGAAAAGACAAAGTACTGGCCTATTTTCTGTTTGAAAGTGGGAGGGGTGTGGGACCGGTTGGTGGAAAATCAGGGAATTGATGTTGCCAGGTCAGTTTTGTTAGCTCCAGTGTACTGTACAATAGAGGGAGCGTCCAGTACAGGTGTTGAATGTTGGAAGCGTGGGTGAGAAGGATTTTAGTTAGTGAAAAAGATGGGGTTGGTTTTATAATTAGGAGTTTTCATTGGGGTGGGATTGGAATTTGGGAAAAGTGTGTAATGATTGAATTTCTCGTGGGAAACGAGTTGGTGAGAATAAGACGAAATGGGGATTGGGTTGGGTCGTAGCTGTGACAATTAAATGGTTTGGAATTGAGGAAAATTAATATTAGTACATATTTCATTTTATTTATTGGTTCATATTAGTACAAACTCCATTATTTATTTTTTTTGAAATTATTAGGGCAGTACAAACTCAAAATGTATTTTGAGATAAAATCGAAAATAAAAATAGGTAAATTAAAACGGGACGGAGGGAGTACAAATTATTTTAGAAAAAAATTGTTAAAAAAAGTTATTCTAGGTAGAAAAGTAAATCACATTTCTTCCAACATAACTCCTAAATTTATCCCAACAAGTCTTCCTAATAATATACTCACTCCGTTCACAAATACGTGTCGTTCTAAGGAAAATTATTTTTTCACAAAAGAGTGTCATTTTAGCATTTTTTGCATGTTTCGTCCAATATTATTCTTAGCTAAATTTAAGAAAATTTCCTTACAAAACTTTATAATATTAAATAAAGAAGGTTTGGAGAAATTTATGGTAATGAAAAAATGATGGAGAGAAAATTGGAGAGGTGTTGTCGTCCATTATATAATCTTTTAAATTCCACCTGAAAATTTAAAATGACACTTATTTGTGAACGGAGGGAGTACTATTTTTATCATTACTTAATTAATAAAATTATATGTGAAAAAAGGATTTTCTTAATAGGAAAAAAGGAAACGATGATAGAGATAAATTGTACAGGAGTATATTTATTTATTCAAGAGTTTTTATTTTTTTTCCACAAAATTTAAAATGACTAATATTTAGAAATGAGGGAGTGTACTCTATAATCATACTTAGCTAATGTCAGATATAATTCTCTACTTACCTAATGTCCAATTATATGATAATTTAAATTCCATATTTAACATTTAAACCCAAAAATTGTATGACAGATGTGTATGGAAATAAATGCAACAGACCAACTCTAATCCCAGTAAAAATAGCTCGAAATTATGTTTGTTTAATACTGGAAGTGTTGGATTAAACCTGGCTGAGGAAGTTAATAAGCGTAATTTATTAGGATTTGATCCCCTAAATTTACTGGGTTAAACCATAAACAAACATTAAGTTTTATGGTTTAGACATCAATCTCGTATGCTTTACATGGTTTGGTTCAAAGGAAAAAAAAATTAGGTGATTTATATACAAGTTTGGTGCGTTTATTGTAATTGGAGGATCTTTGATGAATTTATAAGCTCTTGAAAAATGTTCAGCAAGTAAGACCTTACATAACAAGATCATAGACAATTTATAAAATCAAAAAACAAGTTTCAAAAAAATCATCTACCCCCCCTATTTTTTTCATAATCTTATAAGTAACACTCAATTACCAAAATAACACCATTATCTTTACCAATATGATTTAGTTTTCAGCAAGATGGGGTGGGGGGCGATGAGGTCAGGGCCCCTTCTTATGTGCACCAAGTGCATAGTGTAATCGGGGTTGTTATCAGGATTTATGTTTAAATGTATTGAACATATCACCTAGAACAAATAATACATTTAAGTATAAACGTTATATTTCTTCACCATGATATATTTACCTATAGCATTTAATATTTTTAAACATAAACATTAATACTTTTTGCGTATGATCCCAACAACTGGTATACAATAGGCTTACTCCTACGAGGTCGGGGGCCTCATTGTGGAAAAATCATTAAAAGTAGTGTTGGTCTTTTATTTTACATTTTTCTCATTATAGAATGAAAATATATTATGATAGCAAATAATTTGCCATCTTATAAGAAGTTAAAAGAACTTATATGCTCAATTATCCAAAAACTTTAATAATTTATAAGTTTTTGAGACATTACATCTTATAAAATGTCGGTGCAAAACATCCTCTTAACCCTTTATACTTGTGACATACAGGATTGACGAAGATGGGAGTGAGCGTTACTGCAAGAAGGCACGTACAATGAACTACTCTTAACAGACTTCTAGGTAAAGGGAGATATAAAAGAATCGATCTTACACAAGACGGATATGGGATCGCTTTTAGTCGAGCTTTTAAAGATATTACAAATTGTATATGTGTATGGCCCTTACCGTTATGATATCATAAAAAATATTGATTACTTTTATTTCTACCAAAGAAGTACATCTTATTCTCTGATGCTCGTTTTGAGAAAAACTCTAAGGTTAAGTAAGTTTTATCTGAGCAATTTCATGATGGAAGACCCCGAGAAGTTTATCAGAGTGCATGTGAATGAGGACAAAATGCGTTGGCAATGACTTATACTTATAAAAGATGGTCATTACACTATTGTACTTGTAATCTAATACTCCCTCGTTCCCAAAAGAAAGTCATTTTAGACTTTCAGATGAAAATTAATCGTGGGATGGACAAAAAGAACTCCTAGAAAATTCATTCTAATAATCCTAATTTTCATTTTTCTCTCCATCAAAATTTTCATTACCATAAATTGCTCTCTCTTTCCTCCATGCTGTAATATTATAAGATTTGTATGGAATTTGCTTCGATTTATCGAAGGACAATATTGAAAGAAATAGAAATTTTTTGATAGAATGACTTTGTATTTTTAGAAAACAAAACCATTTTCAGTAAAATAACCTTCTCTTATGAACGGAGGGAATATTTACTTCTTGTCCCATATAATTTCTCTACTTACCTATTGTCATATCATATAATAATTTAAATTCCATATATAACATTTAAAATGAAAATATGGACGAATTTAAATCAACAAACTGAATCCAATGTTAAAATAGGAAAAACTAATGGATCTTATCTGGCCTAAAAGAAAAGAAAATCACATACATTTTGTATACTCAACAACTCTTACCAATTAATTTACAAAAAATAATCCCCGTTCACATATAAGTGTCGTTTTAGATTAAATATTTTTCTTAAAAAACAAAATGTCGTTTTAGCATTTTTTTTGTCTATTTCTTCCAACATTGTCCTTAGCTAAATTTAAGGAAATCTCCATGCAAATCTTATAATATTATATAAATAAGGTATGGAGAAAATATGGTAATAAAAAAAATTGATGGAGTGAAAAATAGAGGGTTGTTGTTGTTTATTCTATAATCTCTTAAATTCCTCGTGAACATCTAAAATGACAGTTACTTGTGAACGGATGAAGTAATATATAAGAAAGTTATAAATAACATATTTATATATGATTTGATATTGGATTTCTTATATAAAACTTCACAAAGAACACATAAAAAAGAATTAATTTTTATTTTAAAAAAATATAACTTATTTTGGAAAAAATATTATCATTTGCCATAAAAGTAACCAACATTTTCCTAAAAATGTAGAAAAGATTTCTCATAGAGTAATCTAACTAAATGACACTACAACATAAATGAGCTAATGTAACACCCAAAAAGTGTTACATATATACCAAAATATGTTACTATAGACTTTATGTAACACTTTATTGGTGTTACATTTGCCGATGCTACCTAAAGTCTAATGTAACACTTTTGATAATCTTTAGTAACACTTTTAATAAGTGTTACATTAGATTTTAAATTGTAACACTTTACGGTAACACTAAAAAAATGTTACACATAACCCCCTTTATGTAACACTTTTAATTGAAGAAAAAAATAAAAAAATTGTCATTGCTGGATTTCGAACCCAGGTTGCTAGATTGCAGGAGCTTAAGTACAAAGTCTTAACCACTAGGCTACAATAACATTTTAGTTTTTTTTGTAAGAAAAACAATATATACACAAGATTTTATTGTAACATCAATAAAATACACTCAAAATTAAGTTTTCATCAAACTACAATCTAACTTAATTTTATTTAGATTATTCATATCAATTTGACACAATATTTCCATTTTTTTTTTTCATTTTCACCCACTTATATATATATATATATATAACTTATTTTATATCACATTAATTTTATACATCTAGTTATTGTATCTTAAGACATTATCATTATTTTAATTAACATAATCTTATGTATTAAGACACCTTCATTGTTGTTTTTTATAGATTTTAAATAAAAAAATAAACTTACAAACATGAAGATACATGACCAAATGTCCCAAATCTAGGTTCTCACACTTAAGAAATGTATTCAAATTCATGATATTTGAATACAATTTAAAAAACTTAATATGTACTCATAAATGACTATGTTTTATTGAAAAGTATTACATAATATGAAAATAGTACTGGTAACTTGTTGGTGGATGCGATTTTTTTAAATTGAGCTACACTTTAAGAGCTAGGGGTCGGATAGATTGAAGCAATCCAAATCGATTATGCTTGTTTACTTCTTTATTTCTTTTTTTCTCTCATCCTAGCCTAACTAGACATCTATGGTACGAGCCGTATGTAATTACAAGAGATTAAAATTTTCATGATTTACTAGGACATTTGAAATACAGAATTTCGAATACAAAAATATTTTAAAGTATTCGTTTAAAGTATATTTTTTGGTATGAAAATTAGAAACCAGTTTTTTAACAATTTTCTTGATTTTTTTTTTTTTTTTTGTTTTTTCATACGTAGGATGTCGTGAAAATTATATTAAATTATAGTTTTTCTAATATTTTTCATTCTTGTAACGGATATCCAATAGTATTAATGTGAAACCTTCCCAAATTCTAATAGTTTTTTTCTTTTTAGATATTCTTACCAAGCACATCCTTAATTTATTTAAACCTAAATAATATATTTATATTAGGACTTTAATTGGTCGGTCATCCATTAGTATCCACGCGATTATCACTGCAACCGCATCTTGCACGTAAATATATTCTATAAATATAGTCGAATAATAAATTGCATCCATCAAATAAATAGTAGACCATCTCGATCGGTACAACCTACAAAATAGGAATAATTAGTCTTTGTGCACGTATAAGAGTGGCGAATAGGAATAAGTAGTCTTTGTGCACGTATAGGAGTGACAATGAGGCCGATCGAGGCAGATTTTAGCATCCTCGTCCCGCAAGGACTGGGGCGGAGTCTGAGCGGGTCGGGTATTCCGATCAGATTAATTCTTACTTACAATAGCATCTCCAACCCATCCTCTATTATAGTGTGGATTTTGCACTAAATTTACAGTTTTTGTGTACACTATCTCCAACCCAACTCTATCCCACTAAATTTACAGTTTTATGTAACCATCTCCAACCCAACTCTATCCCACTAAATTTACAGTTTTGTGTAAACCATCTCCAACCCAACTCTATTCCACTAAAATTTACACAATAAGATTACTTACTTCCAATTTTATTTATAAATAATTATTTATGTTTTACATATTAAAAAAAAATCAACATATTTATTTTAGTTAAAAAAATTTAATAATTTCACACTTAAAGATAAAACATTGCATTCAACACCATAAAAATAAAAAATTACATAAAACATTAATATTAATAATTCTACATAACAAACAAATTTAGATGCTAGTATTGCCATGTTCGTCCCACAAATGATCAACCAATGCCTCTCGCAAAGCAAAGTGAACATTTCTATTGTAAGCCCCGTAAATTATTTAATTATTATTATATTTCAATATCTATTTTTGTCCAATGAGAAATATTTATTTTTCTTAAACTATGAAAATTATTTTAAGCTATGGCTAAAAGTATATTTCATGTTATTAGACTTTTAAATATTTAATTTGGATCCTAGCCCAATGCATTAGTCAAGCCCAAGTTAGCCCATGATGGTTTTTACTTAGGGAACAAGAAATAGGAGTTATAAACCTAGAAATATAATCTATAAATAAGGGATTCATGTCATAAATCAAAATCGTAATCCAAATCATCTATTTTTCTTAAGAATTTCGTGCATAAGCCCTAGAAACCCTTCTGAGAGCCGTCAACCTCATTTTCCTCTTTCACTCTATTTTCAAGGTATCTTCTTTTAAAATTCGAAATTCATGCCAATACATATTATTTTTCGATGAATTTTTAGTATGTTATTCCATGACATATTTTCAAATTCCAGTAAAATTTTTAACCCCAGATGAGTAGTATGTTATTTTATATTAATTTTCTATCTTCACCGATCCAGATTTTAAATATTCAGGTTTTTCAGTTAGAAAATTCGTAATATATAGTAAAAAGTTTTAAAAACTTATGATTTTTGAATATGTTGTTCCCAAGTATGTTATATATTTTATATAAAAGTTTCAAATCCATCCAACTTATATTTTATTTTATATAATCTTTCTATTACGTCTACACATGATCTGAAATATTCTGCTTTCTGATTGGATAAATTCGAAAAATATATTTATACATGTTGAAAAATTATTATTTTTGGATATGTACTACATATATATGTCTTCTATTATTATGTAAATTTTCAAAATGATCCCCTCAGTAATGTTCGAGTTATTAAGTTTTTTCCACCGCTGTGCAGAATTTACAGTTTCGACTTATTCGGTTTCAAAAATTCAAAACCCATAGTTAAACTTCTTTTAAAATCATTAAATTTTAGTATGATACTTTCAAGAAAGTTTATTTCCTTCTGTAAAATTTTCAAAGTTTTATCTCTTACCGTTTATGAAAAATAAATTATTTATCTGCTGCTGCGCAGCAAATCAATTCTTAGAAGTTCTCTATTTCTTTCAAATCTATTTTCAAAATTTCCTAAATCATCAACCAAACCCTAAATTCCAAATCCCATATATTAATTGGAGATCAAGATAGAGTCATGCATGCTTAAGTAGGAAGGAGACGAGACTACTGAGTGCTACAAACAATAGAGTAATTGCATCTACATTCCGAGTTGCATCACAATTCAAGGTGGGGGTTTCTTACTTGTTTGTCATTATTAATTATGTTGATATGTGTACATGTTTAACTTTTATTATATGATTTGTGCCTTGCACCCTAAGTATGATTGATTAGTTCAATCCCTCAAGTTTTGCATGCTACTTTGCTACATGCCCCTAAGTTATGAGTTATGTGGATACTCGTTACCCACCCTCAAGTTATAAGTCATGTAAGTATTTACTACTTACCCTCAAGTTTTATGTCATGTTTATAATTGTTACTACATGTTATACTATCAAGGGTGTAATTAGTTTTGACAAGCACGAGCTGGATGTAGCTCACCCCCACTACTTTTAATATTTCAGGACAAGGGGCTGGACGTAGAGGAGATGGTGGTACGGTGATAGCATATGCTCCAATTGTGAATTGAATTCTTATTTTTGGTATTATTTTCTTAAAAAGTTAGATTTTGCTAATAAATGATATGAGTTTGATGTATATTTGTTTTGTTGTTACATGAGTTATGAATTTTCAAGTGCGTAATGATGTTAGTTGGCATAGGATATTAATCGGGATTTAATTTCTAATTTAATATTACGAGTTAAATAAATATGCATTGTTATTTGGTTCTTTTAACGGCCTGTCTAGTATTATCTTTTATAGATATATATATAAGGAAAAAAAAATTTAAATTACTTATTTCTATTTAAAATTGCTTTTAAATATTTATTGAAAATCGGGTCGTTACATCTATCCTTGATTTTTCTATGTCGAGCTAGGAAATCTTGAAAACGAGCATCTTCATCCCCAACCATGTCTACTTCTGGATGTGGTGCTTCCATAGAATCTCCAATCGGTGCGGCAATATCACGTTCATCTTCGATAATCATATTGTGCAAAATAATACAAGTGGTTAAGATATCGTGAAGATGTTGCTTTTTCCAATATCGCACCGGGCCTACCACGATTGCAAATCGTGATTGTAAAACTCCAAATGCACGCTCGACATCCTTTCTGCAGGCCTCTTGCTTTGCTGCAAACAATCTTCTCTTTGGATCACTAGGGGCATGGATAGTTTGCACAATAGTGGACCATTTGGGGTAGATACCGTCAGCTAGATAGTATCCCTGATCGTATTCTTTTCCCCTAATAACATAACGAGCAGGAGGAGCAACCCCATTGGCGAGGTTGGCGAAAAGATGAGATGCTTCCAAGATATTGATATCGTTGTTCGAGCCGTGCAAACCAAAAAAGGCATGCCAAAACCAAAGATCGTAATCTGCCACTGTTTCAAGAATAATTGTTGGATGTCCACTACGACCAGAATATTGTCCTGCCCAACCAGTTGGACAATTTTTCCACCTCCAGTGCATACAATCGAGACTCCCCAACATTTCTGGAAAACCTCGTTTCTTCCCAATATAAAGCAGTCTCTCAATATCATTAGCATTGGGTGCTCTTAGATAACGCTCAGCAAATATCTCGATTACAGCTCGACAAAATCGCTTCAAGCTTTCAATTACTGTGGACTCGCCTATTTTGACATACTCATCAGTAGCATCAGCGGCTACACCATATGCCAATACTCGAAACACGGCAGTGATTTTTTGATATGGAGATAGTCCGAGCCTGCCAAGCCCATCCCTTTTTTGGGTAAAAAAAGGATCGTGATTTTCCACAGCTTCAAGTACACGTACAAAAAGATCTCTCGACATTCGAAACCGCCGACGAAACATCGATTCATTGAATCGTGGGTTCGCAGCAAAGTAGTCGTTGAATAGATTCCTATCGGCCTTCTCTCTCTCACGATTGATCACAATATGACCTGGAACGGATCCCCCGCGGCGAGGATTTTTTTGCCTCCGATTAAGTTGGTAACCAAGAAAAAGATTATTGTTGGATATCATATTGACTACTGCCTCTTGCTCCCTATCAATATCTTGAACCATGGTTTGATAAACTTCATCATCATCACCATCACTAAGTGAGGATAAAGAAGTAGAAGAAGATATGTGAGACGAACTTCCAATATTGAAAGCCATTACTAATATTGAAACAAGAAAGGTGGATTTTTTTTATATTAATGTAAGGAAGATTGGGGTGGTATGGGAACAACCATTCTGCTGTACTTCCTTTATAGATGGTCTATTGAGATTTTAAAAGGATGAGAAATCGCCAAAATATGATCTCCACCGTTAGATTGGATTACACAAGAGTCTCAACCGTACAATAATTATCCAGAATATGGTCTAAACCAATATGATAAGATAAATATTAAAAGTTGTGCAGATTTTGGAAATTGCAGTATCTCTGCAAATAGATAGGAAAGCCTCTTGAAATATGTGCATGATTGGAAATGGCAATATATCTGCAAGAATCTTATCAAAATAATGTGCAGGCATAACTTTACGTTCTTTAACCGTTAGATTGGATTTCTTCAATTTATAAGCCGTAAGATCTCTGACCGAAATCTGGGCCGTTAGATTTTTCTTCTTTACACATGGTCCGTAGGATCTTATTTCACATTTTCTATAAATACAACATTTCTGGAATGATTATATACAAAACATTCACTTTTTCCTCTCTTGTTTCTAGATTTAGCAACATCTTTGAAATGAGTAGAACTCTTAATTACTCACATGACGAAGATTGTACTCTATGTGAAATATATCTTGATATTTCACAAAATCCTATCATCGGGATAAATCAGTCAAGCGACCAATTTTGGTCTCGCGTTGGGAATGCGTACAACAACAAATTCCCAGATCAGCAACGAACTATGAGGTCACTAGAGTCCCGTTGGAGGACTATCACGAAACACGTCAACAAAATGAGGGGTTGCATCCGACAAGTAGAGAATCGTAATCAGAGCGGTGCTTCAGACAAAGATATTGTGAGTACACTTGCTTCGATTTTTTCTTTGTCAATATTAACTATACTTGATTTACAATCTTGCTTTTCCTTTTTGTAGATGAAAGAAGCAAAGGCTCTTTTGAAGCAGGACACAGATAAGGAATTCAAGAAAGGTTTCAAGTTTGACCATGTTTGGGAAATTCTTAAAGGCTGTGAAAAATTAGCAAGAGAGGAAACAACTCCAAGCTCGCAAAGGAGGCGTTCGCATATTGCTTCCTCACAATCAGACTCGCCCGTCTCAGAGGGCTACATGTCTTCACAATCTGCATCTCACGGGATATCTTCATTCTCTCTTGATATAAATGAAGAAACTGGTGAAGCTGAACATATTGAGGCTACGTCATCTCAACGACCGATGGGGGTAAAGAAGGCAAAACTAAAGAATAAAGTAGATGATGAAAGCGCAAAATATTTTAATGCAATTGAAGAGAAAAATGAACGACTTGGTGAAATGCTAAAAAAAGGTAGTGGTGAAAGACAACAAATTTTACAAGTAGAAATGGCAAAAGCTCAAAATAGCTCAAAAAAATTGCACATGGCCGAACTTCGTGAAGAAAATAAATATATATTCGCAGATCTAAATAAGATTGAAGATCCAGCTCTACGTAATTTTGTTCGTAATGAACAAAAAAGGATAATGGAAAAACGGAACCAGCAAGAACACCAAGCATCTCAACCTAGTTCTGGATCTTTTGGACAATACTTTGATGGTCTCGGAGGAACGGATGGTGACTTGCCGCCGTTCTAAATTTTTTTTCTTCATGTTTGTCATATGTGTTTAATTTAAGCTTTCTGTATTTTGTTTTAATTTAAGCTTTCTGTATTTCATTTTAATTTAAGCTTTTAATTTTTTTCGATTTATGCAATTAGTATTTCCAACATTGTTTTCTTTCATATTGTTGTAATGAAGTCTTCCTTGTGTTAATTATCTTGCAATTTGATATAACTAGTAATTTATCTTATTATTGTTTCATTATTTTTAAATATGCAAGATTAATAAAAAAAATTAAACTAATTTTTTTGATAATTAAATTTAATTGAATTAGATAAATTATTAAATACAAATATAACATTTATGTAGTTAAAACTGAATTTAGGGGTATTTTGAGCATATAATGTATAAATACAGTTTTTGTGTGGATGGACACTGTTCATCCCCCAATTATAGAGGGACGTTTTAGAGTGTGGTTGGGGACCTAAACTCTAAAAGTCCCCCCAAAAATAGAGTTTTAGTGATGCATTGGAGATGGTCTTAGTGACTTACATTTCATTTTCCGGTTTGATAAATTGAAGCAGGATATAAAGGCGATATTTTGACGAGTAAGGAATAATTAAAGAGGTTCAATAAAAAAGGCTGACTAGAAAATGGGACATATCACATGGGAAATGGTTGACCAACTTTTGCTTCTACCTACAAAACCTATACTAGCCCGTATTCATATCTCACCCGTCCGATCTACCCATGTTTCATCGACGGCCTCGATTCTCTCCATGGAGTTGACTACGACTTCATTTAATCAATTTCGTAACACCTGTGGTATGTTGCCACGTGGAGCGCATTGTCGACTCCTCCTCTTTAATGATCTGATTAGATCCTATTTCATCTAAGAGTAACACTGGTGTGCATGTGTGTACAATGTACATCACAACAATTTAACACATGGACTCCAAAAAATTCGCTGAGATATAATTTATAAAAAATCCGCGGCCGCGAACTGGGTCAGTGCGCGGATCGCGTTTTTTTTTTTAAAAAAATTCTACTACAAGAACACAATAAGTCTACTCTAAACACAAAATAATTATACTGCAAGAACACGATAAGTCTACTGAAGAACACAATAAGTCTACTCTAAACACAAAATTACTATACTATAAGACTCTAAACACAAAATTACTATACTACAGGAACACAATAAGTCTACTGTAAGAACACAATAAGTCTACTCTGAACAAAAAAATAATTATACTACAAGAACACGATAAGTCTACTGAAGAACACAATAAGTCTACGCTAAACACAAAATTACTATACTACAAGAACATAATAAGTCTACTGTAAGAACACAATAAGTCTACTGTAAGAACACAAAAAAAAAAAGAAAATCGCGCGCGGGACGGGCCAACAGCAACGGGTCGTGTGCGGATCTCAATGTGGGCTGATATACAATAAGCCTATGGTGCATCATATGAACACAAATTTTTGCCTTCATCTAATATTCGGTTATATCCATCACACGTCATGTATTAATTAGTGATATTATCATATACACGTGATGTATAATGATTATTTTGAAATACAAAATAGAACATGAATTGAAATAGAGGATTCCATCTATTTAATTACTGTTTACAGGGGTGTAAAGGTAAATTAAGTGTCATAAGATAAATTAAAGAAAGAAATACGGAGAAAGGAACGGGGGAAATTTGACTGGACCATGTGGGTTTGACTGACCGGCCGATGACTGGGTTCACTGTTAACCTCAGTTTGTACTCTAGGCTTTAAATGTTGAACCTTGTACCTGTTTTGTAGAATCGGACTTGTGAGTTAACCGATCATGCTGTGGTTTACGATTCAATATATTTGACTCGTTCAATCGATGGTTTGAAAAAAAATACTCCCTCCGTCTCATCCTATTTTGCATGTATAAAGGGACACGTATATTAAGAAAAAAATTATCTTTTACTTTTGAGTGACTTTTTCAAATGTGAAGATTGTGAGATAAATTTTCTTTTTAAATGTGTGAAAATTAATGTGGGACGTACCAATAGAAAAAATGTGCAAATTAGGGTGGAACGGAGGGAGTAATAATTAATTGGAGGTTGAAATTATACTTCATTCGTTCACAAATAAGTGTTATTTTAAATTTTCAGGTGATTTTAAGAGATGTTAGAATGAACAACACCCCTACATCTTTCTCTCCATCAATTTTTTTTATTACGATCTTTTTTCTTCATACCTTTTGTATATATTTCTGATGAAATAAATAAAAATTGCTAGAATGACATTTTTTTGTGAAAAAATAATATTTGCTATTTGTGAACGAAAGGAGTATTATATTATAATTTCGTAAAATAATATACATTGTATTTGGAAAATGACATAAACTTTTATAGGGCGATAAAATATATATTTATAATAAACAAAGATATAAGACTAAACAAATTTATACAAAAAAATCAGCATTTTCAGTTAGTCTACTGTTTTTTCTTAACCTCTGTGCCCGGTCAACCTAGGCTAGGGTTGTAAACAAATCAAATATTTTTTATTCGATTCGTGATTCGAATTCAATTATGATAATTCGGATTCGAAAAAATCGAATTCGAATATAGTTGTATTCGATTAGAATAATTTGAATATTCGATTCATTTATATATAATATATTTTAAAAATTAAATAACACATACAATACTAAATATATGTATATAATATATTCATATAGCTATATATTTAAATTAATTTATATATAATATATATTATTAAAATTTGTAATTGAAAAAAATTAAAAAAAATTAATATTCGAATATTTAAAAATTTAAAAATATCAATATGTAAAAATAAAAAAGAACTTTTCAAATCTCGAATCGAATAGTTCGAATATTTCTCACGATCGAATCGAATTCGAATCACATATTTAAATTTGATTAATATTCGATTCGAATCGAATTTCTTAATATTCGGTTCGATTCGATTCGTTTACATCCCTAATCTAGACAGGTTAAGTTGGAACGGAGGAAGTAATTATTATTTTCAAATTATTAGTAAGTATGGTAAAAATGTCAAAGATAAAATAGTGCAGTTCTTTGACTAATTTTACATTACATATAGTAGAAATCAAACTCCATTAAAATAACCTAAAAGACCATATAGAAATTATAAGAAAGAATTGACCCAAAAAAATCAATGCAATAAAGTGTAGGAATACTAGGAATCAGATTCACAAAAAACATCTAGAAGAATTATTTAATTCATATTGGATTTGAATGAACTACATGATTTTTTTAGTTTAAATTAAAGAATTTGGTATGAAATTGTTGGGGTGAGATTAAAAAATCTTAATTTTCTATTGACATATTGTTGATTTTAGGTTTGGGCCCACATGATACTGTTTTTTTATTATCTCAAAACGTTTCATAGTAATGTAATGTTCGTCTACTCGCTCGGTTTCACAAATATGATTACTTTTTAAGTTTTACATATATTCAAAAATTCATTTAATATATGAGGAAATCACTTAGGGTTCGTTTGCTTTAGACTTGGTTCAGTAGATTTAGAGGATCGAATCCCAATAAAGCACACTCATTAACTCCCTCAGTCAGGTTTGGTCCAGCACTCTCCAGCCTTAAGCAAACGGACCCTTACACTTATTTAATATTTAAATATGATGGATTAAAGTATGTTGAGTATACATGGTAGATTCGATGAATAACTAAAATAAAAGTATATTAGAAAAGTAAGTATTTAATCGACCATTAACAAGGAAACAATACTATTTTTTTCCATCTAAAAAGGGGGCCATATTTGTGATAGGGATGGAGTATTTATTTCTAAGAAACTCATGTATTTTGTGATATATTTTCATAATCATAACGAACAAGAATAAATGGGATTTCCACGTTAAAAATCGATTTAAATATCACGTGTTGCAAGCTAAAAGGCGAAGGGGAACGTGCAAAATCCTCTTTGATAAGATATTGTTTGCTTATGACTTAAACGTGCAAGATTAAGTTTTTCGTGTATCCTTAAAAGAGTAGATAACAAAAAATAATATTCTCTTATAATTAACCCAAATTTTTCAATCATCTTTGTTAGGTGTGGAACATATTAAGCATCCCCAACAATCCAATACGGATATTTTACGATAATTGGTTCAATATTTTACAGCAGTTGCAACCATGCTTGACAGATAATGTACTGATTATTATTTGTGTCATATTATGTAATTACATAAACGATTTTGCACCAAATAACGTAGATAATTCAGATTGCCAACCATCCTCCTTGCAAGTGGAGGGAAAGGTGGAGACGAACGTCTTAAATTATTAAATAGTATGACATTGTCTACTTTAGGTTCAAACCCGTATAATCTTTATTTCGATCCACAACAATTTTACTAATGAAAACAAATGGGATCCAACGTTAAAGTGTATTACACGCTTTACTTTTGAAAAGTTAGACTAATAAAATCGAATACTTATTCATCATACAACATTAGATTATTCTCCCAACTTCAAATATCTTCCTTCAAAAGGACTTTAGAAAACAGAACACGTTGACTTCATTTTTTCAATCTTTTATACTCCCCCCGTCTCACTAAACTTGTCACAGTTGATCGAGCACGAATGTTGAAAAAACAGATTTTGTGAAATCTTTGATTTTTTTAAAGGTAAAGATTGAATGTGAAGATTTTGAGGGTGGAGATTGCTGACTTTAATTGCCATTTATGG
Organism: Ajuga chamaepitys; assembly: GCA_958295605.1. NCBI lineage: Eukaryota > Viridiplantae > Streptophyta > Magnoliopsida > Lamiales > Lamiaceae > Ajuga > Ajuga chamaepitys. Next base: position 2,492,039 of record OY282502.1, on the reverse strand, counting down.
GTGTGAAAAGTTAAGTGGGAGGGACCGATATGAAAAGTGTGACAAGTTAAGTGGGACGGAGGAAGTACTTTTTATTTTTATTTGTTTTATTTAGAGAATAGATGAATACGCCAAAGCAGGGACGAAGCCAGGATATAAAAAAAGTTTTGAGGGGGATTGAAACCTATTACTCCCTCCGTCCCGCTCTAATTTGCCTACTTCCCTTTTTGGTTTGTCCCAATCTAATTTACCAGTCCATAAATGACAACTTTATCTCACAATCTCCACCCTCAAAATCTCCACATTCAATCTCCACCATTGAAAAAGTTAAAGATTCCACAAAATCTGTTTTTTCTTAACCTTCGTGCCCGGCCAAGATAGGCAAATTGGGTCGGGACGAAGGAGTATTTAACTATAATATGTGTGTTTGTGTGTGTTTTCCTCTTAATGATGTCAATTGCAACTAATGCAAGTGGGAAGGGGAGTAGCATGCGTGTTAACCACTTTAGCCTAAACCATAAAAACTAATTTATTTGTTTTTATTTTTCATTGGAGGGTAAAAATAGGTCAAAGATTTAGGTTAATGGGCAATCTAATAGTTAAACAATATCCGGATTCTCAGTTACAATAAGTGTTTCATTCTCTGTTACACTCAATTTACTATGTGACACATATTAATTTGTGACCTCATACTATACACGTATCGATTGATGAATATTGTGAAACACAAGATGTAACACTAAATGTAACAGATGATCTCATACCTAGTTAAACAAGCCCATAAGAGATAGATAATTAAGGTTTTTTCTACCCTATTTCGTTTGGATAATAATAAATTTAATAGTGAAAATTCTTTTTAATTTACAATTATACATCAATTGAATAGTGTATAATCCACTCGATTATTAATCAACGAGGTAATTAGGTTAAATGAATACTTTACAAAATATAAGACATAGGTATTTGTGTGTCCATTTTACATACATCTTAATCTTTTTATTTAGATTACAACTAAAAATAAAATAAAAAATAAAAGAAGACACCCCATGCTTCTTTCAAAATCGAGTAGTTGTCTTATACATTAATTACGGATTTTAAATCCGTGCAATCTAGGTCGAAGGCGGATCCATTATTGTAAGCAGTTTTTCATGAAAATGTGTTAGTGTTTATGCTGAAAGGTATTACTTGTTTTGGGTAAATGTATGAGGCTAAAACGCTTTATCATTTATGCTGGAAATTATTACTCCCTCTGTCACACTTAAAGCTGCCTACTTGCTTTTTCGCTCCGTCCCAATTAAAGTTGCCACTAAAATGAAATTAATTTCACAATCCTTACCCTCAAAATCTCAACCCTCAATCTCAACTTTAAAAAAGTTAAATAACTGTTTTTTTTCTTAACATCCGTGTCCGATCAAAATGACAACTTTAACCAGGATGGAGAGAGTACGTGTTTTCATGAAAAACTCCAAATAACCCGCTAATTCATAATACGTGATCCAAGTTGCACAGACTGCTGTACATGAGAATTTATCTTTTACACTATATTGATATTAGTTTTTATTTTCCTTGAGTACATTAGTTATATCCTTGGGATTTATGACTTAGGGTCTGTTTGCTTGAGACTAGGAGTACTGGACCAAACTTGTTTGAGGGAGTTAATGAGTGTGCTTTATTGAAATTCGTTCCTTTAAATTTACTGAGCCAAATTTTAAGCAAACGGACCCGTAGTGTCATATTTTTTAGTTTAAAGAAGGGAGTTAAAAGCTATGTTACATGTAAATGATGTAACCATGGTAATAATTCATGCACAAGGATCAAATGATAAAAAATAAAGTAACAAATATATATGTCAATGATGAAAAATAAATTAAATTTATCAAGTTGTCATGGCATTGAAATATCCGACAAAGTCAACTTTGATTGAATAAATTATAGCCACTTCATATGAAACATGATATATAGTGAAAGTCAACTATCAAGGTGGCATTAATTAGGTTTGACTTTAATTTTTAATAGGTGGGAGGAAGATCCATTGAGGATTCGTTTGATTTGATTTGATTCAATTATTAAATTAAAAATCTTGATTTATTTAGAGAAGTAGTTCATTTTATTATGTTAAAGTCAAATAAGTATATTTAGCATTTGGGAATTGGTTTTCTAGAATGGGTGATTATTTGACTTTGATCAATTTAGAAGTGGTTAAATATTGTACGTTATTATTGGATAAACATATTAATTTTTCAATTTTTTTCTCCTAATCTAAGAACAAAGAAAAAACTCTCCCCTTCCCTTACGGTGACTCGAATTCAGGACCAAAGACCTAGGTAGTAAATACTCTGTCACTTGAGCTATCCAACTTCGTCTTGGATAAACATATAAATTCTAACTCTAATAATTCTTAGTATTGTTAAGCCCACAAGATTAAAAAAAAAAAGGGCCAGCAAATACATAATAAGACCATTTGGACCAAAGTCGAAAAAATAAATAAAATTAGCCATAATAGGCCCATATGTAGACCTGGATAATACTTATCAAATCGACTTGGGCTGGATTTGTCGTGTGGGCCCATATAGAACTTTTTTTTTTTTTTTTTTTTCCTTCCTTTTCTGGTTAAAGTTAACAACTTGATCCGGAAATTCTATGCGATCCCATAAGATAATGTAGTAATTCCATTAGACGTGAAACAAATGATAAAATAGTTGAAATCAGGAAAAGTATGATCATTGATTTTTTATCATGTAATACGAGACATACATCCAACGAATTACTGCACTACCTCATGAGGTAGCATAGAGGTTCCTTTATTTAATATTTTATCATGTAATATGTGACATATATTTTAATTGTTTAATCATTTTACATCTTACGTGAAAACTAGAAAAGAAAGAAAGATTTTATAATAATGAAAGTGAATGATGGGAAATTATGAGTATTTGATACATTTCATACTTCTATTTTCAAAATTCGGGTTATTCTTTTGAACTTTTAGTGTTATAAAATACATTTGAGCGTTTTTAAGATGGCGTTTGTAAATGCAATATGGACATGAAAGTCACTTTTGAGAAGTACTTCTACTTTGAAGGAGTGTTTGTAATGTCATGTTTGACCATTTCAATTACTTTTGAAAAATGATTTAAAGCTGCTTTTGATAAGTCAAGAACACCCATATTTGAGAAGCTGATTTTAAAAATCAATTTATTACCAAACACTACCAAATTCTAATTTTACTACAAAAATAATTCGAATCACTAGTCTAGAATTATATTTCTATGCAAACACCCCATAAAGATATGTTTTAGCTTCAACGGTGATGTAAAATAGTTTATTTTAAGTAGAAGCTCGAAGCATGTCATCACATGATTTTCTTTCTACATCTTATATTCTTGAAAACGCAAATTCTATCTAAAGTTATTATTTTATCAAACAATACAACTTCTACCTAATCTAGGTAGCGAAATGGACTAATGAGCCACTGGGAATGAAATATAGACTTTGAGCCTATTTCAATTAGAATTAGACTCAATACAAATAAATCAAGCCCAATATTGGACATATACATCATTTTTTAAGGTACTAGCTATTCTTTTATAGTTTAATAATTCGAGCATTCACAATGCGAATTAGGTGTTCAATTTGCAATTTTCCCCGACCTAGTATTGGAAGCAAGACTCGATATAAATTCATCGATATTTAAGTCAGAATTTCCACCTTCAGCCATAGCTTCCCTAGCTAAATTCTTCCATTTATCGGCATTTTTCTTGATCTGTTCACTCTTCTCTCCCTCCACGACTTCCTTTATGCAATTAGCAATCGTCTCTCGACTAACAAGCCCTTCATCGTTCACCGTAACCCTAATTCCCATCTTCCAAATATCCATGACAAACTTCGCATTCGTAGTCTGGTCAGTCCATTGTGGCATAGCTACCATAGGAACTCCCATACTTAGTGCCTCCAGAGTCGAATTCCACCCACAATGCGTGAGGAAACAACAAACCGCCTCGTGCGATAAAACGTCTAGTTGTGGACACCATGACACGATTAATCCTTTCTCGAGGGACTCATTTGCAAAATCTTTAGGAAGTTTGGATTCCTCGGTTGATCTAACCACCCATAAGAAAGGTTTGTTGCTCAATTTTAAACCCCATGCAAGTTCTTCCATTTGTTTTTCTCCTAATTGGGCCAAACTTCCGAAAGAGACGTATACAACGGATTTGGGCCCTTGTTGGGCCAGCCAGTCTATGCAAGGTCCCGCGATGGGCTTGTACACACTAAGCCCATATTCTTTATCGTCTGGTAGCCTCTTGTCCAAGTACAAAGATGGTACAGTGGGCCCAATTGCCTTCACACGTGACGTCTTTGCCATGTAATCAATCACCTAGAAAATAAATTAAAATAATTGTTTCAATTCCTGTGTAATTATTGCAATTTACGAGAATCAATGTTCTAAAAGACGCTAGGCGTTAGTCCGGAGGTAGATTAGGGTTCAATGTTTAATTAGATCTAGGTGTTGTTAATCGAATTTAAGCGGAAAAGAGTAAGAGAAAAAAGGTAAGCGACCAAGAACTATTTAGTACTTATACGAGATATATCTAAGATAGATAGAAATTTAGAGAATAGAAGCAAGAACATAACGAATATTTTGAAGAATTCTTTCTCAAATCCATGTAAGGATGTGGCGGTGGAAATTAGCAATAACTATCGTCCTAAATTAGGAGATACTCAACCAATTAAGTTACGAAGTAATTATATATCATCTCAATCTATTTACCTAGACTAACATAATATATATTCTTGAAAATGGACGAATCAGTTTTATATTATCCATGAGTTCATTTTTATTTTACTTTCAGTTTGCAAAAGTCACAAATTTTACCCATCCTATAATGCATTCCGCAAATTGCGAGACACGTGTAAGATTAGTTGGACCATGAGCCGTATTCCAAATGGGTGGATTGGAAGCTGTGCTAGGTAATGCAATAGAGCTGCATAAAACAATTCCTCCTAGATTTGAAAATTTTGTCCCAAATATAGAATTAGATCCGGAAAATTGAAATTTTTACGGGACTTAATTATGAATTTTAGTTTGATCGTAAAATTAAAAAGAACATGTTATAACAAAATTAAGCGGTATTTGCAATTGTTTCCACTTTGGAGAAAGTGATCAAAATAAGTGATTTTAAAAAGTAGCAATTATTCTCTTGCAGATTTTGAGAGTGTTTTCCATTGCTTTTGCTTTTAAAAAAGTGATAACAGTAGCATTTGTGCAAAAATCACATGATTAAAAGTGTGAAGTGTTTGAAAATTAAGTATTTTGACAAAAAAATTAAAATTGAAGTGTTTGATAAATAAGTACTTCTAACTCGTAAATTTACTGTTTAGAAAATAAGAAATGAGCAGAAGCAGGCTTACTGCTTACAACTTACGACTAAAAATTGATTTATTTAAGTGGCAACTATAAAATGCACACTAACAATTAACTTAAATTTAGTTAAAAGCTAGAAAACGATTAAAGAAGGTTCTTGCAAACACTTCCTTGATCAAAATTAACTTAAATTTAAGCAAAATCGAGATTAACAAACATTCTTCTCAATCTTTTTTAAGCTAAAAGTTCTAAAGTACTTAAATTTACGAACCTCTTGCTCCAAGCTATAGAAGGTGTTGAAAAACAGCCAATCAGCCTTCTCAAGTCCCTTAAACTGATTCACAACCATATCCAAAACCGCCGGATAAGATCCATACGCATAAACAAACGACGGCAAATCTTCGGGCCGTAACGGCGGTAGCCCGGGAATCAATATCTCATCTTCACTTAACGGCATCTTCAAATCCCCTTTATACACGTGATAATAAATATGATCCACCGCACACGATTGAGTAAAAAACGCCGCACCAAACACTCCCATCTCCTTTGCCACCTGTTATAAAGGAACGCGAGAAAGATAAATGAACGAGAAATAAACGAACATGGTTTACTAATAATGTGTTAGCTACGTCCACGGATAGAAGAGAGAAAACGTATACTGAGGATGTTTTCCTTTGCGTAACTTTTAGAAAAGTGATTAAAAGTAGAGATTGTTGTAAAATTATTTAAAATTCAAATGAGAGTGTTTGAGAATAAAAGTGATTTTGATCAAATGTAAAAGTTTGAGTGTTTGATACTTAAGCAGTTTTTAACTTATGAGAAGAAAAAACTTCTATTTATTTTTTAAAATACCAAAAAATTGGAAAAGTAACTATTTTCTACTTTTATCTTTTGATCTAAAATCACTTTTCTTAAAGTTGAAGTTATTTTCACCCCAAACAACTTTTCAAAAATTATACGCTGAAAAGCACTTGAAAAAAACAATTGTAAATACCCAACTATAATCAGAATATATACATAGTAAAAAATAACTCTAGGTAAAAAAATAAGGCTATTTATAACCCGCTAACTAACTCCGTCTCAAAATAGGCTCAAAACACAAAATTAGCTCAAACATAATATACACCGTTCATTCGAACACTACCTCCAAACTCCACGGAAGACACGGGTCGTACACGACGCAGTCGACAGGCCGACCCGAATCCGCCAATTTCTGCATGACTTCCCGCAGAGTTCGGGAGCCGAATTCTTGGAAAGTTTTCAAGTACTCGCCCGGGCTCATACCCGGCGACGCGCTGTGGTCGACGCCGTCGGAGATCGTCTCGAGGGAGATGGCGGCCGAGGAGAATTCGGTGGTTTTGGCTAACTGTTTGGTTACGACTAATGTGATTCTAATGCCTTTATGGAGTAATCGTTTGGAGAATTGGAGCATGGGGTTTATGTGACCTTGGATTGGAAATGGCAAGATTAAGCAATGTGCTTTTTTTTCTTCATTTTGATTCTCCATTTGGTGTGTGTTTTTTGTTTACAAAGATAGACGGTAAATTGGAGTTTAACGTCTGGTCATAATTTAGGTACAGTGATTTAGAAAAGAATAAATAGAAAAAGTTAGATCCACGAAATAAGGTTTAGATAATTTTAAGCAGAAAGAAGTCGCGGAAAAAATATAAATGACCGAGAAGAAAGCCTAACCAATGCTAAATGGGAACTTCTAGAATAGAGGTACTACAATGGCACTGTCGTAAATGAACGTGTTGAATAAGATCATTCTTGATCTACTATTTATGTCGATATTTACAACTATTGACGTCCCTTTTAATAATTAACTTTGCAAAAGAAAGGATTAGTAAATGATACAAATATAATTTTCCTAATGTTATCCTAAGTATTGGGTAAACTGTCTTAGTGGGGCTTGGATTATTATCTCAGGTATTATCTGGGTTTTAGCATATTATCTCGGGTTAGAAGGATAACCTGATTTTTATTTCTACTAAAGTAAATCTTAGATGAAGCTAAATAATATGCCACTATTATAAATTATCGATCAAAGTAAACGGAGCCTTAAAAAAAAACCGTAAAGCTATTTCCCTAATCAAAATATACTTCCTCCGTCCCGGCCTAACTTTCCTACTTTGACCGGGCATGGAGGTTAAGAAAAAATAGATTTTGTGGAATCTTTGATTTTTTTAAAGATGGAGATTGAGGGTGGAGATTTTGAGGGTGAGGATTGTGAGAGAAATTTATCATTTATGGACTGAAAAATTAAGTTAGAATAAACTGAAAAAAAAAAGTAAAAAAGTCATCCTCTCAAAATGAATCAAACTAGACAATAACAGGCCCATTTGTAGGCCCATTAGTGAAAATAATAATAGGCCCATTTGTAGACCTGGATTATATTATCAAATGGACTTGGGCTGGATTTTGTATGGACCTTACTTAAATTGGGCTCCAGATAAATAATAATTCACATTAATTTCAAGTGAATTGATTTTGAATTATTTTTATTTGAATCCATTTTTCTTTTATTTTAAGGTTAGTCACGTAGAAATTCTCGTACTTTTAGTCAATTATTATTTGTAGCATGACTTTTTAACTGTAATATAGATGCACTATCTTTATGTTTTTTCAATTCAATGCACTCGAGTAAGTATTTTACTCCATTTGCTGAGATGGAACCCAAAATTGGGAATAAACCGCTCAATTGCATACAGTGTAGTTGAACGAATTATTTTAACCCCTAACTAATTTCAAGAAATGTTATTTTGTCATTAAACCTAATCATTACATGTTCATTTTCATCTATGCGGGGTTTATAAATATTGTAAGATTAAAGGTTTGTAGATGGGATAGCCAAAGTCCTGATTTTGAGCCCCATATAGCAAATTGGTGCAAAAAACTTACACGGATGTATTGAATTGAAAAAATCATAAATGTTACGTATTTTTATGTTATTTGAAAAATTATGTTACAAATAATAATTGATCAAAAGGATCGTAAACTTTTACGTAATTAACCCTTTATTTTTGAAAAAATGAGTATATGATGCGGGTTAAACGAAGCTTAACCTCAACAATATTGAAGAAATAATGCAAATAAGCTTATCTAGCAAGGAATTAAAAATGGCCACACAATCCTTAGGGATTTTATTAGGTGGCCAAGGCCCTCCTGAGACGCAACATAGGTCCGTCCCTGAGATCAGAGCTGCGAGGTGATCTTCAGAGATCCTCTTATAATTATCCTGGTAGAATAAATTTGGTCGATCATCGAACAGCCAAAAGAATGCCTGACCTACGTCGTACTAGAACAAACGGGAGTTAGGACGTATCTCATTTATCTCCTATCAATATATTTTAATTGTTTAATCATTTTTACCTCTTACGCGAAAAAAAGAAAAGAAAGAAAGAAGATGATAATGAAAGCGTATGTGTGTAATTATGAGTATTTTATACATTTCATATTTTTATTTAAAATTTGTGGTATTTATTTATAAACATAAAATATTATATTGGATATCTAAACAAATATGAACCCACCATTTGTGCCCATAAAATATTGTACACACCCATCACATATATCTTTTTTATACATCATAGATTTATACCAAAATATATGAATGTACATATTTAAATACTCCATCCGTTCACAAATAAATGTCATTCTAGGGGAAATCATTTTTTTTACAAAAGGATGTCATTCTAGCATTTTTTGCATGTTTCTTCCAATATTATCCTCAGTTAAATTTAAGGAAATTTCTTTACAAAACTTTATAATATTAAATAAAGAAGGTTTGGAGAAATTTATGGTAATAAAGAAAATGATGGAGAGAAAATTAGAGGGGTATTGTTGTTCATTACATAATTTCTTAAATTCTACCTGAAAGTCTAAAATGACACTTATTTGTGAAAGAAGATAGTAGTAAATAATCACTCGATATAGATCTACGAGTATAGCAAGAAATAATCTTGCCTAATTTCAAACAATATCCTATGAAGATGTGGGGAGAGCCAAATTTTGTAACTAAAATACAACCTAACTGGCTTAATTATTAGTGGGGATGTTTGTTCACTAGGTTCTAAAAAACAAATAATACATGTCGGTCACATGCATAGTAGGCACAAGCAAATATTACCTCCGTCTCATTCAAATTTGCACGTAGGGTCGAATATGTATATTAAAAAAAAAAAATTTTTGGCTTTTAGATTAACTTTTTTAAAGGTGAAGATTGATGGTGAAAATTTTGAGGGTGTAAATTATAAGATAAATTTTTATTTTAAGGATGTGCAAATTGATGTGGAACGTACCGAAAAAGAAAGTGTGCAAATCTAAGTGGGACGGATGGAGTAAATTGCTTCTTTGGCCGTGTTTGCTAAAGCTTAGAAAAAGCACTTTTGACCGTTTGGTTTAAAAAAAATACATTTGAGCGTTTTTAAGATGGTGTTTGTAAATGCAATATGAACATGAAAATCACTTTTGGAAAGTACTTTTACTTTGAGGGAGTGTGTTTGTGATGTCATATTGGGCCATTCCAATTACTTCTGAAAAGTGACTTAAAACTGCTTTTGATAAGTCAAGAACACCCATATTTTGAGAAGCTAATTTTAAAAATTAATTTATTACCAAACACTACCAAATTCTGAATTTACTAAAAAATATTTCTAATCACTAGTCTAGAATCACATTTGTGTTTGCAAACCCCCCCTAAATATATGCTTTTACTTCAACAGTGATATAAAATACTACCTTCACCCCAGCCTAATTTGTCTATCTTGGCCGGGTACGGAGGTTAAGAAAAATAGATTTTATGACATCCTTAACTTTTTCAAAGGTGAAGATTGAAGGTGAAGATTTTGAGAGTGGAGATTGTGAGAGAAATTTATCATTTATGGGCTGACAAATTAGGTTGGAAAAAATCGAAAATGAACGTAAGCAAATTAGAGCGGGACGGAGGTAGTAGCTTATTTTAAGTCGAAGCTCGAAGCATGTCATTTCATGATTTTCTTTCTACATCTTATATTCTTGAAAACGCAAATTCTATTTAAAGTTATTTTTTTCCCAAACAATACAACTTTCACTTTTTTATCAATCACTTATTATTACGTTCACTATTTATTTTTACTTCAAATATTTCTTTTCAATATCTAAATTTAATCGATTATTTTAAAGTGGAAGCAATCACAACCTCCCTTTGTCCTCTAACTGTGAATTCTCCCACAACCTTATCAATTCAATCACGCAACTCCAAACAATCACAATCATTTGTACTTTATATATATATATATATATATATATATATATATATATATATAAAAGAATATATATTCATGGTTGATAAATGTGACATTCTTGCATTTGGTGGCTCATCAATGATTTTTTTCTAGATTTTTATTAGCTTTATATATTTATTTTTCGATTGCTTCTTATGTCTAACTATATTTATATTCTGATAGCACCGCTTAGATCCTATTCGTCGCTAGACTCAGTCCACCGCCAAATAACTTTTATAATTTAGAGATATAGAAATCTACGTTAACTTTTTATTTATTTATTTTTATGCCATATGAGTAAGCACTAGACAATAAATCACAATTTTTTTTTTTGGAGAAAGTATGTAATGTATCATCTTGCATAGAAAATAATGATCTACTGTGATGGTTCATTTATAGGTATAATTAATGGGCTTAATAAAAGTTCTATGACCAATAAAACTTCTTAATCGTGTTTATCCTAATCTAAGTAGCGAAATGGACAAATGAGCCAATGGAAAGGAGATGTAGATTTTGAGCCAGTTTCAATTAGAATTAGGCCCAATACAAATAAATCAAGTCGAATATTGGACATATACATCATTTTTTAAGGTACTAGCTCTTCATTTATAGTCTAATTTGTGCGTTTACTATGTAAATTAGGAGTTCAATTCGCCATTTTCCTCGACTTAGTATTGGAAGCAAGACTAGATACAAATTCATCGATATTTAAGTCAGAATTTCCACCTTCAGCCATAGCTTCCCTAGCTAAATTCTTCCACTTATCGACATTTTTCTTGATCTCTTCACTCTTCTCTCCCTCCACAACTTCCTTTATGCAATTAGCAATCGTCTCTCGACTAACAAGCCCTTCATCGTCCACTGTAACCCTAATCCCCATCTTCCAGATATCCATGACAAACTTCGCATTAGTACTTTGGTCAGTCCACTGTGGCACTGCTACCATAGGAACTCCCAAACTCAGTGCCTCTAGAGTCGAATTCCACCCACAATGCGTGAGGAAACAACAAACTGCCTCATGCGACAACACGTCTAATTGTGGACACCATGACACGATTAGTCCTTTATCGAGGGACTCATTTGCAAAATCTTTAGGAAGTTTGGATTCCTCGGTTGATCTAACCACCCATAAGAAGGGAATGTTGCTCAATTTTAAACCCCATGCAAGTTCTTCCATTTGTTTATCTCCTAATTGGGCCAAACTTCCGAAAGATACATATACAACGGATTTGGGCCCTTGTTGGGCCAGCCAGTCCATGCAAGCTCCCGCGATGGGCTTGTACACACTAAGCCCATATTCTTTATCGTCTGGTAGCCTCTTGTCCAAGTACAAGGATGGTATAGTGGGCCCAATTGCCTTCACACGTGCCGTCTTTGCCATGTAATCAATCACCTGGAAAACAAATTAAAATAATTATTTCTGTTCCTGTGTAATTAAATAATCAGATTAAAGCCAAGCTTCACGAATCGAATCTCATCTCATCTCTTAATATTCGTTTCGATTCGGTTCGTTTACGTTCGTACCTCTTGCTCCAAGCTGTAGAAAGTGTTGAAAAACAGCCAATCAGCCTTCTCAAGTCCCTTAAACTGATTAACAACCATATCCAAAACCGCCGGATAAGATCCATACGCATAAACAAACGACGGCAAATCTTCGGGCCGTAACGGCGGCAGCCCGGGAATCAATATCTCATCTTCACTTAACGGCATCTTCAAATCTCCTTTATACACGTGATAATAAATATGATCCACTGCACACGATTGAGTGAAAAATGCCGCACCAAGCACTCCCATCTCCTTTGCCACCTATTATAAAGAAATGCGAGAAAGATAAATGAATCAGAAATAAACGAACACAGAATTTACATGGTTTACTAATAATGTGTTAACTACGTTAACGGACAGAAGAGAACAAACATATACTGGGGATGTTTTCCTTTGGTAACTTTTAAAAAGTGATTAAAAGTAGAGATTGTGGTAAAATTATTTAAAATCGAAATGAGATAGTGTTGAGAATAAAAATAATTTTGGTCAAATATAAAAGTTAGAGTATTTGATACTTAAGCAGTTTTTAACTTATGAAAAAAAAAACTTCTATTTATTTTCTAAAATACTAAAAAGTTGAAAAAAAAACTATTTTCTACTTTTAACTTTTGCGCTAATATCACCCTCTTAAAGCTAAAATTGTTTTCCCAAACACTCCAAAACAAGTTTTCATAAACTATAAGCTGAAAAATACTTGAAAAAAGCAGTTACAAACACCCTACCCTATTATGATCAAGATGTTTACAAAGTAAAGAATGACTCCAGGTATAATGATAAGACTATTTATAATCCACTAACCGACTAGATTCAAAACATAAAATCAGCTCAAACATAATATACACCGTGCATTCCAATTTCCAACACTACCTCCAAACTCCACGGAATAAACGGGTCGTACACGACGCAGTCCACGGCCCGGCCCGAATCGGTCAATTTCTGCATGACTTCCCGCAGAGTTCGGGAGCCGAATTCTTGGAATGTTTGCAAGTAGACGCCCGGGTTCATACCCGGCGGGGCGCCGTCGTCGTAGCCGTCGGAGATTGTCTCGAGGGAGATGGCGGAGGAGGAGAATTCGATGGTTTTTGCTAAGTGTTTGGTTACGATTAATGTGATTCTAACGCCTTTATGGAGTAATCGTTTGGAGAATTGAAGCATGGGGTTTATGTGGCCTTGGAGTGGATATGGCAATATTAAGCAATGTGCTTTTTTTTCTTCATTTTGGTTCTCCATTTTTTGTGTTTTTCTGTGAATTGGGTTATAACTTGCGTATATATAGGCACTTGGTAGTTACTCCCTCCGTCCTGACTAACTTTTCATAATTGATCGGATACGGAGGTTAAAAAAAAAAAAATTTACTTTTCTTTGATTCTTTTAAAAGTGTGAGGAGATTTTGAGGGTAAAGATTGTGAGAGAACTTTTATTTTTAAAGGTGTGAAAAGTTTAATGGGACGGACCGAAATGAAAAGTAGAAAAAGTTAGTTGGAACGGAGAGAGTAGGTTCTCTATTATTACAAGAAATGTTCTAAATGAAAGTAGATGCTAGTTAACAACCTCTGGTTGGAGTTTCGATGGGATTGAACAAAAAGGAAGTGAAATTCGTTAAACAAGGTTTAGAAAAGACTAGATAAAAAAGAGTCGGAATTTTTTTTTTTTTAATCAAACATTGTACATGGAGCTGCAAACACCTCGAATCGAATATAGGTATCTATATTTGATTAATTTATTCTTAATTGAATTCGAGTGGAGTTGAGCTGAGGCGTCATTGAGAGTGTTTCACGAATGTGTTGATGAACATATTTTACTTTTTTGTATTTGTACCCGTGAACAACTAATTATTTTGTTCGCGAAAATCAATTAAACCACACATATTTTCAAATCTTTCGACAAATAAACGAATCTAACTAGATGATTATAATAAAATGTAATATAGATTTTATATTATATGTAATATTTTTTGTCGTTATTATTACTGTTATTATTAAATGAGTTTCAAACAAGTTTGTTCGCGAGCTTTTAATGAACGAGTCAATCATATTCACACTCTGTTCGCTTATAAAATGTGCTAAAGTTTGTTAGTTTAATAAAATAATTATTCGTTTACTCAAATAAACGAACTCATCAACGAGCTATTCAACAAAGTTGTAAATAAAAGTGTATTATGAGGTAAAATTTGTGAGATTTGTTTCCTTTTTAAGAAAGTGTGCAAATTGCTTGGGACGAACCGAAATAGAAAGTGTGCAAGTTCATTCGGGACAGAGGGAGTACTATTTATGCCTAAAGGTATTACTCTGTTCTTGTGTAATATCTTTAACAAGAATATTACCTCTAGACATAAATCATGATACTCAATATTTATTAGATCATGCAATTGATACACACGAGACTTCGTCTAAATTTATGTGCCGAGTAACCGATTTTGCAACAAGTGAAAAACTTACACAGTTGGCTGATAACATAGTACTTCTGCTCGTTTTGGTCCATACAAATTACAAGTGTCGGCGGATGTACAGAACCCCAATAATTTCAACATTATCATCCCAAATTTTTTTAATTAATTAACTATAATTTTTGTGGTTGGAATTATTTTGGTTCACATCTATCTTGTGGTCTTAATCGCTTGATGTAGACGGAAAAATATGTTCGATTTCCTTTTATAAAGAGTTTTTTTTTTATTATATAGTAAAAAAAATTAAATGTATCGTCAACATGAATATAGTAATAGCTCCATATATTTTAAGTAAGCATGGTAATCTAGAATTCTCAAATACGTACCTATACAAATGTGAGAAGTAATATCGACAACAAAAAATGTTCTTTCTTATCAAGTGATACAACTTTTTCAGTCTTTGTTGAGTGATTGTTTGAAAAAGGTACTTGCAAAGAACTTAACAAATTAAAAAGACTGCAAATTGACTCATGACAGAGAAGTAGGGTGAACAAAATTCGGTTCGGTAACCTAATTGAAATTATTAGGGAAATCGATAATCAAACCGAATTAAAGAAGCTAAACAAAAAACCGAATCGATATTTCAAAAATCGAACTTATTCGATTCGATCGGTTCGGTATTCGGTTGATCAAAAATAATTCTGTCAATTTTTTTTTTCATTACTAAAAGAAAAATTTATATAAATAGTCAATCATCTACATAAACCCATCAGACATAAACCACAATATTCAAACTTCACACTTCCAAAATGGAATTTTGTATATATTTATATATATGTATAATATTAAAAAATAAAATATTATAAATTTTTCAGATCGATTTCGTTTATTTTGGTTAAGAAACCCCTAAACCGATCCGAACCGAATTAGCCAAAATTCCTAAAAATTAAAATTGAAAACCGAACCAAATTTTAAAAAATCGATCCAAATAGATAATTTCGATTTGGATAGAACGGTTAATTCGGTTTAAACTGAGTTTTGCTCATCCCTACAAAGAAGAGGTTAATAAATACCCACACTATTCAAATTTGGAAAATGATGCCCGGGCAACAAACTTTTTTTTCTATAAAATTCAAATTTTTATAAATGTATTAATAAATATTAATGATAAATTATTTGTGAAAACGACAATTAAAATTTTAATATTTGTGCTCAATAAGAGTAAAAAAATGAGAATAAAAAACACGGCAAATTTTTTAGATTTGTCTTAAAATGATAGTTAACGTTAAAATTTCATCTTGTGATAGTTATGGATTATATTTATAATTTTAATTATTATATGATAAAAAAAACACAAATTTTTTTGTCTACCCTTGGGCAGATTCTGCCCGTTAAGTAAAGTCCTTCAAAATGTATATATGTACTATTAATTTTTTTCATTGTAAGATGAAGCAAGATAACATAGTACGTGATTTTATACGACACTTCAACCTATCAAAACGTAAGATGTAAGAACTAGTCTTGATAGATACGTGCACGATTGTCAACAATCACAGACAATCATGCACGTATCTATCTCGGACCTCATCAATGCACACAGAGTAACAATTATTGACATTTAACCACGAGTTCATCATCTCATAAATGTTCGAAGAATTCAAAGCTTCATTAATGCAGAAACAAACTCATGAATATTCCCTATCAGAGCTCCCACCTTCAATTACAACTAACTAAATTTGCAAAAGAAAGGAGACGTAAATGGTAGAAATATAATTTTTCTAATGTTATCTTAAGTATTGGGTAAACTATCCTAGGAGGACTTCGATTATTATCTAAGATATTATCCGAATTTTAATATTTTATTTAGAGTCGGAAGGATAACCCGATTTTTATTTCTATCAAAATAGACACTATAAATCATATGTCACTATCTTAAATTATCTACCAAAATAAACGAAGCCTTAGAAAAAAAAAGTCCATGTAGCTATTTCCCTAATTAAACTAGACAATAATAGGCCCATTTGTAGAACTGGATTGTATTTATCAAATGGACTTGGGCTGGATTCATCATATGGACTTAATTAAATTGTTCTGATAAGTACTACCCCGTCCTACTCTAACTTTCTTACTTTCCTTTTTGATTTGTCCCAACTTAACTTTCTAGTCCATAAATGGCAAACTTCTCTCACAATCTCCACCCTCAAAATCTCCACCCTCAATCTCCACCTTTAAAAGTTAAAGATTCCACAAAATCTATTTTTTTCCTTAACCTCCGTGCCCGGTCAAAGTAGGAAACTTAAGTCGGGACGGAGGGAGTACCTTTGTACGCTACATTAGACTCTAGATATAACCTTAGTCTAGAATTTTCAAATACGTAGCTAGACAAATGTGAGAAGTAATATCAACAAGAATCTGTTCGGACAGACAAATATTTTTCTTTCAAACTCATTCTTTTATAAATGTATTAAGAAGTATTAATGATAAATTATTTGTGAAGACGACAATTAAAATTTTAGTATTTATGCCCGATAAGGGTCAAAAAATGAGAATAAAAAACACGCCAAGTTTTTTAGATTTACTTCAAAATGATAAGTAACATTAAAATATCATCTTGGGATAATTTACAGTTATATTTATAATTTTAATCAAAAGAACATCGAAAAAACCACAATTTTTTTTATCTGCCCTTGGGCAGATTCTGCCAACTTAGTAAAGTCCTTCAAATTGTATATATGTACTATTAATTTTTTTCATTGTAAGATGAAACAAGATAACGTAATAAGTAATTTCATACGACGGTTCAACCTATCAAAATATAAGATGTAAGAAGTAGTCCTGACAGATACGTACACGATTGTCAACAATCACAGACAACCGTGCACGTATCTCTCTCGGACCTCATCAATGCACACACACCAACCATTATTGACATCTTAATACGAGTTCATCTCATAAATGTTAGAAGAATTCAAAGCTTCACCAATGCAGAAACAAACTCCTGAGTATTCCTATCAGAACTCCCCCCTTCATCAACAGCTTCTCTCGCTAACCCCTTCCATTTCATCGCACTTCTTCCGATCTTACCCTCCATCACACATTTCACGCACTTCACAATCTCCGTTTCTCTCACAACCCCTCCCTCATCCTGCACACACTTAACCCCCATTCCCCAAACATCCTCAACCAACTTCGCATTCGTGCTCTGGTCACTCCACTGTGGTATTGCCACCATCGGCACACCCAAACTAATCGCCTCTAAAGTCGAATTCCATCCACAGTGTGTTACAAAACACCCTACTCCCGCATGTGCCAGCACGTCTAGCTGATTGCACCATGTCACGATTAGTCCTAACTCTGACGTCTCTTCTCTGTAGTTTTTCGGAAGCTTGGGTTGTTCGGATTCTCTAACCACCCATAAAAATGGCAGTTGGAGTGTTTTCAAGGCGAGGGCGAGCTCGTGTACATGCTCGGCCCCTGGTTCGGCGAAACTACCGAACGAGACGTAAATGGCGGACTTGGTTCGGTGTTGGTTGAGCCATTTTATGCAGGGATCGGTCACTGGCTCGAAGGCGCTGAGGCCGTATTCTTTGTCATCTGCCATTCTTTTGTCTAAGTAGAAAGATGGTATGGTTGGTCCTATTGTTTTCACCGGCAAAAATTTGCCCATCCAATCGCATACCTTTCAACATGAACAATCACAACCGACTCAGTATGTATAATACACGCATCATACATACTTCACACGCGCTACACGCAAATCACACGCACTAGACATACTGCACCAACGCTAATCAAAATGAATGTTTGATAATGGATTCCAAAACCATGCCCTAAATCTATCACTGAATCTCTTGATTCAGTTGCAAACTGTCTTTCAAACATTTTTATTGATTTATAAGTTCTAACTTACATCTTATAAGCTATTAAAATAATTTATACGATGTTAGAGTGAATACGATGTCTGGAATAAGTTTAGCCAAATGTTTTCTTGGTCGAAACATGTTATATGTATAATGAGTTTGGAGGTGCTTTGGGTTTTCGTAAGGAAAGTACTAGTAAAGTAGTTAAATACTTACTTCGTTCATAAATAAGTGTCATTCAGACTTTCAGGTAGAACTTAAGAGATTATGGAATGGACAACAATACTCTCCATTTGTCCTTCCATTGATTTTTTTATTACTATAAATTTCACTCCATACCCTATTACCTTAGTTAGATAATACTACCTCCGTCCCGCTTTAACTTTCCTACTTTCCTTTTCGATTTGTCCCAACTTAACTTTTCAACCCATAAATGGTAAATTTCTCTTACAATCTCCACCCTCAAAATCTCCACCATCAATCTCCACCTTTAAAAAAGTCAAAGATTCCACAAAATCTGTTTTTTCTTAACCTTCGTGTCCAGTCAAAGTAGGAAAGTTAAGCTGTGACTGAGGGGGTATTAGTTAAGGATAATGGTTGAAGAAATAGATAAAAAAAATGCTAATGACACTCTTTTATGAAAAAATGGTCTTCCCTAAAATAACTCTTACTTGTGACGGAGGGAAGTATTAAAACTAGAGAATTATCTATAGTTCAGTTGGTTGAGTATCTTGTCACTCATGTCAGTGACCGAAACCGACCAGGATTTGTATTAAAAAAAGTATTAGAACTAATATGTGCTTTTTCCCTATTCTTTCACACTAATTGATGGGCAAGTACTATGTTTGATACGTTCTTAGTCAATTGTAAAAACAAAAGAACAAGATTAACTGAACGAGATCTTCTATTTCAAATCGTATTTCATTTTGTATTTCAAAATATTCACTACATATTATATGTATTTAATGAAAATCACTGAATCTAATGAAATACAAAATAAAACGTGATTTGAAATATAGAATCCGACCAAAGATCGAGATAGTGGTGGCATTTCATTTCATTTCGTTGTCGGCCATGTCGTAGAATTAGGGCTAATTCTATGCTACCCACTTGGGTAGTGCCCAAGTGGAAAATCTACCACACACTTGGAGGATGTGTGGTGATCTAATAGCTAATCTTCTTTTGATCTCCATACACTTTTCAAGTGTATGGTAGATCTCCTATTTGGGCACTACCCACTTAGGTAGTAAAGAAAAAGCCTAGAATTAGGGAAACACATCCTTAATAAAATAATAAATTGTAACCTTTTTCTTCTAAAAAAAAAATTATCCTTTTTCTTTTTTCTAGGGAAACACATCCTTAATAAAATAATAAATTGTAACCTTTTTCTTCTAAAAAAAAAATTATCCTTTTTCTTTTTTCTAGCCTCTCACCTCATAATAATTAGGGATGTTGGTAGTGCTCGCAATTCCTTTATCCAGACAGATTATGCCCGTTTAGCGGAGTCTAAAATTATATACTTCTTCCGTTTCGAAATAATTTAAACTATATTATTTTGAGGTAATTTATACATCTTTTAAAAAGAGATTTTTTTACAATTTCCACCCTTAAAATCTCCACCCTAAAAAAAATTAACTGAAAAACAAAAAACAATTGTTTTTTATTCCACGTGCCCGGAGAAATGTGGAAATTATTTCGAGATGAAAAGAGTATGTTGTTGTGATTATTATTATTATTATTATTATTATTATTATTATTATTATTATTATTATTATTATTATTATTATTATTATTATGTTGTTGTTGTTGTTGTTTATATATACAAATACACCCACATTTACATACTATAATTGAAGCCATTATTTATTTGGGTAGTTAAACTAACTTATATATATCTAATAATTTTAATGAGAGTAGTATCAATTATTAATACTATCTCAATATGTTTGTAAAAGCAATTACTATTACTTGGTAGTATTATACTACTTCCGTTTTTTTAGTTGTCATTCTAATTTTTTTGTTTTATTTATAAATAGTTGTCATTCTAATTTTTTTATCACTTTTTTAACAATATTAACCCTATTGTTATGAAAAGTGTTAACAATATATAGAAATGATTAAAAAAATCAAGAAATTTAAGAAAATTAATAGAGGGTTGATTTGGCAACTCCTTAAATCCTTAATTTTTATATAAAAAGTTAAAATGACAACTAATAAAACGGAGGTAGTACAATTGCAGTAGATGAAAACGCGTAGAATAATATTACTCCCTCCGTCCCGGCTTATCTTGCACAGAGAGTCGACATGAGTATTGAGAAAAAATATTTTTTGGTTGTTTGTTGACTGTTTAAAGGTGGATTGAGGGTAGAAATTTTGAGGATAAAGATTATATTATAATTTTTCTTTCTTAGGCTGTGCAAGATAATGTGAGGCGATCGTTTAAGAAAAATGTACAAGATAAGATGAGACGGAGGGAGTATGTTGTTATATGTGCAGTTATATATTAAAACACGTGTACTGATGTTATATTGTATTTATTGCTTTCATGTGAACTCAAATTCTATATTGAAATAATTTTTATGTATTGATGTTATATATTTTTAATAATGCAACTTTTTATTGTTTGTGAACTGCTCCTAGGACAATTAATCTTTTAAAGTAGCAAATATTGTACTTCCTCCGTCTCAATTAATTTTTCACAGTTGATCGGATACGAATATTAAGAAAAAATAAATTTTGTGGAGGATTGAGACTATTGCATTTAATTGCCATTTATGAATGTGAAAAATTAAGTGGGACGGATCGAAATAGAAAGTGCGACAAATTAATTGGGACGGAAGGAGTATTTTAAACTGTATTTTGTGTTCCTTTTCCATAATTATAGTATAAACCTTTTTACTTTTCCATAATTTCGGCCTCACTAATATTTCCAAAAAATAAAATGATCATACTTTCCGGTGTGCATGCACAAGAAAACCACAAATATGCAAATATAAAAATAAAAATATTCAATAAAAATTACTCCCTTCGTCCCGCGAGAATTTGCACTGTTAATCAATACGCGTATTAAGAAAAATTTAATTTTGTTTTTTGGTTGACATTTTTAAAGGTGGAGATTGAGGATGAAGTTTTTAAGGGTAGAAATTGTGAGAGAATTTTTCTTTTTAATGATGGGTAAATTGGTGTGAGACGTATCAAAAAGAAAAGTGTGCAAACTTGGGTGGGACGAGGGGTAGAAATTATCATGTAAATTAACGTACCTCTTGTTCCAATTCGTAAAACGTATTGACAAAAATCCAGTCCACCATCTCCACATTTCTGAACTGTTTGATCATAAAATCGGATCTCACCGGATCCGATTCATATTCCCTTAAAAACGACGGCAAATCGGCGCGTTTCAACGCCGGCAACCCGCCGGGAATCCGAATCTCCGCCTCCGTAACCGGAAGTTTCAGCTCCCCCTTATACGCCTGGAAATAAATATTATTCACATAATTCGACTGCGTAAAAATCATCGCCGCCTTCAATCCAAACTTCTTCGCCACATCGAGCGCCCACGGGTAGAACGGGTCGTAAATCAAGCAATCGACGGCGGATCCGGAGCTCCGGAGCTTCTCGATGAGCTGTGACAGAGTTTCCGATCCGGTTTTCCAACAAGTGTTGTAGTAGTCCTCTGGATTCGCCTTCTCAGCGCCGCCGTCGTCGAAGCCGTCGGAGATGGTTTCTACCGGAAAAGTGTCCGCCGGGAAGTATTTGGCGGTTTTGAGGAAGAATTTTGTTACGGCTAATGTGATTTGAGCTATTCCGGCGTACTTCAATCGCTTGGAGAATTGGAGCATAGGATTTATGTGGCTTTGCATTGGAAATGTAAGCACTAAACAATGGAGTTTTCGGGATTCCTTTCTGTTCTCCATTTCTGAGCAACTTCAAGTTTGACTCTAGTGTTTGAAAAGCCTTTTATATAAGTGAGTCGCCTTATGGAATGATGAAATTCTCCATTTCCATTTATATTTCATTTTTATCCTATTCCAATCGTGTGTTCCCACTAAATCGAAATGATTTTAATTTGTTTTTCTGTGATTCGTGAATTTAAATTTCATGATTTAGACCACAATTTATGTTTAGATTTAATGTTTAAGGTCTATGGTTCGACTTTTTTCGACTATGGTACATTTTCTATTCTAAACTTATGATTTCACGATTCAAGGTTTGATGTTTACAATTCAATAATTCATAGTTTAGGATTGATGATTCATATGTTTGAAATTCACGTATGTCTCGATTTTGAAGTGAAATATAATTGAAACAAAATAAAAATGAAACAGATGATTTAAACTGACGTGTATATGATGACATTATTAGCTGAGTCCTTTATTATCCAAATTAGAACAGGGATTAAATTCAAATCCCATTCGAATCAGGATATGCACTAAAAAATTTATTGGAAGATGAGTATTATTATAATATTATCTTGTGAAAGAGATGTCTCGAAAAACAAAATTATAGATAAATCAAGAGTGGCTGTGTAAAGGAAGTAAAAAATATAGGCTGTAAAAATATTAATATAGTAAAACTATCACTTTTTTCTGTAAAAAAAATTAATTTTTTTTGTAATAATGTATTTCGTCACACATGTGACCGTCACACACAAGACTCACTCAAAATATATCAAAATATATTGGAAGCTGAGTATTATTATAATATTAATTATTGTGAAGAGCTCTATTGAAAAATAAAAAAATAAAGGTTGTATTTATTTATGATTGGAAGAGATAGAAATACTGTAGGCTGGAAAAAATAAAATATAAAGAGAAGGTTAAATTAAATAAATAGTTACTTAGTTTTATTAGTTGAGGATTGAGTTGATGTTTGTTTTTAGCGTAAAATACGATAAAAAGTATAATGTAATGTTTGTAAATATATTAACAGCTACTTCAAATAAAATACGGCTCGACTGGCTCAATCCTCGGCTGATTAAAGGATTCAGGACAAGAAATTGGAGATGGAGACAGTCCAACTTTGAGAAATTAAATAATGTTTTCAGTGCTGACTTCAAGAGCCAAATGTTACGTTTTAGACTGATTAATTAATTAATTATTTGACTGGTTCTTCCAAAATTCGTCATTATTCGATTGGATACTTTGTCACAGTTCGTCTTTAATTCATTAATGATCTAAATCACGACAAATATGATGTAATATTATTAAAGCTGTATATTTATCTTTTCGATTCGTTTCAATTAAATTTACAATTTTAAAATAGAAAATTAATTTCCACAATCATCATCCTTAAAATTTCAACCTTTAATCTTAAATTTTCAAAAAATTAAAAAAAAATCAGTCAACTATATTTTCTAAACATCCATGTCCAATCAACATGACAACTTTAACCAGGACGAATGAGGTAATACATATAGTATAATTTGTGGGATTATAAAATAGGGATGTAACATCAAATGTTACCATAGGAGTTCTGATTATAAAATAGGGAAGTAACATCAAATGTCATCATAGTTAATATTTTATTTATTTAGTTAAAAAAAAATTAAAATTTAATTTCTTACGTAAGTTAACAAGGTTGAATAAGTTAAATAGATAAAGTCGTATAAAAAAAGGGAGAAATACTATTTTCGTTTTCTTAGTTGTGTTTTTAAATTTGGATAAGAAAATTAAGAGAATTGGAAAAATATGTGGGACATCCAATTCCCCGCGGGGGACTCATTCCCCGAACAAGGAATCTCCATCCACGACCCAAATTTCCTAAGTAGAAAATTTTATGGAGATGATCTTTGAGATGTGAAATCGAGATGGAGATGAATGCTCGATATCATTCTATGTAGTACAAAATAATATATATTATAGTGCATAAATTTTTTAATGTGCCACTTTTTTATTCATCACATAAATACTTATGAGACATGGCTAGTTGCAAGAACTTTGGTAACAAATTCTAGAATGTTCTTATCAGAACTTCCCCCTTCATCAATAGCTTCTCTAGTTACTATTTTCCATTTGTGTGCATTGTTTCTTTTCTCTTCTCCTCCCTCTTCTTCCATCACATGTTTTATGCATCGAACAATCTCCGAATGTCGTACAACATTTTTCTCATCTGGATAGGCCCTGATTCCTGTCTTCCAAACATCCATCACAAACTTCGCGTTTGTGCTTTGGTCACTCCACCAAGGCATTGCCACCACTGGGACTCCTAAACTCAAGGCTTCCAACGTCGAGTTCCAGCCACAATGCGTGACGAAACAGCCTATGGCGTCGTGGGCCAAAACCTCCAACTGTGGACACCATGACACGATTAATCCTTTCTCGGAAGTCTCTTGTGCAAAACTCTTAGGAAGTTTTGCTTCCTCGGATGATCTAACCACCCATATGAAAGGCTTATCCGTCATTTTGAGGCTTAGTGCCAATTCATCCATTTGTTCTCCTTCCAACTTTGCCATACTACCAAAGGATACATAAATAACAGATCTAGTTGAATGTTTCTCTAGCCATTGCATGCAAGTATCAACGGTCTTAAATATACTAAGACCGTAATATTTGTCTTCAGACAATCTTTTGTCTACGTACATAGATGGTATAGTTGGACCTATTGTCCTCACTTGTGGCAAAAACTTTGTGAGCCAATCTGTCGCCTGAAAATGCATTTTTTAGAATTAGCGAAGTATTATCGAACAACTTTTAGTAATTAAGAAACTTACTTTTCACTAAAATTTGTGAAGCTCAACTTTTACACTAGATTTTTAAGGGTGTAATCACTACGAGAAATACCGAATAAAGCCATATTTTTTTAACCAAAATTGCCATTTTCCCATGGTTGATAAGTTATATTACGTCAGGAAATAATAATTTTACGTTCGCCATACATGTTTATTAGATGTTACATT
This sequence comes from Ajuga chamaepitys, assembly GCA_958295605.1. NCBI lineage: Eukaryota > Viridiplantae > Streptophyta > Magnoliopsida > Lamiales > Lamiaceae > Ajuga > Ajuga chamaepitys. The sequence continues at coordinate 2,466,748 of OY282502.1, read as the reverse complement.
TGGAGAATTACCAAATATCCTATATTCGGTAGATTTACACTAATATATATAGATATTTGTGAATAAGTGTATTTGGATAGTGAAAAAGCAGCATAAATCTTCGAGTGTAGCAAGAAATAAAGTCGTAACTTTGGCATTATGTTCGAATTAAAGACAAACCAAATAACCAGTCATACCTAGAGTGAGCACACACCGGAGCAATTTGGAAAAGAATATATGAATGAAAATGATAAAACAAACATGATTTATGTGTTTAGTGTAGTAAAAAGTAAAAAAGATGTTTTTGAAAATATAAACAAACATGATTACTTATAAACATGATTAGAGAATAAAACAACGAGCAATGAGCTGTTGCTAGAAGGGGTGAGCATTTGGTCAGGTTAGTGAAAACGAATCGACAGAAATTGATTTTTTTTTATATTTTTAAAACGAACCGAATACATCTTCTTAATAGAAATGAATTTTTCCGATTCGGTTGTCAGTTTAGGTTTTAAAGTTTTTACATTTTTATGTTTTCAATTTTATAAAAAAAATATCAGTTTTCATGATAATTTTTCTCATAAATAGACGAAAAAAAGAAGAGACCAAAACATAAACATACGTTTTTAATTTTTCATGTAAGTTAAATGTGGAAATTACTTTTATATATATATATAATTGAAAATTGAAAATATACAATTAGATATGAGCAGTTCGGTCTGTTCTGTCAATTGAATTTTTTTTGGTTAAAAATAAAACCAAATTATAAAAAAATTCTAATATTTGAAATCGAACTGAACCAATTTTATATACAAAATTGAACCGAACCAAATCACTCGGTTCGATTTTGCTCACAGTATCTAAGTTCAGATTTGCAGAAACATACCTGTTCCTCCAATTCATAAACAGAGTTAACAAACACAAAATCAGCTTCCTCAACATGCTGAAACTGATTCACCAGAATCTCCAACGCCACACTATGTCTTTCCGAATCACGTACAAAAGAGGGCAAATCCGACATATTCATTAACGGCAATCCAAGAAGCACGACATCCTCGTCCGAAACTGGAACCCTCAGCTCTTTTTTCCATATACTGTAATAAATGATGTTGACAGCGCACGACTGCGTAAAAAAGGCGGCGCCTAAAACCCCGAACTTTTTCGCCACGTCGACAGCCCACGGAATGATCGAATCGTAAATCACACAGTCGACAGGCCTGCCCGAGCTCCTGAGTTTCATCAGGAGCTCGGACAGGGTTTCTGACCCAACACGTCGGAACCTGTCCGCGTATTCTTCTATGGCTTCGACGAAGTCCATTCCCCCTTCGTCGAAGCCATCAGATATCGTCTCGATGGAAATCGAGCCGGAGAGTTCTCGCATGGTGTTGAAGAGGTGTTTGGTTGCGGCTAGGGTGATTGTGAATCCTTTGTTTGATAAGCGTTTGGAGAATTGAATCATGGGATTAATGTGACCTGGGATTGGAAATGGTAGGATTAAACAGTGTGGTGTGTGTTTATTTGCTCTTGCCTTATCCATTTCTCTAAATTGAGAAGAAAAGAAATAAATATTTCACCAAATTAATATGAGGTGTGTCATGTTTTATATATGTGAAATTTCGAAATATCGATTTTAGTCCTATAAGTTTTCTATTTTTTGCATATTGAGGAGTCGTGATTAACATACTACACCCCCAGGCCCCAAAGGCAGGGTAATTCTATGCTATTCATTAGGGAAAATTAGATTTTTTTGGAGACAAGCCCTAACATATAAAATTAAAAATAAATTTTTTTCTCTTTTCTTTAAGGATGTATCAATTTATATAAAATAATATATATACCTATATTATATAAAAAAATTGATTTAATAAATAATATATACACAAATAAAATACAACTATATTCTATTCGAATTCAAAAATTATACAAATATGAAAATTAATTCGTATTGAATTTGAATTAATTAAAGTCTTTTGAATTCGAATAACTCACACGAATTGAATTAAAATTATTAGATCTATTAACAACCATAACTAACACCACTAGGATGGGAAATGTCAATATGTTTCACATGTTTATGAGTGAGTCTTGTGTGTTACGGTCTCACGTAGGCGAAATATATTTTTATAGGAAAAAAAAATACTTTTACGAATATTTTAATCAATAATAAACTTCATACTATGAAAGTTTTTATTGATCACATACTAAATGTGAATGCTTATGAGGCATGACTAGTTGCAAGTATTGTAGTAACAAATTCTAGAATGTTCCTATCAGAACTTCCCCCTTCATCAATGGCATTTTTAGTCACTTCTTTCCATTTATGTGCATTATTTCTTTTCTCTTCCCCTTCTTCTTCTTCCATCACATGTTTTATGCATCGAACAATCTCTGAACACCTTATAATATTTTTTTCGTCGGGGCGGGCCCTGACTCCCGTCTTCCAAACATCCATCATAAACTTCGCATTTGTGGGCTGGTCACTCCACCAAGGCATCGCCACCACTGGAACTCCCAAACTCAGCGTCTCCAACGTCGAGTTCCAACCACAGTGCGTGACAAAGCAACCTATAGCATTGTGAGCCAAAATCTCCAATTGCGGACACCATGACACAACTAGTCCTTTCTCGGAAGTCTCTTCTACAAAACTCTTGGGAAGTTTTGCTTCCTCAGATGATCTAACCACCCATACGAAAGGCATATCCGTCATTTTGAGGCTTAGTGCCAATTCATCCATTTGTTCTCTTGCTAACTTTGCCATACTACCAAACGACACATAAATAACAGATCTAAGTGCATGTTTCTCTAGCCATTGCATGCAAGTATCAACAGTCTTAAATATACTAAGACCATAATATTTGTCTTCGGATAATCTCTTGTCTAAGTACATCGATGGTACAGTTGGGCCTATTGTCTTCACTTGTGGAAAGACCTTTGTTAACCAATCTGTTACCTGAAATGCATTTTTATAATATAGTTAGACAAGTAAATCAAGTAAATTTTAGTACCGCTGCGCAAACTTGTTGGGAGGAAGATGTAGTAATTACTCCATTCGTTCATAAATAAGTGTCATTCTAAGAAAACAAAAATTACACAAAAAAAATGTCATTTTAGCATTTTTTACATGTTTGTTCCAATATTGTCCTTAACTAAAGAAATTTCCATATAAAATGCTTTGTTGAGAAAGAAAAAATGCTGACTAGTGAAGATCCTTTAGCTATAGGTAAATGTTTGTATAGGTCTCTTAATTATTGAAATTTAAGTTCTTTAATTATTGATAAATGTTTATATAATTCCTTAATTATCAAAATGTATGTTAAGGTTAGTGAACTATTCAAAATCATTGTCTTCAAGTCCCTAGATAAAATAACACGTCGAATTTATTAGCATATTCTAATAATGTATTTTTCTTTAGAAGAATAGTTATCTTTTAAAAAAAAGACTCAACGGCTTTCACATACTATTAGTCGCACAAGGACTTTGAACGAATCAAATTTTTTATAGTTCGAAGACTTCAATGAATTTTTAATTGAAGATCCTATATAAATATTTGTTAATACTTAAAAGACTTGTATACAGAGTTAATTGGTCCGACCTTATATTTTAGATGGGTTGTGTTTAAAAGCTTGGCATGAAGTATTATTTGTCCTGATAGGCTCGATTCGATGGATCAAAAGTCCGACGGGCCTCGAACAGCCCTAATAATCTTAATGTATTGCAAGGAGATGGGTTGAGCCGTGTTGATTAACTTTAGACCTGACCAAATTTTAATCTAGTTCATGCCAGAATATGGTACTTACCTGACTCGATCGAACTGTCCGAATTGCTACCTTTACACGGAGTTTGCAAAGACAAGGAAAAGAAGGCAACACATACCTGTTCCTCCAATTCATAAACAGAGTTAACAAACACAAAATCAGCTTCTTCAACACCTTCAAACTGATCCACCACCAACTCCAACGCCCCGACCCGGCTTTCCGGATCACAAACAAACGACGGCAAATCCGACATTTCCAGTAACGGCAATCCCGGAAGCAACACTTCCTTGTCCAAAAATGGAACTCTCAGCTCTTTTTTCCATACATTGTAATAAATAAGATCCACCACACACGACTGCGTAAAAAAAGCTGCCCCTAAAACCCCGAACTTTTTCGCCACTGTCAGAACCCACGGCAGAAACGAATCGTACACTATACAGTGTACAGGCCTGCCCGAGCTCCTGAGTTTCGTCAGGAGCTCGGACAGGGTTTCTAACCCAACACGTTGGAATCTGTCTGCGTATTCGCCGACAGCGTCGATGAAGTCAGTTCCCCCGTCGTCGAAACCGTCGGATATCGTCTCGATGGAGATCGGGCCGGGGAATTCGTGCATGCTTTTGTAGAAGTATTTTGTTGCGGCTAGTGTGATTGTGATTCCTCTGTGGGATAAGCGTTTGGAGAATTGAAGCATGGGATTTGTGTGGCTTTGGCTCGGAAATGGCAGGATTAAACAGTGTGGGGTGTGTTTGTTTTGCGTTGCCGTCTCCATTTCTTCGGTGCTCCACCGAAATATCTGAGTTATGTGTTTTATATAGGGAAAGAATTACTTTTAGTCCTGTATATTAGAGTTCGTTCGGGAAAAAATTTGTATGGTACGAAATTTCAATTTTAGTTCAATATATGTCGAAAATTTCCAATTTAAAAATACCAGATACTACAGATCACTAATTTTGTCGGAATATGCGCACGTGGTTTGAGGATTTTAGGTAAAAAAACCTATCGTTACAATTCTGAAACCAGGTATACATGCGAAGTAACTAAATTAACACACCAATTAAAAAAAAAAAAAAATCTAAATTCACATCGGCGTTAGACTTATTGGAGGGAAATAACTCGTTGTTTTGGGTTTATTTGATTAATTTCATGTAGACGTGAATTCATAACTACCACATTAGCTATTTGACCGAAAATCTCCAATTTATTGGTCACATGCGGCACAATTACTGGCCGCCAGCATCTAGTGTCTTTAAAATAGATATTTTTCGAAACATAATGGACTAAAATTGAAATTTGAAAACATACAAAATATTTTTCGGAGAAGCTCTAACATACAGTAGTAAAAATAAATTTTTTCCCGTTGTATATATACATATTTAAGTCGATATAAATGCGTGAAGATGTAACGGAAGTGGTTGGTGAGGGGAAATGGTGTAGTACGAAAGTTGTACATGTAAATTGATACTTAACCATTTATTGCAATTAGGCCTGAAAATCAAATTAAATTACTCGATAAAATGCAACTAATTATTTCATCTATAATTTAGGAATATGATCTTTGCACATCAACGGTGATCACATTAAATTGTGTCTACCGTAATAGAAGGTAAAACACATGTTTAAGTCTCTCAGTTATACGTGAATATTTGTAAAAGTCCCCCAGTGATTTTAGTAGTGGTAGATGTCCCTTAGTTATTGAATATGAATTTGTATAGGTCGCTCAATTATTATACTAGTGGTAGAGGTCCCTCAATTATTTAATATAAATTTATATGGATCCCTATGCGTTAGAATGTGATGGGAGTTTTGTATGCTCATCATGTTTTCTGACTTAGCAACCGATATGTCATTTAATTACGTGATATTAAATACCCTAAATCTATTTACATACATCAGCGTTTGTGTAAAACACTAACAAAATAAAATGTAAGAATACAAATTCATATTCAATAACTGGGAGAAAAAAATCTAACACTATTACAAATATTGAAAGACCTTTATAAATATTCACGAATAATTGTGGAATCTAAACATATATTTTGTCCAAATAAAAAAACATTTTCATTATTAATACATATACATGTTCTTATAACTACTCTAGACACAATTGCACTTAATTAATTTGTATTACTAAGAAAACGTCCAACCCAATCTCCAACCAACAAAAACAAAACACCCATTTATTTAATCTAATCTCCTTTTCGTTTTATTTTCCTCAACTTACACTACTCCAATCTCCTCCAGCCATAAATAGAGGTGACAAAATCGGCCCGGCCTAATGGGTTGAACCATAGAAATCTTGGCCCGAAGTACTATTTAACCCGATTTGATGGGCTTAAAGCCCGACAAGCGACGGGTCAACCCGATAATTTTAGTACATTATAGGGAAATAGGTCAGGTTGGACCAACTAATATTAGGTACAATTAAATTTTAATCCGATCCAACCCAGCCCAAATAATAACATTGGCTTGACGAACGTCCGAATCACCACCTCTAACCGTAAGTAAACACAGCCGGAACGTCCTTAATGTGAAGAAAAAAAACTTGATAGAAGCACCAAATTAAGATTAGTAAACTTAGGGAGAAAACTGCTCTAGTACTAGCAACAATTTTAGGCTTTAGGTACATATAGAGGTGGCAATTCGGGCGGTCCGATTCGAATTGTTGGGCCAAAACTATACTTCGAGTCGGGTCTGGCTAAAATTTAATCGGGTCTAAAATTGGTCGGCATGTCTCAGGACCGTCAATTTTTTTTGTCTATCGAGCCAAATAGCACTTCAAACTTATATTTATATGGTCCAATCCATCTAAAATATCGGGTCGACCGATTTTGCCACCACGACCTATATAGGCACGTTGTGGGCATCTGAAAAGTTGCGGACACGCCAGGTTCATTAAATTGGAGAAAGGACATGGATATGAATTATGATATAGACTGTTCACTAAAATGGAGAAACATCGTGACTAGGTTGGGATAAGCCCAGCTACCGAAGCTTGTGTGTGGCGTATACTATCTCCGTCTCGAATAAAGTTACATTTCTAAGAGTGCACACATATTAAGAAAATCTGTCTTTTTACTTTCTCAGTTGATTTTTCAAAGATGGATTAAGGGTGGAGATTTTGAGGGTGAAGATTATAAGATAAGTTTCTTTTTTTAGAGTGTGCAAATTATTGTGTGACGTATATATCAAAAAGAAAAGTGTGAACCTTCATTTGAAACGGAGGGAGTTTATGATTTGATAGATGTGATTGATATTTAAAGAAGACGTGGATTATTCGCAGCCTACTAGATTTCTTAACCTAGCTCATTTCTTAATATAGTTCACTTATATTTATAAAATGCAATAATTTTCTCAATACAGTTCACATATTACCAATATTAACCTTAACTACTCTTATTATTAAATTATATTAATCTAAAATAAAAGAAAGAAAAAAGGAGGAAAAAAAGGACTCAACGACAAACTGCAAGACATCCTGTAGATCGAAGATAACATCAAAAAGGAAGAAAGAAAGCTAAAATACTAACCTTCAATCAGACAACATTCCAAATTCCATTACTAGACACCATAATAGACTTTTTCATTTTTGATTTGTTTTCGTTGATATTTTCAACATTTTTTCCTTTTTTTTTTCTAAATTTGTAATTGGTTTTTTGTTATGAGTTTTATGACCTTATGTGTCGTTAAGTATTAATGTTTATGCGAAAATATATTAATTGATTTTGTGAAACGTATTAATGTTGTAGTTAAAGGTATAACATATTTTGATGAAGGATATTACTATTTATGTTGAAAGTTATAAATATTATTTTGAAGAAATATATTTTTTTACATTGAAAACACTAATTCAAGTCTTTAGAAAAAGTAATATTCTTTAGGATAAACATTAATATATTTTATGAAAAATTGCATGCAATCTCCTCATTAATCTAGGACCCGAATTGCACGAATATAAAATCGATATCATTAGTGTATTATAGAATTATTTTTCTTTTCTAAACAACGTTTTCGAGTACTATAAATAAACAATATAATTACATATGGATTACATAAATATCGAATTTCCAAAATTAATAATTGATTTCATTTTGAAAGGATTTAGATGTAGAAAACAATTCTTCAAAATTAATTATAAACAATAAATTTTGTAGTAGATTCATTATTGATAATAAACATAAGCAAATTAAAGTTTACTCTAGGGGATCCTCCCCGATTAATTCGAATTTTCTGTCACAGTAGATTTTTCATTATCTGTTACATTCAATTCACTACGTGGCACAAATTAATTTGTGACCTCATACAATACACGCGTTGATTAGAGAATGTGATGAAATACAAGATGTAACATTAAAGGTAACGAATAATCTCATGGACTTCTCGATATAGCGGAAACAAATTCTTGAATATTTTTATCCGAACTTCCCCCTTCATCAACGGCTTCTCTTGTCAATTCTTTCCATTTGTTTGCTTTATTTCTTATCTCTTCTCCTATCTCTCCATCCATGACATGCTTTACACAACTAACAATTTCGTCGTGCCTCACAATATTTTTCTCATCGGGACGAGCTCTAACTCCCATCTTCCAAACATCGACCATAAATTTTGCATTTGTACTCTGATCACTCCACCCTGGAATTGCCACCAACGGGACCCCCAAACTCAATGCTTCCAGAGTCGAATTCCATCCGCAGTGTGTGATAAAGCAACCTATGGCATCATTCGCCAACACCTCTAACTGTGGACACCAAGATACAATTAACCCTTTCTCGGGTGCAAATTTTTTAGGAAGTTTGGATTCCTCTGAAGATCTAACCACCCATATGAAGGGCTTATTTGTCATTTCCAGGCTTAATGCTAATTCCTCCATTTGCTCATCTTCTAGCTTTGCCATACTACCAAATGACATATAAATAACGGATCTAGTTGTGTGTTTCTCTAGCCATTTGATGGAAGAAAGATCGGGCTTAAAAATATCAAGACCATAGTGTTTGTCTTCCATTAGTCTCTTATCTAGGTACATAGATGGTACAGTTGGTCCAATTGTCTTCACGGGCAAAAGTTCCATCAACCAATTACTTGCCTGAAATTACAATGTTGTTAGATACCGTTAATTTTTTTTAGGGTAAAAGAAGCTTTTATTAATAGTTGGAATCAGTCAGCAATTTTTATATTTTTTAAAACCTTAACAACATTAACTTATTCATGAAATTTTTTTATTTTTTTATTTTAGTTTATAAAATGAGATATTGACTTTGAAATTAGGTTCTTTTAATAAGACGAGGGAATAATAATTTCAGGTCAACAAATTTAAAATTTCTTACGACTGGTCAAAATTTTAAAATTTGCTACCAAACGTCATTGAGCTTAAATTATTTTTGGTCCTATAACTTTTTTACTAGTACAATTTTTGTCTAAGAGAAAATTAAAACTACAAAATGATCATGTAACTTTGGAATTGGTCTCAATTTAGTCATTTTCTTGTCGCCAGTGACCAATTTGACCGGAAAATCGCTCGTGCCATTCACGTGTTCCGATCGATTTTTAAACCAACCGGCAAGTAACAAGGAATTAAATAAATAAATAAAAAAAAAACCCTCTTTTGTTTTTTCAGTTTTTTTTACTTCAACGTCACTCGTCAGTGTCAGATATTTAAAAATTGACCGAAAAAATGAGTCGCATGCAATTTTCCGACCAAAATGATCACACAACAGTAAAAAAAGACTAAATTCGTACATAACTAAATTAATTTTTTAACTTTTTTTAGGACTAAAATTCTACTACCTCTGTCCCAGCTTAACCTGTCTACTTGCCATTTTGATTTGTCCCACCTTAACCTGTCAGCCCCATTAATGGCAAATTTCTCTCACAATCTCCACCCTCAAAATCTCCATTCTCAATCTCCACCTTTAAAAAAGTTAAAGATTCTACAAAATTTGTTTTTTCTTAACTTCCATGACCGACCAACCTAAGCAGGTTAAGCCGGGACGAAGGGAGTAGTAATGAAAATTTACGGGACCAAAAACGATTTCCGTCCGACCGTCATTACAGGAGGAATTTACCCAAACAGAATAAGCTGGAATTAAGATACCAAAAACTTGTATACATACCTCTTCTTCCAACTCATATACAGAGTTTACAAACACAAAATCAGCATCTTCAACATTCATAAACTGATTCACCAGCAACTCAAACGGGCCAGGATCCGATTCCTGATCACGGACAAATGAAGGCATGTCTGAGATCTCCAATGGCGGCAATCCAGGAAGCAATATCTTCGTCTCCAGAACTGGTACTTTCAACTGTCCTTTATATATGTTGTAATAAATAATGTTTACAGAACATGACTGAGTGAAAAACGCAGCTGCAACCAGCCCGAACTCCTTCGCCACCGACAGACTCCACGGAAGAAACGGGTCGTAGATCACGCAGTCGACGGGTCGACCGGTGGCCTTGAGCTTGTGCAAGAGATCGGACAGCGTTGCGGATCCGACTTGTCGGAATCTGGCTAAGTATGCTTCTAGGCTTTCATCCGATCTCCCTGTAATACATTTCAACATGATACGTTTCTTTAAAATAAGTATTTTTTCCGTTTTGAATGAATTTATAATGTGGGCATACATATTAAGAAAAATAGTTTTTTGAATTATGTTGACTTTTTAAACCGATCTTTTATTTGGTACATAAAAGTGTATTGTGGTGCGGGGTAGAAATTGTGAGATTAATTTTCTTTTTAAGAAAGTGTGCAAATTGTTTGGGACAGTGTGCAATTTCATTCGTGAGGAGGGAGTAATATATTCAGCATAAATATAAACACTAATATATTTTAATAAAAGTCCGAAGTATGTTTCAATAACCGGTGTACAAGAGGCCTACTTTTCAGTATAAATTGATTTCAGTATAAATACTAATACATTTTCATAACCTCCAAATTACACATATAACTGGTGTCAAGAGGCCTACTCAAAATCATGGAGTTCTTGAGACAACATATATTGATTTCTTATCATTTATTAACGAAAAAAATTGATTTCTCTCCTAATTTTCCCTTTAAAACATAACATCATATGTAATTAATTTATAGAAATTATGTAACTCGCATTTGTTATAGGTGTAAAGAGAATCAATTATCGATAAAAATGAAGGTACGTGAGCCACAGTGATCTTACAGTACCTTCATCGGAGCCGTCTGAAATCGCCTCAACGGAAATGGAGCTGGAAAATTGATCTTGTGTTTTTTGTAGGAGGGATTTAGTTGCAGCTAAAGTGATTGTAATTCCCATGTTTGTTAAGCGTTTAGAGAATTGGATCATAGGGTTTATGTGACCTTGGATTGGAAATGGCAAGATTAGGCAGTGAGGTGCTTTTTTCTCCATTTTTTGGAAAATTAATCTAAGTTTAATGTCATGTTTATGTAAATTAACATATATATATATATAGATCTAGATTTTTTTTTAGAAGTTAGATCCAAATTTGTTTGATATGTATTATTGGAGGTATCATTTGACCTAATCCTTTTGTCTTATTACATGAATGACATGACAAGAAGTTGGACTTTAAATTGGAGCGAGTGCGCGAATAGAATAGAAGTCACGGGACGAAGTTGGATAGCTCAAGTGATAATTTACGAGATCATCTGTTATATTTTAATGTTATATTTTTTGTATTTTTACTATATGATATTAAAAATTAATATGTGTCACGTAGTGAATGAAGTGTAACATATGAAACACCTGACAATGTTTGGTTGGGGCTGGAGTGGCTGGGCTGCGGGTGTTAGAGAGTGATGTTTGGTTGGGGGCTGGGGTTGTGGTTGGAGTATGAGATTTAATTATTAATGTAAAAAGTGAGAGATATGTGGGATTTAATAGGTGACTTTATGTCCCTTCAAACCCTAAATAGTACCGGCTTGGCCCACCCCCTCCTCCTCCCCCAAAGAAACATGTGGTTGGGTTGGCCCAACTGATGAGTGGTTGGGCCAACCCCAACCAAACATTGCCCTACTGTAACAGAGAATTCGAATTGAAGTGACAAAGCATTCGTTGGTTCTGATTCGAGTTAGAGAGAATGTTTTTTTTTTCTTTGTTCTTATATTAGAAGAAAAAAATAGAAGTAACAAAATGTTACTTCCATTGTTATATTTTTCTAGAGATTATGCGTTCCCTAATTATAGACCATTAGTTTAAAAAAGAATCATACTTCTTTCGTCACAAATGAACTTGCATTTCTAAGGGCGCACACATATTAAAAAAAGATACTTTTTGCTTTTGTGTTAACTTTTCAAAGGTGGATTTATGGTGGAGATTTTGAAGGTGGAGATTGTGTTATAACTTTTTTTTTTTAAGGATATGCAAATTTGATTGGGACGTACGAAAAAAAATATGCAAGTACATTCAGGATAGAAGGCGTATTAATTTGTGCAAGTATTAATTTATTTATTTTTTTGGAAAATGCAAATAATACTCTTAATCTTAGATTGTATTGGACCGGAATATTTTGAGATATATTTGGAACCCGTTGTACTATATTCATCTAGGTACCAGATCGTCCTTGACAGCTTATATTTTTTCCTCAGACTTCTTCCCATCTATCCTCACTTAGACCCCGATTAATTTCGTCTAAACCTCAATTAGACACTAAATCCTAATTTACCTTCCGACTAACACCTAGTGTCTTTTAGAATATTGATCAAGGGACGATAGGTGAGAGGTTGACACTCGGCGCTATGACAAATATTCTGCAGAATACTACTAATTAATTAAGCATATATATACATATTTTCTTAAAAGAAATTTAGCATACATATATATTAATATATGTCATATTAGGTGGGGATTTGGTCAATAAATTTGTCTATATGGTAAGTGAAAAAGTCACCTAAGTTTCATAAAGTGTTTCTCAGCGTGACATATATACCACATAAATTAAGTAGTGTTTGTGACTGGATCATCGATTAAATCGATCTCACAGTAAAATTATATTTATTTATGAATTGAGTGGATCGTAAAAAAATTGAACGTGAAAATTTTGATTGCAAGAATTATAATTTTAATGTTTATTTTGAAAAAATGTGGTAAACTTGATAAAATGTTATCAAATGATCGTAAAAAAATGATCAAAATGTATTAAAAGCTTAGGCAATAATCAGTAAAATGATTTGAATTAAATTATCAAATCTCCATTCGAAAGGAAAAAATCATAAACATACCCTAATAGTTAAACATGTCACTCTGATCGAATTTGTGATACGTGTAATCACATATATACATTAACACCTACACAAAATAAATATATGAACATGAATACTTTTAATAAAATCTTATTATTTATATAAAAATTTCTTTTATCTTTAGTATCTTTTTTTAAACATGAAAAATATAGTAAAGGTAAAAATTAATATTTTGTTAAAACTTCTTAAACTCATAAAAAAGTAAAAAGAAATCTATCAGTGAAATTAAAAAAAAACAAAAAGGCTTCTAATTCCCTAATTTTTCCAGTTTCATAAAAATAATTTTATCACCGATTTCTAGTTTAACCGTTTGAACCAGCCGAACCCGATTATGACAACATACTTACAAGCGCTAACCGTTAGGAAGATTAAAAAATTCAGAATATTAAAAAATTATTGTTAATATATTAAATTAATCCATGTTGTTGGCTGTTGTTTTCAGATTCTTTTTCAATATGCCTTATGACATGAATATACCATAAGAGATATGTATAGGATTCTCTTATCTATTATTGCACACGTCGACACGTGTGGTAGCATCTTGAAGAATAAAAAACAAAAAAAAAAAGTTTCGGAATGTCAATTTTGCCCCCGATTAATGCAACCCGTTAGATAATTAGATAATTGGGTAGGGTATTATTCGAATACGAAATTAAAATTGGGTAGAGTAGTGTATGAGTATAACTTATTACTCGTATGGACGGAGCCAGAATTTGATGATAAGGCGGACGAAATATTTTTTTTTTTTGAAATCTATATCAAAGTTGAGGATGGCGAAATCCATCCTCTGACTACAATTACACTATATATATATATATATATATATATATAGACACTGATTTAGTCGAAGAATTGAGGGGGTGACGCTCCGTCCCTGATTACGTGTTTACTTCAATTATCCTATTCTTACATCTTATTATATGTTTTTTTTCTCTGTTGGAATGTAGGAATTTTGGTAAAAAAAAATTCGGGAGAAGAAGTTGTGACGAAAGTCCGGAAGAGTATTTAATTTTAAAATGTCAATTAATATATTTAAATAATTGGGGCAAAAACAGAAATAAAATGAAACTCTCAACACTTAAATGATATATCCAATTGCACATTTAAAATCTCCGCATAAAAGCCCAATAGGCTGTAGGATTTGCCCAATGGGCCGATGTTCTATTTTTTTTTTAATAAATGGGCCTATATATATATGTATTTAGAGATCGTTAATCAATTATAACCTCAAAATATAATTTGTCAATTGACAAATGATAAATTTCTCAACGCAATCTCCATCTTTAAAAAAGTCAAAGAATTTATTTTTACTTAATTTCTGTGCTCGATCAAGGTAAACAAATTAAGCCAGGAACGGAGTAGTACTCCTTCCGTCCCGAATGAACTAAAAAATTTGGGTATTGTACTTACAACCAAACCAAACGCACGTTCTTGTTGAAAATCTGGCGACAGGGGCGGAGCTATTACCGGCCCGTACCGGGCTCCAGCCCAGTGCAAAATTTATGGAACCTTAATTTTAAATGTATAATTTTTATTATTTAGTACTCTAAAAATTAACTAAGCCCATCCCATTTAAGTCGCAACTACATCGAACGCGAATAAATTTTTAAAATCTCAGTCCACCCCATTTATAAATCCTGGATCGGGCCCCCGGGTGATACCATAACCATAACGAAGTGAATTGAAGGTAACAGATGATGGAACAGTAACAGACAATCCGAACTGATTGTACGACCAACTTAAACCGAAACAAACGCGCCTTAAGTTTTTGTTGAAAATCTGGCGATACCATAACCATAACGAAGTAGGTAGCTTTTTCCCGCCTGCGCGAAACAATTCTGTTACAACCCTTGTTTCAATCTGTAACTGCTATCTCCATCTCAATATAATCTCTTCACTCTCTCTCTCTCTCTCTCAACACACACATTGAATCAGCAATGGATTTGATCTTCGAAACAAACAATGGCAACTCTTTCAACATTGCAGTAGACTACTTCGACACAGTTCTCCAACTCAAAGACAAGATCGAGAAAAAAGTAGGATATCCCGCTTCTGGTCAAACCCTTGTTTGCAATGGCAACATTCTCCCTGATGATCTCAAAGTCCGCCTCTCTGGCTATCTGTATCAGTCTCGAATCACCCTCCTCTTCTCCAAGATCCGCCTCCACCTCAACCTCCCCAACGGCAGCAACTTCCCTCTCCCGATCGACCTCACCGACACCATCCTACAACTCAAACACAAAATCCGCCAAAATACTATTGGAGGGGGCATTCCAGTTGACCGCTTGCAGATTTATTTAGATGGAAACGAACTACTAGATCAAAGAACGATTCAGGATTGCCGCTTGTCACACGACTCGGAGGTGGCGGTGCGCCTGCGGCCGCTTAAAGTGACTGTGGAGTTCAATGGACAGACGATTCCAATGGAATTCCTTGAATCAGACAAGGTTCGGAAACTCAAGAACAAGCTGGCTAACACCTACTTCGAGCTTCCACGAGGAGGGTATTATTTCGTTCACAATTATCAGGTAATGAATGATAATCAGAGTTTTGAGTGGCATCATGTTGCTGAAGGAGATACCATTACTGCTTACCCTGGGGCTTGATTTCATTTTTCTTGCTGTTGCTGAAGGAGATACTATTGATGTATTCGCTGTTTCTGTTTCTGGTGGTTCTTGATTTCATTTTTCTTGCTGTTGCTGAAGGAGATACTATTGATGTATTCGCTGTTTCTGTTTCTGGTGGTTCTTGATTTCATTTTTCTTGCTGTTGCTGAAGGAGATACTATTGATGTTTTCGCTGTTTCGGTTTCTGGTGGTTCTTGACTTCCATTTTCTTGCTTTTGTTCAAGATTAGCCAATTTCCAGTTTCTTTCTGTGTATATCTTTGATTAATCTTGATCAGATATGTTAGTCAGACATGTTTTTGTTGTAATTCAATCTTTACATTGCAAGAAATTAGAAGCTATAGAGCTCTATGTATAATGTGGGATGGAATTATTACAAAATAATTAGTTGTTCACGATTACAGACATAGCTCGATTCGGTTTACTTCGAGTTCGATTAAAAATAAGTGAACATCACATGAACACAACAAGCTTAACTTAGCTCATTTGCAACCCTAAGTACGTGCGTAGATGGCATTGCACTGCTCTTACTCAACTACTTACAATTAAAAAATTAATTATAATTTTCTGTTTTTTTTTTCCCCAAAAATTTAGTTGACCACCTCAACGAAAGTACAATTTTTTTTTATATATTACCAATTTTGAATTATAATCATTTGTTTATTTGTTGTTTAATTAATTACATATAAACTTTAGAGGTTTTATCAGTCAAGGACCCGAAAAATTATCAATCCAGGTCTTGAAAGATAATTTCTATCAATCCAGGACCTAAAAAGTTTAAAATTGTCAATAGAAGACACATAAGTTTAATACTATTATAGGGCTTGTTTGAAAATTTTCAAAACTCACAAAATAAAATTGTCTCGCAGTGATAAACATGAAAAATATACGTCAAAAGTCTTTCACTATATTGTTATTTTTAAATTATTATTTGATATATCTCAAGTAATTAAATAATTTGCATGCAATTTGTTTTTTAAAATATACAAATTAATAAAAAAAAAAGAGCATTTAAAGAAGCAAAATACTCCCTCCGTCCCGGCTTATCTTGCACAGGGGGGTCGGCACGGATATTAAGAAAAGTTACTTTTTGGTTGTTTGTTGACTTTTCAAAGGTGAATTGAAGGTAGAGATTGAAAGTGGAGATTTTGAGGGTGGAGATTATATTATAACTTTCCTTTTTTAGGCTGTGCAAGATAAGGTGGGACGGCCATTTAAGGAAAGTGTGCAAGATAAGGTGGGACGGAGGGAGTAATACATTTTAGTAAAATATGTATACAAGAATTTAAATATTATGAACTTAAAAAAAAGTTACATAAAAAAATTTAGAAAAAGAACAATTTTTCTCGATTCAAAAAAGAAATTACAGTTTTCTAAAAAAAATAACAATTTAAAAAAAAACTAAAAATTACAAAACTACAATTTCTTTTAAAAATAACAAATTTTAAAAAAATAATGTAGTAAAAAATTTGAGGTATATATTCTTCTGTTTATCAGTTAGAGGCTATTTTATTTTGTGGGATTTGAAATTTTCCAAACAATCCCTATAATGGTTTTAAATTTATGAGTCTTTCATTGATTGTCTCAAATCTTTTAGACCCTAAATTAATAGAAATTACTTTTATGAACCTAAATTGATAGTTGACATATTTTTCGAGTCCTTGACCGATAAAAATCATGAACTTTATTGTTATTATTTTTAAGAAGACAATTGTACGAAGTGAGTTTTGATTTAATTGTAGTAAAAACACATGTTATGTAGAACTAGAGAGTACTAGATTCAATTCATCATTAGGTGTGGAAATTTGGGAGGTTCGACCTAATCTGTCGGGTCAACGTCATATTTCAAGTCGGATTGGGTGATCGGACTTAAAATTAGTTAGATCGGTCTATTTCTTTATAATACGTTAAGAATATCGGTCCATCCCGTGATCAGTCGTTACTTCGGCCCATTCACATGGACCTGCCAGGTCAAATAGTATTTCGAACCTGAATTTCTATAACCTAACACATCTAAAATATGGGCCAACTGGACTCATCATGTTGTAGGAATATTGAAACCTTTGTTCCTCCTTACATATAGAAAAAAAATTAGAACAATTTCTGAAATATGAATTATTTTCACTACAAGAAAACTACCAAATTTCAACAGCATAAAAACTATCGGAATTCCAACGATAATTTTAACGGCAAAAGTTCGATGGAATAGCTGTTAGAAAAATTCCAATGGTAAAAGACTCCGTTGGAATCATTATTCCATTGGAATTTAATTGTTGGAAAAAAAAAAAAAAATCCAACAACCACTTTTCCAACGACATAAAAATCGTTGGAATTAAAATTAATTTTATAAAATTAACCTATTTTTTCTTAATCTCCGTGCCCGATCAACCTAGGCAGATTAAGTCGGGACAAAGGGAGTATTATTTATGGTCAATAATCACATATATATCACATATATTACCTTCTAGACTCCAGTATTTTACAATAAAAAACTAAAAAATCTGGATATTGTAGTACGACCTACTTACGTGGTGTTTGCAAACACAACACACTAATCTAAAATCACTTTTGACAATCTAAAAGTGATTTTAGAGTATTTGGAAACTCTTAAAACTGATTGTCAGAATCACTTAAAATTTGATTCTGAGAAGTTGCTATCACTCAGCTTCTATCAGCTTTTAACTTTAAAATCACTTTATTTCCGAACACTATAAAATTCTGATTTTTCTACAAAAATCAACTAAAATCACTTATTTAAAAGCGCAATCATTTACAAACACCCCCTTAATCACATATATTACCTTCTAGACTCCAGTATTTTACAATAAAAAACTAAAAAATCTGGATATTGTACAACGTCACGAGATCATCTGTTACACTTTAGTATTACATCTTGTATTACACTACATTCACTAACCGATACGTATACGGTATGATATCATAAATTAATAGTCCCTCTGTCCCGGCTTAACCTGTCTAGGTTGATCGGGCACGAAGGTTAAGAAAAAAACAAATTTTGTGGAATCTTTGACTTTTTTAAAGATGGAGATTGATAATGGAAATTTTGATGGTGGAGATTGTGAGAGAAATTTGTCATTTATGGGCTGACAGGTTAAAGTGGGACAAATCAAAATGACAAGTAGGAAGGTTAAGTTGGGACGGAGGTAGTATGTATCACGTAGTGAATTGAATCGTAACAGGGAATGGAACACCTAATGTAACAGAGAATCCGAATTTATCGTACGACCTACTAAAACAGAAACAAACCCGCCTTAAGTTCTTGTTGAAAATCTGGCAATACCATAACGAAGTAGGTAGCTTTTTCCCGCCTGCGCGAAACAATTCTGTTACAACCCTTCTTTCAATCTGTAACTGCTATCTCCATCTCTATATAATCTCTTCAAACTCTCTCTCTCTCTCTCTCTCTCAACACACACATTGAATCAGCAATGGATTTGATCTTCGAAACAAAAGATGACAACTCTTTCACCATTGCAGTAACCTACTTCGACACAGTTCTCCAAATCAAAAAGAAGATCGAGCAAAAAGTAGGATATCCCGCTTCTGGTCAAACCCTTGTTTTCAATGGCGTCATTCTCCCTGATGATCTCAAAGTCCACTCCTCTGGCTTTCAGTATCAGTCTCGAATCACCCTCCTCTTCTCCAAGATCAGCCTCCTCCTCAGCCTCCCCTCCGGCAGGGTCTTCCCTCTCCCGATCGACCTCACTGACACCATCCTACAACTCAAACACAAAATCCAGCAAAATACTACTGGAGTGGCCATTCCAGTTGACCGCTTGCAGGTTTATGAAAATGGAATCGAACTATCAAATGAAAGAACCCTTCAAGATTGCGGCTTGTCACATTTCTCGAAGGTGGTGGTGCGCCTGCGGCCGCTTAAAGTGACTGTGGAGTTCAATGGACAGAAGATTCAATTGGAATTCATTGAATCAGACAAGGTTCGGAAACTCAAGAACAAGCTGGCTTACACCAACGTCGATCTTCCACGAGGAGGGTATTATTTCGTTCACAATTATCAGGTAATGGATGATAATCAGAGTTTTGAGTGGCATCATGTTGCTGAAGGAGATACCATTACTGCTTACCCTGGGGCTTGATTTCATTTTTCTTGCTTTTGCTGAAGGAGATACCATTGATGTTTTCGCTGTTTCGGTTTCTGGTGGTTCTTGATTTCATTTTTCTTGCTGTTGCTGAAGGAGATACCGTTGTTGTTTTCGCTGTTTCGGTTTCTGGTGGTTCTTGATCTCATTTTTCTTGCTGTTGCTGAAGGAGATACTATTGATGTTTTCGCTGTTTCGGTTTCTGGTGGTTCTTGATTTCATTTTTCTTGCTTTTGT
Source organism: Ajuga chamaepitys (assembly GCA_958295605.1). Classification (NCBI taxonomy): domain Eukaryota; kingdom Viridiplantae; phylum Streptophyta; class Magnoliopsida; order Lamiales; family Lamiaceae; genus Ajuga; species Ajuga chamaepitys. The sequence continues at coordinate 2,446,804 of OY282502.1, read as the reverse complement.
TCAATGAGATTAGGGTTCTTGATTTCCATTTTCTGGCTTTTGTTCAAGGAGATACCATTGATGTTTTCTGGTTCAGTTTCTGGTGGTTCTTGATTTCATTTTTCTTGTTTTTGTTCAAGATTAGCCAAATTCCAGTTTCTTTCTGTGTATATCTTTGATAAATCTTCATCAGATATGTTAGTCAGACATGTTTTTGTTGTAATTCAATCTTTACAAAATAATGTGTGATGGAATTATTACAAAATAATTAGTTGTTCACGACACAAACACAGCTCGATTCGACTCACTTCGAGTTCGATTAAAAATAAATGAACAACACATAAACACAACAAGCTTAGCTTGGCTCATCTGCAACCCTAAGTACGTAGATGGCATTGCACTGCTCTTACTCAACTACTTACAATTAAAAAAGTAATTATAATTTTCTGTTTTTTTTTTCCCAAAAATTTAGTTGACCACCTAAACAAAAGTACAATTATTTTTTTTATGAGAATTTTGTACTTTTGGTCCCACAGGACACGCACCTGTTTTAAAATGGTCCCAACCCTGGCACTTTTGATCCTATTGGATTCAAATGTTGCGAGTTCAGTCCCAAACGTCAATTTTTTGCATAAATGGTCCCAAAATTTTGGCAAAAGTGGTCCTAAATTTTTTCAGCCATTAATGTGACGTCATAACTTCAAGATTTTGCAGTTTTGGTCCCACTGGACACACTTTATTGCGTTTTGGTCCCAACTCTCTCACTTTTGACCCAATTAAACTTAAAAAATATTTAAAAACTATAAAATAATTTAAAAAATCAGAAATTAATGTAAAAATTTTAAAAAAAATAATTGTAAAATTTATTTAAAATATCATAACTTAACTGAAAATATTAAATTTAGAAAACTTAGTTTTCAAAAAATTCATTTTTATAAAATTTTAAAAAATGAAAATTTTAAGTTGTCTTAAAATTTTAAATTTTTTGAATTAAAAAAAATCTACTTATTTTATAAAATTAGATTTTCTTAAAAAATTATTTTCTAAATTCTAAATAATTTTGTATGTTTCATACAAATAATTTTAAATTAGATTTTCGTAAAAAAATATTTTCTAAATTCTACTTATTTAATAAAAATAGATTTTCTTAAGTTTTTAGAAAATTTAATTTTATAAAATAAGTAGATTGTTCTTTAATTAAAAAAAAAATTTAAATTTTAAAACAACTTAAAATTTTCATTTTTTAAAATTTAATAAAAAATTCAATTTTTCGGAATCTAATTTTTCTAAATTTAATAATATTTTCAGTGACTTTATGATCTTTTAAATAAATTTTAGAATTAATTTTTATTTTTATTTTTACATTAATTTCCTATTTATTTTATAGTTTGTAAATATTTTTAAAGTTTTCTGAGGTCAAAAGTGAGAGAGTTGGGACCAAAATGCAACAAAGTGTGTCCAGTGGGATCAAAATTGCAAAAAGCTTGAAGTTATAACGTCACACTAACGGTTAAAAAAATTTGGGACCATTTTTGCCAAAATTTTGGGACCATTTATGCAAAAAATTGACGTTTGGGACTGAACTTGCAATGTTTGAATTCAATGGGGTTAAATGTGCAATGGCTGGGACCATTTTAAAATAGGTGCGTGTCCTGTGGGACCAAAAGTGCAAAATTCTCTTTTTTTTATATATTACCAATTCTGAAGTATAATCATTTGTTTGTTTGCTGTTTAATTAATTACATATAAACTTTAGGAGTTTTATCCGTCAAGGACCCGAAAAATTATCAATCCAGGTCCTGAAAGATAATTTATATCAATCCAGGACCTAAAAAGTTTAAAACTGTCAATAGAAGACACATAAGTTTACTACCATAATAGGGCTTGTTTGAAAAATTTCAAAACTCACAAAATAAAATTGTCTCGCAGTGATAAACATGAGAAATATACGTCAAAAATCTTTCACTATATTGTTATTTTTAAAATTATTATTTGATATATCTCAAGTAATTAGATAATTTGCATGCAATGTGTTTGTTAAAATATACAAATTAATAAAAAAAGAGTATTTAAAGAAGCAAAATAATACATTTTAGTGAAATATGTATACATTAATTTAAATATTATGAACTTAAAAAGAAATTACATAAAAAAATTTAGAAAAAGAACAATTTTTCTCGATTCAAAAAAGAAATTACATTTTTTTTTTTAAAATAACAATTTAAAAAAAACTAAAAATTACAAAACTAAACTACAATTTCTTTTAAAAATAACAAATTTTAAAAAAATAATGTAGTAAAAAACTTTTGACGTATATATTCTCTTGCTTATCACTTAGAGACAATTTTATTTTGTGGATTTTGAAATTTTCCAAACAGTCCCTATAATGGTTTTAAACTTATGAGTCTTTCTTTGATAATTTTAAATCTTTTAGGCCTAAAATTTATAGAAATTATTTTTATGAATCTAAATTGATAGTTGACCTATTTTTCGAGTCTTTGACCAATAAAAATCATGAACTTTATTGTTGTTATTTTTAAAAAGACAATTGTACAAAGTGAGTTTTGATTTAATTGCAGTAAAACACATGTTATGTAAAACTAGAGAGTGCTAGATTTAACATCATATTTCAAGTCGGATTGAATCGAGACAAAATTTGATCGGACTTAAAATTAGTCAGATCGGTCTATTTCCTTATAATACATTAAGAATATCGGTTCATCCCGTGATCAGTCGTTACTTTGGCCCATTGACATAGAACTGTCAGGCCAAATAGTACTTCGAATCTAAATTTCTATAACCTAACACATCTAAAATATGGGCCAACTGGACTTATCATGTTGTAGGAATATTGAAACCTTTGTTCCTCCTTACATTTAGGGAAAAAAATAGAACAATTTCTGAAATATGAATTATTTTCACTACAAGAAAACTACCAAATTCCAATGACATAAAAGCTGTCGGAATTTTTAAAAATTCCAACGGTAATTTCAACGACAAAAGTTCGATGGAATAGCTGTTAGAAAAAATTTTGCCGTTGGAAAAAAAATTCCAACGGTAAAAGGCTCCGTTGGAATCATTTTTCCATTGGAATTTAATTGTTGGAACAAAAGAAATCCAACAACCACTTTTCCAACGGCATAAAATATTGGAATTAAAATTAATCTGTTTTTTCTTAATTTTTTCGTACCCGATCAACCTAGACAGGTTAAACCGGGAGGGAGAATTATTTATGGTCAATAAATACATATCACATATATTACCTTATAGACTCCAGTATTTTACAATAAAAACTAAAAAATCTGGATATGGTACTTAAATCGAAACAAACGCGCCTCAAGTTCTTGTTGAAAATCTGGCGATACCATAACCAATAACGAAGTAGGTAGCTTTTTCCCGCCTGCGCGAAACAATTCTGTTACAACCCTTCTTTCAATCTGTAACTGCTATCTCCATCTCTATATAATCTCTTCAAACTCTCTCTCTCTCTCTCTCTCTCTCTCTCTCTCAACACACACATTGAATCAGCAATGGATTTGATCTTCGAAACAAACGATGGCAACTCTTTCACCATTGAAGCAACCTACTTCGACTCAGTTCTCCAAATCAAAGACAAGATCGAGAAAAAAGTAGGATATCCCGCTTCTGGTCAAACCCTTGTTTTCAAAGGCAACATTTTCCCTGATTATCTCAAAGTCCACTCCTTTGGCTTTGTGTATCAGTCTCCAATCACCCTCCTCTTCTCCAAGATCCGCCTCCTCCTCAGCCTCTCCTCCGGCAGGATCGTCCCTCTCCCGATCGACCTCACCGACACCATCCTACTACTCAAACACAAAATCGCGCAAAGTATTATTGAAGGGGGCATTCCAGCTGACCGCTTGCAGCTTTATGCAAATGGAATCGAACTACTAGATCAAAGAACGATTCAGGATTGCGGCTTGTTACACGACTCGGAGGTGGAGTTGCACGTGCGGCCGCTTAAAGTGACTGTGGTGTTCCGTGGACAGAAGATTCTAATGGAGGTCAATCCATCAGACATGGTTGGGGAACTCAAGAACAAGCTGGCTGATGCCAACTTGGAACTTCCACCAGAAGGGTGTTTTTTCATTCACAATCATCAGGGAATGAAAGATAATAGGAGCTTTGCGTGGCATGATGTTGCTGAAGGAGATACCATTCATATGTTCGCTGGGTGGATTTCTGGTGGTTCTTGATTTCCATTTTTCTTGCTGTTGCTGAAGGAGATACTATTGATGTTTTCGCTGTTTCGGTTTCTGGTAGTTCTTGATTTCATTTTTCTTGCTGTTGCTGAAGGAGATACTATTGATGTATTCGCTGTTTCGGTTTCTGGTGGTTCTTGATTTCCATTTTTCTTGCTGTTGCTGAAGGAGATACTATTGATGTTTTCTGGTTCTTGATTTCGTATTTCTTGCTTTTGCTGAAGAGACACCATTGATGTTTTCTGGTTCTTGATTTCGTTTTTCTTGCTTCTGTTCAAGAAGATACCATTGATGTTTTCTCTGGGTGGATTTCTGGTAGTTCTTGATTTCATCTTTCTTGCTTTTGTTCAAATTTAGCCAATTTCCAGTTTCTTTCTATGTATTTCTTTGATTAATCTTGATCAGGTATGTTAGTTAGACATGTTTTTGTTGTAATTCAATCTTTACATTGCAAGAAAACAGAAGCTATAGAGACAATTTCTCTTAAAAAAGATTTACTATAAAGCTACCGTGCATGCATGCACGTTAATTTGTATATAGTACTCCCTCCATCCCGGCCAACATTTTACAGTCGATCGGGTACGGAGGTTAACAGAAAATAAATTTTTTTTTTTTTTTGACTTTTTTAAAGGTGGAGATTGAGTGTGAAGATTTTGAGGGTGGAGATTGTAAGAGATTTTTTCCTTTTAAAGGTGTGAAAAGTTAAATGGGAAAGATCGAAATGGAAAGTAGAAAAAGTTAGCTGCGACGGAGGAAGTATATTGTATTAAATAAATGTGTGAGTGTGATGGAATTATATTATAAAACTAAATGCATGAATTGGGGATATAAACGTATAATGATACACTCTCGATTTGTTTCACAATGAAAAGTTCTTGTCGTACAATAAAAGTCATGTTTCAAATGTAAAAATCTCATTTGTTTAGTCAAATTGAAAAAAATAGATTGTTAGTTTCACAAATAACTTATATGAGTACTACAATAATACAATGCATTAAACAAATACTAGGGGAGAGATCGAACAAATTCCAAGATTGTATTTTAAATTTTATGGCAATATACATTTTAAAAGAAAAAATGCATAAAATATCGGAAATTGTCGATTTACTTCAAAAGATACTAGAACATGTCTTTTATTAAAGAAATATCGTGTAATATTTCGTTATGATACTTTTACTCCCAACAAGAATAAAGTAAACATGGATGCGAATCTTAACAAAGCTCGCAAGGATCCAAACTTATAAGGGTATGTTTGTTTATGGATTTTCATATCCGAATGGGACGTGACAATTTAATTTAAATAATTTTATTAATTCTTATCTGAACTTTTAATACATTTATCAATTATTGATAATATCTTATTAATTTTATCACATTCTTTCTAAAATAAACATTAAATTTAGGATTCACTCCATTAAAATTTCATATTCAGATTTTCTCCGTCCCACCCAATCCAGAGCCAAACATATCCTAAAGGATTCAAAATATATCTTACAAGATTAAATTTTTAAATAACATTTGAATTTGACTTCATATTTATCATCAAATTGAATTCCCACCAATAAAGAAACATTTTAAATATAAGCGCATTTACATCACACCCAACTATTTTCATGGTTCTTGTTTTTGGATTCGCTTGGTGTATAATATATTATTGATGCCGTCATATACACGAGTCGTGTGTAAACTGAAATATGGTAAAAGATATTATATTGTACAGAGTAGGAGATTCAAAATGTTTCATTCTTTCCTACATCTGGAAGAAGGAAAAAAATTATGTTCAAACTTATTTGATATCTTTACTCGAAAATAATCCAACCGATCTTTTAATAACATCTCAAATCGAATATAAAGTGAGTTGGTTTGATTTTCGGCCGTAATTGGGGAAAAAGGACATTGCTTCAGATCTAAGAGAATTACGTTTTTCGTTTCAAAATAAAAAAAGGAAACGTTTTCAATACTACTCGACTTTACCCCCACCGCACCTCCACCCCACCCCACCCCCACCAAACGAGTCGCTCAATCGGGTGCGAATTCAGCCCTCCCGATTATATTTGTAAAATTTTGCGTTGAACGCCATTGAAATCTGAAATTTCTGTCTAGAATTGTTTTCGTCTTTGCTGAGACACTGAGAATTTCCGCTTTTGTCGGGGGTTTAGAGTGGCGATCTTTTCAATCTAATGGTTGTAGATAGCTGTTAAGAGCGGATTGATTGGATTGGATGGAGAAGAATAAGAACCGCACCGATCTGCTCGCCGCCGGCCGGAAAAAGGTGACTGACTTTTTCCTGTAATTTTTGGAGCAAACTTCTAATACTCATATAGGCAGAAATACGATAATATTTGCAAGTTTTATGTGGAACTGTTATTAGTAATTTGTTAAACTTCACTCACATGTGAATGTTGGTAAGGAAGTTTGAATGATAATGTTGCTGCTGACTATGACGTTCAGTTTATGCTGGATTTGATTTTCAATATTTAGAGCTCATTAGAAAAGTTGATTTCATTCCATGCTGTATGCGATTCCTTCTGCTTGTATTAACCGGAAGGTTTTCCTGGCCACGTATAGAGCAAACATGTGTTGTTGTGCTTATGTATGGGACGAAAGTGAGCATATCACAATGCTAATTTGAAGGTGCTATGTTGACCTTTTAATATTAGTTTATTAAACTGAATCATTTAGATTTCCCAGATATTGTCATGCTTGTGGAATTGATCATTTGGAAATTCTTTCCTGTACATTTGGTTTGAAATTTATTCTCATAGTTTATGAGTTGACGGCAAACATAGTAATAATTAGTTGTTCTATAGAACATTTTGCAAAATAGCAGCTTAATACACTTGTCATTCAGAATGATATTGGGATCTACTGTGAGTAAACGTTACATTTTATATGGCAAACTTCTTAATTAAATTATGGGTGTGCTAGGGAATTTATTAGCTCTACTGGATATGGTGTCTTTAGGGTGGCTGCAATTAAACTTGATCTATTATGATCTTCTGTAACTTTTTTGATGTATTTTAAGTTTGACATGTTCCATGATCTGCCAGCTTCAACAGTACAGGCAGAAGAAGGATAGTAAAGGAAATAATACTAAACCTTCGAGCAAGGCTGGTAAATCTGGACGCAATACAACTGCAAGCACTGCCTCTGGAGCAGTGGTTACAGAGCAACATTCTGCAGATGCAGAGACATCCAAGTATGATGCTGAAGATGCTACTGCTTTCCCAGAGTCAAGTTCTAGAGTGGATCCAGTGGCAGGTGATACTGCTATTGGTGAATCTGAACCCGATACAACTGTGGGTACTGTCTCTGAGGCAGCAGTAGTACCGCAATATGGTGCAGATGGAGATGCCCCCAAGCATGATGCTGCAGATATTATTGCTTTATCAGAGTCGGGTTCTAGAAAGGATTCAGTCATATGTGATATTACTGCCGGTGAATCTGAGCATGCTATCACAGTGTTCCACAATAGTGAAGAAGCAGCAGCACAGCTACACGATGCAGATGCAGAAAGATATAAGCATCTTACTGGTGATACTATTGTTTTTTCAGAGTCAAGTTCCAGAGTGGATTCAGTGGAAAGTGATTCTGCAGCTACTACTGATGAAAATTTAGCAAAGGGTGGTATTGATATAGCACCCCTTGCTAGGGCAGCTGAACTTCAATCTGAGAGTTCTGGAATGGATGTCACTAAGTCAAATCAAAGTGCTGATGATGGACATAATGTTGCTTCTGGGGTTGCCCAAGAAGATGGATCATCTTCTTTGGCTCTTGAGGGTGCAAAGGATAATATACCAGCTATAATTCTGAGAGAGAATTCGGCAGATTCCAGTATATCTTTGCCTCTTGAATTTTCAGCTGGACTGGCTATGGTGCATGGGGAAGAGCAGGTAACAGATGTAGGTTTGTGCCTTCACTCTTGAAGCTGTTTTTTGCAATTTAAGAATTTATTTTTGCTTTCTTTGTTGCTATAGTTATAGTTGGTATTATTTTCTTGGTAGGGAAGACGCAGGAAGCTGGTGATTCTGGTGGATATCAAATTGATAAGGGAATGCCACTACTTGAAGAAGATGGTCGTGCTCCTTCAAAAGATTTCACTGAGTCAACTGGGGAAAACAATGATTCAAGCAATACTCCTTCAGAGGAGGAAATCCATGTTGCCTTGCAAACCAGCAAGACTGATGATTCACCATTAACTGGGTCTGTCATCAATGGTGATGGAGAAAATCGGGAGGGGCACACCCATTCAGTTGTCACTGGTCCTTCAATTGAGCCAATTTTGGTGCCAACTGATACATCTTGTGTACCAAATGAAGAGAAAGCAGAAACGCGTGGTGTCTCAGGTTCCGATGTTGGTCTCCACTCTGAAGATTCTCAAACAAGCTCTGGTTTTGTTGATGTTGAAAGAATTTCTGAGTCTGGAGTGCGTGAAGATGAAAAAGCTTTAGCATGCAAACAAGTAGATTTGTCATCAATGTTAGATGGAAGTGTAATCAAGCTTTCCCAGCTTGCAGAAATTCTACGGGTACTTGATGAAGATGAATTCGACTTCTTGTTTCTGTCGAGGAAATCATCATTTGAGGAACTTAGAGATGCAAACATGTTAAAAGCTAACAACTCCATTTGCCGTGATTCTTTTGAGAGACTTAAAGAACATTTATATGTAACGAATTTGTCAAAGGATGCATTACAATTACAGCTTTCTGAGCATCAAAACTGGACTGATGAGGTCTGTGCTGTGAACTCTTCACTTGAACTTCAGGAGGTTGTTTCAGAGAGGGAAGAGCTCCAGAAGCAGCTTCAGTTGTCGAAAGCTAAGGTTGAAGCTTTTGATGCCAAAGTTAATGAATTGCAGAATAAACTCGAAATGGCACAAGGGGAAATGTCGAGCATATCATCAGAGCTAGTTGACTGCCGGAAGTTGGTGGAAGCCTTGCAGGCTGAGAATGGAAAGTTGAACGAGAGTTGCATACTGGTTGCTGAAGAGAAAAAACAACTTTTGGAAGAGAATGGGAAAATTTTGCTTGAGAATGAGAAAATTGCAGGAGAATTATCTCAGTCCAATGCTTCTTTAGAGTCACTGCAAACTTTGCTAAGAGATGTCAAGAAACTACATGAGAAGGAAAATGATGCTTTGGTTCATGAGAATAGTAAATTACTTGATGACTTGGCAGAGTATAAGAGTGCAATAAAAGTTCTTGAAGTGGAAAACAAGAACTTAAATGAGATATTGTCTCCTGTGTTGGAAGAGAAAAAGAAGCTTGAAGAGGATCAAGTGTCGGCGGCCCATCAGTTTGAAATGATGTCGAAAGAATTGATGGACTGCAAAGATGTGGTTGCAACTCTTCAAAAAGAGATCTCCAACCTAAATGCTCAGCTCACATCCATCACAGAAGAGAGAATCGAGCTTGAAGAAGAGAAGAATAGGATCTTAAGCGAGTATGAAAAGCAATCTCATGAGTTGGTGGAGATGAAAGTTCTAGAAGCTGGTCTGCGAGCAGAATTCAGTAAGGCTGAGGGTGACTTAAAAGAAGCCAGGACTTGCATTAATCAGCTCACCGAAGTAAATGGAACCCTCAATGCTGATTTAGAGTTTCACAAGTGTAAAGAAAAAGAAGTGGATCAAGAGAAGTGCTCGTCTCAGTTCGAGGAAGTTGCAAGTCGAGGTATTGGGAACGATCTTTTTATGTCGCAGAGGCCCAGATCTGATTGGTCATCTCTGGAGCAGCAGAAATTGGATATTTATGATTCCTCTGGATTTGTGGCATTAAGAAGGAACTTGGAGGACGTAAAAGATGTAATGCAGAAACTAGAGAATGAAATCGAAGCTATGCACTCAGCCTCTTTGATTAGGTCAACTGACAAAGTTGCCCCTGGAGTATCAAGATTGATTCAAGCTTTTGAGACAAAAAGTCAAGCTGATGACCAAGATTCAGAAACAACACCCTCATCCGAAGGCCATATAACTGAAGATCCTTACATGAGGACCAAAATGGTGATCCAAAATCTCAAAATACTGTTCAGAGAATTGGTAGATGATTCTGAGAGTGCCGGTGAGTTCTTTAGAGTAATGCAGAATAAACTAGCTGATGCTGCGCGGACAGACAGGAACAAGTATGATTCGTTGAAAGTACACACTGATCAAGTCGAAGAAGCAAATATAGAGTTTATGGTTCTCTATGAAGCTATGCGAGAGAATATCTGTCTAGCTGTTGCAAAGGAGGCTGAAGTTCTCCAGTTATGTGAAGCACTGCAGAAGCAAGAAGTTGTTCTAAAGTCTGAAAATAATAAACTTCAGGAAAAGCTGAACGGCTTTCAAACCCAAATTAGTGAGCTTCAGGGCATGCTGGATGGATTCTGTAGAGATTCAGATGAGATGGTATCTTCAATTTCCAATCAACTGCAATCTCTCCACGCTGAAGTGGCTAACAGAGAAACAAGTCTTGAAGAAGAATGGAATTCTGTTTCTGCTCAGGTTCTTCAGACAGTTGGCAGGCTGGATTCTACCATCAAGAATTTTACCTCATTGACTGGAGGTAATGACAAACTTGACGTTGTCAGCTGTGTTTCTGCTTCTGTTGATAGTGCCAGCGAAGTGATAAAATCTTTGAGTGGACAACTTGAAGCTGCTCAGAGAGACTGCCAAAAAATGTCGGACAAATCTGATGTTGCTCTGGATGCACTGCATAGACTGTATGGTGAACTTTCTCATCTTGTAAAGAGATCATCTGGGGATGAAGCAGAAAATGTTGTGGGTGATAATGTGATAGATCTTTCACGTTCTGGTGTTTATGATACTCTCTTGGACCAGTTAAAAAGACTTGTTAGTGAGAGATTGGCGCTTGAATCTGAGAATAGACAACTCAGTTCAGAGTTGCTGAGCAGAGCAAGAGAAACTGATGAACTGCAGAAAAAATGTCTTAAATCAGATGCTATCCTAAGGTTGATTGAAGAGATTAAGCAATCAGTGAGCCTGGATGGGTTAATGATAGATGCAGATGAACCTGCTTCACTCCTGGAGTCTCTTGTCCATGTACTTGTTCATAAACATAGAGAAGCTAACCAGAGCTTAAGCTCAAGTGCATCTCTCGAAATGCAATTAAGTGATCTGCGTGGTCAAGTGGATAGCTTAAACATTGTTCTTGTGCAATATGAAAATGAAAATAATGGCTTTAAGCACAGTTTGAAGGTTGCAGAAGATGATATCAATGCTCTTAATTCTACAATACAGGAGAAAGTTTCTGAACTTGAACAATCAGAGCAGCGGGTGTCATCCCTTAAAGAGAAGTTAAGTATTGCAGTAACAAAGGGGAAAGGTCTGATTTCACAACGTGACAGTCTCAAGCAATCATTAGCTGATACGTCCAGAGAACTGGAGAAATGCTCACAGGAATTACTTTCAAAAGATGCCAGGCTTCATGAACTTGAAACAAAGGTGAAAGTGTACTCTGAGGCAGGTGAGCGCATGGAGGCCCTGGAATCGGAACTCTCATATATTCGCAACTCAGCTACTGCCCTAAGGGAGTCATTTCTGCTTAAAGATTCTGTTCTTCAGAGAATAGAAGAAATTCTAGAAGATCTAGAGCTGCCGGAAAACTTTCATTCCAGAGATATAATTGAAAAGATTGACTGGTTAGCGAAATCAGTTGGACGTAACTCTTCGCCTCTCGGTGACTGGGACCAGAGAAGCTCGGCTGGGGGTGGTTCATATTCTGATTCTGGATTTGTTGGTGCGGATGCCTTGAAAGAAGACATGCAGCCCAGACCGAATACCACTGATGACTTAAGAAGAAGATATGAGGAACTACAGAACAAATTTTATGGGTTAGCTGAGCAAAATGAGATGCTTGAACAGTCATTAATGGAAAGGAACAACCTTGTGCAACGATGGGAAGAAATTCTTGACAATGTTAATATGCCATCTCAGCTGCGATCCTTGGAGCCTGAAGATAAGATCCAATGGTTGGAAACGGCATTATCAGAGGCTCATGATCATGGTTATTCCCTCCAGGAGAAGATTGATAACTTGGAGACTTTTTGTGGATCCCTATCTACCGATCTGGAAAATTCACGGAGAAGAATATCTGAGCTCGAGGCAGCCATCCAGGAGGCTTGCACGGGGAAAGAAATCTTATTGAGGGACATGGAAATTCTGAAACGTGAAAATGATGAAAGCTTAAAAAGAACAGCTGATTTCGAAGTTAGAAATGAGAATCTTCAAAATGAATTAAGAATGTTGCAAGAACAGAAACGTCAGATCGAAGAAGATATTCATCATACCGAGGATGCAATTAGAAGATTGCAGGAATTGGTTAAGGATGCTCTTGAAGATTCTCGTTCTGATGATGCGATTCTTGGTGAGGAAGGGCTTGAATATTTCGGAGAGATGCTTAGGAAGCTCTTAGAGAAGTATAGGACACTTTGCTCTGAGAAGCCGGCCATTGTAGATTCTATTGATGTGCATGTCACTGAAAAAGAAGAGCTGTCTCACACTTCCAGGGATCTTGAGGAGAATGTATCGACACTGAGCAAAAAGCTAGAAGATACTATGAGCGAACTGGTGTGCTTGAAGGAGGAGTACAATAGATGCATGGTGAACAATCAGTCCTTACTCCATGATGTCGAAGAACTGGAAAGAAGAAACAAAGAATTGGAAAATCTACTAAATCAGGAAGAACATAAATCAGCTTCTTTGAGAGAGAAGTTAAATGTTGCTGTGAGGAAAGGGAAGTCCTTGGTGCAACAGCGAGATGGCATGAAGCAAATGATCGAAGATCTAAATTCTGAGGTTGAGCGCCTAAAAGCTGAGACCAAGAATGCTGAGAAAGCTATCTCTGAGTATGAGGATAAGGTCAAGAACTTGTTTGCCTCTCATGAAAGAGTACAAGTACTGGAATCTGAAAATAGTTTCATCAGGGATCGTCTGGGGGAAATTGAACACTTATTGCAGGAAAAAGAGGATAGCTTGAGCAGTATTTTGGATGCTTTGGGTGAAATTAATGTTGGCCTTTCTTTTAATTCTGGAAATCCCATTGAGAAGATAAAGGAAGTAGACAAGTACTTGCATGATCAACGCAGTCGGATGGATTCCCTCGAACAAGAATCAAGGAAATCAAGAAGAGCAGCTGAACTACTACTTGCAGAAGTGAATGAAGTTCAGGAAAGAAATGATGGCCTCCAAGATGAGCTAACGAAAGCTGTTGATGAGCTTTCAGAAGTTTCCAAGGAAAAAGAACTAGCTGAAAATGCAAAGTATGAAGCTCTTGCACATGTTGAAAAGCTATCTTACATACATGCAGAGGAGAAGGACAGGAATTTGTCTGAAATTATGGTGTTAAAATCTGGTGTGGACAAAATGACAGATGACCTTTCTGCCATTGATAGAGAAATGGGTGATGTTCTTTCCAAAGATTTGGAAGTTTTGTTCAATTTGAAGGCCACGATGAAATCATTTTTGGAAGTAGGTGGCACTTCTGCTCTCAGTGTACCATTTCCTGGTAGCTTCTCTGGTGCAGTGTCAGCAAAATCAGAAAACAAGGTAATTTTTCTGTGGTGTTAACTTTTGTATGCTTGTAGCAGAATTCTTAATCTTATCTTTCCATTTTGTAACAAGATGTTCCCTTCTTGAATGTCCTCAAATGAAACATCACAGTTTTAAGGTGTGCGGTTGGCCTCCTCAAATAATTAAATTTCTAATGAGAACATGAGTTGTTCTAGTACATAGTTTTCTGATCAAAGCAAGGCCAATAAGAATGTATACATATCTATATTGAAAAACATCGTGAATTATGGTTCTATTAGGTGTACAAGACTGCTTTTCTCTTTAGGAATATAATCATCCTCCACTAATATCTGAAGGAAAGAACTAGACTAAATGATGGAAGGAGAGAAAATGGTATTTGGTTTGGGTGAGCCACAGAGGGGAGACAGGAGTAGAGGTAGAGGGCTGGCTCTCTTTTCTGGCAAGACCAACTTTGGTTGTGGAAATAGAAGCACTCCTAAAATGTACTTCCAATTCAAATAAAAAAATCAGACATACTGAACTTATGTTGTACTTTGTTATGAGGGTCAGGTAGAACATATAGCTGTTTCTGTGTTGTATTTGAACTTGAATTGAAGTAAGATATTGAATAACCATATTATTTAGGTTAGATCTTTCATATAATATGGTAATTCATGAAATCTATGATGATACCATCAGGTTACTTTTAGATCCCAATAATTGTGTCCCTGGAGACAATTCTCTCACTTTATAAGATGCCATAGAATAATGTTGCATTTCACTTGCAGGTTTTTGTGAACCAAATTGGTTCTCTGAGGGAGCGACTTCACAACCACTCGCGTTTGTTACAGGAAGAAACTTCCCAGTTATCTGAAGTAGTGATGAATATTCAGAGACAATACACTTCTCAAAGAGAATTATGCGAGTCTTTGAAGAGTGATGTGAAGAAGTTACGAACGATTGAGAAAGAGAAAGAGTCAGAATTGCATATTTTGCAAGGACACGTTTCTTTGCTTTATGAAACCTGTGCCAGTGCACTTTCAAAACTTGAAAATTCGAAAGTGGCTGCAAATGTCTTGGCATCCAGAGCTCCAGAAAAGAACTTAAAGTCTCAGCCACAAATTGAGGGACCGAATAGTCTAACCAATAACATTCGTACCTTAAATGAGAATAGCATTAGGAGCATGTGCGACAAACTATTACTGTTCTTAGAGGATTTCACAGGCATGCACCATGAACTTATGGAAGTTGGGCAGATGGAGATGAAGAATACCATAATGAATTTACAGAAAGAGCTCCAGGAGAAGGACATCCAAAGGGAGAGAATATGCATGGAGCTCGTTAATCAGATCAAGGTAGCTGAAAGCAATGCAAAGAATTATTTGCATGATCTTCAGCAAGCGAGGGCACAGCTACATGATTCACAGAGACAAGTGAATGTATTGGCAGAGGAGCATAAGGTATTGGAACAGAGAATGAAAGAACTCCAAGATCAGGAAACTAACTCCTTAGATTTGCAGCAGAAAGTTAACTCGTTGACAGAGGCACTAGCTGCAAAAGTACAAGGTAAGCTTTGTAATGTCTTTTTAGTCTAATCACAGACTAATGTGTCCTTATGGATGAAGATTCTAATGTTATTTCGTTATTATGTCGCAGAATCTGAGGCTCTGATGCAAGCCCTTGATGAAGAGGAGGCTGAAATGGAAAGCCTCACAAACAAGGTCACGGGGCTGGAAAATGAGTTGCAACAGAAGAACAAAGAGTTGGAAAACGTTGAAGCTTCCCGTGCCAAGGCTTTGAAGAAGCTCTCTGTCACTGTGGGCAAGTTTGATGAACTTCATTATCTCTCTGAAAATCTCCTATCTGAGATTGAGAAGCTTCAGTCCCAACTACTAGAGAAAGATGGAGAAATTTCTTTCCTTAGGCAAGAGGTTACCAGGTGCACCAACGATGCATTAGCTGTTACACAGATGAGCAAGAAGAAGAGTTCTGATGAGATTCAGGAATTGTTGTCATGGTTTGATTCTTCCATATCTCGGTTACAGGTCCATGGTGTAGCTTCAGGTGATTCAGAAAAATCCATGTCTAATGAATATAAAGAAATATTGCAGAAGAAGATTTTGGATTTGGTTTCTGAGTTAGAGAATCTTCGTCTGGCGACCCAAAACAAAGCTGTGCTGTTGCAAGAAGAGAGAAGCAAAGTGGAAGAATTGACTCAAAAGGAACAACATTTAAAAAACTCGTTGAATGAAATGGAATCTCAACTAGTCATGCTTCAGGGTGCTGAAGATTCAGCTAAAGCTACAGAATCCACTTCAGAGATCGTAGAGGTTGAGCAATTGGTATGTTGCTTAGTTATTTCACTGCTTTGTGTTTTCGATCTCCCCCCAACAAAGCCTCTTTAATGATGTTTGTTGATAAGCATTATGGCTTTTCCATATACTAACTTGCTTCCTTTGTAGTATCTGGGTTCATTTATGTATATGTTTGTTGTATCATGAGAATGTATCCTTAACGTTGTCTGTGTGGTTATCATTATGGCTTCTTTCATTCTTCCTTCCTTTCTTTCTTCTTTTCTTTTTCCTTTCTTTCTTATTTATTTATTTAATACTTTCTTTAATATTTTCTTTCTTCAATTTGTATTTACAAATTAGTGCTGGATGATATCCAGTATATAACATTGACTTTCTCTAATTCTTTCAAAAGACGTGTATTTGTAGAAAGATAAATGATGTGATGGTTAGACGAAATCATACAACTACACTTATTTTCTTTTAGCACGTGGCATATTTTGCACTAATTTCAACTATTCATTACTGCAGACCAACAAACGGGTCTCTTCTGGGACGATTGCGCCACAACTTCGCAGTTTGCGGAAGACAAATAATGATCAAGTTGCCATTGCAATAGATGTGGATGACAGCGGTGAGAGGTTAGAAGATGATGATGATAAAGGTAATATGCTTTTGGCTAGCAGTAAATGTGGAAAAAAATAGTCTGTAAGTCCTGTTTGGAGCATTTGACTTATTCAGAAATTAATTTCTCTTTCTCCAATTCAGCTCACGGCTTCAAGTCATTAACCACGTCAAAGATCGTCCCACGATTTACTAGACCTGTGTCGGACATGGTTGATGGACTATGGTAAGCATCTAAGTCCCAATATCAACTTCTAATTATATTTAAAATTTATGATGCCTACATTTATTTCTATTCACGAATTCTCTCAGGGTATCCTGTGATCGGGCACTGATGAGGCAACCTGCTTTACGACTTGGTGTCATCCTCTATTGGGCTATGTTGCATGCTATGCTTGCAACATTTGTAGTCTGAGAAACTGAAACTGGTTAGTGCCATCCCTCTAAAATTCCTACAAAACATGCTTCCAATTATATCCCTTTCAGTTATTTCCCTTTTTGATCACTTTAATGTGTAGTTAGTGCATGCAATCCATTGCTATAGCTGTACAGCATTAGCAGCCATATTTTTTCACTGTGCTAAGCTTGCTCCTAACTTGCAGTTCCACGTTTTGTATTTCGTTATTACTTTATCTTGATTGGTTCCCCTCAGACCTTTTAATGTTGGGTAGTTGTGCATATTGTAATGAAATCTTGAAACTTAACCATGCTCATGTAAGTTCAATTGTTTAGTTTTTTTTCTTTTTTTCATTACCAGTGGGGATATTAGCATCAGTACATCTGTGGGTTAGTAATGAATTATTTGGATATCTTTTAGAATGTGATTTACTTTGTAGCGAGACCATATATTAAACATCCTAACTCTTGTCTGTATGCTGGAGGATCGTACCTTTCCAAGTGTTCTGTGTGAGATTCACAAACCTTGCATTGGGTTGAAGGATTCAAGAATGAATTTAAAATCCATAGTTCCACATCTGTTGGTGTTGTTTTGATCGATATGGATTTGAATCGACGACTTCCATTTTGGATTAACTTTTGACTTCCGTTGGATGTTTGTTTTGGGTTTAATTCGGCCTTGGCAAACCTGGACCGTAAAATCCTTATATGTGAAAATCGTGAAATTTTATGAATATATGTTTGTTTTGAGGTTGCATATGTAGAATTTTACTGTGTGTCAAAACAATACTAGTGGAGTTGGTGTTAGTATTTATTATATTGTGAGAAATGATGTTTGCGCGAGTAATTTTATAGGGTAATAATATTGAAGTTTTAGGTGACGGTTGTAAAATCTGGACGAGAAAGTCACAAAAGGAAAGTGCATGGGATCGCAAAGCACACTCATCCAAATTTAAACCCAAATTGAACGTAGCCTTAAGGGACTTGGGTGGTATGGATCTGGAATCCACTCAACTTTTATTCCTGCATTTCTAATCCCTCCATCCTAAATGAATTATGTTGATTTTTCTTGAAATGTTGAAATGAAGTGAAGCTACTGTCATACTCGAAAATATTTGGAGAACACTTTACTTAAGATTGTGTTTGGAATGAAGGAATTGAAAACAAATATGAAATTCATAATAGCAATCCAGTGGTGGTTTTGATTGACATAGAAATCCATCACTTTCATAGTAGAACAATTTTTGAGGGTCTTGGGCCAAAAGACCCTGAGAGAATTCTAATTGAAAAACAATAATAATTGCACTGATGTTTTAGCCTCTTTTGTGGATCGTGCAGGTCATTGACGATGCTAGGTGTAGGACATCACAGCTTCAGTTGAACCTGAGATAAGTTTATACAAGTTTTTTGTACGTTGTATAATCATCAAGGTTGTTCATTCATTCATCATTCGTGGACCAGGAAAACTGTGATTTTTCTCTGTTTTGCGACTCAAATCACAGATGACTTGGTGTTGTCCAATAAGAGAAGGGAATTATTATTTAGGATATATATGTAGTGAAGTTGTAGGTGATTGTAGTCCACAGAAGGTTTTTTTGTTCATCTGTTGTGTTGGGCTCTTTTAGGTATATGGTCCCCCACTCTACATCCATCGATCAGAACGGCCGCTATATGTTATATGCAAAAACCGGTCGAGTATCGGAGTTTTCACCCCCTCTTGGTTTATAAATATACGCTTGATTGCCAGTTTCTTTTACTTTGCACTACTATATTTAGATTTTTTCCACCTTAAGATTTCACATTTTTCTTCCGTGTTGACTACAGGAAGTCAAATCAAGGTAATATTCGGAATTTTGAAGGATTTTTTTTTTTTTTTTTTTTGAGGGTGTTGGATGCGTTAATCATATTCAGTTAAATTGGAAGTCATCGGATCGGAAAATAACAATAACAGGTTTTGCTAAATCATAGGATTTAGATCCTCTAAGTACTGCATTGCGAATTTTGGAGAAAGTGATAACACTTTACGTATGATAAAAGTGTGGGATATGTAAAATGTCACTTTCTTTGAAATGTAGCGTAAAGTACTTTAGAGGATTCGAATTCTTAATATCGTTGCATACAAGTTGGTATCTCTTTTTGGAGCAGGGAGCATTATTATCTCTATTGGATTATAGTACATTATTTTGCATGTTTAAACTTCTTTTTCTTTCTTTTGTATATTTAAAGCTTTGTCACGTAATGTCTGATTTAAGAATCTGTCAGAAAACAATTTTTAAATTAAAAAAGATATTAAGCGACGTACTTCAATAACTTTAAACTTTTTTTTTTTTTTGAAAGTTAATATTCAATAACTTTAAACTTGAACTCAGTGTAGAACTTATTAAATGAAAAGTGATCAAACAAAGTTTTAAACTTTTTAGCTTTGCATTAGGTCGTTCAAAATCTGACAAGCTAAGCATGAAACTAGTCTCACGCAGTTTCGTTAACAAAATAAACTTATGTTTTTTTGCCTTTATGTGATTAATCTGCACCATTTAGGATACTTGGTTTGAGATGTAGTAGTCTGTGGCATGTGTCATGTTTGATGGGACATATTCACGAACAGAACATCCATTTAAATAGTTAAAAGGGATTTCAGTTTAAGAATATAATATATTAGGATGTGTATTAGAAATTGTTAAAGGTGATGTGGGTAATATGTATGGATATGGAGTAGGGATGTCAATAATCGAGTTGAAACCTGAATCCGCACCAAACTTGTTTCGTATGGGGCGGGTGAAAACTTGGTCAAACGGGTTACAGAGCGGGTTTGAACCTAGTTAATCGGGTATTGTCGGGATTGAATCAGGTTGTGAATTTTACTAAATCCACCTCAAATATATTATTTATATTAATATTATATATTTTTTTATTTTAACATAGTTATGTATTTCATTTACTACTAATTTTTATTACCAATATATTTCTATTTTTATTGTTTTTTTTTAATTATGTTTGACTTAATTTGAGAATTTATTCAGTTATTTTGGTGAATAAATTTTTTATTCAATAATTTATATTTTATATTATATTCAGTTCTAGAATTATTATATTAAAAATTAGTCGCAACAATATTGTACATATTGAAAAAAAGAATAACATGATGGGGCGGGGCGGGTAATCCGTTGGGTTAGTGAAGCGAAGCGGGGGCGGATTGAGTTGGGTTTTCTGAGAAGGCGGAATAAAGAAGGTTACAAATCTAATTTTTTCCATGTAGATCAAGTCTTGGCAAAGGTCAAATCCGCCTCATATCCGCTTAATTGCCATCCCTAATATGGAGCGATGAATTATCCGATTGTAAAATGAAATACGTCAAGGATGGGCTATGTCCAATTCGAATGAGGACATTCCACAACAAATACTGCCTTCGTCCCGACTAATCTTGCACATGGGAGGTAGAACCCTCTTAATCGACCTTGGTGTTGCTGTCTGAGCATATAAAAACAATGGTGAATTATCACGTGGGACGACATATTACAATGAATGAGTGGACAAGTACGATTTTCCATAATCACAAAAAAAAAAAAAAAAAAAAAAACTCAACGGCTCGAATACTTCCCAACTTTTTGGAACTTTATTGACAAATAAAAGAAAAAAAAAAAGAAATAATTTTTATTGACAAATAAAAGAAAAAAAAGAAATCATTATTTAAAAAAAAAACATGTCACGTCCAGGTCAATGGGTCATGACTTGATCATCAAAGTCCTTGACATTTCCTTTACACCCATCCCCATCAAACCTCCCTATCCTGAAGTGCGTGATATCCACGCCCTCCGCTCTCCCACTCGCCACCATCTCCGCCGCAATTCGCCCCACCGCCGGCGCCATCTTAAATCCATGCCCCGAAAATCCGCCGCAAACCACCGCATCCTCCCCAAACTCCCCGCCCAAAAAATCAATCACGTAATCCTCATCCGGCGTCATCGAGTACATGCACGATTGCGTCAGAACCGGCTTATCTCCCTCCACCGTCTCCCCAAATCGTCCTCTAATCCACTCCCGCAGCGCCTCCACACGCGCCGCCGGTGCAGCCCATGTCCGATCCTCCGGATCGCACTCGCGGCCGGCGTGCACTGAGATTTTTACCAGTCCTGGAAACTCCAACGACGGCGTGCCGTACACGTATGGCGCACCGTAGCTAGCGAACGACGGGAAACCGTTTTCGATTGTGAATTTACCTTCTTGCCCTTCGTTGATCTTCCAGTACTGAACTGTGGTCTCCAATGGCTGAATCGGAAGAACTAATCCTCTAACCTTTTTCACAAGCTCTCTAGTCCATGGCCCCGCGGTAATCACGCATTTTCGTCCTCTGTAAATCCTGTCATCTTCTGTAATCACGACAATTTCGTTCGTTGCTAGATCCTTCTCTACATTCATCACCTTCGTATTGTCTTTCAGCACTGCACCGTTATGCAGACCAAGTGTTTGAAACATTGCCACTGCTTTCGTCGGCTTGATAACTCCTCCATAATCAGTGACAACGCCGATCCAGTCGTCCGGAATGTTGAATATCCCGGCGAATTCTTCCAAAACGCCGTCGTGGTTGAGAACCCTAACAGGGATCGAGTTTTTCCGGCAGCTACTTACGACTGCGAGCAGCGCTTTGTTGTCTGATGGCCCCATGTCGAATTGTTTGGTCTTGAAATAGACTCTGTATCCGACTTCAGCTTCTGCTTCTTCCCAGAGTCGGGAGGATTCAACCACCATGGCGGAGTAGTAGTCCTCCGGGTAGGTGGCGCGGATGGTTCGGGATTCTCCGTGGGAGGAGCCGCGGTGGTGGAGGAAGTCGAATTGCTCGAGGAGGAGCGTTTTGAGGCCGCGTTTTGCTGTTTGATAAGCTGTGGAGCTGCCCATTACACCTGCTCCGATTACTATCACGTCAAACAGTTCGCCGGAATGCTCCATCTGAGGAAATGAAGAAGTTTTTGTGCGGCGGAGTATGGTGTTGGGAGTCTTGGGACGACTTTACAAGATTATGATAAGTGGTTAGTGTTGGAAAGTACATATTGGCCCCTCAACTAGTTTAGATCCCTTATCCCACTTTTACGGTTTTACCCTGTTTTAATTGTGTTCTCTTTTAAAAACGAACACCGAAAACATGAATGGTGAAAAGATCTCTTTCCTTTTTTTTAGTTCACCGAACACATGAATCATGAACTCTAAACTATGAACTATTGAATTATAAACTGTGGACATTAGATCATGAACCATGTACTGTGAATCATGAAATCATAATCTTATAACAGAAAATATACGATTCCATGTGATTTTTAGGGAATAGTATTTTTATTTAATTGTCCAATTGAAGTTATACATTTTAAGGGGTGTTTGCTTAAAATTTTCCTCAGTAAATTTAGGGAACAAATCTCAATAAAACACACTCATTAAAGTTACACGTTCTCGTTATGAACACATCAAATAATATATATATATATATATATATATGTATTTTTTTAGCACTACTTGGAGGCAAAATGATGGTTATCATTTACTTTTAAAGCATATTTTAATCATGTACTTTGCCATAAAATGGCACTAAGTACAAATTTTAGTGAAAAAAAGTGATTAGGCAGCTGCTATTGTCCACTGCCTCGTCAACGTGACGTGTCTTACATTATGTATACAATGCCACAGTTGCATAAATATAGAGCATTCACGATGCACAATTAAATTATAACTATCACCTCAAAAATTAATATTTACTTAAATTATACTTATTTTTCCTCAATCCTCCTAGATACAAATAATACTATTTGTGACCCCACATGCAAAGTATCATATTATTTCCATATCTACAATTTATTAAAATATTATTAACAATTTTCACACATACAATTAATTTAATTAATATTCATAATTCTTTTTTTAATTAAATTAATTTTTTGGATTTTTCTTTGTTAAAAAATATAATTAATTAATGTTTCTAAATATTAACAACAATAAAATTTTGATTCATTTATTTTCATATACTATTATTAAAAATGATGAAATTAAAAAAAAAAAAAAGATGAAAAAGAACGATCATTACAATTCGGAACGGATAAATTGCATATGTGAGAATCCCCCTTTCAAACAATGTCTCATAATATTAATAATTAAACAAAAAGAAAAAAGAAAACAGAAAAAGAGCCGTGACAACCACCCCTCCCCCCTCTCCTCGCCTGCAACTTTTCAGGCGCCGGCCCTACGCCGCCTAAGACTTCTCCCTTCTCCCCAGCGCTTGCGCCCAGCCCTCGCTGCCCCCACTCTCACGTTGTTTCTCCCATTTTGGGTACAAAGTATTGTACCCAACCTTCTCTTTCTCCTCCACATCATCCTTTCACAATGGGATTTGTACTTAATATTGGATACAAAAATGAATTTGTACCAATGCATTGTTGATGCTCTGAATGCTCGAATTATAAAAGTTTTCTTAAAAAAAACAAAGGTATGTTTACTTAAGGCTAAAGAGTATTGAGTCAAATTTGACCGAGTGAATTAATGAGTGTACGTTATTGGGAGTTGAGCCCCTAAATCTATTGAGGTAAGTCTCAAGTAAACAAACCCAAAATAACATTAATAAAAAAGAAAAAATTTTAAAGTTTATATGACCAACGATCTTTCAATGAGATTTGGATCATCTAAAATATTAAATTTACAATGTTCTAGTCGTGTCACTCTCTAAAAAAATAATTAATTATAATAATGTTTTATGACTTGTGAATTTAAAGTTTATGATTTAGGTTCAGAATTCAAGACTCATGTTTAAATTCCATATTTAAGGTTTATGGTTCGACTTTTTTGGACTAGGGTGTATTTTCTATGCTAAACTAACGATTTCACGATTCACGATTCATTGTTCATGATTTGATAGTTCAGTATTTATAATTCAATAGCTCATAGTTTAGGGTTCATGATTCATATTTTCGGAGTTCGCAAATTATGTGGTATGACTTGACTTAGGAGTGAGACGTAATTGAAACAGAGTAAATGTGGAATAAAGGATCCAAACTGGAAACTAGGTGCTCATAATAGTCCATACAAAATAAGTAGTAGCAGTAGTCCAATATATATATATATATATGAACCCAATCCGGCTCCTCTCTCGTGGTTGGTACAAGTTAATGTGTTCACCAACTGATGTTTCAAGATTTTATTTAATATAGCTAATCACCTTATTCTTAATTTGGGAATAAGATTTTACACGTCAATGATGGATGTACTCCGTGGGTAAGAGAGCATTTCTATATATGAACCTTGTACGTAATTAG